>OY723410.1:12500-1237985 GCA_963210345.1 Inga oerstediana
AAATAAAAAAAAAATAAAAGTACTGTAGCAGTCAATGGCACTGTAGCAGCCATCGGGAACTGTAGCAGGTCAACAGCACTGTAGCAGCCATCAGGGACTGTAGCAGGTCAACGGTACTGTAGCAACCGCCAGGGCACTGTAGCACCCGCCAGATCACTGTAGCAGTACTGTAGCACACGTTTTTTTTCCCCTATAAATAGAGATCAATGCCAAGCTCAAAGGGGGAAGAGAGGAAGAGAATTAGAGGTCCTTTTCTGACAATTAGAGGCCCTTCTCTGACAAGGAGAGATCCTTTCTCTGACAATTCTGAGAAAAAGTGTGTTACTTTCTAGATTTTATTTCATACATTGTATCAATTCTTGCATGCCTCTATCTTGGAAGGCTTAGGATTTTATTTTGCATACCGCCTACATGGAAGGTTTTACCTCCTAAATGGACAAATAGATTTCTTCATGCCTCTATCTTGGAAGGCTTAGGATTTTATTTTGCATACCGCCTACATGGAAGGTTTTACCTCCTAAATGGACGGATAGATTTCTTCATGCCTCTATCTTGGAAGGCTTAGGATTTTATTTTGCATACCGCCTACATGGAAGGTTTTACCTCCTAAATGGACGGCTAGATTTCTTCATCTTTTATTCATCTTTTGGTTGTATATTTTAGTTTGAGAATTTAATATTCAAGTTTATGCAGTATTTCTAAGGATTTCATTCTAATTTTATATAATGTCAATTTATTTTGGTTTTGTTTTTAATTTCATCATGTGCTAAACTTTCATTTTCCTAGGGAGATGACGTAGCTTACTAATGACGGATTGAATCTTAACTTATTAAATCTAGTTTGAATTTCTTCTCCATGATTGAGTTTTAATTATTATTCTTAATGCTTTTGATTGACTGGCCATCTTTTAAATGATTTCAATATACATGTTGAGACCGGAAGGAGATACATGTGTGTTGACCCTATAATTAAAACCATGACTTGCATATGAAATAGGAATATATTCATATGAGTTGTGTAGTCTTACTGAGTTTCATAAATATTAATGCATGATTAATTGCTTAAATTCATATAGGAATATATTGGATTAGCAATTGATTATAGAATTGCTTGACCTTGGAAGAGGCTAGTAATTAAATTAAGGAAACTCGACTATTAATCATGTGGAATAAATTGGGCTAGAATATATAAGTGATTCAATCCGGAATTTGTGAAGTGAAATCTAATCCCTATGGCTTTTTCTCATATTTGTTTTCATATCATCTGCAATCATATTTAATTGTCTTTCTTTTATTTTGTACTCTCAATCACCAACTAATCGATCGACTAAATAGAGTTAAAATTGCTCATTTTGGTACTTAGTGATCAATCCTCGTGGGAACGATACTCTACTCACTTCTATATTACTTGATTACGACAGTGTATACTTGCACTATTTAATTGATCATCTGAACTCGTATCATATATCTATATATTTTGACTTAAATGATAACATCATAATTGAAAAAACTTTACATATTTTGAAGTAAAATTTTGTACTTAATTATTTAAAACATTTAAATTTATATTTACTATATTCATATAATACCATAATCCCATAATTTTTGAGAAATTTAACGATATTCTAAAATATCTCATAAAATAATATATTTAATATATTACATTAAGTATCACCTCAATGTAGTTTTTAAACATTGACTTGTGAAACATGAGGGTGTGCTTCTATGGATAATCATGAAGTGGGATGTAGGTGTTATCTCTTCAATATGTTTAAATATATGGATTAGTCAATCTCTCTCTCTCTCTCTCTCTCTCTCTCTCTCTCTCTCTCTCTCTCTCTCTCTCTCTCTCTCTCTCTCTCTCTCTCTCTCTCTCTCTGATTCTTCTTTATCATCCCTCCTCAATCTTTTGACCTTAGCGAATTTCATTTCCAATGTAGAGTTGGTTCTTTTCTTTTTATAGGGTAAGGAAGCCGTTGAAATGGTGAAACCAGATTATGCCTATTAAAGTCCTTAAAATGGAAGTACAAATTAATTGAGAATCAGAATAGGAATGGCAAGTGCAAACCAAAGAACAATGGGTAGATCTTCACTAAGGTTTTGCTTCACTGCATTGGTAGTATCATAATCTCTTGTATCTAGATATATTGAATTTGGTTTTGTTTGATTTTATTTAGCAAATGATTTATTTATTTTTTCATTTTAATTAGGTGGAGAAGAATTGATTTTTTAAAACGGTTATGATTCTTCTCATGACATCCCATCACGTTCTGTAAATTATGGGCATACCTCATGCCGTACCTCATACTCACAAAATCCATTTATAGGTAATATATATTTTGTTCTTTTAGCCTTTTACTCTATTCTAAGAGCGGTAACATCTAAAAATATTTCATTTCTTTCTACATTGAAGGTTGAATTTCAGAGTCCAAGGAAAGATAATAGACTTATAGTTATATTAGCTTATGATTTCTAAGTTTTAATTAATAGTATTAAACATTAAAACTATTTTTGGACGTTTCCCTCTCAAGAATTTTGTAATACAGAACTGCTTTTTTATTACACATACATTTGATCTTTAAGCTTTTCTTTATTCTTTTCAAATTCTTTATTTATATCCCTGCAGAGAAAACATGGCATGTGTGAACCGTGGAAATGAGCTACCAAATATATTTATAGAGCTTTTACTTTACCTATATATTAATATGAAAGAAAATGTTTAAATATATCAATCTTTTTCGTGCCTGATAAAAAATAAATATTGTCTTATATTTATATATTACAAATGCAAAAGATGAGAACTGATACAATTTATATAGCACCCGCGTAATGCACGGGTTCTGTGCTAGTTGCTCCTTAATGCGGCACCCGACACTTCACGAATATTTCTCCCAGTAACACATTTTACCCTCCTATTGCAATTTTCCGTCAAACAGATGTCTAACCATGTCGGTATTACTGGAGGATGAACATCGCCCGATAAAAAAATAAACAAATAAACTCAATCAGCCCCGATCTCATAGATGGACTACGCTGATCATGAATAAAACAACCATTAATTCGCCCCGCGCGGGGGGTGGACTCATCCATATTTCAACAATGGTTTAACAACTGAGTAGAATAAAGATACATGTGCTCATAATGCAACTATTCCTTCATCTGACGACACATTGTACAGAATATGTGGTTTAGATGTACTTTAGACCCGAGATGTATTGTTGCCTACAGATTAAATACTGGGCCAGGGAATATATAATTCCTAACAAACCCAATATCCTAATTTTGAGCACATCCCCCATTACAATAGAAGGCAGATTAAGAGGTAGTGTAAGCAACGGGGTCGCATCCGAAAGCTTAGCATAACTCCAAACGTACCTGTTAAAAAGTATATGACTAGGAAACGTAAGAATGAGGAGAGCCAGATTCTTCACCACAAAGGCCCAGTCTGGGCCACCAATTTGAAGGCCCCATCCAGCATCACCATGCCAGACATCTTCCGATATGCTGTAGAGGGCTGTCAAAACCAAATAAGCTGAGATCACAAGAGTCACAGGAAAATATCTTTGCTTGTCCCCAAAACCAGCAACAAAATCCGAATCCTGGTTGAGCAGCAGCAAAATAGGAGCCAAGAAAAATATAGCCCGATTTGAGCCTCCAGTAATGTTAATATTCAATATTAGGCATATGGCAAAGCACATTATTGTAGCAACATTACCAACAGCAGGCATCCATGCTCCATCTGCAGCCATCCTCTTGACAGTAAAGGAGGGAACAGTAGAGGCTCGCCGTTGCATGAATCTTGTTCTAGGTGGGAAGCTGGTAGATCCACCTTGACCAGAATAATTATGCCTAGTTCCACCTCTGTCAACTACCTTTTCCCGCAAAATTGTAGCAAGTTCGTATTTTATCTCTAAGGCTATGAGCATAAAGATTGCCGCATACAAACCAAGAAGGGATGTCCTGGCACCCTCAACAGCCAGCAAAGTCGTAAATTTCTTCTCCTCCTCATCCATAACTCCAATTTCTCTATCCTGAAGGACATTTTTAATTCTCATTTGACCCTCCAACAGATAAGTAACAGGAAAGAGAGCCACAAGAAGTGCAAATACCCAAGGCAGAAGCTTAGTGCTAGAAGCAGAGGGAAAGTGGGTAAAAATGACAAAAACAGAGGCACAAACCATAGTGACTACAATGAGGACATGCAAGACAGCTGCCTGCAGAAAGTACTCTGCAGAAATGTAGATACCAAGTGCAACACCTATGGATATGGAGTAAAATGCTCTTAGTTCGACGATGTACTTAATAGGTATGATAGACATGACAGATGCTAGAGTGAGCAAAATTGCAACAATAAGCAGCCAAGAAGGCCAAGTAGCCTTCTGAGCCATGTAGCCATAAATTGAGATATCATCAGCAGATTGACGTGCAGCTTTGATTAGATCAGAGTGATAACTCAACAGCAGAGGTATTGGGGGCTGCATCAAGATGAAAAGTAGACCCATAGCCACAACCAGCACTAGGCATCTTTTGGCAGACTGCAGGAACAAATAAAATATCTTGATTACTTGGTACCATCCATGCATGAAGAAAACAGACATAATGGCTTAATCCATCAAACAGAGATGCCTTCAAAACTAAAGCCCGAAATTGCCTCAACTTTGCAATGCATATAGAATTTCCCCCAACCCCGGGACCCTCTATGTTGCCAAAAAAAAATATGATAGATAGGATAGTTTCACTTACCAAAACATGGGAGAAATGGAGAGCGACTATAGGAATACAAGCTAGCCCTGTCAATAGTATACAGAAGCCCAGAAGTAAACCATCTGAGGGAGATCTCCCATTCCACCACTGGAGGGCTTCAAAAATGGTCTCACGACAAAACCACACAGATGATGCAACCACAGATGCATGCACATAACCTTGCCAAGGTTTCATCCTTGAAGCCATTCTAGATCTATCCCTACCAAATCCAACAATAAAATATAATAAAGCCAAGACTAAAGATATCAAACACATTAGGAATGCTTCAAACTGACATTGGCAAGATACTGGAAGAATAATTACCTGTAAAGAAGTACTGGAGGGGAAACAGCTAACAAGAGAATGGAGGAAACCCAAACAACAGACTTGGATGCAATAAACAACATTGCCAGCTTTGAAGAATAAAGGCAAGTTAAAATCCAAACAGTTTTTGCTCCAATGCGATGATCCACAGTTAGCTTTCTTACCAAAGCCAGACCCAAAAAAGTTGTCATAATAACCATATAGCTTGGATACATCACCTCATCCTCAAATCCATAGTAGTAAATGCTAGAGTAATTGAAAAATCGATTCTCAATGTGGCATATTAGCAATGCATGACTTATCAAGCTTATCTCAGTTAAAAAGTGAAACTTAGAAGGTAGAAGAGCTAAACCAGGAACTGCCATAGCCACAGCAACATTTGCTATTATAAATTTGCAGAATGATTTCAGGGACATGCCCGCCAACCAAATATTTAAATCCCAAAAGTTGTGCAGCACAAACCATGCAACCATCAAGCTTCCAAGTATAACAAAAGCAAAGTATGATGCCAGACTCTTCTTTGCAAAGAAACGAGCTAAATAAAAGCCAGCAACCGATGGGAGAGGAAGGAACTGCAAATAAAACAGATATGCTAACTCAATTCATGTAAGCGTAGTAAAATCCATAAGGTTTCATGATACTCAATATCTTATCCAAAGTGTGACCATCACTAGCAAATGTGAAAACCTAGGAAGCATATGCTCATTCAGATTTATAGTGGAAACAAATTTAATGTTCCCCAGTAAAAAGATTGCAAAAGAGATATAAGCATCTGTATTGGTATAATTGAATTGGTCTAGAGATGATGGGGAACAAAGAGAAGAGGGAAACTGACTTCCATTAGGATTCAACAATATTTAGCAAAATGTGTGCAATATCTTGTGCATGAGTCGCAAGATATCATAGAGAAGCAAGCAGGGAGTGTCGGTGTGATCATGGAGTTTCATGCTCATTGATTAAAGAGCTTATATTGCCCAAGAGATATGGAGACAAAAGTTTCAAAGAAGAACAGAGGGGGGAAATCATGGCTACTACAGCTAAAAACAGAACACCTTGAGGCCCAGATTGGTTACATTACCTTTTCCTTGCAACAAAATTAAGATAAACAATATCTATTATATCCAATTGCACCTGTTACCAATACTCAACTATAACTATCTTTATCTATTATTTTATAATAAGGGGAACAAGGAACATTTCATATCCACAAAACCATTTTTTATTTCATATTGTGATCACAAAGTACCTACTAAGTTTAAAAGGATGTTTTATCGAACTGTCATAAAACCAATGATATTATATAGTAGCGAATATCGGGCATTCCGATGGTGAAATGAATGTTTGGCCATACCCAAAAAAAAAAAAAAGACAAGATCTATAATAACCGTACATAAGGAAAAGTGGCATGACACCTATCAAGGAGGAAATGATAGAAAATCATTTAAGGTAATTTGAAAATATTAAAAAAGGGTTAAAAAACAAAGCTAACCGGTGAGGAGAAGAGTTGAACAAATGGCCTTTGGCCCTATAAAAAAGATAAAAAGGAAGACCGGAAAGGATACTTAAAAAGTTAAAATAGTTATCAAACAGAATTTGTTTATGAATAACATGTCTGAAAAATCGGTTGTTGACAGGCACCACGATGTCGTGCAATCTATATAACCTGCCTCACTCAGTGGGATAAGACTTCTTCTTGTTTCCCTTCCAATTTCATCATATTTTACAATCTAAGGGGGCCCTAGGTCTAGGTCCTCTCGGTTAGTCCTCTTCCAATAGCAGTAGCAGCCATTGTCAATGGTTGCCACTAGGCTGATGGTGGGTGGACTTTTCGGCCCTACCAGCCCTACAATTTTCAACATCGCTTATGTTGCACATGCAGAATGCTAAACATAGTACAAACATTCAAAAACTCAAAATTTGAGTAATAAACTCGCCTATCAGAATTCCACATGATTCAAGAATATTAATAAAATAAACCACCCTCCAAGGTGCAATATGCTTAGCTTGTCAAAATTTTGTGTTTAGGAAGACCTCACCCAACGAATTTATGAAAGTTAAAAGACCAAGACTGAGGCATTATATCCGAGGAGGAACTGAACTGTATCATTGATTTACATTTACAGTCAGACAGTTCCTCGCATTTGAATCAGATAAATATGCTTAGCTTGTCAAAATTTTGTCCGTTGTTTCCTAACAAACGATTATATTTCCAAACGAAGGCGTGCGAACAAAGCCTGTTCTTCCATCAGAAAGTATCCTTGGCACAACAACTCAAATTAAAAGAAGCCTTAAAAAGTGTTTCAGTACGGTGTTCATGGTCCACCAAAGTCAATGCATTGCAAGGTAAAGCCCCTCAAGGTGAACCAAAATTATTATTAAAACTACACAGATACTCGAGAAGAACAGGAAGCGGTTAGGAATGCGTACCACCACTGGAAACCCTATAACAAGTGCTCCTGTAGCACTGACTGTTACGGCCAAAGTAGTAAAAGCCACCGAGCTGAAGGCGTCAGAAATCATACCCATGGCATAAGCACCTGCGCCAACCGCCCCTCCAAGCATAGTTGTTGTCACAAGAACATAACTTAGAGGCGGTGGCACCTGGATATACCGCCCAAAAGAATGGAAAATAACCCTGCTCTCCAAAGAAATAACGATGAAAATCATGGCAACGGCACCATTAACAACCCGAATGCTCTGCAGCTGGTTCTCACTCGTAGTGACCCACCAAAGCGCCCCCCTCGTGGATGCGTAAAGTTGGAACAGGAATGGGATAAAGAATAGAAGGAGGATATCACAAACTGAAGCAACCGAAGAAAATACAATCGAGTAATGGGAAGCAATGTGAAATACAAGAGGAAAGAAAAGCAAATCGAGTGTATGGAAGCAGCTCTCAAGGGGACCAAGAATATAATTGTCGTTAGGAACCTCCCCCCCGTGATAACGAGCTTCATGCTTGGTCTTGAAGGACGAAACTCGAGGCATGGAGTAAAGCCAGTAAAAGAAGCAATTGAAGGACATGAGATAGTACGAAGCATTGTTCATACCGACGGCGGAGATGGTGGCCCAAGTGAAAAGAGATGAAGCAGAAATGGGGACGCAGGCAAACAAAAGGCGCTCAAGAGCGAGGACTATAGAAGGGTTCTCAATTTGAATCCACCTAAACTGAAGAGAGGCCCAAACGCCGATCAAGAAATTGGTCTCAGCACAAAGGAAGGCGGCAAGGATTGCAAGAGCTACAGAATTGAATGTTAGGATGAGAGGGGAGCAGAAGAAAAAGGCTATCTGAGCAGAGAGAAGGGAGAACCATACACCAAAGAAGGCAGCGGGCTTAAAATTGAGGGAATCAAGGATGTAGGAGAACATAAGGCCTACAATCAGGGTAGCCACCACCGGGGTGCCGCCAAGGTCAAGGAGGAAAGCGGCACATGGTGCAAGAGCAACGGCGATCCTACCGTTGTGGGCAAAAACAGAGGGCGAGAATCGAGAGTTTTTAGCAGATCTCGAAGAGCCATCGTCATTGTATGCTTGGAAGCCACTGCTAGGGCTGGGGTAAGGGTTAGGATCGGAGAAGTAGGATGAGCCAATTTTGGCGGTGGAGATAGACGGGGCGCTGGTCGAGGTGGATATGTAAGGACGGGATGAACGAGCTAGGAGCTCCGGCGACAGCATTTTCGCATTGCCCAGAGAAGGTCCTCACTCCTCACTTCAGTTGACTGCGAGCTAGGCAGCGAAGCTGCGACGGATAGGAACTTAGGGCCCGTTTGGACTCTGCTGGAATGGAAAGGAAAGAAACGGAGAGGAGAATGAAAAATATTTTAACGCAGATATGTTTGGTAATGAGCTTAGAAAATTTATGTTTGGTATACTAAAAATAAGGTAGAAAAAAAAAGGTAACTGACAAATTTATCCTTTATTAAAAGAATATTTAAAAGAAAAAAAGAAAAAGAAAACACCCATTGTATATTTTCCCCCTTCTTCAATGTTCAATCGCATAATTGTCGGCTAAGATATTCCAAAATGAATGCTAACAGAGATATCTCTGAGTAATGAGTTATTGACGGTGTGAACATGGTAGCTATGTCAATTGTCATTATACGAGGTTCGAGCAATCTGAAATTTTAAATCATTGATTGTGAATTCAAGGGGGAGGTTTTTTCCGTACTCTCCCTCCATACTTCTTCTTGGGCGGTACCTCTTGCTCTCCTTCATCCTTCATCCTTCATCCTTCATCCTTCATCGTCTTTAGTATCTCATTTAGCAATTCGTGCAAGGCATTCGAATAACCTTAAAAATGAAAACACTCTAGTGTGGGCTAGGGTGATAAAATCCACAATGAGAACCTCTAGATATTCAAACACACAGAGTGTGTTTAGAAGAGCGATGGGAAAAATAGAGTTTTTCAATTTAACGTGGTAATTTCATTTTTGGTAAAAGCTCGATTGTGTAATGTGATTTATGTTTGAAACAACGATTGTATAAATGACTTTTGTAAAAATAAAACTTGTTTGGATTTACTTAAGCACAAGTAACTTTTGTGATAATAGTAAGAGAGAGTAGGTGGAAAAATATTTTAAAGGGTTAAAAAAATCAAAAAATATTTTAAAATAATTTTTGGAACTGAAAAAGTACATTAAGGATAAAATTGAAATCAGTCTAATAACACACTGGGTACAGTTAAAAAAATATTTTAAGGGTTACAAGCACCAAAAAATAGTTGAAATTAATTTTGGTAGCCGAAAAAGTACATTAAGGGTAAAATTAGAATCAGTCTGATATCACACTGAACACAACTGAAAAAACATTTTAGCGTGTGTTTGGGGGGCGTTTGACCCCCCAATTGAGCGATTGAGCTCAAAAGCTCAATAGGCTAACTGAAAAAAAAAAATCCTGTGTTTGGTTTGAGCGGTGAGCAATCGAGCTTAATTCTATCTTAATAACTTTTGCCATAAGCTCCATTTCTTAGCTTTTACTGATTTAGCTTTTGGGGAGAGTGAGAATGGTTAAAATATTTTTTCAGTTGTGTCCAGTGTACTATCAGACTTATTGCAATTTTACCCTTAATGTATTTTTTTGCTACAAAAATTAATTTCAACTATTATTTGGTGATTTTAACCCTTAAAATATTTTTTCAACTGTACCCAATGTGTTATCAGACTGATTGCAATTTTATCTTTAATGTACTTTTTCAGTTCCAAAAATAATTTTAAACTATTTTTTGGTGTTTTTAACCCTTTAAAATATTTTTCCACCCACTCTCTCTTACTATTATCACAAAAGTCACTTGTGCTTAAGTCAATCCAAACAAGTTTTATTTTTACAAAATTCATTTTTCCCATCGCTGTTCCAAACATAAATCACATTACACAATCGAGCTTTTACCAAAACTAAAATTACCCAACGCTAAATTGAGAAACTCTATTTTTCCCATCACTCTTCCAAACACACCGTTAATCATTCTCACTCTCTTCAAAAGCTAAATCAACAAAAGCTCCAAAGTTGAGCTTATACCAAAAGCTATTATTCCAATATTAAGCTCAATTGCTCATTGTGTTTACCAAACATTCTTTTTTTTTTTTGTGTAAAGTTGCCCATTGGGCTTTTGCTGGCCAAACCAACGTTTGGGGCTCAAACGCCCCCCAAAACACACGCATAAGCTCTTGAGAATTTTACATATCTACCCACATGCACATGATAAGTAACCCATGATAAGGCAACATATGAATTAACTCTCTCTTAATCACTATGTGACCTGTAGCTGCATCTAGTACACCTTAAAAAAAATACTAGGTGTGCCCTAACAAAAAAAATTATACAAAATCATAATATAGATTGAAGTTCTTGATATCATCAGCAGTGGTTTGTACTTAAGATTCTTAGATCTAAAATCTTAGCTGAAAAAATTGAATAAGGTAGTTTGAGAGGAGGAAGGGGACGACAAAGCTAGTTTGGGAAGATTTTTTTTTTTTAATTTGGCAGGGTATTTTGGTATCTTCATATAAAAATTATATCTTATTTTTATAACATAATAAATATACTCTTAAATCTTATATCCATATTTATTTTCATTTTCATCAAAATTAATTCCAATATACAAAACACGCGGTAAGAGGTTGTGTTAAAAGCTAAGCAACTAAAAAAGTTGAAAAGTTTCCTTCTTAGTATTTTTCCCCAAATCCAAACATATTGTGTGTGTTTGTTTAAACGTTTGGGCTTCAAATCGGACTTGAACAGTGCACTAATTGGACTTAAATAGTGATTTGCCCATTTTGAGCTTTTGTTTCAGCGATCAGATAGAAGTAAAAAAAAGCCCAACGCTCCAGAAGTCAGAAGTAACCTTATTGCTCCTTATTCTGACTTATTAGCCCATCTGAATATCAGATATTACCGATAAGCTTCAAACTAAAGCTTATTTTTACTCAAGTGATGGCTTTAACAATATTTTTATATCTTTGGGGATTAATGAGGTACTCAAAATCACTTATAATTACAAAACTGTTGTAAAATACTAATTAAGGTGAATGTCCATGAGCTCCCAATTGTTAACCTTTCATTTGTTACATCCCATAACCTCTTCAATGAATGATCTTTAGGAGTTTTCATGCCTATAACTCAAAGGTTACAATGTATGCACTCATGAGGATTAAAGTTTGCCATTTACTTTGTGTAACTCTTAGTTGTGGATGAGGGCCTATAAATAGAGCACTATGTACTACACTTTGTTGGCATCCAAATGAATAAGATATTGCTCCATCTTTCTCTCTAGTTCTCTCTTCATCTCTCTTCATTTCTTGCTTGACATATCTTGTATTTTCCCATTTTTATAACAAAAACTTCTTTTATGAAAAATGTTTTAAATAATTTTCTCTTTCTTTAGATAGTAATATTCTGCTGATTAAAGAATACTTTAGGATAAGAGTTTAGACAAGTTTTGAGTTTTATCAATATATGATTGTAAAAATGTAGAGAATAATTAATAATTAATTTTAATAAATTTAGATTTATTATTTAGTTGTTTTATGATTTTATAAACATGTCATAAATTAGTTTCTATATGGTGTTTTTACTGATTAAATTTAGTTTAAATAATTTATTTGAATTATTGGAGGTATTATTGAGGTTTTAATTGGTTTATTTTGTTAGATTTTGAGTTATGTGAAAATATGAGTTAGGATTTAATATTTAAATTATAGTTTGATATAATTTATAAAATTTAAATTTGAGGTGCACAATAGAAAAGATTTTTGGAGTGTACCAATTTAAATTAGAGTTTGATATAATTTTATTTAAAATTGTACCATTGCCAAATTTTCAAATTTAATTTTTGAGAAATTTGTGAAAAAATCCCTTCGTATGTAGATATCTTCCCAGATCCCATTTGACAATTAAGTTGCCAATGAGGGCTTTTTTCACAATTATCCCTTCATTTTTTCATTTTTCATAATATTTTCAATTTTCTCTCTCTTAATTAATATAAAAATCACTTATGCAAAAGTCAAACCAAACATCATTCACTTTTACATAAGTTACTTATCAAATCGCTAATCCAAGCACTCATCATTTTACCCCATCTAACTTTTTTTCAATCTTGAGATTCCATAAGTTTAAGTAAAAATAAGTTACTTATCCAATTACCAAAACAAACACACCCTTATCTAATGAAAAAGTTAAGCAAAATGTCTAAGTGGGTATTTGAGAATTTTTCAAACCTATATTTACATAACCTAAGATAAAATTTCTCTCACATATTTATCTCATAAATCGTAAAAACTATTCTCAAAACTAATCTAAACAAACAGTAATTACAACTGGGAACACCCACTTCCGTGTTTAGTTAGATGATATGCTTAAGTTGACCACGTTTACCGGCTGTTCTCCTAAGAGGTCGAGGTACGGCACCCGAAACATCATCTCTATATTTCCATTACGCAACAGTCGCTGAAATCCTCCCTCGCTCCGTTGGTTTTTTAAAATTTATCCACATCTTCTTTTGCTCGCTTCCCTGGAAACCAATGGATTTTAGTTTGATGCCATACTTCGATCGATTCAGAAGTTCTGCCAATTCATTCCTATCGCAATACGAACCAATTGTTCTGCTTCTCTCTCCTCTGCTTGCCGGCCTTCTCGCCCACACAATTCGATCGTTTTTTCATGTCGTTCACGATAAAGGACTTAAACCCACTCTTCTTGGGCTACTCATCAACTCTATCAAGTAACTTCACCAATGAAATTTTCTCTAATTCAAATTTTAGCACTTGCTTTTATCTTCTAATTAAGAGAATTATAATAAGAAGCCAAATCGATACATGCTGAGTCCATATCTGTGATCTATTTGCACCAACAGATTGATCCCTGGTGTGAAGAGTTACATCAATGCCGAAAAGCAGAAGGTAATGTGTTTCTTCGCAAGATGGTTAGCTTTTGACGTTTTATCTGCAACTATCCTGTTTTCCCTCCCTATGATATATCTAATTCTTACTTTTTTACATCGTTGTTAGTAAAATGTCATATAGAGTGTAAGGAGAAGCCATTGGCTTATTGCTACCAGATTACTTTTGACACAGTTCTCACTATATGGGTTTTGATTTTGTGTAGTTACTTGGCCAAAGGGCGTATTCTAGCGAGCGTAGTCAATTTCTTGGATAAATAAGCAGTCGGTTTATTCCCTGCATCTGTCAGACAATACCACTCATTCACGCTATGATTAGGCAAATAATAGCAGGCTTGCTTTTGTCTTGTGATTAGAGTATACTCGATCATTAAGCTTTTAATGCTCAATTACGCCCTACATTAATTTTGTTCGTTGCTGGATTATATTCAATTAGCCACAACAAATTGGTTCCGTGAGTTACATTTATCAAAGTAACGATCCGTTCAATTTTCCTGTCCTTGATATCACGAAAATTATGGGATGAGAGAAATTGAATTTTGAAATTTCTCCTTCTAAAGAGTCAGTGCCCAATTTGCTTACTGGGTCAGGTGAGTCTGGTCTACTGTCAATATCCAAAATAGCATCGCTTTTGAACGGTGAGGTGATCTAGGCATGGTATAATGGGCACCCTTGCTTATTGAACATACATGTCTAATCCTTGGTCACTAGCATTTCACATTTTTATGTTTAATGTTTATTTTGGTGTCGTATGTGAACATCAGAACTTCTTGATGCTGTGCAAACCTTTATTTAGCCTCGTTCATTGAATTATCTGCTGAAACATTGTCTTGAATCTCTAGTTTGGTATTATTCTTGAAGAAATTATTGGGTGCATTTGGTGGTCAAACACCCAATTGGTCAGGATATGCTTCATACATGTCGGATTTTCTGTACAAAATAAATCATGGCTATTGGGCGTACATGCACCTGGTGTACCACATAATTTTTTCTCCGTCTTGCATCATAAATCATGGTCAGAGTACTTTTTACAAATGCACACTTTGCATTAACCTTTATATTTTCTCTAAGCCTAGGACATTAAGTCATTTGTGGATGATCTGATCATTCGAAGAACAGGTTGTGGATAAGTTGCAGTCTGACAGTAAATCTAAAAGGGAAGGTTGGAGAACAGGGTTACCAAGGGCAGGACTAGGGACGGAAGTTCTTGAGAAAATGAGAGATGAGAAAATAAATGATGTGATTTGGCAAGGAAAATGCTCTGGTACAGTGTATGTTTCTAATTTTGTTACATTTAATGTCAAGTTCTGCTTATTCAGTTATTTTATATGTGGAATCTTTTCTCCTTGTGTTGATTCAATTGTTCTTACTTTTTAGGGCCAACCGACTGACATTTGCTGTTTCTTTCTGTTTCATTGCTTTGTTTATTTCTTGCAGCTACATTGGAGGAAGTGAATTTGACGCACACTTTTCTTTGATAAATGAGGCATGCTCAATGTTAGTACATGGCCGATTTGTCAGTTGATATTTCTACCAGTGTGTTATTTTTGTGTTTTTCATATGGATAGATTTATGCATACTTGAATGATAGTGTGACTGAGCAAGTAACAGTGGAATTTGCTTATGGTGTCCAATTTTGTGTCAATGATCGTGTGACTGAGCTAGTAACGTTTTTGAAGCTGGGGGTCCATCCTATCATTATGTATTTTGCTTTTAGATCATTTAGCGTCTGATATGCCCTCTGCAAGGCCCAGGGAACTTCCTGATTACTGAAACTTGAAAATTTTCTATTTGTAGAGTATGAAAGATTACAAGAAAGAAGAGAAATTTTACCTTTCATTTTCCTCTTCCCATCAGATTCATTCCAAGCAAAAAAATTTTACCATTCCTTTTCCTCCTCCCATTCCCTTAAAAACCGTTCCATTGTACTACATATAGCCTTATTTTGCTGACCATAACATGGTTATTAAAATCAGGTTCTGGACTAATTCTGTACATTTTTTAGACTCATGGGATCGTTTAGAAATTTCATTTATGGTGTTGAGGCATGAAGATAACTGACAATGTAGGAAGTTTTACATGCAATTATGACAATGTCTAAAGTCATTCCATATTATGATGTTGCTATAGATCCTTTTATGCCTAATGAAAATTTTATTTTGATGATATTTCAGGTTTGCACATACCAATCCCTTGCATTTGGATGTATTTCAAAGTGTTGTACGCTTTGAGGCAGAAGTGGTTGCAATGACAGCTGCGCTTCTTGGAGGTAAAGAAAAGAGTTCAGGGGGACAAATTTGTGGAAATATGACATCAGGAGGGACTGAAAGTATATTGTTAGCTGTCAAATCATCACGTGACTATATGAAGTCTAAAAAGGGAATTACAAGACCTGAAATGTATGTCACTTGTGAATCACTATAACACATTTGGTAGTTTGTCTGTTATTCAAATTATCTGTTCATGAAAAGTTTCTTTCTGTTGTAGGATAATACCTGAGTCTGCACACTCAGCATATGACAAGGCTGCTCAATATTTTAACATCAAACTATGGCGCATTGCTGTTAACAAAAGATTTCAAGCAGATCTGAAAGCAATTCGACGTCATATTAACAAAAACACCATCTTGGTATTAAGTTACTTGATGACATACGGTCATTTTTCTGTTTATTTCACATGCATGTTTTGGAGTTATGGCCTTTTGCTTTACATTTAAAATTTTATTCAAAGTGGCATGGGTTTTGTGCTAAGAAAGCTCCTGACATCTCAATTTTCTTGTGCTTAAGCTTAAAACTTTCTTTTACTTGATATTTCAGATTGTCGGTTCTGCCCCTGGATTTCCTCATGGGATAATTGACCCCATTAAAGTAGGTTTCTTTGTTTTTCTTTTAATGCTGAAAACATATTTTAGTTCAAATTGCTTGATCATATATAGTATAGTAAATGTGCCCCTTTCTTCTATAGGAACTTGGTGACCTGGCATCAAGCTTTGGAATTTGCTTTCATGTTGACCTCTGTCTTGGTGGCTTTGTTTTACCTTTTGCGCTCAAGCTAGGGTATGGTTAATAATCCAGCATAACTTTTGTGCATTAGTTATTCATCTAAATGTTATTGCCATCATGTTATATACACCTTTTCCTTCATTTTTTACATGGGCGAAATCATATTTGGTACTATTTTTTCGTATATAAATTCTGACATTTGAACTAGGTCTTGGATTACATATAAAACTGAAGCATTAATAAAGCCTTTGCATACAAAGGATTGAGTCAATATTTTTCTCAGTCGAATAAGTTCTTGACTTTTGTTAGTTGGTTCTGCTGACTGATAGACTTTAATCATTTAAATGTTTTAAGAAGAATTTTATAAATCTTAATTGCTTTGATGGAAACCAACTCTTTCTTTCTAACATTTAAGCATGAATAGTCATGAAATCTGAAGCCTCCCTCCCCCACCCCCTTTTCTCTAAAAAGAGGCATTGTTTTACATGGCTATTTTTTTCCCTAGGTACTCCATTCCACCTTTTGACTTTTCTGTTAAAGGAGTCTCTTCAATATCAGTGGACGTGCATAAATATGGTTTAGCTCCTAAAGGAACAAGTATTGTACTATACAGGAACCATGACATCAGAAAGGTAACTAATTGGTTTGCTGAAGAATGTAAAGTTAATTCGGAGATGGAATATGTTGAAGCAAGCCATTGAAAATGTGCAGTTTTCTTTTCTTTTCATTTTGGGTAAGTGAAAGGTCCCTATTTGAAAATTTTATTTGGCATAAAGACTTGAATTCAAGTATTGGTACTTTACGTGTATGAAATCCTGCAAAGTACCAGTATTTTATGTGTCAAAAATCATACTAGTATTTTTGGCCGATAAAATTTTTCAGAAGGGACTTTTTGCTGATTTTTCCTTTATTTCTTTTGGAAAAAACTTTTCTTTAAGCCTTTGTACACACAAAGCTGTGAAAAACATAATTTAATTATTAAAAAGAATAATAAGATGTTACTAATGTCATTTTGTTCCTTGTCAGAGAGTCAGTATATAGGCTTATATTCAACTCAGAAGAATGAGTTGTGATTACTCTATGTTATGTTACCCATTCTATAATAGCAAGATGAATTAATGGATCCAACATGCAATTTCAGTAGTCTGATAGTAGTGCGTCCCTTCTGAAAGAAATCATGAAGAAGTTTTGGAAGATCATTATTTTTTATGCTCTTTTGTTAGATAAATTGATGTAGATAGGAAATATAAGAGGAAGAGAAGAATTGGACAAATTCTCAGATTTTGCTTCTTAATACGTCATAGTTTCACATGGCAATTGGCTAGAGTAATCCTTTCGTAGAAGGGCTGAATCCTGACGCACCCATTTTTCTAGAAAGCTGGGTATACTGATTGACTTCTACCTAAAAGCAAATAACATCCCTCATAACCATGTGGAACTCTAGCTAAGAGAATCCCTAAACAGATGATCTCTAACTGCCTTGCAAGAGAAAGCAATTCAATTGAAAATAATGTCTGGGTTGGAGATAGTAACAAATATTGCAATTATATCTACATCACTTTCATGTGCCATTCTTTTCCCTGTCCCTTTTTTCTATTTGGATTTACTTCTCTGCAAAATGCTGTCATGGAAAATTGGTTGCTGACTTGTGTGAAGCTGATCATTGATATACTGCTTTGTGGGCTCCTGGACTCAACAGCATCAATTTGTTGCTGGTAAGTTTACAATGCTCATTATTCTATTGCATGTTTGGTTTACAATGTATACAAGTTTATGTAGTTACATGCATGTTTGTAAGCGTGTGTCCTCGTACAATAATACAATTTGCTCATGCTTGTTGGTCAGTACTAGAGCCTAATAAATTTCCAGTATTTATTTTATTACTACTGGTCTTATCTCTTATTTGATATATCTGATTATGTGGGATTATTGCCTCTCATTTGCTTGTTATCTTGCTTTTATCATCTTTTATTGGAGATGTAAGCATATAATTCTTTCTCATATCACATATCAAAGATTACGGCATATTATATAGGCCAGAAACAGAGGAACCATCGTTCGTCTATAATGAGCTATAATGAGAGATTATTACAGTCAATCATAATCTTTCCTAAACTATGTATACTAGAATCAGGGATATGATAGAGGGATATGATGGGCTGAAATCATAGGATGTAATCACGGGCTGATTTCCAACACTCCCCCTCAAGCTGGAGAGTATATGTCAAACATTTCTAGCTTGCACCGAAACTCGTCAAATTTAGATTTACCCAATGGTTTGGTCATTACATTTGCAATCTGTTCTTCAGACCGTATATAGGACAATGCATAATGCCTGCTTCAACTTTCTCTTTAATAAAGTGTCTGTCTATCTCAACATGCTTTGTTCGATCATGATAAACAGGGTTTCTCGTCATCTCAATGCTAGATTGGTTGTCACACCAAACTTGCATAAGACCCTTATACGGAATTCCTAATTCCTTTAGTAACCAGATAACCCAGAGTCCTTCACATGTTCCATCATTCACAGCTCTCAATTCTGCTTCCGTACTGCTCTTTGACATAACAGTTTGTCTCTTGCTTCTCCATGTCACTAGATTTCCCTACACATATGT
The DNA here is from genome assembly GCA_963210345.1 of Inga oerstediana. Classification (NCBI taxonomy): domain Eukaryota; kingdom Viridiplantae; phylum Streptophyta; class Magnoliopsida; order Fabales; family Fabaceae; genus Inga; species Inga oerstediana. The sequence continues at coordinate 31,573 of OY723410.1, forward strand.
ATAGTATCCTGCCGTTGACCTTTTGGTTTCTCTGTCTTTTGCATGGTCTGCGTCGGTGTAGATCTCCAAGTTTCTGGCCGTGCACTTCTTGAAGAAAATTGCTCTTCCTGGATTGAATTTCAGATAACTCAAGATTCTATAGACAGCTGCCATGTGTTCTTCCTGTGGTTGATGCATGAACTGACTTACTATTCCGACAGCATAGCTGATATCTGGGCGTGTGTGGGTCAGGTATATCAGCTTCCCTACAAGTCTTCTATACAGTTCAGAGTCAACTGGGACACCATTTTCTTTGATTTCTATACGACAACCTTCTTCCATCGGTGTTCCTTCAGGTTGTGCCCCTAACATTTCTATTTCATGCAACAAGTCTAGGGTATACTTCCGCTGGGATACGTTGATGCCCCTCTTTGTTCTTGCCACTTCCATACCCAAGAAGTATCTCATTTGGCCGAGATCCTTAACCTGGAATTCAGTGGACAAATCCCTCTTTAGTTGAGCAATAGAACTTTCATCATTTCTAGTAATGACTATATCATCCACTTAGACGATCAGGATAGTGATTCTTTCCTCATCATGCTTGATAAACAATGTGTCGTCTGCTTGCCCTTGGCTGTACCTAAGTTTCTTTATTGCTTTGTTGAAGCAGCCAAACCATGCCCTTAGGGATTGTTTTGGTCTATACAGTGACTTGTTAAGTTTGCAGACTGACCCGTTGTAGGACTCCGTCTAAAATCTCCATATAGACCTTTTCCTCCAAGCCACCATTTAGAAATGCGTTCTTTACGTCTAACTAATGTAGTGACCAATCCAAGTTAGCTGCTATCGACAACAATATTTGGACTGTGTTGAATTTGGCTATTAGGGCAAAGGTCTCCTGGTAATCTATTCCATAGGTCTATATATACCTTTTCGCAACTAGTCTTGCTTTGTACTTGTTGATGCTGCCATCAGGATTGAACTTCGGGGTAAAGATCCACTTACACCCGACAGGTTTCTTTCCAAGAGAGCAGGATACGATTTCCCACGTTTTACTTTCCGTAAGTGCTTTTAACTCCTCTTCCGCAGCCTGTTTCCACTTTGGGTTAACCATAGCTTGTTGGAAGGTGTTAGCAATTTCAGTCTATGCATTGTTTATAATAAAACTCTACATCTTGACAGACAAGCTACCATACGAAACAAACCATTGAATTGGATACTGAGTACAAGACCTTACCCTTTTTGCAAGCTATCAGGGAAGTTAGGTAAGGTATCAGTGATTTCTAGGTTAACAAGTAAGGCATCAGTGGCTTTAGAAGTTGATTTATGTGCAATTAGCCATTCAATATCTGAGTACTCTCCCTGAATGGGTAATTTGTGATAGTAAGCGTCCTCCTCGTAGAACACGGTATCTTTGGAGACATGCAACTTCTTGGAAGTCGGACAGTAACACTTGTACCCTTTTTGGGTGGAGGAGAAGCCAAGGAAGCTGCATTTCTAGGACCGGGCATCAAACTTACTTCCATCAGAGGCATGGACAAAGACAACATACCCAAACACTTTCAGAGGTAAGGGGTTGATGAGAGAGCAATTGGGAAAGGTGGTAAAAAGTGTTTGGACAGGGGTGGCATAATTGAGGACTCTGGAGGGCATTTGGTTGATGAGGTAGGCCGCAGTTAGGATTACATCTCCCTAAAAGGTCGTGGGTACATTTCTTTCCATCAGCAGTGTTCGGGTTACCTACAACAGATGACGGTTCTTTCATTCGGCAACTCCATTTTGCTAAGAGGTGTAAGTGCAGGAGGTTTGATGGTGAATTCTTTGCTGATCAAGGAATTCTTTAAAGGTATGACTGAGGTATTCCTGACCATTATCACTTCGAAGGACTTTGATAGAGGATTGAAATTGGGTTTGGACAAACTTGTGAAAGCTTTGGAAAACTTGAGCCACCTCGGACTTTTCTTTCATTAAGTAAACCTACGTGAGTCTGGTGCGATCATCAATGAAAGTAACAAACCATTTTTCATTTTTCTGGGTGGTTGTTCTGGCTAGGCCTTAAATGTCACTATGGATGAGTTGGAAAGGAGCGGTGGGTCGGTAGGATTGTTTTGGATAGGAGGATCGGGTTTGTTTAACCAATTGACAAGTTTCACAGTGAAAAGGAACAGAATCTTTATTGAATAAACTTGGAAACATATGTCTCATATAATCAAAACTAGGATGTCCTGAACGACAATGCCATAAAAGTACATCTTTGTCTTGAGAACTTAAGCTGATTAGGGCATGTTGTGTATTCCAAATTGTTTTATTCGCCATCTTCGATCTCTCCAGGTAGAAAATTCCATCCCACTCTTTAGAAGTTCCAATCGTCTTTCCCGAGTATAAATCCTGAAATAGACACATATCAATGTCAAATATCACTCTGCATATATGTCCTTAAGTTAACTTGCTCACAGATATTAAGTTACAAGTAAGCGCTGGAACAAATAGAATATGGTGAATGCCGAGTGAATTGAATAGTGTGACGATGCCAATTCCTTCAACTTTATTAAATACCCCATTAGCAACTTTGACACGAAGGTGCTCCAGACACAGTTTAAGAGTTGTAAATAAGGTTCAATTACCCGTCATATGATCCGTGGCTCCTGAATCAACTATCCATGCATCGTCGCTAGTCCGTATAGTATTGAGGGCTATGATAGAATTACTTGATTGTTCAAGATTAACACTCGGCAAAGAGTTAGACTTATTCTGCTTTTAAAGTATCCGACGGAGCATCTGCAGTTCGTCTTGACTTAATGAAGTAGTGTCCTCAACCTTCTGTTTAGTGGAGGTGAGATGACCCTGTGGTTTGCTAGTGGATGGTTTGCCGTGCAGTTTCCAACATTCCTCCTTGATGTGACCCTTCTTCTTGCAATAATTGCACCATTTGTGTTTCCATTTCTCCTATGGCCCTCGTACTACAAGTGCTGAACTTTCAACAAGACTTGGGCTGCTTTAATTCAAGAGTTTCCGACTTTCTACAAACAGCACAAAATTAACGACATCAAAGAGGTGTGGTAGGGGTTTGATTCCCATTATTCTGCCTCATATTTCCTCAAACGAATCATTGAGTCCAAGAAGAAATCATAAACTCTCCCTTCTTCTACTATCTTCTTGTATAACTGAGCATCCTCCACATTTTTCCAAGGATGCACTTCGAACAAGTCCTGTTGTTGCTAGAGTTTTATCAATGCATTATAGTAATCAGTAACTGTCAGGGTACCTTGTCTTAAATCTCGAAGTTGGCACTTCAAATGAATCAAGGCAACAGTGTTGTCAAGAGAGGAATAAGTTCTTTTGGCTGCATCCCAAATCTCTTTTGCAATATTTGCCAAGAGATAGCCTTCACTGATATCAACAGTCATAGAGTTACAGAGCCAAGTCATGACTTGGTTGTTTTCAGCAAACCACATATCAAAGGTTGGGTCATCTGGGGCTGGTTGTGGTGCTGCCCCATTGATGTATTTCTCCTTTCGCTTTCCACGAATAGACCTTAGCACGCTTTAAGACCATTAGAGGTTGTTTCTTCCATTAAACCTATGGTTAATGGCCATACTTGGAGGTTCTGGAAATTCTGAGGCCATTAAGGTGCTATTGGTAGTGGAGGAAATTGTGGGAGAAGATGAGTTGTTGGATGAAGAAGTTGTGGAATTTGTACCGGACATGAGTGTAGCGGGTTGAAGTCCGGTTTTAGATGAATTTCCAGGGATAGAGCCGAAAAGAGGAGGAAATTCGAAGGGATTCATGGTTCTGAAAGAAAAAGCCGGAAAAGTCACTGTAGCGACGGAGCGTGGGCTCCACGCGCAGGCTCTGTGGTGGCGCGTGAGAGCCACGCGCATCTCCAAACGCTGCTGCGCTTCTGGGTGTTGCCGCTCGGCGGTCTCCGGTCCTCCCTGTGGCGGCGGCATAGTCTCACTCTGTTTCTGTCACTCGTGCTCTCTCTGTTATGGCCGCTGGCAGTGGGTGACCAGCCTGGGCTCTCGCTCATACTCAAGCTCTGATACCATATTGGAGGTTTAAGCATATAATTCTTTCTCATAGAGTTACATATAATTCTTTCTTATATCACATATCAAAGATTACAGCGTATTATATAGGCCAGAAACAGAGGAATCATTGTTGGTCTATAATGAGCTATAATGAGAGATTATTACAGTCAATAATAATCTTTCCTAAACTATGTATACTAGAATCAAGGATACGATAGAGGGATATGATGGGCTGAAATCATGGGATGTAATCACGGGTTGATTTCCAACATCTTTAACTTTTCCCAACAATTTTATATGAGTAGCAAACTTGTTGCTTCCTTTTCTCTTTACATTTTGGCCGCAAATTGTTCCAGAATGATAATAAAAGTATTGCTTTCTGGGTTTTCTCATGGTATTAGAGCATCATGCTCTATGCTCCCTAGAAAATGGTGTCGATATACTGTTTGACGTAACTGGCACCCTACACAATGCACAAGGAACATCACCTTTGTGCCATTTTAAGGGGTGCCAAAAATGTTGGCCAACTTGAGACCTAGCACACCTCTAACGCTGAATAGAAGAATACATATAGAGGACTAGGTCCTGGAATCATGGACCTAATCAACAGAGAATAACCGTAGGGTATTATTTTTTATAGGGTTTAGGGTTTAAGGGCAAAAATGCTCCGGAAATTTTCTCCAATAGGCATTGGGTGTTTGGAAGGTTTTTAGGGGGAAATTTTTCCTCAGAAGTTTCGAAAACTAGGCAATGTTGCCTTCAACCTAACAGCGCGAAACTGTCAACTAACAGTTGACCAATTGCACGGAGCTATCTCTATCATGTAGGATCATAGACCACATCATACACCACAACATTATAAATATAATCATCCTCATTGGAAGGAAAAAAAAGGCCTTCAGGCACAGTCTTGCCCTCCTCTAAGCCTTACAATACCCAGCTCCTCCGTCTCCATCATCAGAAAACACCTCAGCCTCACCCACACCCAACTACAGTAACTTCAGGTTCAGAGCAAACAAAAGCATAGAAGAGAAGGAAAAGAGCATGAGATCGGAAAAGGGAAGAAAGCTAGGAAATCAAGAGGGTTCACGTTCCATGGCCATATCACCACCAACATTCTTACTAGAAAGAAGAAGAAGAAACCCATCCCCCTTCATCACCCATGAATTATGAATCAAATGAAACTCAAAACCGGAATACTAGGTTAACAATTAATTAATCCAAGGAAAAAACAATCTAGTGGAAAAAAACCTATTCATCTTCATCATCACCTCTTCACCATCATCATCATCAGGCATACATGGATGCAAAACCAAAAGGAATGAGTTTAAAAAAAAAAAGATCAAAGCTGATATTCTCACAACCTCTTTGGCCCAGATGAAATGACAAAAAAACAAAGAAATAGCGGAAGTTAGAATTTGTCACCCTCAATTTTCTAGTTAACCAAAGAGGAGGAAGAGAAAAAAATGCACCATATGCTATCATAAAAAATATAACACCTTCAGGGCCTCAAATCTATCTCTCAAAACGTGCGGTGGCGGAGGCAACTCTTAATGCCGATTCTCATGTAATGCAAAATCGGAAACTTAAAGAAGAAGATGAATAGTTTGGCTTCCTCTCTTTCCATCGAAGCTCGTCACACTTGAAGAGGAAGACCAGCACCGTCAATGGCGTCTCTTCCCTCAACGGCACAGCCTCTCAATTGCACTTCGAACCTGCCGCTTTTGCTAGGTGAAAGATTTAAATTTGTTGTTCGATTCAGATCTGGAGGGTCAGTTAGTTTTTTTTTTTTGTAAGGGTGATGAAGGCCGAGAGAGATTGTGTCAATGATTGAAGGAGAATAGGGATTTAGGCTGATGGTTGAGCATATTGAGTAATTAGAATCGCCGATGGAAGAGGAAGCCGAAGGGAGGAGAACGACGAAAGAGAGGGGAAGAGGAAAGGAAGGGTTAAATGGGGATGGTGTGATGAAGTGGCATATATGAAGTGCCATGTGGTTAAATTAGTCAACTTTAATGGTCAAAATTAACATTTTAAACGGTGGGGGCAACATTGCGCTATTTTTTAAACTTCTAGGGTGAAATTGTCTCCTTGAAAACTTCCAAACACCCAGTGCTTATTGATAAAACTTATGGGGTATTTTTACCCTTTAACCCTTTTTTACATTATCTGGTGAATAAATGAATGATAGAATAAAAATATATAAAATTGGATTATCGGCCAAGATATCCAATATATATAGAGATCTGATATAATATTCTCCAACAAATATATCCATCTCTTTGAAAAGAATTCTATGGTGCGTTTATAAGAGTTGAAGGTCTTTATAGGGGAAGTTACAATCATATCCATAAGGCTTATGGAAAAGTACAATAGTGTTCCTAAAGTTAAAATATTCATAACAGTTAGAGCTGGTAAAATGGGTTGGGCCCGCTAGCCCGCCAAGAATCAGGCTAAACCAGCCCGCCCTGCCTGGCTGGCAAGCTGGCCCGCTTTTTTTTTTAGTTTGTTTGTTTCTTTAAATAAAATAAATTCAAATACCCTTATTACCTTTCATTTGATGTCGTATTTAATTATTTCCTCATACTTTTTATTTGACATTTTTATTTTCATATTATATTTATTTATTCTACTATTATTAAATTTAAAAGAGATGTGTTTATATGTTTTTATTATGTGAGTAGATGAAAAAAAAGGAAATTAAGAATGAAATTGACTTCATAACACAAATGTATAAAAGAAAAAAAGTGTGATATAAGCGGGTGAAAGAGAAAGAGAGTAAAAAAAATTTTAAAAAAAGTGAAATTAAAAAAAAAATTGGCTAGCCAGCCCTCAAAAGGGGCGGGCTGGTGCCGCCATAGCTCCCAATTGCGGGCCAGCCCACATTACCACCTCTAATATTAACAGTCGCTAAATTGAAAAAAAGGAACATTTTTAATAGAAGCTAGTACTAGAAAGAGATTGCACTGAGTGGAACAAAGTATTTTTTCAACTCTCCATTCCAATTTAAATAGAGCTAATAACTTATGGTAATTGGGATTTCAAATTATGTTTCTGTATTGGTGATGCCCATGTACCTTTCTGGCCTTTGCCTTATCATGCATGTTGCAGTTTTCTTTTTCGCTTGCTGATTAATGTTGATTTTGCAGTTACTGAGTGGTCTGGGGGGTTGTATGTTTCTCCAACCATGGCTGGAAGCAGGCCTGGAGGTCTTATTGCTGGGGCTTGGGCAGCAATGATGTCCTTGGGGGAAGAAGGTGATGAAAATCTCCTTGCTCCTTTTACATGTGACACATAATTCATGGTTGATGGTATATTGAGCTATTTCATTATACAGGTTACCTGGAGAATACAAAAGCAATTATGGATGTTTCAAAAAAAATACAGGAAGGGTATACATACTGTCTGTCTCCCTCTCTGGTTATGTTTTGGCTTTCATGAAGTTTGATTGCAGTGTTTCTGGTGTGTGAAGCATAGGAGAGATTCCAGAATTATTTATTGTAGGAAGACCAGACATGACAATTGTGGCCTTTGGATCTGATGTTCTGGACATATTTGAGGTCAATGATATCATGTCATCCAGAGGGTGGCATTTGAATGCATTGCAGAGGCCAAACAGGTAGTGTTTGATCCATGGAACACTGCTGTAATCTGGCATATATATTTTGGAAATTTGTTGATCTTCTAGTTGAAGTATTACTTGTTGGGTTGTGGCTCTTTCTTAAAAGAAACTAAAATTGCTTTCTTTTTCTTTGTGCTTGAATCAGCATTCATATCTGTGTGACACTGCAGCATTTGGCGTTTGTTGAAGACTTCCTCAGGGATTTAAAGGAATCTGTGATAACCGTAAGTATTTTACTTGATGTGGTTTTTTAGGTTTGCTTAATTATTTCGCGGGAGCAAGAATGTTGGGATGCAGGTCCCATGTCGCGGTGGATAATTTTTCTTTGATAGAAAGGTCAAATGCATTACTCAAATTAGTACAAAGTTAACAGCACGACTCAGTACCAACCAGACAATTACAATAGAAATAACAGATACAAACACAACACGCATACAATACAGAATATGAACGGTGCAACTGAATTGTCGAATTGCAACTACGAAACAATTCTCCATAAATAGCACATGCCCTTCCGTTGCCGAAGTGGCATCCTCCTCTTGAACTTGGAACTGTAGCCATGATAACCAACAGTCCAAGAGTTGTGGGGGATAGTTGGTGAATCAATTTGTGTGATTCTGACCGTGCTACTTCAAACAAAATAATAATCGGGCTAAAATGCTCTCGGTCATTAAATTTAGTGTCAAATGCTTAGGTTCCCTTTTTTCGTTTAATGTAAGAAAACCGGAGCCTAAGCATTTGTATATCATTGTAAATAATTTTATATTCTTTTTAATTTTGTATAATGATCTGTAATATAATTTCGGGCAAAAAAATATAATATAATATAATAATAATAATTTAATTCATGTTTTAAATCAGTAGTGGAGCAATTAGTTCAATTATTACTTTGTTGCCCGCTGTACTTGTGTTTAAATTTTGACATGATGCTACTTTCTTGATTTATCTTTTGCCGTTTGCCTATTAATTTAATGTTTGGCTTAATATAGGTTAAAGAAAATCCTGGTCCAGTAAGTGGAGGGTTAGCACCTATATATGGGGCGGCAGGCAGGATGCCTGATAGGGGTATGGTACAGGAATTGCTGGTCGATTTCATGGATGGTACCTGCTAGCTCGCAAATGTGCCTAAAATTTAAACATGGGTGTCTGTTTCCATTTCTAATTTTACCAGAATTTTCTAGCACCTGCAGGGAATGTGCCGTGACGATACTGCCTGTTAAATCTTTTAATTGATAAATTACAGTATTTATAGGTTGATATAAATTTTGTTATCCATATACACATTTTCCCCCATGTATGATATGGGAAGGATGGAACTTAAGCTGTACTATTCATGATTTGAATAGTGTAGCTTATTTTAAATTTTATATCATAAATTGATACTTGGATATATCCATATTCATATTAATATCTTTTGATTTGTACAGAAATTCTGTTATGATTTCATTCTCTATAAAGAGTAGAGGCATGGGTCACAATTCACTCAGCCTATTCATTTCTATTCTCCTACTTTTCTATCTTGGTATCAGAGCGTCTCTATTTCTCTGCTTCCATTGTGTTGATCTCCTCTCATAATTCTACAGAAACTTCATCCTCACCTATAACCAGAATCTATGCATTATTCTCCTTTTCCAGTCAGACTACGTCCATCAAGTTGGATAGGACAAACTTCTTAGTTTTGGAATCTGTTGTGCTCCCACTCATCGAAGGGAACAAGCTTCAATCACATATTAATGGTACCGGCTCAATTCCTGCTGGTTATTTTTTACAGCCAGGCGCCAATGAACCAACTTTGAATCCGGAGTTTGAGGATGGTATGCGGTGGACAGAATGCTTGTTGGCTGGCTCTGAAACATGATGACACAAGATGTTGGAGCTCAATTGCTTCATTGCCGAACAGCTATGGATCTTTGGACCAGAGCTCGAGCACTTACCTGTGTGGTTTCTAAGTCTCGAATTATGATCTATAAATCTGAACTTCATCATACGCGTAAAAATGCCACGCGCATGGAAGAATATCTTGGCAAGATGAAGACAATCTCTGATAATCTTGCTCTTGGTACTACAATTTCGACTGACAAACTCATTCTTCATACGCTTAATGGTTTAGACACCGAATATAACGCCATTGTGGTTAAATTAGTCGATCAAATTGGCCTTAACTGGATTGAGGCTCAGTCTGCTTTGCTTGCCTTTGAGAGTCGTCTCGAACAACTAAATCAGTTTACATCACTCCCGATTCAGCCTTCTGCAAATATAGCTACCCGAACATCTGACATGAGTCGTTCCTCTAATGATCGTGATTCGTGGCGAGGTTCTCGATCTCCTGGTGGTCGTTGCTTTCATAGACGCCGCGGCAACAATAATGGTTCCAGCGGTCGTCCTTATTGCACCTGGTGTAATTGCTTAGGACACAAAATTGAGACCTGTTACAGTCGGAATGGTCGTCCTCATGCCTATTATCCTGAGCCTCAGTCTGTTGCTGATCCTGACTGGTATATGGACAGTGGTGCTAGTCATCACGTTACTTCTGACTCTGCAAATCTTGAGGTTGTAAAACAGGTAAGTCACAGTCCCATCTTCTTACCTGCACTGGTAGTAAGACTAAGATACAGGGCATTGGATCCACTTCCCTTTCTTGTGCTGATTCTAACCTCAATCTTAATCTTGTTTTACTTGTGCCTAATACCACTAAGAATTTGTTGAGTGTGAACAAGCTGGTTGAAGACAATCATGTTGCAGTAACGTTTACTACTGATGGTTTTGTCGTGAAGGAAAAGGGAACAGGACGACTATTGATGAAGGGAACTCCAAGGCAGGGGCTCTATCCAATGTGTGAGTCGGTTTCTATAGCACAAGCACAGATAGCGGAGGTCTCTGCAAGTATTGAAGATTTTCTCAATTGGCATTATAAATTAGGGCATCCGAATTCTGGAGTTTTAAAGAAAATTTTGAATAATTGTAATGTCAATGTTAAGGTTAATGAGCACTTCGTATGTGAAGCTTGTCAGTATGGCAAATCAAAGAAATTACCATTTTCCAATTATGAGTCTCATGCTTCTGTTCCTTTAGAGCTTATTCATACAGATTTATGGGGTCCTTTGCCTATTCAATCTGTTCATGGCTATTGTTTTTATTTTCACTTCTTGGATGATTTTAGTCGTTTCACTTGGCTCTATCCACTTAAACATAAAAGTGAAGTTGTGATTGCTTTTAAACATTTCAAAAACTTAGTAGAGAATCAATTTGATACTAAAATCAAAGCTCTACAATGTGATAATGGATCAGAGTTTAAGCCATTTCTCCCTATTACTGATGCAGTTGGAATTCAAATGCGTTATACTTGTCCAAATACGTCTTCTCAGAATGGCCGTGCAGAATGTAAGCATCGGCATATAGTTGAGATGGGTCTCATATTGCTCGCTCAGGCTCACATGCTTATGGCCTATTGGACTGAGGCATTTCAAACGGAGGTGTATCTGGTCACTGGTCGACACCTATGGTCACTGGTCGACACCTATGGACACCTATGGTCACTGGTCGACATTTTTCTGCAATGGATGGTGAAGCCTTAGCTGATCCCATTGTGTATAGAAAAGCAATAGGATCATTACAGTATCTTACTGCAACTAGACCAGATATAGCTTATTCAGTCAACAAGTTGAGTTAATTCTTGTCCAAACCAACTGTGATTCATTATTAGGGAGTTAAAAGGATTTTTCAATATCTCAAAGGAACATATCACTATGGACAACACATTAAACCATTTAATTCTCTTAGACTCATGGCTTTTACTGATGTTGATTGGGCGACTGACATTGATGATTGTAAATCTGCAGTTGGAATGTGTGTATATTTAGGAGGAACACTTATTTCATGGTCATCTAGAAAACAAAAGGTTGTTTCTAGGTCTAGTGCTGAATCAGAATATAGATCAGTAGCAAATAGATCAGCTGAACTACAATGGTTATGTTCACTAATTACTGAACTTGGTCTGCATTTATATAACCCATTTGTGATTTGGTGTGATAATTTAAGTGCTAAGGCTCTTGCTGCCAATCCTGTTCAACATGCTAGAAGCAAGCATATAGAAATTGATATTTATTTTGTCAGAGATCAAGTATTGTCTGGCACTCTTGATATACGATATGTTCCATCATCTCATCAAATTGCAGATTGTTTGACAAAAGCATTAACTCACACAAGATTCACTCAATTGAGGAACAAACTTGGTCTGTGTCCCACACCCACTGGTTTGAGGGGGAATGTTTGTGTAAATAACTAATTAGTGTGATTTGTATATTGTAGACAACTGTACCATTTGTAGACAACTATAGCATATCTTTGTATATCCTTATATATCCTCTCATATCACCACGTGTAAGATGTGTATTGGTTTGTACAGAAATTCTGTTATGATTTCATTCTATATAAAGAGCAAAGGCATGAGTCATAATTCACTCAGCCAATTCATTTCTATTCTCCTACTTTTCTATCTATATCATCAATGAATTGATATAAAACTGAGTATAAAACTTGCATGGTTTATAAATTTTAAATAGTGCAATTCAATTTTTTAAATTTCATATAATACAAAAAAATTTTATAAAAATGTTAAAAGATTAAAACGAGAATCAATATTAAAAATTTATTTGTTTCTATTTCTTATTCATTTTAGACACATTTATGAATTAATAATAATTGTTATAAAATTGGTAATAAGTAGTTTTAATTATAAGTCATGAACACTTAATTCAATTCTAAAATTTTGTGCAGTAAATGAAAAAATAGAGAAATTCGAGTCAAAAGTAAAATCATTTTTCAATTTGCCCTTTTAAAGTCTAAACCTTTTGATGGGCTTACTTGTTTTTGTCGTCCTTTTTATGGGCTTACTAGTTATTGGTTTGACTATGTTTAAAACTGAATAGGATAAAATGATATTATAGTCATTTTAATTCATGTTCTCAATTGCTGGAAGTCATTTGTGATGTGCAACTCCTTAGTTACCAATGAGGAACCTGCTTTACCGAGACTAACTTGCAGTTGGGAACCTTTGACCAATTAAAAACAAAATTGCAGTTTGGAACGACCTCCTATTAACTGGGCTGAAGTTAATGTAGATGGGTCATTGAGGACAAAAGCGTATCCTATCAAGTTTTTTGAATCAAACTCTAGCATGACTTTCCTGAATCCCAATCCCATGCTAAGGAGGGGCCTTTGTAAATAGCCCATTCCCCCGCTTCAAAAATACTGCATAGTCCGATGTTGACCTTAAATTTGACTTAAACATACATTACCTAATCAAGACTGGGAAATTCAACTACAGCACATCTATAGGGAGCAAAACTCTCTAGCTGATGTACAGGCCAAAAAAGGATCATCTTCTTCTGAGGTTTTGGTTTTGTGTTCGAATCGCCTTCGGACATTGGCTTTCAAAATGACTTGCAGCGTATGTACTCAACACCATATTGATTGGTTCAACCGAAAAGCAAGTGAACAGTGCCCAATCAAGTTTAAGGTAAAGGGTAAATTGGATAAAAAAAAAAGACAAATTGGTGAAAATTAAGTATAACTGGTCAAAAATATCTTCAAACAAAAGGAAATCAACAGTCTAAGGTTTAGTTGGTTCATCGGTTGGAAAAAAAAAAAAAACTTACGGCAGGTGGCTACTCTTCAATTCTTGAGAAAAGATTTTGTGGATTGAGTTAATGGATCTTCAATTAGAGTTATTAGTTTAATATTGATTATGAAGAAAGAGGACACGTTAGACATCACCCTTTTCTCTCTTTCTCTTCTTTCTTTCATCCATCATCATGCTTGATTATTCCTCTTTTTTTAGGGTAGATCTTGTCCCTTAAGTTCTTTGTGTTTCATCAGAGGTTGTTAGTTTGATTTTTTTTGTTTATGAATTTAATGATTTCCTAGAGTATAAATTTGAATTTTCATACACAAGACCTTAATTTTCAGTCAGTCGAACAATCATTGATCAAACTATATTTTATAATTTGATGATTTTAGTTCATATTATTTTCTCCTCAGATTAATTTATTTTGTATTTTCTTATTATAGCCTTGATTAGAGTCATGAATTGATTGATTTTTGAATTTTCTAGTTGAATATTCTTTCTAGGAGAAAGATTATAGAATTAAATTGAATTACATGCTAAGTGACGTTTTAATAATTATATAAAAAAATTATAATTAAGAGTAGTAGTTATAATTAGGGATTAAGTAATTAAACTTAACGAGTAGTTAAGGTTTTATATTTTGACTTAGTAAATCAACTTCATATTTATTTGAACTATAATAGTCACAAATTTGTTCTGAGGAAGATCTCATCATATAATTGTAATTGTTTTTGTGTGTTCTTATTTTTCTTTTATATTGTTGTTTATTTCTCTTTTATAAAATATAAAAATTATTTCTTTTTTGGTTTTTGATCTGTAAATTAATTAATTAAGAAATCAAATTCAATTCTATATTGCAATTTAATTTGAAATTAATTTGAGAGCATAACGTAGAGGCCTGTCAAATTTTGACGTTGTAGCTAGAGAAGCCAATAACTTTATAGCCCAGTGGTATAAAAACTTCCTTATAAATGAGAGTTCACTTGTTTGATCTCACGTGCAACTTTACAATTATAGAAAAACTAATGAAAACATGCTGACAACTGGAAGTGACATTCTATCATGAAATGCTACCTCAAATAGTGACTTTACAATTAAAAGTGCTTACTATTTAATGGAGAAAATCCAAGCTAATGCCTATAGCCCGACCTATAAAGCTATTTGGAGATGGAGGGGAGTTGAGTGAATCAAAGTTTTCATGAGGCTAGCCTTTAATAATAGGCTCTCAACTAATGCTTGGAGAAGCAAATGGTCTTCCACCTCTCCTACTTGCGCGTGTTGTAATGATAAGGAGGAAGATGTCATTCATATCCTCAGAGACTATTCTTATGCAAAAAACTTATGGCAGAAATTGATTCATCACAAGTACATATCTCAATTCTTCTCTGCATCTCTTCGAGACTGGTTTGAATTATTCTTCTCTGCATCTCTTCGAGACTGGTTTGAATTGAACCTTAAAATGAACTTGGAAAAGAATAATGATGGTAATTGGGACCTTGTAGCGGGGTCACAATATGGAAGTTATGGTTATGGATGAATGATGTGACTTTCAATCCTGATGCCTTGAAACCGCTGGATCCTAGTTCAATCATCATGCAGACATGGAAAGGATATGTTCAGTCACATGTTAATGGCATGAGTCATAGTATTTCTCCCAAACTGAAATTAGTTTGGCACACTCCACAAGAAGGATGGGTCAAATTAAATGTTGATGGAGCGGTAACTTCAGCAAGTAGTTTGGGAGCATGTGGTGTAGTAATTAAAGACCATAAGGGAAGATGGTTAGTGGATTTTACTCACTTAATTGGGACTTGTGATACCTTCGAAGAGGAGGAATGGACTGTTTGTAAAGGGCTTACACTCGCATGGGATTGTGGCTGCAAGCAAATCATCCTTGAATCTGATGCAAAAAACCTGGTTAATTTGCTCAATGGTACTGAAGCATGTCCAAGGCATAGTTTGATGGCTGTGCAGATTCAACAGCTTATGAAGAGATTATGGAATGTCAAGTGCTTGCACATATCAAGAGATCAAAACCAACTTGCGGAATCCTCGACTAAGATGGGACTCTCAATGTCCTCTGTTGTCGACTCATGCCCATCTTACTTGTGGGCTATGGTCGATGCGGAATGTATGGGATCTAATCCCCTTAGTTTAGCTTCTATTAGTTAATTGAGCTCTCTCTCTCTCTCTCTCTCTCTCTCTCTCTCTCTCTATGAAGTTTAGCTTCTATTAGTTAATTGAGGTCTCTCTCGTACCAGAGAAGAAGAGAAATACCGAATATTAGGAAAAGGATGGAAGAAAAAGAAGATAGGGGTAGCAGCAGTAGAAGAAGAAAGAATCAAAGATGTAAAAAGATATACAAAATGAAAAATGGAGAAAATGATCACAAATCACCCCTGATGCACACTCTCCTCAATTTGTCTGTCTGTGAGTGTTTGGGGGTGAGTAGGGCGGGGGCTAGAAGTGCGAAGCACAGAGAAGGAACCTTTTATATTGCTTTAGACTCCAAGTCTTGTACATTAGCTTGCCCGCAATCACAAATCACCCCTAATGCATAGAGCTGGGAATCAGGGCCGGCCCTTGACGGGCCAGGGCCTAACAGGGCCGGCCCTAAAGGGCTCGGGGTCAGGAAAATTGCAGTTTTTCAAGGCCCGGCCCGAGAGCATCAGGGCCAGGGCCGGCCCGCAGGGCTGGGAAATCCTTTTCACAATATTTAACTATTTTTTCTGCGCTTTTTCCCCAAAGAGATATAATTAGTAAATAACAACAATTAAAGTTCTAATTTAATACATAAATGTTGTCAACATTAAGGTTTAAATAACACATCTTTTGCAACAAAAAAACACAGTTACTAATGTATAATCAAAGGTAAAATCATGTACATAAATAACTCACAGAAAAGCCAAAATATAAGAAGGCAAGAAGCTAAATACTCTAACCTCTAAATAACATGAGTATGCCAACTATCATTTTCACCTTCTTCGCCACTATTATCAATTTCAAGGACATTTAATTATGTTTCACTTTAAGCAGTAGCTTCAAGTAGTCATATAATCACAACCTCCATCAAAAATCATATTCTGAGGCAGAATAGTATATAATATGATTTTAGTCTAAATAGGCAGAACAATATACTCAAAAATCACAATATGATTCAATTAGACAAAACAATATACTCAAAAATCATACCCTATACAATATGAGGATAGAGTGCCATATAGATTTAATAAGGTAATTCAAAAATGTAACATGGTTCCTTTTCAAGTATAAAAAATAAAAAATAAACGGGCCTAAAGGGCCGGCCCGAGGCCCTCCAGGGCCGGCCCTTTAAAGCCCGAGGCCCTACAGGGCCGGCCCTTTTAGGCCCGACTTCCTTTTGAGGCTACAATTTACAAGCCCGGCCCTTGAGTGGGGGCGGGGGCTAGAATTGCAAAGCACAGAGAAGGAACCTTTTATATTGCTTTTGCATTTTGCTTGCTTCTCACACAACACGTTTGGGGGCAAGACTGCGTCTGCATTTACGTGAAGTTTAATGGTACCATTGCATCACTTAATAATTTAAGACGCATAAATGTTCCTGCAACAATAATTTAAGAACAATAAAAACAATAACATCGGCCTCAAATTTTATCTGCAGTCCTAGAGAAAACGATGTCCTATAGCTGCAGGAGAAATACCGATAAACTGAACACCCGTGACGAGTGCATCTTGCTTCATTGCCACCACTGACATCTCCATCTAATCAGAAGTGACAAAATACTATAATAGTTGTTTATAACAAATAAACTACCCAATACCAGTCTACTTTGGATAACATTCGAGCGACGTCTCATAAAGTTACAGACTTGCAGTTCGCTTTACTTTCTGTGTGGCTCTGGAGAGGGAAGGGGAGGAATTACCTTGTTCAGATTGATGAGAAAGGAGGAGAGATTTAAATGTTACTTTACCTGATAATATGCATGCCCACAAGGAAAGTCCAACCAACATTTACTTGAAATGACTTTAACAATTTGACAACAAATCGTGTACAAACATCCTTATAACGGTAGGGTCCACATAATATCCAAGGCCATTCAGATTGCAAAATTTCCTAAACTCGGATTCTACTAGAATAAAGATGGCCGCATAAAATTTCAAGTTTAGCATATGTAGAAACAAACTAATCAGAAGCTGAGTGCTGACTCATGGAATGTAAAACATTGTCAAGCTATTGGAAGCTCGCCAGAGTCAATGATAACCACCTTCTTCCTCGGACGATCACCTCGATCTGTCTCCTGTGTTTCAATTAACCTAACAATGTCCAAGCCTTCCAAAACTTGGCCAAATACTACATGCCTCTGATCCAGCCAGGGTGTCTGTAAAACATGTAGGCTAAGTCAAGAGAAGGGATCATAAGCAATGTCCCATTAATTTACAGCATGTTAAAATTGTAATTTGAGCGGTTAAATTTCACTAATAATAGGGTGGTACTTTGATCACAATCATCAAATTTAGAATCCGGTGTCTCAAATTTTAATCCTCATGTAAACTTCATGGTCTTTCATAATTGAACAAAGAAATGCACAAAATAAAATGCGAAAGTTGGACGAAATTGCAGAACAGGCTCACCAGTCACACAATTGTTAAAAGCATGTTGTTTCAAAAGTAGAGGGTGACAACATGGCTCCATATCAATTGAAATCTCCCAAGTTTCAAACACGAAGAGAATCCATAGAAATCGCACTGATTTCTTTTGTTTTCTTGCGGTGTAGGAAGGTGTTTATAAAAATTCTACTTACTTTTTTAACCATGACAAGCATGGTGAATAAAAAATTACCCATCTGAATATAAAAATATTGAAGAGCGACACAAGATACCTTGACGGTGCATATAAAAAATTGGCTCCCATTGGTGTTGGGGCCCGCATTTGCCATGCTAACAACTCCTGGTCCTGCATGAGACACTGCAGATATTCTAAATATCAGTATTATAATTACAAAAAAGTTTTCAATAGAATTACTAGATGAAAATAAAATAATCATTAGTCCCAATGGCATAATATCATGTTATAAACTTTTGGAGGAAATTGAGTGAAAGGGTAAAGAGAGAAGAGATAAAAAGTCATATTCAATAAACTGTGCAAATAAGATCGACTCCAACCTGCACTTACACTACAACTGCATCACTACTCTTTTTCCAAATTACTTGACAAAAATTTCTCTAAAATAAACTGATACAACTGCATCACTACTCCTTCTCTTTACTTTCAATGTACTATAAGTAATTTTCTTCTTTTATATCACAAGTTCATAATACTTAGCTAATTATACATTATTTTTCTGAATTACTCAACAAAAATTTCTCCAAGATAAACTGATACATGGATCAAATTATACGCCCACTTCATTTTCAAGGTAGCTAAGCCAGTTCTTATGATGCAGCGTCATTATCCTTAACAAGTGAGAGCTACAAAAGACATAAACTTGGTAAAACTCACACTTGAAATTCTCATCTTTGAAAGTGCGGCCATAAATGCTTTTACCTCCAGTTCCCTGCAATAGTTTCCAGAACTCAAGGATCAGAGTAATGCACCAGCAAGTTCAAGATATTAAAAAATAGAATCTTAAAATAATATGACTACAATAGGTTTGAACTCAGAAGAACATAATGAACAATGCATCATGGACATCTCTAGTCAAGTGTCAAAATTTCTGGAAAACTGATAGAACAAGAATGAGATGAAAGTAATGCTAAATGATTCAACTCAGAACTATGCCCTGGTTGCTTCACTATATTTACTCCTCTGGATCTTAATATAAGACATATTTACTTAATTTGATTAGATTAAGAAAATTGGTTGTTAGTTAATATGACAAGTATTTTCTAAAACACCCCAATCACCTTCCTTACTTCCCCCATTCCCTCCCCTCCTTGATTGTTATTGAAGGAGCATCAATCAATAGGGGTAAATTAGAAAAAGATTGACAAATATGAAAACTTTGTCTTATATTTAGGACTAAGATCAACTCCCCAATATATCTTATATTAAGGACCGGAAGAGTATTATTTTGATCATAGTTACAATTTCATAGGGTTCAGAAGGGGTAAAGGTGGGCCCAAGGAGGTGATGTAAAACAGGTTGAAAACTCACACACACATTCTAAGACAGATGCAAACTGAGGATATTTTAAGGTGAAAAGTGTAGAAGCAGGGGAGGGAGAGTGAGAACTGATCAGAAAAAGAGAGAAAGAGGGGGAAGATGTTGCAGATAACAGAGAAGAATTGGAGGGGGAATGAGAGAATTGAGGGGGAGTGAGAGAGACGGTGGGGGGAAGAGAGTTCACATCGCAGCCATAATTTCATTCATTCAAGTCTGAAAATACATGTGTTACTAAGTCGCTATTTATAGAAGCCATTTGCAAGTTTCCTTCCTAAGAAGGAAATCAAAACAATAATAAAATAAGGTTTCTTACTAACGAGGAAACCTATAAAATAACAAAATATCTTCCACTTGCATAAAAGAAACATAAAATAAATCAAAGCTTCCTTCTATAGTAAGGTTACCCAAAATATTTTAATCTCCATATTCCATCATTTCTCCCTTACTTGATGAACTCAGCTCCTAACATGTTAACATGGAAGCACAAATTTGAGGAGAGAATGGTAGAATTCAGTATAGCACTTCAATCTGGAAATCTTTTCTAACGAACAAAGTAGTGAAAAATGAGAAATTTAGAAGAGTGAGCAATCTGTTGGTGCTAGCCTGGAAAACCTTTCCAATGAACAAGTTAGTAGTAGAGGTTATCATTAAATAGGAAAACAATATGCTCTTCCTCAGCAACTTCAGGATGATATGTAGCATGAATTTGATGCTTTGAAGAACAGAAGAGTAATGTGAAGTAGAAATTTGCTGAATTTGAACACCTTCATATGTCATAGAGATTTCCTTTGCTTCAGCCTCTTTCTCTTGCTTCTTAATCACTTCATTGTCAGCTTCATCTATAACATCTGGAATGCCTTTCCAACAGAGAAGATACTCATGGAGAGACCTGTTCTTCAATGGTCACAATGTAAGATAGTGACACTTTCACTGTGTAGCAGGAACAACCTGATCATTGCTCGAAGATTCTTTCTTGTGATTGACACGATAACCATAGTCCTTATTTGACTTAACTAGCAAAGTGTCCATAGGAATCTTTGTTGTCTCACCTGATGCCTTTTCATATATTGGATTTGATCCTTGCTCTGTTATCATGGTCTCGCCGCTAGTCTTCACAGGCATCATGTCAACGCTTCCTTTCATCATTATCTTGCTTCCACCTTTGTTGAATTTGATTTAGCATAGCCGTGAATTGTGCCTCCCAAGAATCATCTTCGAGTTGCTCATGAATTCCTTCCTCATGTCAACCATAGTCAGTATACTAGTAACTACAACAAGCACAACACTTATCTTGGAAATGATCCTCTAATGATGAGTAGCATGCTTGTATCGGTCACAACCAACATACCCATATTGGTCACGATCAACATACTCATACCAATGATAGCGATGCTCTACATATTTATACTACTGATAGCTGTCATAATCCCCTTGGCGCCGACCAACCTTTACACCAATTGCTTGACTAGGCGGGAATAATGGTTTAGGCCTAGATGAAGGGGCTCAAGAAGACCGCTCAAAAGAGTTGAAGGTATGAGTTTGTCTGTGTGGAGTGCCTTGTGTGTCGTGCCTTGTGTGTCTAATCGCCTGATAAACGAGTATCGTAACCGAGACTCCACTTCCTTGGCTTCTTGATAAGCATGTTCAAGAAACTTAGGAAGATCAAACTTGAGCTTCTTTTGTATGTGTGGCTGGAGTCCATTGACAAGCCTAATGATTGTACGCTATTCTTCCCCACATATCTCACACTTAACCAAAAGCTCATTGAATTGAGATATATACTCAGAAACATTCGAATCTTGCTTTAAATTTAGAAACTTCTCATACAGTTGTCTCTTATAATGAAGACAAACATATTCTTCTTTTAACTTTTCCTTCATCTTGCCAATTACCAAATGCACCTTAGTAACTTCTCAATTCACATCATCTTATTCCTAGCATGATTTATGAGCCAAAAGTTCGAACTTTACCCCAAATGAAGCTTTTCATTGATGATTTTTGCATCCGAGATAGACTAGAATGAAGAAAACCTCGCGAAACAACTTAAAAAAGCAAAAAAACTGGTTTTGGAAGCTTCAATGCGAACGGTGCGAGGAGCAGAGTCGCCGGCGAATGGGCCCACACGCAGGAGCTTTGCCGGCATATGGAGGCAAGTGCGGCGGTGGATGGAGATGGGATTCGGTTGGCCAGCTGGGTTATTCACTCTGAAGACGGTGGTGGTGGTTTGACATTGGGAAATGTGTCTTGGGTACGGCAACATGAAAACAGAGTGGAAGGGCTTTTCTAGTGAGTTTTCTTAGCTTTTCCAATGACGGAAGATGCCTAAGAGCGTTAAAACTCAGGCTCTGATACCAAATTGATGTAAAAAGAATTCAACACTAACACACACGTTCTAAGACATGCAAATTGAGGTTGTTTTAAGGAGAAAAGTGTAGAAACATTGGGGGAGAATTGATTAGAAACACAGAGAGGAGGGAAAAGATGTTGCAGAAAAAAGAGAAGAATTGAAGGGGGAGGGGGAGAGACGGTGGGGAAAAGAGATCTCATATAGCAGCCATAATTTCATCATTGAAGTCTGAAAATACGTGTTACTTAGTGGTTATTTATAGAAGCCCCTTGCAAGTTTCCTTCTTAAGAAGGAAATCAATACAATAATAAAATAAGGTTTCTTCATCTTGAGGAAACCTAAAAAATAACAAAATATCTTCCACTTGCATAAAAGAAACATAAAATAAATCAAAGCTTCTTTCTATAGTAAGGTTTCCCAAAATATTTTAATTTCCATATTCCATCAAGAGGTTTGCTAGATTTTTTTTAAAATGAAATCAGAAGCTTCATTTCAAACTGTTAAATGTCAGCACCGAAAATCAGATTAGCATGAGGTAATTGACTCTAACTCATGCTTCCGTCAATCACTCACCTGCATACCGTTTTGTCTCTCTGACTTTCATCTACTGTATTTTCCCCTATATATATTATAAACGTCTAAGCATTTGAAAGATAAATAAAGTAAGAATGAGATCATTCAATCTCATATGGTATCAGAGCTCTCCCTAAGAGGTCCAACGGCCATAAAAACACAAGAGAGAAACAGGGGAGGGGCGGTGTGCTCCGATCTCCCTCATAACGGCACATTAGAGCACACCGCCCACCCAAACAGAGACGGAAGGCGCCAATCGAAGCATCCCCGGAGAACAGTGGCATTTTGAGCAGCACGTGGACCACATGTGCCGACACACTGACTGGCGCGTAAACCCCACCCGCCGTCGTCTGCAATAGTTTCCGGCAACCATTTTTCAGCCAAAATGGATCCTTCTAAATTTCCTCCTCGTTTCGGCTCTTTTCCCACAAATCCCAGAGCCACTCCAATGGCACTAATGTCTGGTACAAATTCTGAAACTCAGGATACATCTCCTTCTCATTCCTCCAGTACCAACAAAATGGTGACGGGTCCAGAACTCTCCGATAGTCAGATTATGGCTATTAACCACAGGTTCAATAGACAAAACTATCTCCAGTGGTCTCAAACCATGCTAAGGTTTATTCGTGGCAAGCGAAAAGAGAAGTATATCAAAGGAGCAGCTCCTCAGCCTGCCCCTGATGACACCCATTTTGATACATGGTTTGCCGAAAACAACCAAGTTATGAGTTGGTTGTACAATTCCATGACTGACGACATTAGTGAAGGGTATCTCCTAACAACCATTGCAAAAGAAATCTAAAATGAAGCAAAACAAACTTACTCTTCCCTTGATAACACTGCTACATTAATCCACCTGAAACAACTTCGTGATCTGAGACAAGAAAACTCAACAGTAACTGATTATTATAAAGTCTTGCATAAACTGTGGCAACAAGATCTCTTCGAATCACATCCATGAGAGACTACCAAAGATGCTCAGTTACATAAAAAGGTAGTAGTAGAAGGACGAGTGTATGACTTCCTCCTAAGACTCAACGACTCATTTGAAGAAATAAGAGGTCGAATCATGGGACTAAAACCCTTATCGCATCTATTTGAAGTAGTCAACCATGTGCAATTCGAAGAAAGCAGAAAACTCTTGAATCAAGGCAGCCCAAGCTTAATTGAAAGATCAGCCCTAGCATCAAAACGACCATAAGACAAACGACGAAATAAATGGTGTAATTATTGCAAGAAGAAGGGCCACATCAAAGAAAAATGTTGGAAATTGCATGAAAAGCCAGCAATTAACAAACAAAGCTATATCATTGTCACTAAGCCAGAGACTGAAGATAATGATTCCCTGAGTAAAGAGGAACTGTAGATGTTTGGCAAGATGCTAGACAGACAGAACAAGTCTAACTCTATGCCCAGTATCAACCTTATACAATTAGGTAACTCTATTATAGCTCTAAATATTGTACGAGCTAGCGAGAATGCTTGGATTATTGATTCAGGAGCAATTGATCACTTGACTGGTAATCGCACATTGTTTGCAACTCTTAAACTGATTCATGAGAATCTTCGAGTCAAAGTTGCTAATGGTCTGTACACTACAGTTGAAAGAATTAGCACAGTCATACTCTCTAATTCCCTGAAAATTCACAATGTTCTATTTGTGCCCGTACTCACTGTCAATCTTATATCTGTAAGTTAATTAACTAAAAGTCGATTGTGCCGAATTAATTTTGATAATGATGTTTGTGGTTTTTAGGATTTAAATTCGAAGAGGACGATTGGAACTTCTAGAGAATGGGACGGACTGTTCTACCTTGAAGGATCAAACTTGAAATCAGAAGATGCAAGGAAGCAGGAAGGGCACTAGTTAGCTCCAACTCTCAAAATAATGATGTAACCTTGTGTCACTGTCGCTCAGGCTACCCTAGTTTTGATTATATGAAGCATTTGCATCCAAATTTATTCAATAAAAATTCTTCTCCTTTTCATTGTGAAACATGCCAAATTCCAAAACAAACTAGATCTTATTATCCCAAACAACCCTATAAACCTTCCTCACCATTCACACTAATCCATAATGACATTTGGGGTCCTACACAAATAAAAACCCTCACCAATGCTAGATGGTTTGTTATTTTCATAGATGACCACACTAGAACCACAAGGGTTTATTTAATGAAAGACAAATCCAAATTAGCCAAGGTATTTCAAAACTTCTATACCTTTGTGCGAACCCAATTTAATGTTTCCATTAAGGTACTTCAAAGTAATAATGCCAAGGAATACATGAGCAATTATCTCATGCTAATCAATTTTTCAGTGCTGACATTTAACACTCCCCCTCAAACTGGAAAGTATATATCAATCATACCCAACTTGCACAGAAACTCTTCAAATTTAGTTCTGCCTAGTGGTTTCGTCATCATATCTACAAGTTGGTCTTCAAATCTGATGTAGGATAGATTCACGATACCTACTTCAATCTTTTCTTAATGAAGTGTCTGCCTATCTCAATATGTTTTGTCCTATCATGATAAACTAGGTTCTTGACCATTTCAATGCTGGCCTTGTTGTCATACCAAATTTGTATTGGTGCCTCATATGGAATCCCTAACTCCTTTAGTAATCTGATGACCCAAATTCCTTCACGTACTCCATTGTTAACAGCTCTCAGTTCGGCTTCCGCACTACTTGTTGACACCACAATCTATTTCTTGCTTCTCTATGTAATCAGATTTCTCCACACATGTACAGTACCCTGAGATTGACCTTCTAGTATCCCTGTCTTTTGCATGGTCTGAATCAGTGTAGATCTCAATATTTGTGATAGTGCCTTTCTTAAAAAAGATCCCTCTTTCAAGATTAAACTTCAAATAGCTTAGGATCCTGTACATAGCCGCCATGTGTTCTTCTTGTGGTTGTTGCATGAATTGACTTACTATTCCGACTGCATAGCTAATGTGTGGAGTTGTGTGGGTTAAGTATATGAATTTCCCGACAAGTCTTCTGTACCGTTCTGGGTTGACTAGAACACCATTTGGCTTGATTTCCAGGTGACAACCTTCTTCCCTTGGTGTTCTTTCAGGTTGTGCCCCTAACATTCCTATTTCATGCAACAAATATAGGGTATGCTTTCGCAGAGATACGTTAATGCCCTTTTTAGTTCTTGCCACTTCCATGTTTAGGAAATACCTCATTTGTCCAAGATCTTTTACTTGAAACTTAGTTGACAAGTCCTGTTTTAGTTGCCCGATGCCTAGCCCTGCCCGGTTATTAGCCCGCCCAAAGCTGCCCAAATTTTTTTTTTTGCCACTTTTTTAAGGCTGGGCTGGGTAATTTTTTGCAGGGCCAGGGTGGGCGCACCGGGTCATTAGGCATCATGCTCACCCCTATTCTCTACAATCAAATATAGAAATATCCCACTGCCTATGAAACAAAAGTCTAGCTTCCGCTATTACATCAATGAATGGATGACATCTATCAACTTCCCTACTAATCAGATTGATTGCCTGAGCCCAGTCCAAAACCACTTGCACATCTCTCACATTTCTATTAACAACAGATTTCTAATCCCTTGATCATCAGCTAATCAGATTGATTGCCTATGTGCCTATTTGGGTTGGCGGTAAAAGCTATTTTTCTAACGCCATTTACGGAGTCCAATACCACTTCCACATCTCTCACATTTCTATTCCAGAAGACTTTCTAATCCCTTGGCCATGCCTTTAATTTCAGTGAAAGCATATGAATATTTCCACATTCTTCAGCAAAAGAGGACCACCCACTCAACAAAAACAAAAATTTTAGGAACTTAAAAGGGAGTTGGCATTGCACATGTTCTGCAACTGTGATAACAGAATATCTAGAACATGTAAAATAGAGATCTTAAACATAGAGATTAGAGGACCAAAACCTTTATCAAGGTGGCCTCCATGCATGTGATTTCTCCAGCCACTTGACTGGTAAAAGATACCATTATTTAACACCATTGACCAAGATTAAAACATGTGCTGCTGCATCAATATGTATGTCACTGCCACCCTTGCTGACCACACTGGTTAGTTGACTTTGGCAACCCATTTGGAAGATCAATTATTACTACACGACTCTGAAAGCAGAGTTTATGAGCTATTCTAGGAAATGGTATACATATATAGAAGTACCAAATCAAATAGCAGGTCTGTCTGAAGCCATAGACCTCATGCCTCTTTTCATGTAAAAAATCAGCCCAACCCAATGTATGTTAACCAAAAAAAGAAAGGTGCATGAAATCTTATAACAAAAAATGCATTATAAAAAGGGAAATAACTTTTAAAAAGTCAACGCCATGCTAGTCCCTTATAAATATTCCAAGTGTATATCAAAACAGAGTGAAGTTTAAGTGTCCGAGGCAGTAAACCGCAGTTCTTGGACTGTAGTTCAGCGAACATATGAAGAACAGTACTCACATTCCCCTTGTCAAAGTCCCCTCCCTGAATCATGAAATCCTTTATTACACGATGAAATGTAGAACCTTTATACCCGAAGCCCTTCTCTCCTAAGACAAAGTTGCAGTAACGAAGAAAGTCAGGATTTAATAAGACTAATCAAAGTGAATCGGACAGAATATTAGAAGCAATCAAAAAGTTTATCAAATGATTTACACAACAACCTGTGCAAAGGGCACGGAAATTCTCTACTGTTTGAGGCACATCATCACCATAGAGTCCAATCACAATCCTTCCAGCAAGCTTCCCAACAGGATTTCCAATACTTATGTCAAAATACACCTTGTGAGTAATTTTTGATTGTAAAGGTGTTTCCTAAAAATAAACAAAATACAAGGCAAGTTAAACTGACGGCGATGGATACAGAAGCCAGACCTGAGTACAATGGACTACGTTTGATAGCCCCAGCTCGGGGATAGCTAGTCTACTAAGCATAAGATTCCAAGCAAAGAAGACTTCAAGAAATCAATTACTGCTAGAATAATGACAACTAAAAACCACAAACATACAATGACTTCGTTTTTTCCTCGTATATGTGCCAACGCTGGTTATTTCTTCTGAACTTTAACAAAATTAACAGTCCACTAGCAGCCATAATAGTAATGACAATAAAAGGAAGTAATCATAAAACGCCTGACCTCAGAACTGGCCCGAACCGAGCTGTTAAAACGCGTTCTTTCTTGGGAAGAAGCGTTCCGAGAAGAGGAAGGCACCAAACAAAACGAACCGGCAAAGGCGCTCAATGAGGGGCATATATTCGATCGCGTTGGAAATCCCGTGAGCTTAAATGAACTTGCACTATTCATAGGATACATAACTCTGATCTGAGTACCGCTTCGTAGACTCGGCAAAGACCCAACATTTGACTGCGCCAAGACAATGAAAACAAGTAAAATGTGAATGAAATTAAGAATTACAAAGCGTTCACATTTTTTTCTATTACATGGGTATGAGGAAAATTGCAAAGGACTAGGGAAACTTGGCATGCCATTAATAGATGACCCAACAGCACCCAATAAAATAATGATAATGGATAAATGGAAGGCGCGGTTAGCGGGAAACATTTCCCGGTGATTTGATGGTTTTCTCGAGAAGGTAGCCAAGGGGAAGGGGTTTACCACCGTCGAGAAAGCAGCCGCCATAGATGAAAAACGATGCAGGACGGCAGAGTCTCATCTCCCAGCCAGGCTGAGATGATATATTGGATAGGAGGATGCCACAGGGAAAATGACGCCAAAGGACCCGGAATGGATCGGATAACAAAAGTAATTGTGTGTGTTTGGGTAACCCAAATGTTTCAAAAATTCTTTTTTTTTTAAATCCAGATAAAATTTCTTTCATATGTTTATCTCGTAGATCATAAAAATTATTTTTTAAAATTTAATACAAGCATACCCTTTTAGTAAAAGTCAGATTATGTATTGTGATTTATGTTTGGATTACCGGTTATATAAATGACTTTTATAAAAGTAAAAATAGTTTAGATTAGCTTAAGCACAATTAACTTTTGTGATAATAGTAAGAAAAAGTGGGTGAAAAAATATTTAAAAATTACTTTAAAATATTAGGTACTACTAAAAAAATATTTTAGAGTGAGTGGAAATCAATAAATCAGTATTCTAAGTTTTGGGTGCTCTTTACTACTAAAAAATATATTAAAGGTAAAATTGTAGTTAGTCTTCTAAGACTGGTTACAACTGAAAAATTATTTTAAGGGGTTAAAAACACCAAAAAAATATTTTAAAGTAATTTTTGGAGTTGAAAAAGTACATTAAAAGTAAAATTACAATCAATCTGATAACATACTAGGTACAGCCAAAAAAACATTTTAAGGGGTTAAAAATACCAAAAAAATATTTTAAAGTAATTTTTGGAGCTAAAAAAGTATATTAAGGGTAAAATTGCAATCAGTCTAATAGCACACTGAGTAGTGGGTATAACTAGAAAAATATTTTGAGGGGTTAAAAACACTTAAAAAATATTTTTTGATACTACATACAATTTAAAAAATATTTTATGGGAAAAGCTAATATCATATAACTAATTTCCAGACAACACAATCTAACATAAAATGTCATTAGCTTTCAATGAAAGCTTCTTTCTCCAACTTCTCACAATTGAGTGTTCACCAATTGGGCTTTAGCAAAAGCGCAATTGCCTGCAAGCCTCCCCAAACACTTAAAAAAACTTATGCCCGCCAATCGGCCTTTGGCTGCTCACCAAACACACACTAAATGCTAGTTTGGAATAATTTATTTTTGGGTATTAAATGCTTGTAAATCGTTATTCACGATATAGTATATCTATATGTGAGAGGAATTTTATCTCGACTTACATAATAGGTGCTTATTCTTGAAAAATAAGCTAATCCAAACATGCTTTAAAACATTAGGAGCGTTGGGCACAAAAACATAAAAGTGAGGAAAATGAGGGGTTACAAAATAATTGAATAACAATTGGTTATAAATTTAATGATAGTTAGGTTCCAATAAATTAATTTAATATCAATTAAGTTTTTGACAGAATTTTCTAAAAATAAACTGTAAATATTGTTGTAAAAGTCTCAAATGCATACAAGAATAAAATCTTTAATTTAAAAATATTCTTAATTTATGATTGAGGTTCTAGCCTGTAATTGTCTAAATTAATATTTGCAACTTATTTTTAAAAGTTAGTCCAAAATACACATAGGGCCCCAATTTTAGCTTAGCTGCATGTAACCTCTCTTTTTTTAAAAAATTTAAAAATCACATCCTCAATTTTCAAATCTTCACTGTCAACCCCTACCGTCAAAATATGTGTTAAACTTAACTAAATGCATATTTAACATTATTTGACATTAGGGAAAATTATAATAAAGGACTTAAGAAAAATAATATTTATTAAGAAGGACCATAAAAATAATAATTATTTTAAAAGACCAGAAATTAAAATATTAAAATAGAAAGACTAAATTGCCCTTAGCCAGATTTCCTATCTTCTCTCTAACTAGCTGAATTCGGAGTGATTTTTTTTTACCTGAGAATCTAGAGTGATTGATAGGTTAATAATAAATAGATACCAATTAAAATAACCTCATTCTTTTTCGATCGCATAAACAAGAAAGATTAAACTACAGTTCTACATCAATCACTCCATGAAACCATAAAATAGTTGCCTAGTTTCTTTTTTGATGAGCTGTTCTATATGATCATACTTCTCAGTGACCTTAGTGTGAACAAAATGGCCCAAGAAGCGATGACTCATTCAGGGCAAGAGAGAGTGATTTTAGTTCATATCATGAGAATCTAAGCTGATGTTTTAATTTTTGTTTCTATTATTGGTATGGTAACTAATTGTCTTCACTCTTCCTAATAATAGAAACTTAAAATTTGGGATTTCTGTAACCCCCTTCATGATTAAGGCCGAGATTAGTTCGTAAAAATGTAATTAATGTGGAATTAGAGACCGTAATAGATTTTGGGACTTAAACAAAGTCAATCTTCCTAAAATCATGGCTTACAAAAACTTTTACAACATTTGTTCATGACGGTCTCATATTCACATTTCAATACTAATGGCCTGTACAAGTTGATTTCATTCACAAATATCAGAGTATATACAATTTCCCGACACACTCGGGTTCCATTCATTAAGTAAGGGATTTACAAAGGCACAAAACCCACAATTCATTACCCTTAACTTGGGGATTACACAAAACTAGACTACAATCCCATTATATACAATTGTTTCCCAAAAATATCCAAAAGATATACATGATAACCAATAAAACCAAAATATACATCTAAACCGGAGCACTATCCGCTCTTCGTCGCCCGCTTTCCCTTTGATCCTTCTGCCCTGTCTAAAACATGGTTTTTGGGAGAGTGGGATTCTAAGGAATCCCCGTAGTAACAAATCAATCATATAATGTACAATAATAACGCATGTAAGCAAATCATTAACCACAACAAGCAACTACAACGGCAGTTACAACGGCAATGGTTAGTATGACACATGTCATCCCTTACGATTGCTCACGCTGAATTGCTCACGTTGCATTGCACTACAACAATCCACACAATACATTTCACCACAGCTGGGATTCATATAATGCATTTCATACACAAGCCCTACAGGCAAGATACACACAGCCCACGGCTGGATTCATAAACGCCGCCCCACGGGTCCGATTCACAAATATCCATGTCGATTACGACGGTAGTTCAACGGCCGACCTAGAGATGACCACCGTCAATCCCTACACGGCTCACGCTGACCTGCTCACGCCGTAATGGAACATGGCACACATTTCACAAATTCAACGATAAGTTATGCATACCAAAACATCATACATAATATGAGAGAAAAGTCACTACCTTGATCCTTCCGTGCGTGTCCTAGCGCCGGTCTCTCCCGAGGAAGGCAAATGTCAAATCCTATATTCATAATTAGGGACGAAGGGTTATATTCTATTCCAAGACTTATTTAACTTGAAACACTTAATTTTGGTTATCATAATTGACCCTTAAGAGGCCACAAATGCCTCTAATAAAAGCCCTAAAAGGTTGGGAAACAATAGGCTAAAGATCTCCTTTCGATAACTCAAAGTGTTGGAACACAGGGGTGGGCCGCGGCCCAAATATGGTTAGAAGGTCATGGGCTGTGGCCCGACACTCATGGGTCGCGGCCCGAATCAGGTCAGAAAGGTTTAGGCCGCAGCCAAGAAATTTCCTGACACTTGGCTGAACTTCAAAAAACCATAACTAATTGTAGAAAAATCGAAACGAGGTGATTTCAAAGCCAAATGAAAGGTATATAAGTCCTATTTCAAGGAAAAATACAGCCCTTCACTGGGAATCACTACACAATTACAGAATCATCAAAAACTAACCACTACTCCAAAACAGAGTTCTGTTTCAATCCCAAACTTTGGATAACCATATCTCACAGAATACTAAACGAAATGACACAAAATATATGTCCATTTTGAAGCTTGGGATGTGAACTTTAAGACTGGAAAGTTTCATAATTTTCAAATATCATTTGGTCACTCAAAACGCTCGCCCAAACAGACTGCGAAAAACAGAGCTCAAACAAGACAATTTTCCAATTTTTCCCAAGTGATTCAAATGAACCCAAAATCAATAACCAAGCTCATTCCCACACAAAATCACTCAAGGAATCCAATGGGAATGTCAAAATCACCAAAATCCTATTCCATTATCATGCTTTGGTTTTGGGTAACATTAAACACTAAAATCTCAAATTCTCCAAACTTAACAATTTCCAACCCAAACAATTCTATCTATCCAAAATGCATTCCAAACATACAAATTCCATACCAAACTCTCAATGGCCCTCATTTTAAAAAATGAGCCCAAAATTCCAGAAAATTCAAACTATTTCAAATGGTATGAAACTTAGATAGATAGATAGGTCTCACTCACCTTATCAACTTCTCCAAAGAGAGTTCTTGATTCACCACTTCTCAAATTTTCGTGTGGCCACAAACCACAACCAATGGACAAGCTACAACCATAGAAATGTAGCTCTTAACTCAAGGATCAACTTTAATGAAGGGAGTTTGAGCAAAGGAAGTCATTTACTTACCCAAAGATCAAGCTTTCTTCTTTCCCTTGCCTTCAACAATGGTGAACGAGAGAGAGAAAGCAAGGATGAGAGAGATGAGATGGAGTGTGAGGAAGAAGAAACAATAATACTCCCCCCCCCATACCTCCAGCCGAAAGAGAGAGAAGAGAGGAGAGAAAAATATAATATTTTTATCCCACTTGTCTTACACACACATGCACTCTCTCTCCCATACTCTCTATGCAACATGTCAAATTGCTATTAGTTCTCACCAAATAAGTCACAAATTAACTTATCTAATCTCTCCATTAGCCATTTTAATCACACATCCCATTTTCTCTTAGTTAGTAATTAATTTCTCTATTAATTACCACTTATGGCCAATATTCCCATTATTCCAATTTTTCAGTAATTATGACATATTAATTTAATATTGCCATAAAACACATAATAACTCCAGTGAAATTCATAATTATCCATAATAATCATGATTAACCCATAATCAAAAATTGGGATATTACAATTTCTACATGTAAAATTTGGGATTTCTGCACATAGCTTTTCACTGCCATTCATGGAAGAGGTGCTTTTCATCATCTTTCTTTTGTCCGCTATGGTTTATTGACAATGAGTTGTTTCATGTGTATGCATTTTAATTGTGCAATATCATCACAAACTAAACTAATTATCGCTCTTCTTGCAATTGAGGTATGGTAAATCTACCAAACTTGATATGGATTTTTCCTTCCTTCTCCCACATATTGCCTATTTGATTAACTTTTCTTGGGGTGGCATTTTCAAGGAGGGTGGTTTGTATAATCTTAGTCTCTTTCTCTATTGTCTCTCATGAAAAGCCTTTAATTGCAATATTAGATAACTTCAAAATATAAATGTGGAATGACTATGGAAGTCAAACATAGTGCTTTGCCAATAAGTCAAGACAGTTACAAAATAGTTGGTAAGAAGTATAGCAGAGTTGTGTATTTTTGAATGTCCTGATGTTGGCCCTTATACTCATTATTTTTGGGATTCTTGTCTGTGCCATGTGAATCACCCTTGAATAATGGTCTAATAATTGATTCCCTTTAATAGTTGGTCTGTCACAACGAGAACCCCACACCTGAAAAACCTAACTGTCCTAATGGCAAAGACGGAGAAGAAGAGGATCTAGAGATAACATAGGGATAATTTAGTATTTCTATTTTAATTTTTGGTCCTTCAAAATAATTACCATTTTTATGGTCATTCTTAATAAATATTATTTTTCTTATGTCTTTTATTATAATTTTCCCTTAACATTACTTGGCAATTAACATGTAATTTCTTCATATTTTATTTATTTATCCTAAATTACAACTCATAACTTCACCTAAAGGATAATATTGTCATCCTACTTGGAACAATCCCCAATTGTCGTTTTCACTGTCATCCTGTTAACCCCAAACACCAAACACGTATTTATTCATAGCTTCTTATTAACATTCTACTCTTTTTTATTCCCTATGATTTTCCTACCCCCAAATCTCCATCTCCTCCCACATTACCCAATGCCCGCAATGTAAATTTGATAATCAAATGACCCATTTTGCTTCTCCAATGAACATCATGCTTCTAAGTGTGTGTTTGGATTAACTTTTAAGAATAGCTTTTATGATTTACGAGGTAAGTATGTGAGAGAAGTTTTATCTCGATTTGCGCAAACCTAGGCTTTAAACCTAGGTTTGGGAAATACCCAAACACTCACTAAGTCCAAACAATTCTCTCCACCTTCCTCCAACCAAGTAATGCAAAATTAAACTATTGCATTGGATCCCCTCCCCCTACTTCCTCCTTCACCAAGAAATCATAAATGCATGAAACCTGCAATTCTATCCTAAACACTTATTCTCATCATTTTCTCTGTAAAACTCAAAACTCAAGCATCATTTTTCAAAACCAAACGCCGCTTCTACTGCTCCTTGTGCAATCACCTTTTGGTTATTCAACAGTGACCCTCTTCTTCTACTTTCCATTTCCTTTTAGGATTTTTACCTAACTTCTTCACAGATAACTTGCAAGAGATAGATAGAGCAAGGCATATTGCCGTCAGAGACCATAAGAATTAGCAATTGGGATTGTTATTGGCAAAATGACAAATTTGTCCCTTCAATAAAGTTATGAATTTTAATTTACAATAAATTAGTAAAATTAAAAACTTACACATCATCTGCCAAGTAATGTTAAATAATATGGTGGGGCTTACATTCAGTTAACTTTAATGGTTACTCTAATGGTAGGGGCCTAAAGGTCAAGATTTGAAAGTTAAGGGTGTGATTTTTAAACTTTTAAAGATAAAGGAGGTTATACGCAACTAAGCTAAAGCTAAGGAGGTTATGCATTTTGGCCTAAATTTTACTATAAACTCAACTATTATTAAATCGATATTGATATTATTTCTTATATCACTACTATTGATATTATTTCTTATATCATTACTATATAAAGCACTTTTAACGTCCATTTTTATTTTTTAAAACCTTTTAACATCCTTTTATAGGGGGGACACATATGTGAGCGACGTAGTGAATTATGGTAATAACATCCGTTAAAAAAGGGACACCTTAAGATACTTTAGGCTTCCCCTTTTTAAAAATGGACGCCTAAAGTGTCCACTTTAGACACTTAAGGCGTCCCTTTTTCTTTATATACGTTAAAAGGTTTTGTTTTTTTTAAAAAAAAATTATTTATATTTTTCACTGCCCAGCAAATTAAAACTACAGGAACAAGATCAAAGAATTATTCATAAACCACAATGTCCTTACAAATGGTAAGGAAACATCCAGCACTAGCTCATTAAAATGTTAAACTCCCACTACTTAATATTATGTACAAATACCACTACTAAGTGTCAAAAATTTTTCTAGTACATAACTATCAACTAATATAAAAAAAACTTTATTGATCTATATGTAGAAGAAGATGTCCAGCCAAAAGGTCTCTTATTAAATTAATGACTTCATATAAGTAGGCAGCTTCATCATCAAAACTCTGTTAATTAGAAAATAAACTTATATAAAATCAATCAAGTGAATAAATTAATTAGCAATTCAATTACAACACTAAAAGTATTATCATTTGAGAATGATGAAGTGATTACCTGTTGAAAATCGCTTGTAATTCTACTATGAACGATGTTATACATATAAAGTATAACATAGTATCCACATTGCTCCCTGGTTGTCAAGGGCACTATAAATCAAAAGCAAATAGTTAAAATCAATAAAGACATATCTAAAATGACCGTCAATGAAAGAACTTGAATTGAAACTACTTACTTTTGAATAAAACCACTTTGGGTCTCTAATAACTTTACTCTCGCGTGACCCGCCAAGAAATCTATATATCTGGGTCGCATTATCATTAAAATGAAAACCAACAGAAATTAGAACTATTCATTTAAGTAAAGAATCAATAAAATACAAATAAAATAACTTACGTGTTGAAGGCAAAGTTTGTTTTTTGTCTGACTTTTTACCCAAGGAATCAAACCAATTGATTGTGTTGAGGCGAGGACAAACAATATACAAACTTCAATAGTAACTATAACAACATAGATATATTAAAAAGAAGTTAGATGACAAGGTAATTGAAGGAACAAATGAAAAAAAATTATTGGATTAATCCTGCATCTATCTCTTCCAACTTAATGAACTCCTTGAGATCTTTCCTGTCAATTGTAAAGGGATACTCCAATGTTAGACCCACAATCCCTGGAAGCATATGCAAGTCAATCTCTATAATTTCATGCAAACACCCACACAAACTTCTTTTCTATACTTTTGATAGTGTATGCACTGCTGGCTCTATGTACGTTTTCCTACCATCATCTCTTAGTTGTGGATGTAACCGTTCTCTTATCCCATATCAATAAGGTCTAGTCTCGCACTAATTCTATCATTAGTCTTCCTTGGTATATACAAAAGCGTACTGACAAAACTATCACAAACATTTTTTTTCACATACATCACATCAATACTATGTCTCACATTAAGACTACGCCAATATGGAAGATTAAAAAAAATTGATCTCTTCTTCCAAATGTTTTTCTCACCCGCAGCCCTCTGATTCTTACTGAAGATGACATTGATACATTTCATCCAACTATAAACTTCCTCTTATATTAATGTCTTTGAAGCCATTCCATGCTCCAGTAAGTCGTTAAAACACTTTCTTAACCTATAACACGGGTGGAGTCGATGAAGAAACCTCCTGCGACCAAAGTAGATCATTTTTTTGTGCTTAAATTGATAGAAGTGTGTATCTGCTTTACATATCAGACATGCTTTATACCCCTTTACACTATACCCTGGCAAATTTCTGTATGCGGGGAAGTCATTTACAGTGGTGAAAATCATTGAACGTAGCTTGAAGGACTCATTCTTATATGCATCAAACACGTCTACGCCTTCCTCCTACAACTTCTTCAAGTTCTCAATCAAAGGTGCTAAATAGACATCGATATCATTCCCTGTCTATTTTAGTCCATAAATAATCATAGAAAGCATCACATACTTGTATTTCATACATAGCTAAAGAGGGAAGTTGTATATTACAAGGAGAATTGGCCACACACTATATGTGCTAGTAAGAGTTCCATATGGATTGATTTCATCTATACAAAGCTCAAGCCAAAGGCTTCTCGGCTCGCTGCCAAATTAAGGAAATATTTCATCTATTTTCTTCCATTGTGGAGAGTTAGCCAAATGCCAAAAATATTTTTCGTCGCATATTCTCTCATCAGAATACCATCTCAACTTCTTCACTTTTGTTGCATCCGCAAACAAACGGTTAAACCGCGATATTATTGGAAAATACCACAACACCTTTAAATGTTGCCATTTAGTTGTTATATCGCCACAACTACCATCTTTCTTCACTTTGTATCGTGTAGTTTTGCACTTAGGATACTCACTAAGACCTTCATACGCCTTTCTGTACAATACGCAGTCATTAAAGCAAGCGTGTATTTTTTTATACTCCATACCCATTGTAGACAAGATTTTCTTACCCCCTCATATATACGATTTGGAAGTACATTATGTAACACCCCAAATTTTGATTAAGGGCTAATGATAATTATTGAGGATAATTATTGAATTAAAGTTGGACTTATTTTGTGTTTTGTGACAATATTAATTAATATGTCATAATTGGTGAAAATTTAAAGAATAGAATTATTGGTCATAAGTTGGTGATCAATGGAGAAATTAATTACTGACTAAGAGAAAATAAGAAGTGTGATTAAATGGCTAATGAAGGGATTAGATAAGCTAAGTGGGTGTCTACTTTATGAGAGCTAATAGAGAGGTGACACTTGGCAAGCTCGCATGTGGAGGGAGTATTGGGAAAAGTCAAATGAGTATTTTATTATTCTCTCTCTCTCTCCTATCTTCCCATATTTCCCGCTGAAGAAGCATGGAGGGAGTATGATCATCATTTTCTCACCTCCTACACTCATCTCTCTCTCGTTTTCTCTCTCCTTGGTCCAATGCCATTGTTGCAGAAAAATAGAGGAAGAAAAGCTTGAGAAGATGTAAGGAAAATGACTTCCATTTCTCAAACTCATTTCTTTAAGGCTGCTCCTTGAGTTAAGTGCTTCATTTTAATGGTTATAGTTCCTCCATTGGTGTTAGTTTGAGCTCTCAAGGAATTTTGGAGGTTTGAGAATCGAGAAACTCTTTTGGAAAAGTTGAAGAAGTAAGTGAAATCAATCTTTCTATCTAAGTATTGTGCCAAATATATTTAACACCCAGAACTTGGCTCTCGGGTTGCCACTCGAGGTTAAAGTGCAAGAGTGTGTTTTAGCATTCGCGGGTGTTCAGCCTTCACTCGAGTACAAAGGCCCGTACTCGAGTTCTCTTCTTCTTTGAAATTTCCATTTTCCCTCGGGTTCTCACTTTCTACACCTCACTTCCTAGGACTCGAGTGAGCATTTGGTATCACTCGAGTATTGTCTTCTGTGCTCAAATATTCTCATTCTTTGAAAGTTTCTTATGCTCTCGGGTCTGCACTCGCTGTCCTTCACTCTCTTGTACCCAAGTGCAGATCGTACCATCACTCGAGTGAGGCCGTCTTTACTCGAGTGAAACAATGAAAAATGTCAGTGTTTATGCTTCCAAAAGGGGATCTTAGGGATAGCTCTTCCAGCCTCTTTAGGGCCTTTATTAGAGGTGTTTAAGGGTACCTAAGAGACAATAATGATAACCAATTTAAGTATTGTGAAGGTATTGAGTATTGGACTAAGTGATAATGCATCATCCTTAATTATGACTTTAGGATTTGATATTTGCCCGGAGTGTAGAAGGCACGTGCCTGCTCAAGAACGGAAAGACCAAGGTAGTGATACTTTATCCTATATCATGTGTAATGCATTGCTTATTAGTATTAGTCATTGAATACAAATACAGTTGAGGGGACGTGGCGAAAGCCCAGCCTTGAATACAGATACGGTTGAGGGGGCATGGTTGTGTGCCCAACCTTGAATATTGAATGCTACATTGTGATATATGTTTACTTGTTTTGTTTAATTATGCATCATATACGTAAACTGTTGCTACTATGATTTTTTAGAATCTCATTCTTTCTAAATAACATTTTTAAACAGGGCAAATGGATCAAGAAGCAAACAAGTGAGCAAGGACGACTAGGACTGCCGGCGATAGTCTTAGCTAAATACTTTTGGTTTTTGATTGGTTATCATTTTGGACAAATGTATATATTGAATAGATCATAGAATTTTAGTTTTGTGTAATCCCCGGTATGGGAACTGAGATGGGCAATGATGCCTTATACCAACTCTTGGATTAATGTTACTGTCCCGGGTAAATGACATATATTTTGCTGATACTTTGATATTGTACATGTGACAAACCGAACAGACCTATTGATTTTATGAATGATTGAATGGAGATCTATTTGTACATGTTTCTGTCAAAAGTTTTTAATTACCCTTGATCTCTCATTCCATTATTAACCATGTTTAAACGATAATCCTGGCCTTGATCGTGATAGTGGTTACACATTATCGTCTGGAAACATATCACACAACAATTTAAGCAACAATGTGAAACTACTATCAGTTCACCCATAAATTGCCTTAGAGTTAACCAAATGCAATGTTCCTGTCAGCCGTGTGTATTTATTCCTAGGGTACAACGGCGTCTCTGCATTACTCTGTAGACTGTCATATTCATGCGATTGCGTAAAGGATTCTACCTCAACATTATGAATTATTTGCTCCATTATATTTTCATCTATAACATCCACAGCTTCCTTCTTGTGCGACGAATAATCAATTACTTTCTTACCATGCCATATCCACCTTGTGTATCGAAGATTTATTCCATCACAAAGTAGGTGATCCTTTATAACATCAACATTCCATCGACTCTCATTTAAACAATTGATACAAGGACAAAAATACATCCAATTTTTTGTTAGAGCATTCTTTCTAACAAATTCAATAAACTCTTCCACCTTATTCTTATATTCTTCAATAGTTTTCAAAGAATTCATCTATGATCCATTTTATTATCACCTAAGCCATTCCCAATAACACTCAGGTTTAGAACAATTGTCAATGATGGGATTGGCTTTTTTCACTTTTTCAAAAAAAAAAATCGGGAGTATTTCCCCTTAAAAATAAAACATCCCAAAATTTCAATAACAAACTATTTTAGCTTAATTCAAACAAAACAAACTAACTGAGACAATTCAGGATAATATCAACAATCTAATCCAACAATTTTTCTTTAGAGAACTAATATGAGGTTATGATGTAAGCAATTTCTTAGCCAAATAGAAGATTAATGATATATAACTGGGTTTTCTTTAGGGAACGTGTCTTGCATTAATGGATTGTATAAATGAACACATTAAGAGTTAGAGAATGAATTCAATTTTGTTTTATTTACTTTCTTATCATAAACAATAATTTCTATCATGACTTCATCATCTTTCTTAAAACAAGAGAATTACAAATAGTTCTTAAACAAAAAAGAATTATCCACAGGTTTTAAAATGAGAGGATTAAATTAGTACAAGTTAAAAGTTCTATGTTATTGACAAGAAGTACCTAACATGTTTTTATATGTAAAAAATACTACTAATACTCTAATTCAATTCATTGTATCTAATAAAATTTTTAAATTTGTGCTAGGCATCTTCTCTTCTAAATTTTGAAAAGGAAAACCTTGATCTTTGCTCTCCAAATCTTAAAGGGAAATCCTAAAAATTTTTAAACTTATAATAAATTTTAAAAATTCAATAAACTCTATCTCCATTGCACAAGCTTGTCCTCATCTTCTTGTGGCTAACAAAGCAAGCTAATATTTAGATTTCAACCTACAATATGTTAAATTTAAAACATGTAATTAATAATGAAAATTAAAATAATCAGAAGACGAAATTCTATGTATTAATAGACAATTATAATTTGATAATAAAAAATATAACACTGAATCAAAATGTTAGGAGTGAAATGCGATGGTCATAGGATCAGGCGACATATACTGGGTATGAGCTGTCTTATCTCTCTCACTGCTAAATCATAATCAAAGCTCAAGGAGGAGGAATACATATACATGCAAACTTCCAATAAATGCAAAATAAAAATATATAGTAAATAAATAAAAAAAGTAGGTCATTTTGATGGATATCTGTTCTTCGCCTGGTGGACTCAATGGAAATAAATAAGAAACAGACAAACATCCCCACCATCATTATTTCTTCTACTCAATCTATTCGGTTGAATTAATATGACTTCATTATAATGTATTTGATATAATAATTGTTCTTTCTTTTTGCCAACGATACAATAATTGTTCATTCAATTAAAAACAGAACTTTGTGTAGTCTCTAAACAATATATATTATTCTTTTTAACAATTAATACAAAGCATTCTATTTAAAAAAATCAACCTGGAGGGAGAGGGCCAACGATGTAGAGGGGGAGGGAGGAACTAGGTGTCGGTGTGCCACTGAGGAGAGATGACCCACAGTGGTGAAAGGGAGAGAACAGCGATGTTGAGAAGCATAGAGCGATGGTTGTGTTGGAGAGTGGCAGGGGTATGAAAGGGAGGACGATAGTAAGGAGCAACGGTATGTGTTTGGAGAGTGATGGAGGTATGACAGTGGAAGGAGGAGAGTGAAGTGACGGAACTCAGAAGCTTGCGAGAATGAAATGAGAGTGACGAAGTGAAGATAGTAGAGGAGAGAAAGAGAGTGAAGAAAACTTGAAGAGGGAAGTGTCAGAAGCGAAGACGGTGAGTGAAGAAGACTTAAAGAGGGAAGGAAGACTTATTTGATATGTGTCTGACATGTAATGGCATCCCAAGTCAAACTTGGGACACCTAAAGGGTAGCTTTAGGAGTCCCAAGTTACACTTAGGAAGCCTAAAGCTCAAAATTCCCCCCTAAATTACAAAAATGCCAATGTCATTTTTTTTAACTTCACTTTTTTTTTAAACGGACATCTTCTGGGATAGTAAAATCTATTATTTCTTATATAGAAATACTTTAGCAAGTTGCCTGCTTTTCAAAAACTCTACAACAAAAATCTTATTTTTATTTGTTTGAAAAAATAAACAGTTATAAAAGTAGAAATATATTGAATGCCATGTGAGCAAAAGTCACAATATCGTCAAATTGATTAGGTCTAACGAAATGAGTTAGTCTCTATCAATATATTCAATAGGGTTTACATTTAGTATGGCATATAATAAGAGAATATTCATAACTAAAAAGTTAACAATAAGGAATTGGATGTTAATTTGGTTAATGCCTCGCAAGTAGAGGTGGTAGAAGGTAGGGTAGGATTTGTTGCAAGACATGGGTGCACTCCACCTCTTGATTTTCACCATTGGGATCTTATGTAGTCCTTCATTCTTGGGCATTCATTAATAGATTCTAGGGTACGCATATTTCCAGACAAGTCGGTTACAGTAAGACCTACAGAAACACGTATGGGGTCAGGAAAAGGATCTCCTGAATATTGGGTAGCTGTCGTTAAACCGGGTAGAATACTTTATGAAATGGGCGGAGTCACAAAAAATATAGCCAGAAAAGCTATTGCAATAGCAACATCCAAAATGCCTATACAAACTCGATTCATTATTTTGGCATAATAATTAAAACCAAAGGAAAGAGAGCTTTGGGATGGAAAAAAAACCAATTGCAAATGTAGATTTCTTTTTTTTATACACTATATTTCTTTTCTTTTTTTGCATAGCTCACCACTCATTGTTAACTCTTAAAAGTTGATGATATTCCTATACATTTTATTCTCTTTTTACTTATTTATGGGTTCAAACTGTGCATACAAAGAGTTTATAGAAGAAAATGCGATGTGAAAAAAACAAACTCAAACTTTTGATAAGTCATGAGTTAAATACATATAATTGTGATTAATTGGTAAAAATAAAAAAAGCTCATAAATTCCTCCTTACTATAGGTGGAAGATGACAAGTTGAAAAGGCTCTAAAAGATCATGGAAAGTTGTGAAAAGAAGGAAAGAATGCAAAAAGAAGATAAAAAAGAACAATATGGAATTGAAGCCTACCTTCATCGTGGATGCTCTCTAGCAACGCCATGGCAAACTGCCCCCAAATTCATCATTTTGCATGTCCTTTGGCCGTGGATTTGCCGCAACAAAGTCATAGCAAAATCGCCTAAAAACATTGTCACTGGCCTCAAATTTGCCTTGGATTCACTATAACGAAGTGACGGCGAATGCGCAAAACAAATGTTGTGCATTTTAGAAAACTGATGTGAAAAATGCTAATAAAACCTAGGGTTGAGCCAAAAAAAAAACACTCATTTTGCACCTAGAGAGGCTAGAGCACGATAGGAGAGAGCTTGCGAAGGAGTTCTAAGCAAACTTGGAGCCTTGGGTGGTGATTCTAAAAGAGATTTTGGGATTTATACCTTGGTTTTATCACTTTTCCTCTTTTTTATTGTTATTTAGTTATAGATTCAGTTTTATTTATGGATTTTTTTGTATTTAAGATTATGCGTCGCTAATTTGTTAAAAAAAAAAGATCATGCGTCACTAAGCATTTTTCTTCTAGGATTACTTTAAACCTCTACATGGATTGAGACAATGTTATTCTTCTCTCTTTTATCAGTTAATGAAATATTATGTGT
Source organism: Inga oerstediana (assembly GCA_963210345.1). NCBI lineage: Eukaryota > Viridiplantae > Streptophyta > Magnoliopsida > Fabales > Fabaceae > Inga > Inga oerstediana. The sequence goes on from OY723410.1 coordinate 75,131, forward strand.
GGATTTTATTTTGTACTTAATATCTCTAAGGGTTTAGCCACCATTTGGTTGTTTTGTTGAATGAGATGGTGCTTGAGAGGGATTATCTTGTTTAGACAATTTAGACAAAATCCTACTGGTTTTGAAATTATTGTTTGAATGGATTTTGTTAATAGGAAAGAGATTTACCTATTGACCTGGTATTATTATTATATGATTGGGAGAGGTTCAATCATCTACTGGTTTATTCTAAATTTCCCTTATTGAAGTCTTCAAAGGTGTCTAATTTTTCCTCATTTCATTCAAGGCCAGCTGAGGCATAAATGTTCTCCTCTTCTAATTCCTTTCATTTTGGGTTATGCATTTTCTTATACACCCTTCCATTTTAACTTTTTTTGTTTCATTACTACCTCCTTGCGAAACCCCTTGTTTCTATATTTTCTTTTCTTTTCTTTTTTGTTAGGGAAAATCCCTTTAAAAGACAGCTAAATAATTCAAATTCTAAATTGAGTTGCTAAATTCAATAAATTCTAAATTGGGACATGTGTCATAAAATAGAATTTTAGAATTCAATAATTTTACCTTATTACCCCTCCTTTGAGTTGATTATCCAACTCTATTATTTTAATCTTTTTTACAAAAATATGGAATCATTATATGTTTTAAAAGATTACATATTCACACCTACACATTGCGCATGTTTCTGAGCTCGTTTACTTCAATGACGCAAAATAATTAGAAAAATAAAACACTTTAGACTCTAGTCTTTTAAGAAAAGATTATGTCAAATACACTTGCACATTCCTCGATCTTCACTTTTTTTTCATTCAAAACTCGATCTTCACATCTAAATTCAATGTAAATTCTTATTCTTTGACATTCTAGTTTGTTGCTGCATTTTCGCATAGCATCAGTAGAGTCCAAATCTCCATTCAAATCCACTTGATGAATGAAAGAATTCTTATATACTCGTAACACATAAGCAGGAGCCAAGCCTCAAGTGCCACCCATTACGTGCAAACACACAGACTGAAACAATACTTATAAATAGTTGGACGCAATTCCCAATTTGGTGCCTGCATTTATCACTGCAAACTGCATCCACGCATTTTGGCATAAGTTCGGATTTCAAATTGGAGGAGCCAAGGTGTTTGGCACTAATCCAAGGTGTCTGACACTAATCGTATTACTTGAACTTGAATTAAATTCTCCACTTGTATGCCCATTTGAATAGATTACGTGCAGAGCTTCCAACAACTATAGAAATATGATCAAAGAATATGAAAACTCACGAGACCCAGTTATTTCAGAAATTTGTTCCAAGCTATTAAGCAATTGATTTGAGCCAGATTGCCAAAACTCTTTTAGCCGGTGTTATTCTAATATTGATAATCCTTAGGAGATGGGAATCAGAGATTTGAATAGAACTTGGAGGAGAGGAAAGGACACCTATGGAGAAGGACGAGCCAGTAGATGGAAAATGGATAGAGAAGGAGAAGAGAGCATATAGATAAAATTACTCAATTTTAAAATTCTTAATTGGGTTGCTTAGCCTAATTTAGAATTTATTAAATTTAGAAGCTTGATTCATGATTTGGATATTTTAATGGGATTTTCCCTTTTTGTTACTATACGTTGAGTGAGTGTTTGGAAACTATCAAAATCATGGTTTTAGAAGTCTTTTTTTGCAAACTGAGACAAAACTCCTATCACTTATTTACCTTGTAAATCATAAAAGTTATTCCCCAAAAGCTAATCCAAATGTACATTGACACTATCTAATGTGAGAGTGAAAATTGTTAGAGCAAGCGTTTCACCAAGAGGGGGGGTGAATTGGGTGATACTAAATTTTTCTTCGGAAATATAAAACTTGACAATGAAATTAAAACAGTAAAGAGTAAGGAGAAATATCACCGAAGTGTACACCGAGAGTTATACTGGTTCGGTCACAACAACTTTGACCTACGTCTAGTCCTCAGAGCTTCTCTGAGAGTTTCACTATAACTTCCAAGATTCAGTGGGTTCTTGGCACCTCAGTACAAGCAAGTTCCTACACCTGGACACTTGCTCCCCCTTACAGGTTGTAATTCAATCCCAACTCAAGGTTCCACAACCTCAAGTTATCTCAATAACAAATATTGAGTTTGAATGAAATATCTCTCTTACAGAGTGATTAATGATCACTAAAGCATAGAAAATCAATTTCAACGTAAAAACAGAGCAATGAACTTGATGATTCGTTTGTGTGTGATTTTGTTGTACTTTCTCTGTTTGGATGTTTCCATATATATAGATATGTTGGTGATGACCGTTGGAACATTTTCTTTCGTCCGTTGAAGAGTGCGCAGCCACTATTGACTTTTCAAGTTTTTGAAAAATATCTGTTGGCGGTGGTTGGCATTTGAACGTTTCATTTGACTTCCATCTCTTGAAGTAATTTCTTCATTGTTTATCTGTAAATAGACTAAGAATACTAATACAATGAAAGATTAATCATATAGGAAACAAATCAATGAATGTTTGAATGATTTCTAAATTTCTGGGTATGCTTACTCGAGTAGCTACTCGAGTATCCCTTGAAGTTTACTCTGGTAATGACTTGAGGTTTTCCTTGAGAATATTTCTGCATACTCGGGTATTTACTCGAGGAATCCACTTAAAATACAACATTAGATGCTTGCATACTAGAGTAAGGACTCGAAGGAAATGAGATAACAAGAAATCAAGTTAATCGGGTATCACCTTCAAGTTTTCACTTACCTCAGGTCGTTACTCGAGTAGCTCCTCGAGTAACATTGGCAGTAGTACAAAGTGCCGAGAGCTCCATATTTCAGAAACAGAGTTACTCGAGTCGCTCCTCGAGTATCATTGGAAACTTGAAGGCAACTGGAAGTTTTTCACATGGTTACTCGAGTAGCGCCTCGAGTAACATTGGCAGGCCGAGAGCAACTCCAAGTTTTTACTCGGTTACTCGAGTAGCTCCTCGAGTAACATTGGCAGGCCGAGAGCACCTTGAAAATACTTACACTATTACTCGAGTACTTACTCGAGTAACGTTGGCAGGTTACTGGAAGTTGTCTCTGGTTACTTCAAGTTTTGTCTCATTACTCGAGTAGCTCCTCAAGTAATGCCTTAGAAAATTTGCTTCTGATCAAGTTCCTCAGTATTTTCTCTTGGTCTTTCTTCATTACTCCAATGCTTACTTCAAGTGATGCTTGTTCCTGTTATTACTTTGTTCAAACTTGTTTATTAATTATTTCCTTTTCAAACCATTCTTTTGTTATCATCAAAACATGAGATCTAACAAAAATAAGCCAGGCAAAGCTTCATCTTTTACAAGTTGGCATAAGCGTGACCTTTTGAAATTAAGCTTGGCTTATAAGAAGGTCTGGCCTAAAGCCTATTAATCAATGTAATTTCAATTTAAGTGCCAAAAAAAATCAAACTAAAACAGGAAATTAGATAAATAATTCTAATTAAGTCCACAGCAAAACAAAATAATAATCAAAATATAACAACATTAGCACCAAACTGTAAATTTGTACCATTAATGAAAGAAAAAACAACCATTAGACACAACTCACGTCCACGTTCCATATTTTTTTCCCAATTTTTTTAATGAAACATTTGGAAACATCTAACGATTCGGATCTAATTTCGTTAATTTATTTTTTTTCGCGTTTTTCGCAGTCTAGCTTTAAATCCCATGAGGCTTATCCGCTTCGTGTTTGTTCTTTAAAAAAAGTAAAAAAAAAAATGTTTATGCATTTCCTTATTGTTTGTGTGAAGAGCCTAATTAAAAATGGAATTCAATATAAAAAGATTTAATCCTAGCCTGGATTTCGCAAGTTTGAAATTTCTAGAGTCTTTTTTAGAAATAACATGACATATATTTTTTTTTCTGAAAAAAAACAGGCCCAAACTAGCCTGAAATGCCTAATAGGCTTCTTAATGAGCTCATGCCTGGCCTGTTAAGCGAAACATGCCTCCCAAATGGCCTGAGCTTGAGCCCATTTTTAAACGGGTCAGGCATATGCCCCTAACAAATTGTCTGATCTATTTCCATCCTTAAATATAATGTGACTTGGTTGAGTTTAGTCATGTATGTCATTGCCTATATGAGCATCGATAGGCATCGGCAAGCTCGGCCCTAGCTAGCTCCATCCAACGATGTCATCAAATGGTAGAATTAGAACTATTAATAAACTGTGAGGATACATGATGCAAATGGGATTGATATAGATTTTTTTAAAAAAAATTAATTTTTTAGTTTAAAATCCCTTCCATGATCTTATACAAATATTAAATATAACAAAAAATTAATACTGAATCTTCCATTCTTATGTATGATAAAAATTATAAAAAATCATAATCCCTTTTATAAATATCTTGTTGGTGGGTAATTTGTAAATGGTAGTTTGCTTAATTATATTTTTGTCACTGATTGGCCCAAATTTTTTTTTGTCAATGGAGAAAAATTACAGTAGTTCATTCTCAGTGTTGGTTTACTAAGAAAAATGGATTTAATTAGAACCGAAATAACTGTATATGGACTATGATATTTAATACTACCTCTGGTTCTAAATATAAGACAAAATTAAATTTTTTTCGGAGAGATTAACGAGGCTAAATAAGTTACTGAATCATATCATAATTATAAGATAAAGTTGACTTTTTTAGAGAAATTAAATAAACTAATTAAATTACTTTAGAGTATTTTTATTTTTATTTTTTTCTTCAAACTAATTAGTTTAATTAATAAATTAATATATAATATGAGGATACATAACATATGATATAATTAGGAGTATAATATAAATATATATACACACACCCACGTTAATATAAGGGTCTGTTTGGCAAAGCGGCAGCAAGCTTTCACCGTGCGTTTGCAATTTAAAAATCACGATGGCTTCAATATCTGAGTTTGGCAAAGCGGTGGTCTCCAATGCACTTTTTATAACATCGTGACTTAATTAAAAAGCTCTGGGTCGTGGCTTTTTTCAATGTCTCCCGTGCGTTTCAGAGACAAAGCTCCGCTTCGAATCGAAGGCGTTTGCATAGAAGAATAGAGAAATAGAGGATGGAGACGAACAAGTTTTTTCCTTCTTTCATGCACTTCTGCTGGTGACTATCAGCAAGCAAAACTTGAGTCTAATTACCAGGAGACAAAAGGATGTAAGAAGGGGAAGAAAATACCAGAACAGTTCAGATTGCGAGGCCGCTAGTAAAAGAGTTCTAAGCGTTTGGAACAAAGAGTGCAGAAATACTTGCGTTTGATCTTGAAGCACATGGGCAGGAAACAGAGGCGCCACTGAATCTCGATGTCGACGGCTTCGACCTTGCCGGAGCAGTAAGGGCAACAACCAGGGGCCTTTTGCCGTCCGAGCTCTTTCTGTTCCTCGTCGTAGATGCAGAGAAACCACATTTTTTGCCGGCGGGTGGCTTCGTTTTTAGTTAAATACTCGGGTGTATCTTTTTCTAAATTATAATTTCAGTTATTTTAATTAAATTTTGTTTATTTTCCTTACTTCAAGTATATTTACAGACCTGGGCAGCAAGTAATTTTCTTACAGACAATAATTTAAAAAGACACAGACATACTTACAAAAATCAAAATATTTACTAAAAAAGAATGAAGAAAACTAGAATGATTTTCAGTAATTTTTTTCCAGCAAATAATTTAAAAAGACACAGACACACTTGCAAAAATCAAAATATTCTTACATCATATGTATGTAATATTCAATATCATCCATGCCCTTTTCAGTCATTTTGCATCTAAACGGGCTTTTCAAACTCTAATCCAAACAAGTTCAAGGTTATAAAAAAAAGTCACTTCTGCCACTGCTAATCCAAACACAAATCACATTTACATTTTCACTTTTAATCCTGCCTTACTTTTTCAAAAGTCAGATGGAAAAAAAAGCCACTTCTCCACCGCTAATCCAAACGGGCACTAAATCTCGGGCGGCGTGAGAAGTGAAAGAAAGTTGAAACGGATATTGGATTGGATTCCATGAATATATGTTGTCATAATACAGGACATCTCTCTTAAACATTAGCATATATAATAAACCTTCAAGATATGTTATATGATTAATTTAATTTAAATTGAAAGAAACTAGAGGCTTCTCCCCATACGATGCACGGGTTGTGTATCATATGATGTCAATTTTAAAATAGATCATGAAGAACTATCTCAATTGTTTCAAAACTTTTTATTGGTTACACTTGTAAATAGCTTGTTCTGTTGGTTTAATTTTTTTAAGTGGTGCAAGTTATCAAAGCACAAATCAAGTAGTTGTTTTTTATTAATGGGAAGAAGCTTATGCTTTTTTGTGTTTTCCGAATAATCATATATGGGTGGTTGATGTATCATATTTGAAGTATGAAGGTATAGGTGTGTGTGTGTGTGTATGTTTCACCATTTTATTTTAAGGAAATTTCATTTCTTCCTCTCCAAAAAAATCCATTTATTAATTATTTGTACACAAGTGACACCTAATCAAAACTTTTCTCCGGTGATAGTTTTCAACACCACTACCAAAAGTGACTTACAATAGAAACAATCAATGTCGTCGCTGAAAGCTTTAAAGATAGTTTCAACAATATAACAATGATTGAAAGTTAATTTATTTATAGTGAATATTTTCGACAACACCAAGAGGAAATACAACAACCACCAAAGGGAATGACAATTTGGCAATTGAACTAACTATGACATTGTTTTAGTTTTCCTATTAATTGATAATTAATAATTATTCGTAGCTCAAAAGGTGATTATATTCTCATATGTTTTAGTTAATTAATAATTAAAAATAATTATATATGCTCCGAAAAATTAAATCTAATATTTTTTGTAACACCATAAGGAGATTGTTTTCAAAATAGTATTTTAACTACTGACATTTCCAATTCCAAATAATTTAACATTGGATTAAGATGCATGCAGTTCCATGAAATATTTTTAGAGGCATATAATATCTTGAAATATTTTGTAGTGCAATTTTACCCATAATATATTAAAAGTCGATCAATATCTCCCCACCTATTAATAGCCCTATGGGAAATTGTTTTTGAAATATTGACATTAAAATTCCAACAGTAAATTCTGGTATAACTTTAGACACCTGAATAAAAAGGAAGAAACACTCCAACATGAAATGTAGTTATCTTGAAGAGGAAAATCAAAAGTTATTAGCATGATGATTTATTAGTAGAAACTTCCTGAATTTCTCTCACTTATCTTCCAATTCTTCCAAACCTTTCTAGCCTCTTTACTTGGATCTTCAATGCCCAACCACTCTTCATCACCATCTTCACCAACGCCCAACCAACACACCTACTGTCTCCTCCTCCACCGGCCATGGCAGCATATTCTCCTCTATCATCTCTAATTGTGACCTAAATCCCGATTACCCCATAGTTATATGCCTCCAGCCTCTTCATTCTTCGTCAGTAGTCTTGTCATCAATTGAGTCCAAATTCTCTCAAGCTATTGAGATATGCTTGAAGGGTAAAACTATCTTTCAGATTTTCCATATCCCATTTTTCTATGTATAAGGAAAATAAGTTGCCGCTAGAAAATAGGTTGTCGGGAAATTTGGCAACCAAATGTGCCCACCATGATAGAAAATGTTGATTTTCCTTTTCCTTAGCGCCTCATTTTTCGTGTAGCAAACGAGACCTAAAAGTAGTATAATTCAAGAGGAGAGGAGAGGAGAGGGAGGTCTGGGGATAGAGTTCAGTGTACACTGACTACACATCATGTATTGCCTCTTATAAATGGGCAACTTAACATGACCGTTGATGAGCCATAATGTTGATTAAATGTGACTTGATGATTATTAAATATGACAATTTCTAAACATTCACAATTATAGTGATTATGGCAATTCAATATGGTTAATGAAGAAAAAAACCAAGTAATCAAAATGCATAAATGCCCCAATGGTTAGTTCTAAACACTTCGCTTTTCCGCCTTTTTATTAGCTCAATTTTACATCTTACTCCCTCTAGTCATATTTATAATCAACTTTATCTCTCTTGATGTTGGTCCTCAATACAAGCAACTTGTTTCTTGTATCTCAAAGTTTAAACCACTTTTTCATTTTATACCCATATTAAAAACATATCTCTATGGTAATGAACCACTGATTGTCTCTTCATCCAATCATTTGTTACTCATTCTCTCTCATATGCTCTTTTTATAAATAGGGGCATATTTGGAAAAGATATGACATTTGTAACACATTTGTTGTTTTTGACTAATGTTAACCTCTAGTATCTTTTGTGCAATTGAGAAAAACGTTATTTATAAAAAGGACCAGAGGGAGTTGTATATACTAAAATTTCATTGATCTTATGTGATATGTGACTTTTTCTTTTTGAAATATTAATGTTAAAATTCCAACAATAAGTTATAGTACCACTCTAACACATGATTAAAGACAAACAATATACAACATAAATATATAATTAACTTGAAGAGGAAAATCAAATGTTGCCAACACAATTAAAAATTAAGTGGCTTGTTACTTTTCGACTGATTTATAATTAATATTCAACTATATTTTTTTGGCAGGCATATGAAAGATGTACAGTTGAGTAATAAATGCACTTACTGCACATTAATATTTACTATTTCATAGATAATATTCAAGTGCCTCTTCATTTTTTAAAAGATTCATAATTAATATTTAAGTAATTTTTTTCTCCCAAACTATCTTTCTCACAGTTTTGTAAAAAAGTTTATACTTTTAATTTGTTAGAATATTAAAACCAATTTTAGGCCACTCACAAAATTTAAATATTTTATTTTCAATATTATCAAAAATAATATTTTATTTTCAATCCCTTAGCCTTGCCATCGAAAGATATCTGAAAACTTGAACGATCCTTCTCCTTTTTTTTTCCCCGAAAAAGCTCACGTCTTATACACACTTTTGTTAGTTTTGTAAAACTATTTCACTTTCAAGGTTAAAAAGTTAACACCGTTAGTATGTATAGCTTCTCTTTCCTAGGTTAAAAAGTTAATGCCGTTAGTATGCATGATTACTACAAGCTTTCTATAGTATTATCAAAAATAATATTTTATTTTCAATTCCTTAGCCCTGCTATCAAAAGATATCTGAAAACTTGAACGACCTATCTCCTTTTTTTTTCTCGAAAAAGCTCACGTCTTATATACACTTTTGTTAGTTTTGTGAGGTGCCTTTTTCACTAATACTACAAACTTTTTTTGGGTAATATAGTACTACAAGCTTTTAAGTAGCTTTTAATTTTTTGATGATTTATAATTAACATTCAATTGGCCCTTTTTGGCAGGCATATAAAATGTATACAGTTGAATAGTAAAAGCACTTTCTTCATATTGACATTTAATATTTTCTATATATTATTCAAGTGTCTTTTCATATTCCAAACAATTCACATTAACATTCAATATTATCAAAAAAAATATTTCACTTTCAAGGTTAAAAAGTTAACATCGTTAGCATGTATAGCTTCTCTTTCCTAGATTAAAAAGTTAACGCCGTTAGTTTGCATGATTACTACAAGCTTTTTATAGATATAATAGATAAATTATCATATATACACATATACATATATATGCATGACTGCGAATAATGCACGGGATTAGTGGAGAGGGTCATAAGGTGTGGATCACGAGATTCAAAATGTTCGGTACCTGAAAAGGAAGGGGCAAGCATCATTGAATGCAGCGTAACAATGGGACGCATGAAGAACACAAACCAATCTTGAAAACAAGTTTTTGAGAATGGCTAACAGAAAGGGGATGATAGATAAGAGAATAGTTGGGGTGGGGGTTGCAATGTTAATAGGGATGGCGGTGTTGATATGGAGCGTGATGGGAAGATCGGACGAGAGCTGGTGCTCCTTGGATGCCACCAGGAAAAGGCCGCTAGTTGGGGAGGATTACACCCCAACCTCCACCCAGCTGCGTGCATTGCTCCATTACGCCACCTCCCCCCACAGGCCTCAACTATCCCTTGCTGAGATTACTCTCACCTTCCATGTTCTCAAATCCATGGGCCGCCCCTCCAACATTCTGGTGTTCGGCCTAGGTTATGACTCTCTTATGTGGGACTCTTTAAATTCGGGTGGCACCACCCTCTTCCTAGAGGAAGACCCCAAATGGGTGCAAATGGTGTTGAAAGATGCTCCTGGCCTCCGCGCCCACACCCTCCAGTATCATCATGCCCAACTCCGCCAAGCAGGCCCTCTCCTCTCCTCCTATCGCTCTGAGCCTGCATGCTCCCCCTCCCACCCTTACCTTCGTGGCAACCATCGATGTAAACTTGCTCTTAGCAATCTCCCTGATGAGATCTACGATCGAGACTGGGACTTGATCATGATTGACACTCCCGGGCGGATGGCCGCCATATTTTCTGCTGCTGTCATGGCCCGAACCCGGAAGGCCTTTGGTGTCACCCATATCTTCCTCCACGATGTTGATCGCAAGGCTATCAAGGTTTACGCCCATGAGTTCCTTTGTAGTTACAACTTGGCCAATGCTGTTGGCAAGCTTTGGCATTTTCAGATTCCCACTGACCCCACTCATCGTCCCCCTCCATCTCGTTTTTGCTAGACCCCCTTCCACACCCATTGAACTTCCGTCATTAGTGAAGCATTGTCCATCAAGAAATTTTGTTTTGGAACGAAGCATTTTTTAAGGAAATCGATCATTGGTAGAATATATTTATTTCTTAAACATCTTAACTGAAATTTCTACATCGAATCATCTATATTGGCTACTTAATTAGTGAATTTTTTTAAAAGAAGGGAGTTTTTTTGCACTCGTTTCACATGTAGTATATGCCTAAGCATCCTTTTCAAACAATTTAGGATATATATGTATACCAATTTTAACATGGATTCTTTGCAAAACAAATCAATTATGAGTGTCTGTGTCTCTCTCTATCTAAATAAGAAAGTGTGGTGCTTAGTTTATAATGTAAATTTAAATACTTACATACATTAATACGCACACAAAATTAAACTTTTAATCTATTGTGTAAATAATTTGGAGAGAGTATGATTAAAAAAAGACATTATGAAGAATTATAGTAATTGGAATATTGATTCATTTATGCAAAAAGGGAATGGTAGACAACTTCACACCAACCTTAGAACTGATTACATACAGGTGTTTAATTGCTCACTGTGAGTAACGATAATACTCTTGAAAATAATTTCAATGTTTAAAATAATTTTACTGTTTGTCAATAATAATATTAATTCTAACTTTGATATAATTTCAATATTTTACTTATCTCCAAGAGTAATTTTAAAAAATGCAAAATCAATTTTTCAACTCATTATCAAATACTTAATATTTAAAAGTATTAAGTAGCCTAAATTATAAACCTTTTTTCCAAATATAAATTATAAACCTAATTGATTACCTAATGGAATATAATGGTTGTATAACTATTATAAAATGTCTAGTAGTCCAACAATCCACCGAACTCTTAAAAATCACAACAATTATTTTCAGAATCCAGACTTTTCACAATATTGACAATCTCACAAATAGCAACAAATTTTCATCAATAATTGAGATCAAAGAAATCATTGACTTACTAACAAAAGCATGGTAAAATTGTTAGTGTGTGTTTGTTTAAACGTTTGGGCTTCAAATCGGACTTGAACAGTGCACTAATTGGACTTAAATAGTGATTTGCCCATTTTGAGCTTTTGTTTCAGTGATCAGATAGAAGTAAAAAAAAAGCCCAACGCTCCAGAAGTCAAAAGTAACCTTATTGCTCCTTATTCTGACTTATTAGCCCATCTGAATATCAGATCTTACCGATAAGCTTCAAACTAAAGCTTATTTTTACTCAAGTGATGGCTTTAACAATATTTTTATATCTTTGGGGATTAATGAGGTACTCAAAATCACTTATAATTACAAAACTTCTTTTATAAAAAATGTTCTAAATAATTTTCTCTTTCTTTAGATAGTAATATTCTGCTGATTAGAGAATACTTTGGGATAAGAGTTTAGGCAAGTTTTGAGTTTTATCAATATATGACTGTAAAAATGTAGAGAATAATTAATAATTAATTTTAATAAATTTAGATTTATTATTTAGTTGTTTCATGATTTTATAAACATGCCATAAATTAGTTTCTATATGGTGTTTTTACTGATTAAATTTAGTTTAAATAATTTATTTGAATTATTGGAGGTATTATTGAGGTTTTAATTGGTTTATTTTGTTAGATTTTGAGTTATGTGAAAATATGAGTTAGGATTTAATATTTAAATTAGAGTTTGATATAATTTATAAAATTTAAATTTGAGGTGCACAATAGAAAAGATTTTTGGAGTGTATGAATTTAAATTAGAGTTTGATATAATTTTATTTAAAATTGTACCATTGCCAAATTTTCAAATTTAATTTTTGAGAAAATTGTGAAAAAATCCCTTTGTGTGTAGATATCTTCCTAGGTCCCATTTGACAATTAAGTTGCCAATGAGGACTTTTTTCACAATTATCCCTTCATTTTTTCATTTTTCATAATATTTTCAATTTTTCTCTCTTAATTAATATAAAAATCACTTATGCAAAAGTCAAACCAAACATCATTCACTTTTACATAAGTTACTTATCAAATCGCTAATCCAAACATTCATCATTTTACCCCATCTAACTTTTTTCCAATCTTAAGATTCCATAAGTTTAAGTAAAAATAAGTTACTTATCCAATCACCAAAACAAACACACCCTTAGATGATTGGGTCCCTTAAACATGATGTCCTAATTTTGAACCAAGCCATGTGCATGGAAACCTGTTGGGAAGATTAGTTTCTAGCCTCAGCTATAAAATATCGCCTGAATTCTTGGAAAAAAGAAAGAAAGAAAGAAAGCATTGACTCCTCGAGTGAGACATATCTCAAATTTAATCTCTAACTCAAACTTTTGTAACTAGATTGGAATGCCCTTGAACTCATGGACTTAGATCTAGAATGCCATCAACAATCTTGAAGTTGGACTAGATACGTAGTGGTTAATTCTCCCTGTTGCTATCGATAGTGGTGGTTGCAAGGTCCAAGGGTTGGTAGACTACTGGGGTGGTGAGATCACTGAGAAGGCGACAAAGTCAATGATGAGAGTGTGGATTGAGTGATGTGGTCAGATAGGGCATGGAGAAATCATAGTGATAGGGTACAGGAAATTGCTGGTGGTGCCAAGCAAATGGCGTTAGTGGTGATAAAGGCGAGGGAAAACGACAATTTAGTAAATGCAAAGTAAATATAGGGGTATGTGTATCCACAAAAGTTCATTTGCGCCATTGTTTAGCTCATTTCCATGGTCAGGTCACTACTATAAATAGGGGTTTTAACGTCCCTATTTTAGCACTTTTAACGTTCAAAAATAGGGGGACGTCTATGTGAGGGGCGTAGTATAGTGAAACTTTAGACGTCCCCAAAAAAAGGGATGTCAAAAGTGCGACTTTAGATGTCCCAATTTTGAATTTGGGACGTCTAAAGTGAACACTTTAGACCTCCCAAATAAAGAAAAAGGACGTCTAAAATCACTGTGTAGGGACTTTAGATATCCCTTTTTTTAAAATTGGGACGTCTAAAGTCACACTTTAGACATCCCTTTTTTTTCATTTAGGACATTAAAATGTTTTATTTCTTTAAATGATTATTTATATTCTTCATTACCCAGCAAATTAAAATTGCAGAAACAGAATTGAAGATGGATTCATAAACCACAAAATGTCCCTTACAAAATAATAAGGGCATCTAGTACTGCAATCTTTTTACTATATATATATGAACAATAACAACAACTCATAAATATTATATATGTATAACAACATCCAGAAAGTGTCAAAATGTTTGTCACCACACAACTACAAACTAATTGTTGTTCATTTCATCAAGATAAATATACATATGTATTTCCCTCGATTTCCAAGCTCCAAACGTATAAAACAAAAACATTATTAGTATTGCATAACTACTAACAACTAGTTTATGATTCTGGCAAAAAATAATAATAATCAAGGGAAAAACACTCAATTAACTAGAATCATGTAAATAAATTGAAAGTATTATAATAATTTCACATTACAAGTTTAACTTAATTCTTCATGTAAATTTATATTTAAAAAAACAAACCTGATGAAAGCAGGGGAGAGGGCAGCCAACGGTGTCTATGTGCCTCAAAGGTGGAGAGAAGATGTTGGAGGAATTGTGTATGCACGGTGGAGAGGAGAGGTACGCCGGAGGCTTAAAGCAAAGAAGAAGGTGGGAGGTGTACGCCAGAGGGTGGAGGGGGCAAAAAAGGTGAAGGAGGTGTACGCCGGAGGGTAAGAGCAAAGAAGGTGCTATGAGAATGGGAGGAGGCGGAGGAAAAGGAAATGAAGAAAAGGAAGAGAGGAAGAAGATTGAGGAAGACAAAGTGTAATGAAGAAAAGGGAATAATGAAAAAGCTTACCCATAATGTAGAGAAGACGAAGTCACGGGAATGAAAGAAAAAAGAGAAGAGAAGTCATAGGGGATGGGAAAGATGGAAAAGGAGGGATGGGTTTCTGACATGGGAATGAAGAAAAGGGAAAAAAAGTCTCATGCATGTCAGAATTTCTGACATGGCTTTAGGAGTCCCAAATCCCATTTGGGACGTCTAAAGTAAGTCAACTTTTTTTAATTTACTTTTTTGGCGCCAGTAGAAATCTTTAGGTGTCCCAAATAAAATTTGGGACGTCTAAACTCTACTTTAGGCGTTCCAATTCAAATTTGGGACGTCTAATGTTGCAATTTCACTATTTTATTTACAGAAATGCCACTGCCTCTATGTTTTAACCTCCCTTTTTAAAAAAGGAACGTCTACTAGGATAGTAATATCTTCTATCTGTAGTAGCGGGTGAGGCGATGCAAGCACCAAACTGAATTGGGTTAGTTCCTAACTTGGAATCTGGTCTGATTACATATCTAGCTAAACGCAAGAGCCAACATAACGTCATGACTTGGCCCGCCATGAGTTGTGGCCTTAGTGGGGCGGGTTGACTCAAGCCTGACAAGGTGAGCTATAACAGTATATTGGGCTATTTACAAGAGAATCATTCATATGGCTCAAATGCAACAACTACTCAAAAACTTGGAACAAAAAATTCAAAGATTCAATTTCCAACCTTAAATCAAACAGAGTGAGAGCTCACAAACTGAGAGAGTGATGGCCAGTGCATATGAGGAAGAAAGGGGGAGACAGTGACGAATTTCTCCTATATGAGGAAGATGGTAAGGTGACTGAGATCTAAGAAAGAAGAGTAATCGAGTCTGAGTGAGGTAGTGAGCATGAAATCGTGATTGATGACAACAAGCTACACACGTGATTGCAACGGTAAGCTAGAGCTGCGATCGTGAGAAGGAAAATGAGAGTATATGATGAGAGACTA
Organism: Inga oerstediana; assembly: GCA_963210345.1. Lineage (NCBI taxonomy): Eukaryota > Viridiplantae > Streptophyta > Magnoliopsida > Fabales > Fabaceae > Inga > Inga oerstediana. The sequence continues at coordinate 90,551 of OY723410.1, forward strand.
GAAAGAAAAGGTGAGAGTGTAGAGTGATTTGAATTCTGAGTGTGGTGAGGTGGTTGGGGAAATTAGGGTTAGAGCCGAGAATTTGGGCCGAGCCTGTCGGGCCGGCCCGTTTAGGCCCAAGCCCGTCAAGGGCCGGGCCTATGATTTAGAGGTTGAAAATGGAAGCGGGCCTAAAAGGGCCGGCCCTGTAGTGAGATGTGACAATAAATTCTCCTCTGGCAGGGATCTATCTTTCAATTATCTGTCAGGTGACCTTCCTCAGAGTTTCACCTCACTTTCAAGCATCACCACCTTGTAAATGTCTAAAATTGTTTATGTGTGACATTGCTAATTTACATGGTGATTATAGCATTTCGAACTATCATGTCCACTTTTGAATAGGTATTTGCAAAACAACCAGTTTACTGGAACCATTGATGTCGTTGCTGCTATTCCTCTTTCAACTTTGTATGTATCATTTTTTTCAGACAAAATAGATGGAATGTCCCTTCCTGATCTAATTGAAATGCCTTAAAACAGATACACTTACTTTCTTAAATGCTCTCGGGAATGTGCAAAACAATCATTTTATAGGTTGGATACCATAACAGTTGAAAAACATAAACCTGCAGTAAGCATGGCCATTATCTAAGATTCCGTAGATAAAAATGTTTCTTTTTTATAAATTTTTGCAGTATTTTATAATTGATTAAACTTAATGACGGGAAGAATAGTAATGCATGGAGCTCAAGCTTTGTACCCCCACCCCCTACCTGGGGCACCTCCTACAATTAGAAGTACCTGAACTCGCAAAACTAGTGGCGGCGGTAGAAGAAATGCCACATCAGATGTTGATGCCAGTGACAATGATACAAAATCTGGTATAGGAGGTGGTAGCATTGCAGGAATAGTGATCTCCATCTTAATTGTTGGGGGCAATAGTAGTATTCGTTCTGATGAAGAGGAGATCTAGGAAGCCATCTTCAGATATAGAAAATGTTGCCAATCAGCCCTTTGCTCCTCTTGCATCGAATGAAGTGCGTGGTAATGCTTTATTGACCTTATGCATTTTTGCATGTTGCTAACAATCAATCTTATTCTTATCAATATTATAGGTTGCCATTATTTTTATGCTTCTTTAATGATCATATTTCTTGATCTTTTGTTACTATTGGAGTACCTTCCATGGGATAGTTGTAATCGCAGAAATTGGTTGCTCTATTCTCCTCATATTCAATTTTGCTCATGGCAAATGAGTTTTGCTTTTTTGTCTGTTATGTTGGTGCACAATTTGTTCTGTAATAGGAGATAATAACAATTACATCAACACTTATTCAAGGGAAGGCTATGTATGTGCTTGACACCCTACAGACCTTCATACAGCAATTAAATTGGAGGAAATTGTTGTATTATTTTTTTCCTTCTAATTAGCATTGTTCAGTTTTCATTATGTTTAGAATGACTTGCCCATTTTTGGATCCTGACTAATCTGGTTTTCCCCAAATTGATGCTAGCAACATTGATAATTTAGTCATGTTGATTTGGTTGCTTGGTTATTAGAAATTGTTTATCTTTTGTAATATAGAAATGAAGGCAGTGCAAACATCCTCCGTACCTGACACAAAGACTTTTGTTCCTTCTGCCTCATTCAATCTTAAACCTCCACCTATTGATCGTCACAAATCATTTGATGAAGATGAATTTTCAAAGAAGCCAGATAATGTAAAGAAAACTGTAACAACTCCTGCAAATGTAACATTATTATTTATAGCAGATTTGCATATTGCTACTGGTAGCTTCACTGTGGATCACCTTCTTGGCGAGGGATCTTTTAGACATGTTTACCGCGCTCAATTTGATGATGGAGAGGTATTTCTGACTTGTTAGACATGGTATTCTTAAGCTACAGTACAGTGCCATGCTAGGTCATTATTTTCCATAATAGTAGACAGTCATATTTGCGGCTGTCATAGATAAGTGATTAATTTTTCTTTCATTTGTGGGATTGTTGTAGGTTATTGCTATAAAAAAGATAGATTCATTTGTCCTTCCTACTGATATGTCCGAAGATTTTATTGAAGACATTTCAAACATCTCCCAATTGCACCATCCTAATGTAACAGAGCTCATTAGTTATTGTTCAAAGCACGAACAACATCTTTTGGTCTGCGAGTTTCATAAGAATGGATCACTACATGACTTCCTTCGCTTGCTAGATGAACATAGCAAACCATTGATATGGAATTCATGTGCCAAGATTGCATTGGGAACTGCACGTGCTTTAGAGTAAGTTGTTACTTGATGACGAGATATAGGATTAGAAGATCCTGCTATCACATTTCTGAGAAAATTTTGCATCATTACGTGGTATTTCTTACCCTTATCTTCTTAATCCCTTTCTCTCATATTTTTCTATCTGCTGTATATAATACACCTATCTTTTTGCTGAATTTGCATGTTAACATGCATCACTGACTGGTTTCCTGGCGAGTTTATGTTGTAAATTGTCTACCTTTAAATCCTTCTTCATATTATTTTCCTAGCTTACTTGCTGACCCATAGTATATTAACCATCTAATTAAATTTTGGTGACATATACTATATTAACCATCTAATTAAATACAATTAAAATATAATTTAAGCACATAATATCACATATTACTGATTGTGTAATTTCTATTAGGGAGAATTGCTAAAAAAACCTCATGGACAACTTATTTGCTAAATGAGACTTGAGAAGATATATTGCACATGGAGGGAAGATATCTGCACACGGAGGGAAGATTTCTGCACACGTATAGGGAAGAATTTTGCACTTAGGGAAGATCATTTGCACACCAGGGAAGATACACGTGGAAGATAATCTGCACGCGAAGGTCCCATTTGACAAATAAGTTGCCAATGAGGGATTTTTTCACAAATTTTCCTTTCTATTAACCATTAAAAAGTTGTCTGAAACTATTTCTATATTATATAGATGACATTTACAAATATTAACAACAAATGTACTACTCCCTCCGGTCCTAATTATAAGACAAAGTTGATTTTTTTGGATAAATTAAGGAAGTCAATTAAATCACTTTAGAGTATTTATATTTTTAGTATCCTTAGATTACATATCAGTTTATTACTCAAATTAATTAGTTTGAAGAAAAAAATAAAAATAAAAATATTCTAAAGTGATTATTGACTTCCTTAATTTCTTCAAAAAAATTTATTTTATCTTATAATTAGGACCGGATGGAGTATTTATTATAATAATACAAAGCTCCACCCGATCGCACTGGCGTGTACTAGTTTTTATAGTAGAAAGAATGGGTACTACGTAAATTTTGTAGTTACATAGCATTATTACTCTAATTTAGGTCATTATTACAGATAGAATTTTCATTGACGAACTTTGTCCCAATTTTCTCAAGAAATATGCATAAATATAATTAAACACTAGGTCAGGATCAGACTTATTTGTCCCAAAACTTAGTCCAAGGTTTGCTTTGAATAAGACAACCAACCCAATCTGGATAGCCTAAACTATTGTTACCGATTGGTTTTTCCTTTTTCAAAGCCAAACCGAGTTGGATGATATCAGATTTGGGTATTAGGGGTGAAAGTACATCATGCCTTTAATAAGGATTTATGGCTTAGCCTCGCCTAGATTTTTTTTTTGCTGAAACCTGGCCTAGATATCCATGACTTGTTTAATAAAATAAGTTATTCTAAATGAGCACATAATCTTATAACTATCGTTTTTTATTAAAATAAATTTATTATTTATAAAATCACAAATTTAAAATTTAAAATTCAGACCAGATCAAAATCTAAATTGTGAACCACCCGCATCTCATCGATGGATCCATTGGCCTCTTTTTTTTGGGAGAATTACTCCTAAGTCCTAAGTAAGGAACATATTATCAAAAAGGTCTTTCAAAATTATAAAACACACTCAACAGGTTGTTAATATACGTAGAAGAGTTGTAAATAGGACCTTTCTGATAATATGTTCTTTGTTTCATACGTGATTCTCCTTTTTTTTTTTTTTTGCCCTCCTTTTCCGCACAGTTGTGATTCGCTATGCCTATATGCGATATTTGTTGAAATCCCATGCCCTGTCTGGGGAGGTAATGAGGGAGCTGGTATTGGGGTTGTTTCTGGGATTCTTGTTATAGTAGGCCACATCACATGTTCGTCTCGCTGTACTTTTGAAGCTGAACGTTCACTCAACGTCTCACTTCTGAAATAGCCTTTTGAACCTTCGTGCGGGGGGCGCATCTAGGGCTTTTATACTCCCTGGGTCGTCGCTAGTGTTTCCAGGGTAATTTAGAAGCAGTATGGGTAGTGAGTAAATGGCGTGCGTATACATACCGGTGCAGAATTCTGAGGAAGAGGTCAGGGTTGCTCTGGATCAGCTCCCCAAGGATGCTTCTGATATCCTCGACATTCTCAAGGCGGAACAAGCTCCTCTCGATCTTTGGCTTATCATCGCGGTACGCTACTTGTTTGAAGTTATTATACCTTTTACCTCAAGTTCAAAAGTCTAGTTGCAAGTGCAACCGAGCTGAAATACTGCAGCTTCTAGTGTTTCTTGGAATCTAAATAAACGCATATATCCTAAATTAGTCTCCAGACTTGCTAGTTCTTCCTACACTTGTTATTTTTTCCTCCTTTCCTTCCTTCCTTTTTTTTTGTTTTTTTGTGTGTTGGGGAGGGGGGGGGGGTTGGCTATATACATATGGAAGCATTAACGAGGGACGAATTCCTGAGCTGGGTGCCCCGTGTTGTGAGGTTGAGGGTGTAGCTGCTAAATAGTTGTTCATTGCTACAAAAGTTTCTGAAGATGATTCTGATTGTTTTAATTTATGAGCTAGATGCAGGTCAATTATATTGTTCTCCTTGGTTGGACGTGTCTATCAAAATGTTCATACAAACTCTAACATATTCGCTCCTGTTTATTATCCTTATGATGCTCGGTTCCTTTTTTTCCTTTTTCTGTTTTCCCAAACGAACTCGAATATCTACTTAGCGTTCTTCCTATTGTTTGTTTACCTGGCTTATCATCTTTCTCTTTCCCGTTTACGATTTATATCTTATGATGTCTGGTGTCCTTTTTTTCTTTTTCTATTTCCCAAATTACGCCAATATGTACTTAGCGTTCTTCCTATTATCTGTTTACCTGGCTTATCGTTTTTCTCTTTCCTATTTTTGGTCTCATTTAAGTTTTCTTGGTATGCTGCAGAGAGAGTACTTCAAGCAGGGAAAGATTGATCAATTTCGCCAGATTTTGGAGGAGGGATCGAGTCCGGGTATACCTCCTCTTGGTTTTTGATTTTGTGTTTGTTTAACAACCTGGTTTCTTCAATATTACTATTTGACATTATATTTATTAATTTAATATGAGCAAACTGTAGGGGTTTCTTTTCCTCATTTTGCAGAAATTGATGACTATTATGCGGATGTTAGATATGAGAGGATAGCTATCTTAAATGCCCTTGGGGCCTACTATAGTTACCTTGGGAAAATAGAGACAAAACAAAGAGAGAAAGAGGAACATTTTATTTTGGCAACACAGTATTACAACAAAGCATCAAGAATTGATATGCACGAGCCCTCCACTTGGGTTGGAAAAGGTAAGCATATCCATGATTATGCATGTTGAGTCTATCTTAATGCAAAAGGTGTGAAAAATATTACAACAAAGCATCAAGAATTGACATGCACGAGCCCTCCACTCTGGTTGGGAAAGGTAAGCATATCAATGATCATGCATTTTGAGTCTACTATCTTAATGCAAAAGGTCTGAACAATATGTTCATAACAAGGTAAAGAAAACGTGTTTGGTTTATCTTGGATTTGGGTTATGATGATTATTTAATTGCTGATTATAAGTTTTATTATTGTTTACCTCTGCATATGGGTATTCTTAGCATGTTTTTATGTTAGGTGTGAAAGAATGTATTTTGGATGCTGTTTAGCTGTCATGCGCTCCTACTGTAGTATGTTTAAATAAATCGTGGTCGTGTGCTGAAGCTGTTGTGTAGATTGATATACTGTTTTCTGTCTTGATGATCTCCCATTAGTTGCTGGGATCTCTATTTAACTTCTCTATTGAACATGATGAGCATTGAGGACTCTCTGTATTTTGACCTGTGTTGCTCAGACATGTTTAAATATGGTGTTTGAAATTAATTCAGGAATTACTCATTTCTATTGTTATTTTATGCATGCTAGCATTGAGATTACATTATTATTGTTATTGATCTTGATACTGTCTTACATTTTTGTTATTTACCATCAATAGTGGGCAATGCACCGAAGATGCTTAGTACTTAATGCTTTCAGGTCAGCTCTTACTGGCAAAGGGTGAAGTTGACCAGGCATCTGCCGCATTTAAGATTGTGTTGGATGGAGATCATGATAATGTTCCTGCTCTTTTAGGCCAGGTATATCATTTCTTCTGAAAAATTACAAATAATGAAGATGAGCACAATCACACAGTCTTTTAAGGTTAACTTGTTGGCGATTTCCCTCATCCTTTGATTTTTTTAAAACAGTGTTGCAAGTTGTATTTTAACTTTTGTGTTTTTTTTTTATAATATGTATTCTAAAATCTTTATGTTGAACGCTTTTTGTTCTGAGAGAAAAAATTCAGCGAACATACCTAACAATTAGTACATTCACAAATCTACTTTCTACAAATGCTTTAATCTAAATTTGGTTAATTTGTAATGAAGTGCGAAGCTTTTGAAGGCAAAGTGATTTGAAACTTGATTTGAATTTCATTGTTGGGCTTGGGGCACTGTGCTGGTGTACTTATTCACTGTTTTGTGATACCCTTTCATCCTCTCCCAGTGAATTCCTTATATTGGGGGAAGATAAAGTGATGTTGGAACGTGGTTGGTATTAGTTAATCATATATATATATATATATATATATTATTTTTTAGTGACAATAAATAATTGATTTGTAAGTTGGATGGCCTAAGTGTTTTTCTGTCTGATTATGCTTCTCCCATTAGGATTGAGGTTGAACTGTATCAATTTCTTTGCCGCCAATGCCACATCCAAAATTTGTTCAATCTGCAATATGACCTATATTTTTCACTTTGGATGGTCAGTAGGTTTATTTTTCTGCTCCAAATATTGCATGTCTTGGTTTCTAGGATTTTAATTTACTATGTTTTTGCTTAATTTCTGATGTACTTGATGCTGTCTACTCCGTAGTTGTTCTGTGATTGCTCAAGTGTGGATCAAGTTTGAAGCCTGCCTTTTTTATTTTTAATTTCATATGTTTTGTATTTCTTGTAATAACTTTACTGAACACCTACAGGCATGTGTTGAGTTCAATCGCGGACGCTATTCTGATTCTCTTGAGTTGTACAAGGTTTGTAATGCAGCCATATTTGATGCTTGGAAGCAACTTTTTTTTCTTTTTTGATTAAGGGATTAAATACATTCTTATCATCTGTTTCTACACTACCTTCATCAATACCATCTATTTATTAGCGTCATCAAGATATCAAAAGGTGTGGATGTGTGGTCGGGGTGTGCAAATTTCAAGACTTGAAGGTTGAAGGGTTAGATAAATAATAGAAAGTAATGGGCACTTTAACTTAGTAGAGAGATTTTATCCAAATGCTAAGCTTTCTGAAATTGAATAATGTGAAAATTAATAATGGGTGTAAAACCTTTTCATCATTGCCATCTTTGGCGCGTTTCTCTGTTTTTTTTCTCTGTGGCATTTCTTTTGCCGTATAAGCATGACTTTGATAGCAGTTTTAATTTTGATAGAGGGCATTGCAAGTGTATCCCAATTGCCCTGCTGCTGTGAGACTTGGCATAGGTCTATGTCGATACAAATTAGGTCAATTTGAAAAAGCGCAACAGGCTTTTGAGCGTGTTTTGCAGGTAAGTGAATTTTATTAATAGCTAATGCATCAACAATTGAGTAATTTTACCAGCGTTAATGTCTGTATGCTTTTTTGTTCTTGGCTTTCCAATATTTTACCAGTTAGATCCTGAAAACGTTGAAGCTTTTGTTGCGCTTGCGATAATGGATCTGCGCACTAATGAAGGTACAATCTCTATTCGTATCATGTTGTTTTGTGCTATATGTTTGTTACCATATAGTCCCTCCAGTCCTTGGTACAAGACCATTTTAGTTGATCCTACGTATAGGACACATTTTCTTATCATTCAAGGATCAGAGCAAGTGTCTTGTGATACTAACTTCTCATTTATTGGGCTGATTGACACTTTGGCATATTTCAGCTGCTGGAATTAGGAAGGGAATGGTAAAAATGCAGAGAGCATTTGAGATATATCCCTACTGTGCAATGGCTCTGAATTATCTAGCCAACCATTTTTTCTTCACTGGTCAACATTTTTTAGTTGAGCAACTGACAGAAACTGCACTAGCCGTTACAAATCATGGTCCAACAAAGTCACATTCTTATTACAATTTAGCTCGATCTTACCATAGCAAGGTTGGAAATCAAATCTTTTTCCCTGCTCAATTCTTTTTGAGATCTGACCCTTAAATTTTTCTGTGGGCTTAATTATTGATGAGGTTTGAGGTAATGGTTACTTCTGCTTGAATTCTTAGTGTAAGTTATGCCCTGGTCCATCTGTTTGTGTGGAGCATCAAAAAATTCATTCTTAGCATTTGAGCTACAATTTATTATTCATTTTTTCTTAGGGTAGGGGTGAGCTGTGCATCACTTTTTGAATAGTTAGTGGCTTAGCTACTGTCACAAGCAAATTAGCCAGATTGAAGAAGTTGAACAAGTTAAACCATTCTTGGTCTTCTTGCCTAAGATCATATCTATGAAATTTGCTTATTAAGAAGTTCTCTTAGAAAATACAATTAGAAGAGATGGATGATAAAGCAAGCGTACTGCTTATTAAGTTATCGTGAACAATTATTGACTAGTCTGACTTATGGACAGGCCATCTGAATTCTGTTTCGGTAGACATTGATCTGCACTTATCTTTAACCTGCTGTTCCAACTTCTATTTAGTGAAACAGATGCGTTTGGATGGCATATACCCAATGTTAATTGACCTAGCAGCCTAAAATTATGAAAAACATTATTCAACTTATTATTGGTTAGTTACCTATCTCAATTTTCTTTTCTTTTCCTTTTGTTTTTAAACTTATAAGCTGAGTGAGGTTCCCCGTTCAAATATTGATTATCTTTGGTACTTCAGTGACTTCCTAGTTCCGAGTCATTTAGGGATAATACTAAATTTCATATGTTCACCTGTCCCTCATTTTCTTTGTTATTTTCAAGCTTTAGTATTGCTGATGGCACTGCTATTTTTGGACTTTAGGGAGACTATGAGAAAGCTGGACTTTATTACATGGCATCTGTCAAGGAAGTCAACAAGCCCCATGAATTTGTGTTTCCTTACTATGGTCAGTTGGCACAGGCTTATTTGAGAGTTTATTGTTTCTTTAACTTTCTTTTATGTCTTTATTATGATTAAAGTTTTCTTACATACCTAGGACTTCAACTCCATTGAACTCTTATAAATATCCATTGCTTTCATCTAAAAGGAAATCTAGGATCAATTATTTCTTTTGGGTAACAGTATTTTGTTTTTGACTTCAAAATATGACCTAGGCTTGTAAGATACATTGATATATTTGAATTTAGGAGGTAAGGTATTCCAGGAATTATAATTAGGGGTAATTAAGATTTGATCCAAACCGCTATGCTATAAGTAGGAAAGTAGCATATGTAATCAGTTGGAAATTTAATATTATTCTAGTTTATTGGGCGTTTGAGGCTTTTGCCATGTATCAATTGGTGTTAAGGTGGATTGAATCTGTGGCAAGAGAGGCATATGTGAGAGTGTTGGAGATTTTGAAAAGGCTTTGTAAAATGGCACGAGAGATTGAGAGATTGACGCGTAATTGTAAACAAAAGAATAATAATAATAGTTAGGCTAGTTAGTTAGGCTTTAAGTTAGTAGTCCCTAAACTAGCCATTGCTCGCCTATATAGGGGAGGCTCTATCAATTGTATTATGAGGTTGTGAAGTTAATAATCCAGTGAATTCCTCAGTCTTTCTCTCTGTGCGCGTCTTATTTATATCATGTTCTTCCCCTTGAAAGATTTTGATATAAAATTGTAATTGAAATCCCTCATTCCTAGATTGTGATCCCTAATTCTATGTATTAGGTAAGTTAGTTAAGGGAGGAGCAATGTAGTGAGTGACACTAGCTATTTTTAGAATAGCACTAGCCAAACGTACCCTAATTGTATCCCTTAGCTGATTAGGATAGGATTAGTGATTATAATAATGATAGGACAGAGCCCCTGGGCCCTTAGCTCTCTATATAAGAGCTATTTCCCTCTCATTGTAAACTAGTTGTTGACTGCCAATGAATAAGAGAATATTCAGATTCAGCAACTCTTGTGTCTCCCCCCTCTTTCTCCAAGATTTCTCTCTCTACTCTTTTCTGTCTAAACTCTCCTCTCTCTTTCTACCTATTCTCTCAATCCAATTATGTCAAGAAATTACAGAATTGCATCAGTGGTATCAGAGCTACCGATTCTCGGCCCCCCAACTGCGATTCTAAGTTAATGGTGGAAACACACAAGAAAAACCAAGAAACATGGACGCACGATTGGAAAAAAGATTCCAAGCTATAGAACAAAAACTAGGGACACTCGACAGGGTGCAAGAAACTATTCTGGGTTGTTGCCAGGAATTACAAAATATAGTTTGTGAATTTAGGACTTTAGCTCTAGCTGCTGGGCCCGATAACGACGAGCACAAAATTCCCTTGGTTTCTCAAACCACCTTTGTCAACAAGGATCCATAGTAGAGTTCAACGCAGAGTTTGAATTGGCTTCGGCCAAACTTGACTTGCCTGAAGCGTACTTGGTTGAAGCTTATGTCTTGGCTCTTAAGGACGAAGTCCAAGAACCAATGCGGCTATTCAATCCCCGTACCATGCTTGAAGCCCGGCGCTTAGCAAGAATGCAAGAATTAGTCTTGTAGTAGCAGAACGAGAAGAATGAGACCCAAGAAGTGTCTCCCTTACAGTAAACACAAGACCGTTTTACTGATAAACATGCTTCAGTTACTCAAGAAGGTGGTGGGTTTTGTTCAGACTCTACCCAAGAATGCATCGAGGCACTAGACGCCAAAGAGTTATTAGACATGGCCGATATACGCAAGCAGACATTCGAAGACATGTGATCGAGCTCCAAGAAGGTATCTTTAAGAAGTGGGTAATCAAGGCTCAACTTCGGAGAAAGTTTTTTGGGTGAGTCGCACAAGACAACTTCATATTTGGTGCTGTCACCGACTATTTCTTCGTATATGAGCTCTTCACTAGCCAAAAGGGATGCAATGTGTGCTTCAAGAACTGTTGAACTAGGTGTGGAGTGTACGTGGTGGCTTTATGTTTCTCCTTATAACAAGTCAACAGGACAGTTGGTTATTATTTACCCTGTTTTCAGCACTGTTCAACCTGCTACAAATAAAGGGTTACAGCTAGCTTTCATAGTCTTGGAAGGGCAGAAAACTTTTGAAGATCATGGGCTTATGGGTTTTATCTTTCAAGAATTAGGCCCAAAGGTATTTCTACAATGTTGTTTGCCTAATGGACCTATGACTTTGTACCACAAGTGGGCTTTTCTCCTTCAATATTCTCTTGCAAGAAGCTTGGTTATCAGTTGGTTCAAGGATCAGTGAAAATGCTGTGAGGCTCTGGTTTAGTGCAAGGTTTTGTGTACTTGGTCTAAATGCTTTTTGGGATCAGCATTAGACCCATTATTTCCATTTGGTTCAGCATCCAACAAGTGAATTGTACTTGTGTGTAGCTGCATTGAAGACAGGGATTCCTACACTGTTTCACAAGAAATTTTTTAGAATTTCAGGGCGAAGTTTTTGGTTTCAGATTTGTGTTTTTGTTGTCAATCATGTCTTTGGGAGGGTATTGATATAAAATTGTAATTGAAATCCCTAATTCCTAAATTGTGATCTCTAATTCTATGTATTAGGTAATCTAATTCTATGTATTAGGTAAGTTAGTTAAGGGAGGAGCAATGTAGTGAGAGTGGCACTAGCTATTTTTAGAATGTCACTAGCCAAACGCACCCTAATTGTATCCCTTAGCTTATTAGGATAGGATTAGTGATTATAATAATGATAGGATAGAGCCCTTGGGCCCTTAACTCTCTATATAAGAGCTATTTCCCTCTCATTGTAAACTAGTTGTTGATTGCCAATGAATAAGAGAATATTCAGATTCAGCAACTCTTGTGTCCCTCCCCACCCCTCTTTCTCGAAGATTTCTCTCTCTACTCTTTTCTGTCTAAATTCTCCTCTCTTTCTACCTATTCTCTCAATCCAATTCTGTCAAGAAATTACAGAATTGCATCAGATTTTGTGGTAACAGCTCTATATTTTATTATTGTGCAAGAATGTTACATATATAGAGAATTAGGTCAGACTTAGCTCCCTAATCTGTTCCTATAATATCGACAGATCTTATAATCTAGGTAAACAGAAAATTAAAATCGAAATTCCCTGATTCCAAGAGATACTAAACATAATGCAAAGATAAATAAATATTAGGTTAAAAACTAGGGTTAGGCCCAATAAGTGGCGGCAAGCCCAATTGGTTCCAACACTCCCCCTCAACCTGGCGAAAAGATGTTGATCATTCCCAGCTTGTTGACAAAGTCTTCAAATTTCTCGAGTAAGAGATTTGGTCATGACATCTGCAGTTTGTCTTCCTGAAGGAATGTATGATAGATCAATCATCTTTGCCTCTAGTTTTTGTTTAATGAAGTGGCGATCAATCTCCACATGCTTTGTGCGATCATGGTGGATAGGGTTGTTTGCTATTTTAATAGCTGACATGTTATCACACCATACTTTAATTGGTTCATCGTTATAAATCCGGAGTTCCTTCAATAACCATACCAGCCACATTCCTTCACAAATTCCTAGAGCCAATGCTCTATATTCTGATTCAGCATTGGCTGTTTTTAGCTTCTCCAAGTGACAAGATTTCCCCAAATGTAAGAGCAATACCCTGTAGTAGATCTTCTGTTTGATTTAGAACGTCCCTAATCTGCATTAGTGAACATTTCAATGTTTTTAGTGTCATTCTTAGCGAAGAATAAACCTTACCCAGGTGTCTTCTTCAGATATCTGAGGATACTATAGACAGCGATCAAATGTTCCTTCTGAGGGCTACTTGAGAATTGACTTATAGCACTAACTACATAACATATATCAGGTCTAGTGTGGGACAAATAAATCAGTTTCCCCACTAATTTCTGATATCTCTCCCTATTTACTGCTGTACCATCAGGTCTAATAATTAACTTCTGATTGAGCTCTACTAGAGTATTGGCAGGCCTTGCTCCCAACATTATTGTTTCCTTTAGTAGGTCAATAGTGTATTTTCGTTGAGATACACTAATGCCTTGATGAGTTCGTGCCACTTCCATTCTCAGAAAATATTGCAAGGGATCAAGATCTTTTATTTCAAATTCAGTCGCCAATTTTCCTTTTAGTCTAGTAATCTCTTTTGCATCATTCCCCGTTAGCACTATATCATCAACATAAACGATAAGAATAGATATTTTGTCTCCGTAATGCATTACAAACAAGGTGTGATTTGCTTGACATTGACTATATCCCCATGCTTTAATGGCTTTAGTGAAGCGCTCGAACCATGCTCTAGGTGATTGTTTTAGGCCATATGGAGATTTATAGAGTCTACACACTTTACGTGAGTTTTCAAAGGTTCTCAGTGCCAATGGGACCTCCATATACACTTCCTCTTCAAGATCATCATTTAGGAAGACATTTTTCACATCTAGTTGGTGAAGAGGCCAATCTAGGTTAGCAGCAAGTGAGAGTAGTACCTTGATATTATTGAGTTTGGCAACAGGAGCAAGAGTTTCTCGGTAATATATGCCATAGGTTTGAGTGAAACCTCGAGCCATTAATTGAGCCTTGTACTTGTTCACACTTTCGTCTAGATTATATTTGATGGTGAAGACTCACTTGCTGCTTACCACAGATTTGCCTTTAGGTAGATCAACAACTTTCTAGGTATTATTTTTATGTAGGGTCCTTAGCTCCTCTTCTATAGCTTGTTTCCACCTAAGATGAACAATTGCTTCTTTAGAGTTCTTTGGTGTGGCCTCCTTTTCCATATTTACAACAAACGTCTTTAGATTTGAAGGCAATTTTTCATAAGATACATACCTAGCAATTGGATGCTGTGTGCAGCTCCTTTTTCCCTTCCTTAAAGCTATTGGCCAACATAAATCTTCGAGACTTGTTTCAGGTGCAGATTCATGACCTTGCCTTGGAGTTGGAGTAGGTTCTCTACTATCTGTGGTTGAGTTTCTATGCTGCTGTGCTTGCTGCAGTTTTGGCTGCATTCTAGGTTCTTCCTCCGTATCAGGACTAGAGAGAGGCTCAAAGGGGTTTGTGTCTTGAAATTCAGATCTGATTGGAGTATTTTTGGTGATTTCTGGATGAATTTCAGTGGCAGTTTTGTATGTATGTTGATCTGAGTTTTCTGAAAGTGAGGTAGTAGGTATAACAGTGGGAAAAAGAGAAATAGCAGCGGAATCAAGTGGTGTTTGAGGTTCATCTGTTTGCTAGCCAGATGTAGTTTCAGTTTCAGAAATGTAGGGATTATGCCCAAGAGTCACAAACGAGCCATTCACCTATATGTTTCTCCCCTTGAATGGGTGGTTTGACAAAATAAGGTTGAAATTCATTGAATTTTAAATTCATTGTAACAAGCACCTTATTTGTGATCGAACAAAAACATTTATACCCCTTTTTATTTAATGGATCTATGATCAAACTTTCCTCTTTGTTCATTAAAAACATAAGCTATACATCCAAAAATCCTTTGAGGAATGGAATTAATGAGGGGTGAATCTGGAAAAACTTCTTGCAATTTTTTGAAGTGGAGTCAAGAAATTTAAAACCTTTGATGGCATTCGGTTTATTAAATATGCAGAAGTTAAATTGCATCCCCCCAAAAACGATTTGGCACATGTGTTTCAAACATAATAGCTCTTGCAACCTCAAGTAAATGCCTATTTTTTCTCTCGGATAAACCATTCTATTGAGGTGTTTGAACACAAGAAGTTTGATGGTGAATGCCATGTTCTTCCAAAAAGATTTTGAAAGGTGAATTTAAATACTCTTTGCCATTATCTATTTGAAGAACCTTGATTGATGTTTGAAACTGATTTTGAACAAATTTACGAATTTTTTTGAAAATATCACAGACTTCTTATTTGTGACACATTAGGAAAATCCAAGTTAATCGAGTATGGTCATCAATAAAGGTTACAAACCATATAGCGTAAGAGTTTGTTGCAAACTTTGATGAACCCCAAACATCACTATGTATGAGAGAAAAAGGGTGAGTGGGTTTATAGGAATGAGAAACATAAGAACTTCGGGTTTGTTTAGCAAAGTGACAGGTTTCACAATGGAAATCAGAAATTGCTTTATTATCAATATTTGGAAACAAAAATTGCATAGAATGAGGACTAGGGTGGCCTAACCTAGAGTGCTATAACCAATCAGAAAGAAAGAGCAGCCTGCGATTTTGTTGATGATCCTTGCAGATAGCAGGGCCCATTCTGCACCTTAGCATGACCAATCATCTTCCCCGAGGTCAAGTCTTGAAAATTACAGCCACGTTTGTCAAAAGTTACAAGTCAATTTATTTGGGTCGATGACAGGCTCAATCATTCTTGGACGCATCATAGCAGCAGCAGGAATAATTCCAGTACCATCGATATGCGACTAGAGTTTGTTACCTTCAATCAAAGGTAAGACAACTGATTCCCAGACTAAAAAAATCATTCTATCCAACTTAACAGAAGTTGTCTGGGAAGATTGGAATAGAGAATATGTTTTAGCCATGGGAGAGGAATTAGTCTCAGTGGAATTTAGGGAAGAAGATGACATTGTAGACTGTCAATGAAGAAAAAACCGAAAGTGTTTTTAGAGCCGTCTTGCTCTGATACCAAGACAGAAAAGATAAGAAATAGAGAATACTGAATAGGATGAGATGATTGTGCTCTCATACCTAGCTCTTTATATAGATGAATCAGTAACAGATTATTGTCACAAATACATCTGTGCCATACACGTAGAGAGAGAAATAGGAATGTAAATCTTTACAGGATTGTGTACAGCTGTATATAACAAACTAATATTGGTAAATATTATTTTACATTAACAACGGCTCTATGTGTACTTACTCTTGAGGGCGAGGGTCTTTTAGGGGAGGGGTATTGATATGTAATTGTAAATAAAAGAATAATAAATATAGAGAATAATAAGAGTTAGTTAGGCTTTAAGTCATTAGTCCCAAAACTAGCCCTTGCTCATGAGGCTGTGGTGTTAATAGTCGAGTGAATTCTTCACTTTCTTTGCTATTTTCCTTCTTCCTATTATGTTTATCCCTTTCATTCTCTTTGTTTTCACAATATTTTATGCTCCTAATCTATCAAAGTAATGTGGTATGGGAAATTATGGGGTAAAGGTATTTAGGGAATTTTTTTTATCCAAAGACTCTTGGGTATTTATGGAATTTTAATTAGGGATAAGTAGGACATTTGACAAATTCTATGCTATAAAGAGGGGTGCAGCATGTGTAATCAGTGGGAAATTGAATAGTATTATGGTTTATTGGATGCTTGAGATTTCTTGCCATAGATCACAAGGTTTATCATTTCTAATGTAGTGAATTCCGATATTGTCGTGCATGATGTGACAAAGCCGTTTACTAATTTTGATTACTTTTAGGTGGCTTGATGTTATTAGTTGTTATATCTAATGTTATTTTCATGATATGTCTTGCTAATGGCATCTCAAATACCCTTTCATAGGGTCATTTGTGTTCCTTTCCTAATTTTTTGTCCTAATTTCTTTAACTTGGTTGCAGGGTTGGGACAAGTGCAATTAAAATTGGGAGATTTTAGAAGTGCACTCTCAAATTTTGAAAAGGTTTTGGAGGTGTACCCAGATAACTGTGAGGCATTAAAAGTAAGTGCTCAACTTTCTGAATTCTAGGTGTAGTTTTAAGGGAAGATCGGAAAATATTTGTTTACTTTGTTCATGACATACGTGGTTAGATTCCAGCAAATGACTATCCATCATAAAGTTATTAAGCGTCTGACTAGTTTATTGCTGGTCATTACCTGCCATGAAGCGACTGGAAATTTCATTGTGATGAGATCATGTAAAACCTTTGTGCTTGCAAATATTAAACTTTTTCTTGGAAATTTCTTTTTACTGAAAATTGTCTGTAAAACTCTGCAGTAAGGGTGAAACATGCACCCGTGATTTGTACATTTAGAGTACTGATGGTTTAGCAGAGGAGATGGATGATTATACTGAAATTTTTTACGTGTCAAAAGCAAAATCTGTTAGAAGAATTTGAACCCTTCCTCTCTGCCACCCCCCCCCCCCCCAGTGGCATGAAAAGAGAGTTTATTGTTGAGGAGATAGAAAAGTACATAAAAAGAGGACAAGAAATCCTCTACAATCAAAAGATAAGAGACAAAGGAAAATTACAGGGTATGTAACTCGGAGTTTTCCTAGCTCTGTGCATATCCAAGGGACATTGCCTAGAAAACCCATTCCACAATGAAGCCATAAAGACAATCTTTCTTCAAGGAAAATGGGAAGTAAGAGACTTCTGGTTAAAGATGCACATTCTGCTGCAACTGAATGCACCGTCCTACCCCCTCAGAAATTTTCCCTTATTTCTGCTAAGATTGCTTTTTCCCCCCTTTTCTTTGAGCTATGTTTTTTTATTTAACTATTATGTTACATTTCTTATTTTGATAATTTTTCTTTTCGTACAGTCAGTTGGGCATATATATGTTCAGCTCGGTCAGACTGATAAGGGCCAGGAATTTGTGAGAAAAGCTACAAAAGTAGATCCACGTGATGCTCAGGTGAAAGACTATGGTATTCATTTTTCTATTTTTTTAATACAACTTTCCTTGCGAAGATTTAATTTAAAATTCCTATCGGTGTCCCACCTTCATGATTTGTCCCTTCTTGAAGCGCTGCCTGTTTGTGCTGAAGGATGTCTTGAAGGTTTCCATTTGTCATGCCATTAGTTGAACAAATGAGAATCTAGAATTAAAATTTTATTATTATATCCTCAATTTTAGCATTCTCCCTCAATAATAAGCTCTCAAACATAGTTTGAGGATGCTCAAGCCTTTTCTATTTGAAGGACAAGGATGATCATCTATGAAGGTTACAGACCATTTTGTATAATTTTGAATTTGAGATGGACCCGTAAATCATTGTGTGGTATGCCAAAAGGTTTGGTGGGATTGAAATTACTTTCTATCTTTGAGATCTTGAAAGATAGGATTAAATATTATTCAAATTTAAAATAAATTAAATCTTCGATAAAGGAGGATAATCTTAGATAAGATAGGATAATCCAAATCCAAACTAAATTTATTTGACAATATTCTAAATCCTTATTCAGGTCAAATCTAAAAGATAATTCTAACAAAACAAGGAATCCTAGTTATCTTCGGAAAAATTAAGATCATCCTTATTATCCTTGAACTTGTATTCCACAACCCCCCCCCAAACAAAACCCACAAATATGGGAAAGGGAGAAATAATAGGCAAGAATCAAAGGATAAATCTCCTAAAAATAATCCCTCTCATACCGTAACATGATTAGTGATACTAAGCCCAAAAAAGTATCTATAATAAATTCGATGTTTCAGCAATTAGTCATGTCTTTGTCCACTCTTAAAGCTGAAAGGGCTTTTGCATGAGGGCCATGTCCATAGTTATAGTTAGTGCAAGTGTGTAGCACCAAACTTGATAGGAATCCACGTCCTGTCTTAGTATATTCTAGGAAAAAACGTGGGTCCCCAAAGGCTTCGTGTTTTAGTTGTTTAGTAGTTTGCGTATGTGTTTTATTATTTATGTTTTATTTAAGCATTAGAGTCAGTAGTGGTGTGTTTCTTAGGACGTGCTTTAGTGGGTGCAGTTGTTGGGTTAGTGACAGTTAAGTTAGAAGGCTATATAATTGTACTTTGGATTTGCAGAAAGGCACGAATAGAATGACTATGCTATGTTTTTTCCCTCTCTTAGAAGTTTAGAGTTGCAGATACTGGCTCAACTTCTTTTCTTTCCCTTTCCCCTCCTCTAAACTCTTATTCTCTCTAATCTGATTCTTAGAACCTACCAAAACTCCATTAGATTCATTGCATTGATTCTTTAATTCTTGGCTTTTTATTTTTTATTTTATTTGGCCACTATTCTATTCTCTAGCTCTTGGTTTAATTTTGTATTTTCTTTTAACTGTATTCAGGCATTTCTTGAACTGGGAGAACTATTGATTTTGTCTGACACAGGAGCTGCTCTGGATGCATTCAAAACTGTAACGGGCTAAAATCTTTTGTGTCTGCAAATGTTATCTTGATATTTGATGAAGGATTTTGTTGTTGAAGTTCTAAAATAGTCATTATAATGAGGATTTTGAAATCTGTTACAGGCGCGCACACTTTTTAAGAAGGGAGGTCAAGAAGTTCCGATTGAATTACTCAATAATATTGGTGTCCTTCAGTTTGAAAGGGGAGATTTTCAGGTTTGTTCTTCTCTTGGAAATCTGACATTCTCTTGTTATGATCCTGTTTCAAAAATACCTCTCATCCCTATATTATTTCAGCTTGCTCAACAAACTTTTGAAGAGGCTCTAGGTGATGGAATATGGCTTTCTTTCATTAATGATGAAAAGAAGTCATTTGTTGATGCTGCGGCATCCATTCTGCAATTCAAGGACATGCAATTATTTCATGACCTTGAAAGTAACGGTCATCATGTGGAAGTACCATGGGACAAAGTCACAGTACTCTTTAACTTGGCCAGATTACTTGAGCAGCTAAACAAATCTGGAATTGCAAGTCTACTGTATCGCCTGATCCTGTTTAAGGTATATGTGTATTCATTAGAGCAACAATTTATTTGTCAATATACATATATCTACGTGGTTTATCAAAGGCCTACCACAAACGTATTTAAATGCTACTAAATTTAAAAAAACTAATTTAAATTTCCAAACGCCATATGATAGTGTTTGAAATGTCAGTTTGCTTATGGTAAAATGTGTTTTGTGATGCTAGTTGTAAATGACTCGACCCCTTCTGTCACTGCTTGGCATTTATTGTTTGCGCCATTCATGACAACCACAACTTCAACCTATATTTCATTTATCATTTGTTAAGAAATTATGATAGGGTCAACTTTGTTATGCATACCTACAAAAGGAAAACTAGGCAGAAGCTAGCAAAAGGAAATGATTCTTTTTTGTGGTTAGGGGGTTGACTTCAAAGCTCCTATCATTTTGGAGAAAGCACTAGAGCTAGTATACTTTAGTGTTGTTTTAGACTTGTTTCTTGTATTAGGTTGCTTTGGGGACTGTGTTGACTACTCTTTGACTATTTAGCCGTTGGTTTGTCATGGGGAGGGTAAGTCATATTTTGAGAGTATGGTAAGGAGAGTGCTGGCCTCTCGAATGCCAGGTCTATTTATCAACAGTGAGTGTTTTTGAGTGTTATCTACCTATTGTAACTTATTTTCTCCCACTGAGAGGGAAGAATATTTGAGTATTGATCAAATTCAATGTTATTCTTTATTATTCTGCATTGGTTCCTGTCATTTTTGGTATCAAAGCAGTGAGATCCAAGGTAATCTAGGGCAATCATATATGGCGGAAGAGGCGTGGGAGCTAAAAGAAGCAATCGTAAGTTTAACCAAGAAGGTAGATGTTCTACCTGATTTAATAAACTGGGTAGATGACTTAACTATTGGAATGAACATCATCAGAGAAGTGGTGCTAGGATGGAGGCAGTTTCAAACTAGAAACAAAAGAACATGTAGAGAATGATTCAGTGAGCATGGGGAGGTGGAAAGCGATATGAGAAGGCACCAAAAGTTGGAATTAGCTCTAGTTACAGGTGAAGACCATCTTGTGTGGTTCTTTTGTGTGGAAAGGTACTTCCATGTCAATGTTATCACTGAACACGAGAAGCTAGAAGCCATTGTAGTATGCCTCGAAGGAAAGGCCTTGAATTGGTACCAGCGAAAGGAGATGAGATCGCTAGTGCATAGCTGGTTGGAGTTCAAGCAAGAAGCATTGAAGCAATTGGACCCCACTCAATATGGGGGAGAGTATCAACTCTTGTTTGCAACCAAAGAACACACCATTTTTGAGTATGTGGAAGAATTCGAGCAACTTCTGCGCCATTAAACCTCCAGAAGAATGCTTAATGGGTCCTTTCCTCAATAGATTGTAAGGGGAGGTCCGAGCAAAGCTTAAGCTGGCCAACATGAAGACATTAGATGAGTTAATGGAGAAGGCATTGTACGTAGACAAGAAAGTTTGTATTATGGAGGAAAAACAGGCTTTAGGGTTGCATGAGCCCTACAAACGACTATGGGGCCTAAGTCTGTCTGGGCCTAACCTTTTTTCTCACGTGTCGCACACGTGCTAGAACCTAATAGAGGATTCATGTCTGCGGCTGCGTTAGTGAGTGCAAGCAACGCGAGGAAGACTATAACCAAGGCAGGGGAATCAAAGGTGGCTAGCAGCTCGACTAAGTCTTTTTCAATTTAAAAAGGAGGAAGTTCTCTCAAACTTTCCGACTTTGAGATTGCGTAGAGGAGAGTGTTGGGGCTTTGTTATAAGTGTGTTGGTAAATATGGCCGCAATCATGTGTGCAAGAACAAGAATTTGTTGTTGGTCGTGCTACAATTGGAGACCAAGGATGTTGTTAATGGAGATGAAGCCGTATTTGATGCTGAAGAATGTGTAGTGAGTTTCAGATTAAGCTCTCTATCTGGGTTTGGGAGCAGTCGTACTATGAAGGTGAGAGGCCAACTAACGGGGGGAAATTTGTGGTGTTGATTGATGGTGGAGCCGCTCATAATTTCTTCCAAGCTTCCCCCTTAATCTAGAGATTAGATACTGATAATTCCCAGCTTGCTACTTCAGACTTCAAACTTTGTTCTTGCCAATGCCTTGATCATTAGGCCAGTAATGTATGGGATTTTTAACAATTCCAATGGTAGCCCTATTATCACAAAAAACTTGCATTGGCACTCAAACATTTATTTTCGGCTCCTTGAGCAACCTGTTCAACCATATTCCCTCACACTTTGCATAGTGCTTGAAATTCTGCTTCTACACTACTATGTGATACCAGCTTCTCCAAGTTACCCTAAACAAAGGTAGAATAACTGGTAGTTGATCTCCAATCAGTCGCTAAACCTGCTTAGTCGGCATCAGAGTATGATAGGAGCTTCAGCAAGACGTACCAGAGGAGGAAAAATAGCAAAATTTGAATCAGTCAACTATTGATTTATTTATTATGTTTTATTTTCTTTTGTCATTTATTTAGGAGTCAGATGCGGCACTACTTAGATGACCCGAATAAATAGAGTCAGTTAGTCCAGTAGGCATTTATTTAGTTTCCACTAGGAAGTCAGTCCCTACATTCTAGGATTTCAGTTGTAATTCCTATGCTATATATGTGTAAGCTACGTCAAGCAAACACAGGAGTGAATAAACATCTTTTCTAAATATTGGAGATCCTCTTGGGCTTCTATAATCTTTTCTAGCGAGATTCTTGCTGTGAGAGAGAATAGGAGAGAGTGTTCCTTCTACTTTATTTCTGTTTCCTAAAGTACATTACCTGTGAGTTATCATTTTGGTATCAGAGCCTCGTGAGATCAAGATGGTGCAAACACGCTCTTCGCACACTACTCTGAATCCTGATGACAATCCTTTCAGTACTGACCCGTTGGCAACAATTGCTGCGAAACTTGGGACGTTGGATGAACTCCGAGACAAGGTCATGGCCTTGGAATTGCAGCAGGCTCGTCACAACAAAAAGAAGGGAGCGTCTGTCTATCATGATAGTGATGATGATTCGGATGCTTCTCATTGGAACCATAGACCTCCCTACGCTAAAATTGAATTTCCCAAATTTAGTGGGGGTGATCCGCGTGGGTGGATCCTCAAGGCAGAGAAGTATTTCTGGTATTATGAAATATCGGAGGATGATAAAGTAGAGATTGCAGCGATGTACCTGGAGAATGATGCTCTAGACTTGTTCTCATGGATGAATGCAGAACGTACCA
Organism: Inga oerstediana; assembly: GCA_963210345.1. NCBI lineage: Eukaryota > Viridiplantae > Streptophyta > Magnoliopsida > Fabales > Fabaceae > Inga > Inga oerstediana. The sequence goes on from OY723410.1 coordinate 113,731, forward strand.
TGCTATACTGGGATGAGTTGAAGAAAATTCTTGAAGAACATTATGGCCCACCTGAATATCAGAACCCCGATGAGCATTTGTGTAGTATAAAACAGATGGGAACCGTGCATGAATATAGGCAAGAATGGGCACGCAGGGTAGCACGCATTAAAAACTGGCCTGACCATTGTCTTCTCGGTGTTTTTCTCAATGGGTTGAAGGAAGAGCTGCGATCAGAAGTCCGAATTCATAAGCCGAGGACGGTGTACAGAGCATCAAGTCTTGCCCTCGAATTTGAGAAGAAATCCAATTCTGTCCGTGGGCCCAAGCCCAACTCCACTTATGGGCAGAATCGAACCTACACACAGGGATATTCAGCACGTGACCCAAGGGGGCAGATGCCAACCTCGTACGACGGAGCCAAGAGCCAACCAACGATTGCCTCTTCGTCAACGACACCGAGCCCCAACCAGTACCGAATATCGCCCACGGAGACCGAGAGGCAGCGTCGCCGGGAGAAAGGGCTATGCTTCCGGTGTGGGGAGCCATTCCGGCCTGGGCACCGATGCACTACCTCTTTTTCACTTCTAGAAATCGACGAAGAAGGAAACCCGGTCCCAGACGAGACTGACCCAATGCCAACATGCTATGAGGAAGCTCCTAAAACTGCAGAAATCTCATTTAATGCTATATTAGGGAGGCCGTCCGCTGCAACCATGAAGCTGGGTGGTTCTCTCAATGGTCGTGATGTCCTGTTATTAGTCGATAGTGGCTCGACGCATAACTTCATCTCCGAATCAGTGGTAAGAGATTTGGGAATTCCTACCTCTTCTATTGCAAATTTTGGGGTTCAAATAGGAGACGGGAGTGTCATACGCTGCAATAGGATATGCAAGGCAGTCAGCATTCAACTTCCAGGTTTGACTATTACTCAAGATTTTTACCCCTTTTCCTTGGCTGGAACAGACTTGGTATTAGGAATTAAATGGCTTGCGTCCCTTAACACTATCCAAGCTAATTGGAATCAGATGTTTCTCATTTTTTGGGTTGAGGGAAAACGATACAAACTGTAGGGAATCCCTCGGATTGATACTAAAATGAGTTTTAATTCTCTAGTTTCATATGAGTTGCAGATGGGGTCAGGGGATTTAGTACCATTAAACCTTGATGATCTCCTGGTTGAATATTTTCCTATTTTTGATGAACCCACTAAGCTACCACCAGTCCGCAAGCACACCCATGCCATTCCACTCCATCCAGAAGCACCACCACCCAACATACGACCTTATCGTTACCCATATTTCCAGAAAAATGAAATTGAGCGGCAGGTAGAAGAACTCCTCCAAAAGGGGTTTATTCAGCCTAGCTCAAGCCCCTATGCAAGCCCAGTCCTCTTGGTTAAGAAAAAAGATAACTCCTGGCGCATGTGTGTTGACTACATGGCCCTTAAGAAGATTACGGTACCTGACAAATACCCCATCCCTAATATTGATGAGCTCCTTGACGAGTTACATGGTGCGGCCTATTTTTCTAAGATTGACCTCCGTTTGGGATATCACCAAATCAGAGTATTGGCTGAAGATATTCCCAAAACGGCCTTTCGAACTCATAGCGGTCATTATGAATATATTGTGATGCCTTTTGGCCTTACTAATGCCCCTGCAACTTTTCAGTCTGCTATGAATGATCTTTTCAGGCCATATTTGAGGAAGTTCATGCTGGTTTTCTTTGATGATATATTGGTATATAGTCAAAACCCCCAGCAACATGAATCACATCTCAGAACAGTGTTTAGCGCCTTGCAGCAGCATTCTTACTTTGCAAACTTCAACAAATGTGAATTTGGGTGCTCAAGAATCTCATTTTTGGGCCATAGAATTTCGGCCCAAGGAGTTGAGACAGATTATGAGAAGATCACTGCAGTTAAAGATTGGCCAATTCCAACCAATGTCACAGAACTTCGGGGTTTCTTGGGTCTCGCAGGCTACTACCGTCGTTTTGTGAAGGAGTATGGTATGATTGCTCGACCCCTAACTGAACTCACTAAAAAGAATGCTTTCAAATGGTCTCCCCTTGCTCAAAAGGCCTTTGAAAGGCTTAAATTGGCCCTGATTTCTGCACCTATTTTAAGACTGCCTGATTTCAATTCTGAGTTTGTTGTCGAATGTGATGCCTTGATGGAGGGAATTGGTGCTATTTTATTGCAACAGGAACACCCGGTGGCCTTTTATAGTAAAGGATTCTCATACTCCAGTAGGTACCAATCTGCCTATGATAGAGAACTGCTGGCCCTTGTACTAGCGTTGCAAAAATGGCGCCATTACCTTTTGGGACGACATTTTACAGTCCGAACTGATCATCATAGCCTCAAACACTTGCTTGACCAGCGTGTCCTCACAAATACTCAGCAGAGGCTTGTTCTTAAACTGCTCCCATTTGACTTCAGCATTATTTACAAAGCTGGAAGAGAAAACCTTGGGGCTGATGCCCTCTCTAGAAGACCGCAACCAGCTGAGTTTATTCATTTAGTAATACTGGTGCCCCTGGATTTCATGGATTTGGAACAAGCTTTACGAACTGATCCATTTACGGCACCTATTGTTGCTGCATTAGAAGAAGACCCCAACTCCAGGTTAGGATGTTCCCTAGCTCGGAAGAAATTATATTATCAAGGGCGCCTTGTTATTCCCAGGAGTTCAACCATTCGCGCCAAATTAATTGAAGAGGCTCATTTAACACCTTCAGGAGGACATGGTGGGTTTTTGAAAACACTAAAGCAACTCACAGGTGCCTTTTTCTGGCCTCAAATGAAAACTGATGTGAAAACTTTTGTACAACAATGTTTTGTGTGCCAACAGAAATAGTATGAAACTTTGTCTCCGGCGGGATTGTTCCAACCAATTCCTGCACTAGAAAAGATATGGGAGGATATTTCGATTGATTTTGTGGTGGGACTTCCAAAATCTGGCGGTTTTGATACTGTTCTGGTAGTTGTAGACCGTTTAAGTAAGTATTGCCACTTTATCCCTCTCTGCCATCCTTATACTGCTAAAACTGTAGCTGCACGCTTTTGTGAGGAGATTGTACGCCTCCATGGGATGCCCCGCTCTATTATTTCTGATAGAGATCCTCTCTTCTTAAGCGCATTTTGGCAAGAAATGTTCAAATTAAGCCAAACTCGCTTAAGGATGAGTACCTCCTATCATCCTCAAACAGACGGGCAAACCGAAGTTGTCAACCACTCACTTGAGGCCTATTTAAGGTGCTTTGCTCATGAACAACCACGTGCCTGGAGTAAATTTTTATGTTGGGCAGAATACTCATTCAACACAAGTTTTCACACTTCAGCTCATACCACTCCTTTTAAGGTAGTTTACGGAAGGGACCCTCCTCCTCTCCATCCTTTCATTAGAGGTGAGACTCAAATTGCAGACCTGGCTGAACAATTGGAGACTCGTGATGACTCGTGATGACATGTTACGCCTGTTAAAAGACAATCTTAAAAAGGCACAAGATAGAATGAAGACGCAGGCTGACCAGAATCGCCGTGAGTTGACATTTGAAGTTGGAGACACCGTCTTCTTGCGCATCCAGCCATTCCGCCAGCATTCCCTTGCACTTAAGAAGTACACCAAACTGTCCCCACGGTTTTTCGGCCCTTATACCATATTAAGAAGGGTGGGACCAGTTGCTTACGAACTAGAGCTACCCCCAACAGCAAGGATACATCCTGTGTTTCACATTTCCCTTCTCCGGCCTGCCCATGGTGTTGTACCTTCCCAACCACCACCAGCACTTCCCGTTTCTACTGATTTTGAGCTGCTGCTTGAACCAGAGAAAGTATTAAATCATCGCTGGAAGGGACAACATTTGGAACTCCTAATCCAATGGAAATCTCGGCCACTAGAAGAAGCAAGTTGGGAAGATTATGACCTTGTGCAGAAGCAATATCCAGATTTCCGTCTTGAGGACAAGACGGATTTCGAAGGGGGGAGTAATGATAGGAGCTTCAGCAAGACGTACCAGAAGAGGAAAAATAGCAGAATTTGAATCAATCAACTATTGATTTATTTATTATGTTTTATTTTCTTTTGTCATTTATTTAGGAGTCAGATGTGGCACTACTTAGATGACCCGAATAAATAGAGTCAGTTAGTCCAGTAGGCATTTATTTAGTTTCCACTAGGAAGTCAGTCCCTACATTCTAGGATTTCAGTTGTAATTCCTATGCTATATATGTGTAAGCTACGTCAAGCAAACACAGGAGTGAATAAACATCTTTTCTAAATATTGGAGATCCTCTTGGGCTTCTATAATCTTTTCTAGCGAGATTCTTGCTGTGAGAGAGAATAGGAGAGAGTGTTCCTTCTACTTTATTTCTGTTTCCTAAAGTACATTACCTGTGAGTTATCAGAGTATATCTCAACTAGTGTCCACCTTTTAAAATAGAGACCATTAATAATTAAACGATTTGTTTTTTCATAGAGACCAAGTTTGGGAATCACGTGCAATTAATTTAGGGGATTGAATTAGTATGATTTTATTTTATTAATATTTATTTTAGTAGTGGTTTTAGTGGCTAGTTAAGTGCTGCACAAGTTTAGGATTAAGTTAGGTTTATATGCTGAATCAAAGTATTTTATTCATTAAATTAAATAATTCAAGTTCGTAATTTTTCTAAGTCGTGGTTAGTGGTTAGGGAATCATTGTTATCTTTTATCTATGTTGAGATTGAAGGATCGCATTGAAGTACGGGAAATACTCTGAATATTATTGATCCTTAAAAATAAAAGAGAATACAAAGAGGTCTTTATATAGGCAAAATATACTAACCCTAACCCAAGAAACTAATCTAATCTAATCAAATCAAATCATAGTGATAAAATATTCATATCAAATCTTAATAGATATTAAGTAATAAACATCAATCATAATAATACTAATTAATTAATACTTCTAAACTTGATGTTCTCAACAATCTATAAATATCGAGTCTCAGTACATGTAAAAGGAGTCTCAGTCTAGAAAATTATTTCTCTGAATTTGGGAGATTCTCCTTTGGCTTTATTAGCGGTGGGTTCAAGATTCTTGCTTATCTTCTATTAAAGATTTATCTTTTTCTTTATTAATTGTGGTATTATATTCTGATTTCATAATTAATAAAAATCCTTTCCCATTATCTTCTCTACCGATTTGGCATCCTATCATTTTTACATAGCGCATAAAATTTTCTCTTGTTACTGGTTTCTTATTTTTCTTTTTTTCCTCCAGTATCCAGACTATATTGATGCTTATCTGAGGCTAGCTGCTATTGCAAAAGCTCGGAATAACATTCTCTTAAGCATTGAATTGGTGACTCTTATCTCCATGCTCTTGTCAATCTTCTCTTTTTGATTTAGTTTTATAGCTTTTAATGTCAATCACTCGTTTCTGTAGGTCAATGATGCCTTGAAGGTCAATGAAAAATGTCCAAATGCCTTGTCTATGCTTGGTGAGTTGGAGTTGAAAAATGACGATTGGGTGAAGGCAAAAGAAACCCTTCGGGCAGCTAGTGATGCAACTGATGGAAAAGACTCTTATGCTACTCTTTCCCTGGTATGTCTACCCTTCCATGTTTATTCTACTTCGTAATTTCTTAATTCCAGATTCCTGTAAAGCAAGTTTCTTCATCATTAGGTTATGCTACTGATGGTTGAAATTGAATTGCAATTGGGCTAGGACTTCATTATATTTATACATGTGGCTGCTTTAGATGTTGCTCATCCCACTGTAGGATCAAATAATTTTTGTTCTTAAGTATGTTACCTCTTCATGAACTTGTTTGATGTGAATAGGGAAACTGGAACTACTTTGCGGCAGTTCGTAATGAGAAGAGAAATCCAAAGCTGGAAGCTACTCACTTGGAAAAGTCCAAGGAACTTTATACCAGAGTATGAATTTTTCATCTTTCTAACTGTTTTTTTATGAGCTATTTTCTACAATGCCTAAAATTGTGCTTTTCTCGGCTTTTATTCTCTAGAGTGATATCTGATTCCTTTGATATTGGTATTTGGTCTACATAATATACGTTGAATTGAGAACCAACAGGGGGAAAAGAATATGAAGTGAGTGTTGTATTTTTTTTCTTTCAACTAAAGGTTTTTCTAGTTGCCTCTGCATGTATTTAGTTGTTACCCCTCGGCATGAGGAAGAGTATGTAGAACATACTTGTTTAGAGAGAAAAATGGGAAAAGGATAAGGAATCTCAATTAGATTAGGTGTCTTTTCTGGGGTCAAACTTACCCATTCATGTTACTTTCTTCACTGTGTATTAACACTGTCCTGACAATATTTTTTGATACATTTTTTATTTTTTCATGATTTTCAAAAATTTGTAGGTTTTGATTCAGCATTCTGCTAATTTATATGCTGCCAATGGTGCTGGGGTAGTCTTAGCGGAAAAAGGTCATTTTGATGTTTCAAAGGATATCTTCACACAGGTCCTTTTGATATGCTACTGATCTTTGGGCCATGAAAGATATAGACTTTGGAGTTTCAACTGCTAATTACTTAAATTGTTGTAGGTTCAAGAAGCTGCAAGTGGGAGTGTTTTTGTGCAGATGCCTGATGTGTGGATAAACTTGGCCCATGTTTACTTTGCTCAGGGAAATTTTGCCTTGGCTGTGAAAATGGTTAGCAATTCAGCATGACCTATATTCACTCTAATCCTTTGTATCTCCTGTAGTTTTTTACAGTGTAAATTATATGCTAATTACCCTTGGTTCATGCAGTACCAGAACTGCTTGCGGAAGTTTTATCATAACACAGATTCACAAATACTTCTATATCTAGCTCGTACCCATTATGAAGCTGAACAATGGCAAGACTGTATAAAAACTCTATTGAGAGCTATCCATTTGGCACCCTCAAATTATACACTAAGATTTGATGCCGGTGTAGCAATGCAAAAGTTCTCAGCATCAACACTACAAAAGGCTAAGAGGACTGCAGATGAGGTTTTTTCTTAGATCCCTTGAATCTTTTGATGAAAGTTGATCGATCATGTAGCATTCTGTTCTCCAACTTCAGTTGTAGCAGTGTTCTTTAAGAGAAAAAACATGAAGTGAATAGTGTCATAAGTATCAGCCTAACTGGTTAGGGAAAACCTTTACTTACTGCACTAGGTCTGTTATTATTCTGTTTAAGTCATTATCTATGGTCTAGTAGTGAGGGGTTTAGAGGGGGCATTGGTTTAAAGATTTCTAATTGTGTTATGCCAAGTATTTAAGAAAAACGTTCTTTTTTATTAAGATTTAAGATGGTTTTTGTGCTTTAGCGTCTTAATCTGTTGCATTATTTTGACGTGGTTTCCAGCCTATTTCTGAGTGCAGGCTTCCTAGGTTATTTGATTTATTTCTCTAAGTACCTTATACTCTTTATTTGTAGATCACACTGAAGTAGTATCTAGTTTGGTCACTTGATGATCTGCTTTCTATCTGACATTTGTTTCTTACTGTTAGGTGCGAGCAACTGTTGCAGAGCTACAAAATGCTGTTCGTATATTTAGTCAGTTGTCTGCTGCTTCCAACCTGCACATTCATGGGTTTGATGAGAAGAAAATAGAAACTCATGTTGGTTACTGCAACCACTTGCTTGCAGCTGCAAAAGTTCACCTTGAAGCAGCTGAGCGTGAGGAGCAGCAGATGCGACAGAGACAAGAACTTGCTCGTCAGGTTGCATTGGCTGAGGAAGCCCGGCGAAAGGCTGAAGAACAAAGGAAATATCAGGTTTTCTTTTCATAATTGCTTAGTACCTGCTGCATACTTACTGGTTGATATCTAAATGTTCTCTTTGTAAGTGACTTTTACTGAATTTTGTTTGGAAACAGTTGGAAAGGAGAAAGCAAGAGGATGAGCTAAAACGAGTACAGCAACAAGAGGAACATTTTAAGCGTGTGAAGGTAAGAATCCAAGGTGTTTTTTGAAGAAAACAAAGGTATTGGGAGCCGGGTAGTTTTTTTGTTTTGCATTTGACTTGGATTCTCGGTATTTTAGGGAGGTTCTCTTGTACAATGCTGACTAGGAATTGATCTGGTATTATATGACTGTCTGCATGGAAAATATTGGGAAAAATACTCCACTGAGTAACATTCTGGAATTTTAATTTTCTGCTTGCTGCATAAGGTGTTTATATAGTTTCTAGGGAAATTTTTCCTCACAACCGTACATCTGCACCTGATGGTAGACCATATGTACGAGTTAATAAAGAGAACAAAGGATTTATAAAGTGCATTGTCTGACTTTTGCAATGCAACAAGTTAATGTTGCTGATTGAGTAACTGATTCAAATAAGCTTATGTTCTTTGTATGTCACATTACACTTCATATGCGTAATATATTAACACCATGCTTGTTGAATGTATTCATTTCGCTCCATGTGGGATTGGATGTGGAGCTATCTATCCAGCTGTTGGATTATGAAATGTCTTTTGTGAATCTTGTTTACTCATAGAGATAGATCGTGGCTATGCTGCAAAATGTTCTTTAAAATTTTAAGCTTCTTTCTGCATTTCAGGAGCAATGGAAGAGCAGCACACATTCTTCAAAACGGAGAGAAAGGTCTGACGATGAGGATGGTGGTACTAATGAGAAGCGGAGAAGAAAGGGTGGAAAGAGGAGAAAGAAGGATAAGCACTCAAAGTCACACTATGACACAGAGGAAATTGGTGAAATGATTGATGAACAAGAAAATGAAGATGAAGACGCTGACATAAACTACAGAGAGCCTGATGCTCAGATGAATGATGATGATGGTGCTGAAGAGAATGCCCAGGGTCTTCTTGCAGCAGCTGGGCTTGAAGATTCTGATGTAGATGATAGGATGGTAATGTATTGTTGGAATTATTTATATTTACTAGCCATTTTTATCCTCAGGTTTTGTGCATCTCCCTTTTTTTTCATTTTTTTAAACTATGAGAGACACATGGCCTTAAAATCAGGAGTTGAGAAAGGGGCGGAGATGCGAGATAGCTCATTTTGGATATGATCTTGTTATGAACGTCTAACAATGGATTCATTCTAAATAGACTATGTGTCTGGGGACTGGATGTCTGATGTGTCCTTTTGCTTCAACGATTTAGTAGTTGGTCCAATTTTTTTAAGATCATTATAGGAGTCAATTCCAAAGTAGGAATCATTTTCTCTGTATTGTCATGGAAGACAGAAAAGAATTGTTAGAGATCTCTTTACCTATTTATGTGGCAAGGTTCACAATTAATTTTGCTCTTAATTTGTCTACCTCTGAACTTAATTTGTTGTTCATCTTTCTCCTGACTGAAGTATTGCCTGCTTCTTGTTTTAAGGCCGCCCCTTCAACAATTAGTCGACGGAGGCAAGCTTTATCAGATTCTGATGATGGTGACCTATTAGAGAGGCATTCCAGTCCCATTGGAGAAAATTCTGCTTATCTGCAGGACAGTGATGGAGAAGTCAAGGATAGGGGCAGGACCAATGAGGATGTCAGTGATGATGAGAAGTAGAATTGAGTTTCCAGCTGTGGATTGACATGTTTACAGTCTTGGCCCCTTCATTGGTTCTCAACTCAAAATGATTTACACAAATATGTGATGCATCCCGCTGTCTGCTGTATATACTTTGAAAGGTTTTGTTTTTATGTGTAAAGCAACATTGTCAATCAATATCAGTTCCTCAAGGATAATCTTGAACAGTGGGGATATTGGATGTCCTACTGCCCCGTTTAGTCCAGTGGAAATCTAACTTGGGAAAGGGGAAGGGGAGGACACTATCTTTTAAGTGGTGCGGTGTGTAGGGAGCCAAATTCCCATATGATAGTTAGCATGTTTGGGATGGCGGTGAGAAGGACAAAACTTTCGTCGGGAAAAAGCTACTTGTTAGTTTGGGTGGTGTTTGGGATGGCGGTAATGAAAATGTGCTTCTGCCTCAACAGCTACGGCACTGCCGAAGTCTTTTTTTTTTTTGGCGTCGATCGTGGCCGTGGATTAGCTAGCGCAATGGGTACACTTTTTTATTAAGAATTATCTCAGTTAATATTATTTTGTTTTCTGGCCACGTATACTTATGCAAAGGTGAGTTGTCTTGGTCAAAAAAGGATGGTGAGTGTTGAATGGACAGGTGCGGTTTTTTTACTTTAATCCATTAAATATATTTAATTCGGTGTGTTTGGATTAATTTTTGAGAATAGCTTTTACGATTTACGATGTAAATGTGTGAGATGAGTTTTGTCTTGGGTTGCGCAAATCTAGATTTGAGAAATTGCCAAACACTCACTCAGTATCACAATATATGCATATGTATATATGTATTGTTTAATAAAATTGGTATCAGTTATTTTCCATTTAAATTTACTTTTCAAATTATCATATAAATAGGTTTTAGTTATAACAAAGTCACTTTTTATACTGTCAATATAAATACAAATCATATTACATAATCTAACTTCTATTTTAACTCAAGTTTTCAAAAATTGAAGGGAAAAAAAAAAGCTTTTTGTGCCACCGTGAATCCGAACAGGCCTAATGAAAAGTGGCTTCCTCGATTCCTACTTTAATCTGATGGAATCTCCCTGGTTTTTTTGTGAATTTGGTGACCATTTTGGGATAGATCCCCATAACTTGAAATTTGACTCGTGTTTAATGAGAATTTTAAAAATAAGTGTGTAAAAAAAGAAGGTAAAAGTAAAGAGAGAGGAGGAAAATCTTGCATTTAAATTTGAAATTAAGAAATAATCAAAGGTACAGAATCCAAAATAGAACTAATGATGAGTTGATTTTATGTAACTTCAACGTTAAAACAAATCTTCTTGAAGCCATATAAAAACCCAAATTGCTACCTGCTACAAAATTTAGTATATAAATTTAGATTAGATTATAATAGAAATTAGGTCAGCAGTCCTCTTAAAATATAAACTTGAAATCATGCCAAAAAAATTATAAACTTGAAGGGTTTTCAAAATTCCGGTTATACGTTACTCCTCAATATCGGTGTTCTTATAAATAAGCGAATTTGGGGGGGGGGGGGGACAAGACCGTATTATCGGCAAGAGTGATTTGTTTAGTATATAAATTTAGATTAGATTATAATAGAAATTAGGTCAACAGTCCTCTTAAAATATAAACTTGAAATCATGCCAAAAAAATTATAAACTTAAAGGGTTTTCAAAATTCCGGTTATACGTTACTCCTCAATATCGGTGTTCTTATAAATAAGCGAATTTGGGGGGGGGGGGGGAACAAGACCGTATTATCGGCAAGAGTGATTTTGCTTCATTAGGAGTAGTTAATCGCTCTCACCCTCTTGTTCCTTCGGCCTAGCGAGATTCAATTACAATGTCTTCTATCAATACGATTGATGTAAATAATTTAGTATAGGTCAAAGAAAAGGTTCATGTACGTAATGCCCTAAATTTTGATTAAGGGTTAATGATGATTATTGTGGATAATCTGTGAAGTTAAATCTGAATTATTATGTATTTTGTGGCAATTTTAATTAATGTGCCAAATCAGGAAATTTTCGGGTAATTAGTCAGTGATTAATGAGGAAATTAATTACTAACTAATAAGTAATGAGAAGTGAAATTAAATGACTAATGGAGGGATTAAAGTGATTAATTGGGTAATTACTTTTTAAGAGCCAATGAAATTCTAACAAGTGGCAAGTGGAGATGAAGCAAGAGAGTGTAAGAAAAATCAATTTGGCATTTTAAAATGATTTTCTCCCTTCTTCCCTCCTTTCCGACTCACCAAGCATAGGAGAGTGGGAAATCATCATTTTGCCTTCTTCATCAAGCTCTCATCCCTCCCTTCTTTCTCTAAATTCGTCCACCATTTCTGTCTAAAGAGAGAGGAAGAGTTTTTGACAAAAGGTAAGTTTTTGACCCTTTAAATGGCTTCTAATGGAAAAACTCTCTTCTACAAAATTGTTCCTTGTGTTGAAATCTTCAATTTCATGGTTTTAGATTTTATTATTTGGTGTTGTTTGAGCTCTCAAGGGATTTTAGAGTTTGGAGAACCAAGGAACTCCTTTTAGGAAAGTTGAAGAGGTAGATGTAACAAGCCATTCTATCTATATTTTATGCCAAATGATTTACTTTGGAATTTTTGGAATATTTGGCCTTAATTTCAAAAAATAAGGGTCATTGGGTATTTGGTATGTTGTTGGTATGAAAATGGGTGTTTTGGTATGTGCTTTGAATAGATAGATTGATTTGGGAATGAAATGATATGTTTGGAGATTTTAGAATTTTGGTGTTGATGGTAGCCTATGACCAAAGCGTGATAATGGAATAGGAATTTGGTGGTTTTGATGTTTACATTAGGTTCCTTGAGTGATTTTATATGGGGATAGCTTTGGTTTGGTATTTGGGACCATTGGAATGACTTGGGTAAAAATCTGGAAAGTGTTGTCAGTTTATGCATTTTCTGGTTTCTGATAAGTATCACTCGAGTGATCTGGGGTTCACTTGAGTGTAAGATGAACATCACTCGAGTGAGGATGGGTTCACTCGAGTACGATGGTGCATTTTCCCTTTCTGCCTTCAGATTCCATGTTGCACTTCCAGGCGAAAGGCAAAAGTGTTGCCTCATTTGCAAGTGTTGTGGGTTCTCACTCGAGTGCAAGTGTATTTGACACCATGAACTCTCGTCTTGGGTTGTCACTCATTGCCAAGTTTCAAGAGTGTGCCTTAACACTTGCGAGTGTTAAGCTGTCACTCGAGTGACAGGGGTTTCACTTGAGTGATCCTCTTCTTTGAAAATTTCCGTTGCTCTTGGGTTAACACTTCCTATGCTTCACTTCCTAGAACTCGAGTGAGCATTTGGCTATCACTCGAGTGTTAACCTTTGTGCTCAAGTGCAAAGTGCATCATCACTCGAATGATGCCATCTTCACTCGAGTACAACAGTAAAAATTCTCTTATTGAGCTTCCAAAAAGGGATCTTTGGGGTAGTTCTTCCAACCCTTTAGGGCTTTTGTTAGAGGTATTTGTAGCATCCTAAAGAGCATAAATGATAATCAAATTAACTGATATGAAGTTATTTGAGTATTGGTATAGAGAATAACGCTTCGTCCCTAATTATGAATATAGGATTTCACATTTGCCCTACTCGGGAAAGACCGGCGCCAGAGCACGCCCGGAAGGATCAAGGTAGTGACTCTTCTCTCATGTTGTGTATGATGTTTTGGTATGCATGAATTAGGGGTGTTCAAAGTGTCCCGGTCACGATTGTTCGATCCCGGTCTCGGACATTTTGATCCCGGTCCCGGTTATTTATTTATTTTTTATTTTTTTCTTAAAAACTAAGTTATTATTTTATTTTTGTATTTTTTATCCCATAATTTAAGTTATCATTTGATAAAATTTGTATCACATATTTAGTTGGAGTTAAACTGTATATATAGTGATACTAATACTACTATATAATGTATAAAAATAATAACAAAAATGATGAAGGTGATAATAATAATAATAATAAAATGTTATTCTTCAATTCTAGATCAATTTGTGATTATATGGCCTTATTAGGTGTTAAATAATTACTTTAAACAGTATATTATAGAAAATTTAAATAATAATATAATTTTTTTTTTAAATTTAATTTTTTTTAAAAAAACCGGGATTCCCGGTTTGATCCTGGTCCTGCTTGGGATTATCGGGACCGGGACCGGTACCGGGATGCAATTTGCATCCCGGCCAAAAACCGGGAGTGGTCGATCCTGGTGCCGGTCCCGGATTTGAACACCCCTAGAATGAATGATCATGGTTTTGTGAAATGTGTTTGGAAAATGTGACATAGTCCATAACAGCGTGAGCACTTCAGCGCGAGCCGTTTAGGGATTGACGTTGGTCATCTCTACCTCAGCCGTTAAACTGCCGTTATAATTGACATGGATTGTTGTGAAACTGCTTTATAAATCCGACCTGTAGGGCGGTGTGTTGTGAATCTAGATATGGGCTGTGTGTTATATATCTTGCTAGTATGGCTTGTGTATGAAATGCTTTATATGAATCCCAGCTGTGGTAAAATATATTGTGTGAACTGTTGTGCTGTAATACAACGTGAGCACTTCAGCATGAGCAAACGTTAGGGTGACATGAGTCATACCTGCCCTTACCGCTGTAACTGCCATTATAGTTGCTATGTGTGTGTGATGATTTGCTTTCATGCCTTATTGTTGTGCATACTATGAGTGATTTGACACTACGGGAATTCCTTAGAATCTCACTCTCCCATAAACCAAATTTTAGACAGGGCCGAAGGATCTAAGGGAAAACAGGCGACGAAGAGCGGATAGAGCTCCGGTATAGGAAATTATTTTGGATTTTGGTTATCATGTAAAAATTATTTAGATGTTTTTGGGAATCAATTGTATATATTGGGATTCGTAGTATAGTTTTGTGTAATCTCTAAGAAAAAGGAAAAAAGTTTATGGGCTTTGTGCGTCTCTGTAGAACCCTCATTTAATGAATGGAACCCGAGTGTGTCGGGAATTTATGCTGTACTCTGATATTTATTAATGAAATCAATCTGTACAGGCTATTTATGATTGAAATGTGAATATGAAACCACTGTGAACAGGTTTTGAAATTTTTTTTGTAAACTCGAATTTTGGGAAGTTTAATTTTGAATAAGTCCCAAATCATCTTACGGTCTCTAATTCCACATAATCAAGTATTTACGAACTTAATCTCGGCCTAAGCGTGAAGGGGGGTTACAATATAAGCCAAATTGCCATGGTGAATATGGTATTTTCTACCGTTCTAAACATAAAATAGAGTTGACTATTTTTGTAGAGATTAAGAAAATTAAATAAGTTACTTAATTATATCATATATTTTGTATCCTTAGATTATATATAAGTTCATAAGTTAGGTAAAATAGTTTGGAGGAAAAAAATAAATATAAATATTTTAAAGTAATTTAATTGGCTTTCTTAATACCTCCAAAAAAATCAACTTTATCTTATATTTAGGAGTTTGATGAAGTAGTTATTTTTGTTGGAAATGTTAGAGCTGGGAATCAGGATTAGCCCTTGACTGGCTAGGGCCTAAAAGAGCCGACCCTTTTAGGTCAGGGGTCAAAAAAATTACATTTTTTCAAGGCCCGCCCGAGAGCATGAGGGCCAGGGCCTGCCCGCATGGCTGGGAAGTCCTTTTCACAATATTTAACTAGTTTTCCTGTGTTTTTTCCCCAGAAAGATATAATTAGTAAATAACAACGATTAAAGTTCTAATTTTAATACATAAATATTGTCAATATTAAGGTTTAAACAACACGTCTCATGCAACAAATAAACACAGTTACTAATGTATAATCAGAGGTAAAATCATGTCCATAAATAACTCACACAAAGGCCAAAGCATAAGAAGGTAAGAAGCTAAATACTCTAACATCTAAACAACATAAATATGATGACTATCATTTTCATCTTCTTTGCCACTATCATCAATTTTCAGGATATTTGATTGTGCTTCACTTTGAGTAGTAGGCTTAAGTAGTCAAATAATCACGACCTCCATCAAAAATCATACTTCATTAGGCAGAATAATATATAATATTATTTTATTCTAAATAGGCAAAATAATATACGCAAAAATCACAATATGATTCAATTAGGCAAAGCAGTATACTAAAAAATTATACTCTATATAATATGAGGGCAGAGTGACATACAGATTTAATAAGGCAATTCAAAAAGATAACAATGTTTTCTTTTCCAAGTAAAAAAAAAGGCTTAACGGGCTGGCCCTTTTAAATCCGACTTTCTTTAGAGACTATAATTTGCAAACCCAACCCTTCAAACGGATTGGCTTGACAAACCTAACTTATTTTCCCGACTATAAGAAAGGTCTTCTTTTTCATTCTCTCGTTTTTTCCCGTGCGTATTCTGCTTTTGCTAATAAATTATCAAATGCCAAGTGTCCATGTTGTTTGCCCCTCTGCATATCCACATGAAGATAATTATCCTGCCTTAGGAGCAAAATGTTTCAATGCACTATTTTTAGGTCATGGTATCTTGTTATGATATTACGATTCAGGTAATTCTTTATTTTTTAAAATCGATTTTTCACCTATTTTAAAAGGGTTTAAATGTCAAAAAATAAAGGGAGAATTGCTCAAAAATACCTTGGGAGCAAATTAATTGTTAGTTGCTACCAAGTGTGCAAGCGATCTTCCGTGTGTGCAAGTCGTTAGATCAAGCGTTTCACCCAAGAGGGGGGTGAATTGGGTGATACTGAAATTTCTTTCGAAAATATAAAACTTTGACAAAAGAATTAAAACAGTAATGAGTAAGGAGAAATATCACCGAAGTGTACACCGGGAGTTATACTGGTTCGGTCACAACCACTTTGACCTACGTCCAGTCCTCAGAGCTTCTCTGAGAGTTTCACTATAGCTTCCAAGATTCAGTGGGTTCTTGGCACCTCAGTACAAGCAAGTTCCTTACACCTGGACACTCGCTCCCCCTTACAGGTTGTAATCCAATCCCAACTCAAGGTTCCACAACCTTAAGTTATCTCAATAACAAATATTGAGTTTGAATGAAATATCTCTCTTACAGAGTAAATGATAATCACTGAAGCATAGAAATACAATTTCAACGTGAAAACAGAGCAATGAACTTAATGATACGTTCGTATGTGTGCTTGGTTGTAGTTCTCTGTTTGAAAGTTCCCATATATATAGGTATGTTGGTGATGACCGTTGGAACGTTTCCTTTCGTCCGTTGGTGAGTGCGCAGCCACTATTGACTTTTCAAGTTTTTGAAAAATATCCGTTGGCGGTGGTTGGCATTTGAACGTTTCTTTTGACTTTCATCTCTTGATATGATTTCTTCATTGTTTCTCTGTAAATAGACTAAGAATTCTAATACAATGAAAGGTTAATCATATAGGAAACAATATAATGAAAGTTTGAATGGTTTCTAAATTTCTGGGTAAGCTTACTCGAGTAGCTCCTCGAGTAACCCTTGAAGTTTACTCGAGTAGCTCCTCGAGTATCATCGAGAAATCTTTGTTTAATTGAAAGTCAATGAAGAAAAACAAGATTACTCGGGTAGTGCATGGAGTAAACTAAATTTCAAACCTTTGGGAATAGTTATTTACTCGGGTAGCTACTCCAGTAATGCTTTTGCAATTTCATAGATTACTGGGGTAACACCTCGAGTAATCCTTTAAAAAAACTTTTGATTACTCGATGCTCTACTCTAGTAATGTTGGCAGGATTTTAAGGCCGAGAGCAATTACCTTGTTACTCGAGTAGGGACTCGAGTAATGCATTCATTTTTGCATAGGTTACTCGGGTAGCTCCTCGAGTAACTAAGACTTTTGAGCATGATTTACTCTGGTAATGACTTGTAGTTTACTTTGAAAATATTTGTGCATACTGGGGTACTTACTCGAGGAATCCACTTAAAATAAACCATGAAAAACTTGTATACTAGAGTAAGTACTCGAGGAAGATGAAACAAAGAGAGATCAGGTTAATCGGGTACCAACCTCAAGTTTTCACTTACTTTAGTATGTTACTCGGGTAGCTCCTCGAGTAACATTGGCAGTGGTACAAAGTGCCGAGAGTTACATATTTTCAGAACAGAGTTACTCGAGTAGCTCCTCGAGTATCATGGGGAAAACTTGAAGGCAACTGGAAGTTTTCACAGGGTTACTCGAGTAGCTCCTCGAGTAACATTAGCAGTGGTACAAAATGCCGAGAGGTCCACATTTTAGGAAACATAGGTACTCGAGTAGCTCCTCGAGTATCATTGGGAAAACTTGAAGGCAACTGGAAGTTTTCACGTGGTTACTCGAGTACCTCCTCGAGTAACATTAGCAGGCCGAGAGCAACTTCAAGTTTTTACCTGGTTACTCAAGTAGCTCCTCGAGTAATGGTGGCAGGTTACTGGAAGTTTTCCTTGGTTACTTCAAGTTTTGTCTCATTACTCGAGTAGCGCCTCGAGTAATGCCTTAGAAACTGTACTTCTGATCAAGTTCCTTAGCATTTTCTCTTGGCTAATCTTCAATACTTCCATGCTAACTTCAAGTAAAGCTTGTTCCTGTCATTACTTAGTTCAAGCTTGATTATTAATCATTTCTTTTTCAAACCATACTTTTGTTATCATCAAAACATGAGGTCTAACACAAGTGATATTCCGTTTTGTGCAAACTATCTTCTATGTATGCAAAAATCTTCTGTATAAATGTGCAAGCGATCTTCCGTTTTATGCAAACTATCTTCCATGGTAACATTCAGCAATTAATTTACCAAAAAAGTATTTATCAGTAATTCTCCCAAAAATAAATTACTACTTGAAAGATACTAAAAAATAAATAAGGGTTAAAAACTATTTTTACTCCGGAAGTATTTTGTAGCTCAATTACGTCGTAAAAGTTTTAAATTGAAGCAATTTTGCCCTCTGTTAACGGAGACATAATGATTACCGTGGAATTGGATAAGCTGGCATCTAATGTGAAGTAAGTCAATTTGTGGGAGGCAGGCGTAGCAGGTTGCAATAAACCAAACTATGGGGTTTTCTTTTTATATTACAAGAACCACCACATTCTGCTACAATTAATAAAAAAAATTGAAAATCCATCCTGATCAACTATTCTATGGCCCTTCAAATTAAATGAAATTATTTGCACATTTTACTATGAATTTAAAATAAAAATCCTAAGCAAGATATAATCTATCTGACGGTGGGTATATGTTTAACAAGTTCCCATAGTATACGTAAATCAATTTATAAATCATTATAAATCGATTTACAAAATATAATCTACCTCAGCTTAAGATTTTTATTTTAAATTCATTGTAAAATGAAAAAATAATTTCATTTAATTTGAAGGGCCAAAGAACAATTGATTAGGCTAGATTCTTAGTTTTTTTATTAATTGTAGCAGAATGTGGTGGTTCTTGTGATACAAAAAGAAAACCCGAAAGTACCCACAATTGGATTCATTGTAACCTGTTGTGCCTACCTCCTACTAATAGATTTGAACAACATGGTAAATTGATTTACTCTAAGTTTGTAAGACATAGTTGCTCTCGGCCAGATTTGATAAATTGATATACAATGTCTCACAAATTGATTTAATTCACATCAGATGCCAGCTTATCCAATTTCACAGTAATCATTATGTCTCCATTAACCTAGAGTAAAACTGCTCCAATTTAAAACTTTTAGGGCGTAATTGAGTCACACAAAACTTTTGAGATAAATTGATCCCGTAAAAAAACTTTCAGAGAAAAATGCCCAATAAATGATGATAATGTAAGAAAAAGCGGAAGCATTTTTTTTGAAAAAAATGCATCAACTGTGTTGTACTGCGGACGCCAGCGATGGCGGGAAAGAGGCATCCAGAGAGGCGTCTGGGAGAAGCTTCCGCGCGCACTCATTGAACCCTGAAGCCTATATGAACAATAATAGTGTGGGTGTGGATTGTTCGGCCCGTCCATCTTCGGCTATTCGGCTCCTCCGAATCATTACTTCTGCTCCGTTCTCACTCCTATTCTCCTCTGTCGACCAAATGGTTCACACCGAAACTACCCCAAAAGCCTCCCACTCTAAACCCATCCCCCCCATCACTCCTTCCCATGCTCACGAACCTTCTCCTTCTTCTCTCCTGCCACGCCCAGCTTCCCCCGTCCGGAGGCGGAGCCTTCGACTCCTTCTTGCCTCCCCAATGGATGTCGCTGCACGCCCCCTATCTCATTCTTCCCCCATCAGTAGAAGTGGGGGTTGCTCATTTCTCGAGGACCGCCAGTTCCAGAGAAAAATTTCTCGGGCCCTTGGTGCATCCGGTGTGTCTCGCTTGGATGGTCAAGACATGGGGTTGGACTCCAGTGGAAATGAAATTAGGGATTTGAAGCCCGCGGACAATACTGACCGAGTGAAAGTGGCATTGTTTAATGAAATGAGCGGAGACGGATCAGATTCCTGTCATCATGGTTCAACCTCGTGGATTCCTGCGCCCAAGTCCTCTAAGGCAAAGAGGAAGTGGGAGTTAAGTATGGATGTTCATTTAAATAGTCTTGAATGGAGGGAAGACGAAAGAAGCAAAGGTTGTCTGAATTTACGATCTGGAAAGACGATACCTAAGAGAGGAACGGACACCATTCCTATGGACAAGACTCTTGAAAAATCTGAATGCCAAGGGCAAAGCGATGATCTTTTTATGAATGGTGCATCCATTAATAAGGATGTTGCTGGTGGTGCTAACCGTTGTAGAAAAATGAGAAATGAAGATAAGGGAAATAAAGAACTTCACATGGATGCTTCTAAGTCAGTTGATGCAAGACAATCAAAAGGTGATAGAAAAGGCAAAGGAATGTTTGTTGGTGCTAGTGAAAAGGGCGATGTTATTGAAAATGTGGATGAAGGGCTGAGCTGTGATGATCTCTTACCTAATGATAGTCAAGAAGTTGAAATGGGCTTAGAATCCAGTTCAGGCGGTCATATTACTAAAGATGTCAACCATTCAGAAGACAATACAGCCTCACAAGGTCAACAACAATTGATAAACATGAGTGTAAGAGAGTATGGTTCAAGAAGGAACGAACACATGGAACGTTTCAGAGATATAGCCAGAGCAAATGCTTCTCGATATGCTCATTTTGCAGCAGATGAGGAACATGACCGATCAACTAATGAAGCTGAAGTGGAAAATGAAACTGAAGACTGGCCAGGTCCTTTCTCTACAGCTATGAAAATTATCGAAGATCGAGCGCTGAAAAGAACGCAAACAGGTGGTGTCTCTTCGGGGAAAAGTTTACCTGTACCCATAAAATGGGTTCCCAAGAGGAATCAAGGGCAAATGGATGCAAGATTTTCAATCTCTTCACTGCAAGAACTATGCCTTAAAGTTCTTGCCAAGAATGCAGATGCAATTGTTTCCCTTAATAATGTCCCTGATGCTCTGAGGCATCAGCTCAGTCAGTTGTTATGTGATTGTCGAAAAATGAACAGTCATTTTTTTGAACTTCTCATCAGTGGATCACCCATGGAGATTCGGCTGAGGGATTGCTCATGGATGACAGAGGAGCAGTTCACGAAATCTTTTCAAATGTGCCACACTGCGAGTTTGACAGTATGTTCCTAGAGTTATATGATAGCTGTCAGTATTTATTGCAATTTTATTACATTTTTATGTTTGGATTCTGTGTCATACATTTTAATCAGAATTCTGATTATGAGTATAGTATTATCATTCCCAAACATTATATTACCTGAATGCCAGAATCTTTAATGGATTAGTATTGGTGGGCTTCTTTTCTGTATTATGTAAGATAACATTATTTAGAAATTAGAATATCTTCTAGGTGCAAAAGCCCTATACTTGATCAGGCTGGAATTTTATTATACCACTTTTATGGCATTCATCATGTGTATGAATTAAACACCATTTTTCTGCATACATGGGTGGGATTTTTTTGATGAAAAATACTCTCCCTAAATGGAGCTATCAGCTATGCAAATGTTAGTTTCTATGACGAGGCATTTATAAGATTTGCTTTTGTTCAATGCTGATCTCCGTTTAGCATATGAAATTTCTCCTGTAATCATGGTTAGTTAAAAGTGGCTGTCTTTACACATCTTGCATCTATCTGAGTTTACTTTGCAGTCGCTTCGTTTTGTTATCTAGTTTGACTTGGATGGAACACCCCCCGCACCCGGTTAAAGAAAAAAAAACCAAAAAAAGGGGAAGGGGACTGGACCTCATAATTTTATTCTTCTTAGTCTCAGCGAACCTTAGTTTTTAGCGCTTTTTATTTCTTGATGACTGACGTTGCGATTTCTCTTCTCCTTTTTGTATCTTTATGTGTGTGAAGTCCCTCATAGTTTTGCTGATAGTTTTCATTATAATGTCATCTGTTTTTGTTGCATGGTAGCTTTTAGTTTTTGCATTTTATATTTCTGTTGTAAGATTTTTTTTTTTTTTTTAATTTCTTGTGGGATTCTAATTCTAAAACTCAGGGATCCAAACTCTTGTTGTTTATTCACTTGTGTCATAGGTGTTACAACTTGACCAGTGTGGTCGCTGTTTGCCGGATTATGTATTACGATCAACTTTGGCACCAACACCAAGGCATTTACCTAGATTAACTAGTTTGTCCCTCAGAGGTGCATGCCGTCTTTCAGATGAGGGGTTGCATTCCCTAGTTTCTTCTGCCCCTGCACTTCGATCAATCAATCTTAGCCAGTGCTCCCTTCTCTCATCTACCAGCCTTTATATCTTGGCAAATTCATTAGGATCACTTCTGAGGGAGTTGTATCTTGATGATTGCCAAGGCATTGATGCTGCACAAATTGTGCCTGCACTGATGAAGCTTGAACATCTGGAAGTTTTGTCAGTGGCAGGTATTCAGACTATTTGTGATGATTTTATCAAGGATTATATCATTGCCCGTGGTCACAACATGAAGGAGCTTGTTTTGAAGGATTGTGTGTGAGTACCATATGAGAACTGTCCCTATTGATGTTTTGAATCTCCTAAAGAGTGTTTTCATTTAAATATTTAAGGGAGTTGAATGTTGACTTGCATTTCTCAATGCGCAGAAAGTTGACTGATTTGTCAATGAAAGTCATTGCTGAACACTGTCCTCAGTTATGTGCGCTTGATCTTACGAACTTGTCTAAATTAACCAATTCATCCATGGTATATCTTACAAATGGTTGTCAAGCACTTCATAGGCTGAAACTTTGCTGCAATGCCTTCAGGTGCCTGGTTTTCCTGTTCTCTTGAGCCTTCTTGGATTTCATATTATCATTTTGTATATTATTTTCACTCTTCACTAGATGCTTCTTGTGTGTATCTGATGTTTTATTATTCACTTTATGCATATGATTCTGTTCTTGTATGTAGACAGTGATTCAGTTTACTTGTCAGAGGCTACTTATAGGAGTTTCCGTGACTTATTGTCTTTGCTTTTGGAATGTTGAGAGCATCTTTTCATATACTTCTGAATCCATCACATCTTAAGGTCTTCTAATATAAATTGACGTAACTTTTTTCTAACTACAGTGATGAAGCAATTGCTGCCTTCTTGGAGACTGTGGGAGAGTCTTTGAAAGAACTTTCCCTCAATAATGTTAGGAAGGTACCTTGTTTCCCTCCTTCCCTGATTCTCTTCTTTCTTGGCAGTGCACGTCATGCAGGCTGCACACACATTTTAAGCACATCGAACAATCCCAGATTCTGATTTCTTTGATTCACAAAGCAGTTCAGAGGTTCGAACATATAGAAGATTAGTGAAGCTAATCTACCTGACAGTCATGTATTAGATCAAAAGGAAAAATTACAAATATATTTTTTAATTATCTAGATAGTAAATGAAAATACAGATAGAAATGAAGGCTAATAATTAGGGTTATTACGATAACAGGCCCAATTTGGACCTGCCATACCCATCACCAACACACATGTAAGCACTTGAACATTGTAACGTGCTGGAAAGGCTGTTTTGTGCTTCATAAAACATCCTAATGACTAATGGCGCCACTTTAGTCTAAAAGGTTAGGCGATTATGAAGACCCAACTCTTTTTTCTTTCAGTAATTTCTTTTTAGGCATATATTTGATCATTCCTGTTTAAATTTAATTTTTATTAACTAACTTCTTATATTATGATGATTAAGATTGTGGATTGGCCTGTATCTACCCTACCAACATTTGATTTCAAGATGCATGAGCGAGCTTACGTCTTGAGTTTGAGCTCCATTCTTTAAAGGGTTAACTGAAACAAAGTTCTGTCTGGCTGTTAAGAGTGACTCATAATGGAGTTTACTCTCTTTTTAACACCTCCAAATCCCCCCCCCCCCAAAAAAAAAAACCAAACACCCCACAAAAAAACAAAACAAAACAAACCCCAAAAGGGAAAAAAAACAAGGGGTACCAATGAGTTTTCTCATATTTGAATTGTCGTTATTGACAAATTAAGACGGGTAATCTTCTTGCTATCTGGTTCTCAGTTGGCTCTTTAGTTTCTAGAATAGCTGTTAAATATACTATATACGGCTGCCCTTATTGTGTGCAACATTGTTTTTATTCAGGTTGGCCATCACACAGCCTTGTCACTTGCAAGCCATGCCAAAAAGTTGCATACTCTGGATCTGTCCTGGTGCCGAAATTTGACAGACAATGCAGTGGGTCTAATTGTGGATTGTTGCTTATCTCTGAAGCTACTTAAACTTTTTGGATGCACTCAGGTATAAATAATTAAATATTAGTTTGAATCATTTGCCATAAATAAATTACTGAGAATAGCACTGCAAGGAAGAGATGGCTAAAAGAAAGGGAAAATATAACTAGTATTTGAACTTTTCCTTGAATATTGATTCAGTTCCTGAACTTTGTTTTGGAACAACTTAATCCCTATAGAATCTTGATTTAGAACAAATCAGTTCTTATAATTCCTTAACTCAATACACTATAAGAACTGAGTTGTTTTGAGTCAAAATTGAAGGATTGAATCGTTTAGAAATTTGAAGTTATATTTTCCAAATAAAACAGTGTAAATAAATTAATTAAATCCCATATATTTTCGCTGTAGTGTGGCACTCTCTTATTATAGACTTCAAATATTATTGGAGTGGATCTAAATAGTAATCTGTAGCGAGATAGTTTACTGTTAAGGTTTTCAATATTGAGTTCTGCATCTTCGCAGATTACAGATGTTTTTTGGAATGGCCACTCCAATCCGGATATCCATATAATTGGTTTGAAGATGTCTCCACTATTGCAGCATGTCAAAGTGCCCGACAGTCAACAGCATACTTTGCATTGTTCGGTTTATTTATAATTTTAATGGTATGAGAATTCTTGCCTTTGGGATGGCGCACGATATTCTCATGTACTCTTGGAATTGTGATTTTAAGCTGAAGATTTAGAACTAAATTTTGGGCGAGCCTTAGGAAAGGCAGACAGATTAACGACTTGACTCTTGTTCCTCTGATGTATTATACTCTTGTACCTCTGATGTATTATAGCACCTACATCATCATCCAACGTTTACGCATAATCACATATAAACGCAATCCATTAGGGATATTTTCAATTTATATGATCCAATCAGCTTTCAAAATCTTAGAGGCTGTTTGATTTTTTTTTTTAAGAAAAACCTGTTTTTTCGTTTTTAAAAACAATAAAACAATAAAATCTGTTTAGTAAACTGTTTTCAAAAATTTGTTTTTAAAAACAAAAAAAAATGTTTTTAAAACTATAAAACAAAAACAGTTTTTAGTAATTTTCTTGTTTTTGTTTTCCTGTTTGTTATTTTTTAAGATCGTTATTTATCCACTATCGATAATATACTACCAATGACTATTACCACCACATAACCACCGTGACCACACCGTCAGAGCACTTGAAAAACAGAGTTTATAAAACTATCTATTTAAACAGATTTATTTTGTTTTTTTATTTCTAAACTTGTTTCTAAAAACTATTTTATAAAATTATTTGTAAGAATAAAAGACAGAGAATAGAATCAAACAAGCCTCTAAATTTCCTTGCTAGGCATTAAAATGGGGGGCTTTATTCCATAACTTCATTCTTTTTTCAAATTTAATTGTAAAAAGGAGATTTTCTTCCTAAGCATGAATATACCTCCGAAGAAAACCATTCATTTAATTGGCATTATATCAGAATGCATTAATCATATATTTGCGTCCGCTCAAGTTTCTTAGGACATGAATCATATATTTGCGTCCGCTCAAGTTTCTTAGGACATGAGTTGATCAGAGTTTTGAATCTAGTTGTTTTATAATCCCTGACAATCCAATGCAAATAGTTGGTCATCCAGTCATCCGTGGGCAGGCACTGTATTGATCTATATATGCAAGCGAAGCAAGTACGGTTGCTCGGGTGACAAATGAGTTCCGACCATCTGAAAAGGATATAATCATATAAGGAAGCTCCTAGGCATTCATGCATATAAAAAACAGCCCGCAGTCCATGCAACATAAGAGGGAGACTATTATGAGCAGATGAAGAATTGAATTACCTCAAACCCCAATTTTTGGTACAATATCTGTGCAGGGCTGTTATTTGGGTCCACGTGCACATATACCTGCTCCACGCCTGCTCATTGAAGTGCTCAACCGGTAAACAACTCGATTTTTTTGTGCAAAGAAATTAGAAAGACGGCGGTGGCAACAATCACATTACCATGAGATTTAGCATATTCAACAGCGAAATATAACATGTTGCTGGCAATGCCCAATCGGCGAGCTGATTTAGCGACACATAAGTTTGCGATATAACCATATCTGCGTGGCGGTGTGCTGTCGATGCTACAAAATACAAGAGGAGGAGCCTTCAGCCTTTCCTGCACAAACAGGATTTCACACAGCCCCGGCATCATCAGTGTCTGTATCACTATGACAATGAGTACAATTTCTTTTTCCTTTTTTCTAAAGCCAAAAAAAATCGAAGAGGCCTGCGCCTGCCTATCCCTACCCCGGGAATGGCCTCTCCCTTCTGCAAATATCCAATGCTCAAATCAAGGGTCCCAACCACACTTTTCAATATTGAGCCTTTTACATTCTTCTGCTCCTTCTTCACCTGATGAATTCGGCTCCAACCAAAGTTAAAATATTGATAACCAACTGTCTCTCTACACTTTGACACACAAAAAGGATCATTTCATCCATCAAAGTAGATGTTTAATATCTGGTACAACATCAAATTCTCAACTAAATTAGAGTCTATCATCATCATTACCGTAATAATGCATGTGCAGCTCTGCCTGTTTTGCATTCTGCACCGCCTTTTTACTGCGTTATATTCCTAAGCCACAAGAACTAGCAAGTCTCGTAAAGAATTTCTTGGAAGATTCCAAATTTCATTATGTACGTACAGTGTGTACACGGTCTTATCAAAGTGGTTGGCATCTTCTCCTACCTGCTCCGCAAATTTTCTTTTGTAGTTATCAATATATCTGGAAAAGCCATATTGAGAATTAGGGGCACAGGCAGTTAATCTTTCCTTCAATGGGGATCAATTAGACCCACTTAAAATTGAACGACAATGGGGATAACTCATCTCTGAGTTCTTGTAACTCCCCTCCCCAACTTCTTAATGAACTAGGTAGAAAATTTGGATAGGATTATGAAAGAACATTTCTAGTGTACTGTATTCCGTACCGTTCATGATTTCGATCCTCCCAGTGACTTTCTGCCCTTAGCCACGCTGCTGTCTACCACGAAAAAACGAAAGATGGAGTGCCATAGAATGTGATTCTGACGAACAGAAACAAGAAACTAGCAAATGCAAGAACTGCATTCTATTTAACAATTCAATACTGACCCAAAACTCTTCATCAAGCATGGCTTCTCGTGCAACAAATTTCCCAAACTCAAACCTATTATCTGGAGCCAATTCTTGATTTGAATGCTGCAATTGGTCACAATGGAGATGATCGGGCAGGGAAGGTGTTGAAAGCTGCACTGAAACTTCTTCCTTTTTATTATTCATGATCGAGTGGAATTTTGACCCCATCGCCCTGTTCACGTTATCAAACAGAAGAGGAACGGTAAGATTATATAGTTCCGCATCCCGCCGTCCCGGGGGGGATTGAACATAGAAACTCACATGGTCCTAGAGGAAGTCACTCTTAGACATTTATGACTGCTTGGACGCCCATTAGGAAAGAAACTTCGGAATTCAGGTCTATGAACTGAGACTGATGACATATGATGCATGCTTCCTCCAGATTCAAGAGCTACCTGTATATATTCTTAGAAAAGCTAAATTATGTATTGGCAACCAAGAAGAAAAGACTACTGCTGCACACGTGCAAAATCCAATCCTTCTTACAATTTGGAAGGAATACACACGACGTTCAAGCGCAAAACGGATTAAACTGGAAGAATTCGGTACAGAAAGAAAGAAACCTTGAATACCAATCCTAAATAAACAAAATTACCCATTATTTTCTTATTCATCTTCTTGCCCCCAAATTTGAGACTTGATGGCAATGAATTGGCAGCGCTTCTTGGCCATGAAGTTTAGGAGTGATGGTCGGGGTAGTAGCTATTAGCGGTTGTGGTAGGCAGGAATCCGCTTCCCATAATTTATTTTCCCACCAGAAGAAACAAAATGACACGCACTTCATTTTGTGGTGGTGAAATCTGAAAAGCAATTTTCTCATGCAAATTTTTAATATTGGCTTAAAATAATAAGTGATATTGATGCGCGTGTACACACACATATATGTACTGTTTTAAATATTAAAATATTTAGTATGGATGTCTATAGGTTATAGGTGTATCTTTTGTAGTTCTATACTTAAACCTATATAACCTACCATATGAATGGTTTTTTGAAAGTTTTTCATGATTAATACACATAACTTTTAAATGTTACATGTTGTATAATTATATAGGTTTAATCTTTGTTGTAACTCTTAAATAGAATTTAAGGAGTTGTGACCTATAAATAGTAACCTTATATTGTATAATATGATTGTTAGCATCCAAATGAATAAAACAATACTCCTTCTCTCTCCACTTCTCTCTTCATTTCTCTCATCTCAATATCTTATATTTTCTTATTTCCATGACATCTTCAAATTTATTAAAGCTTACTCATCAAAGAAGTCAACTATGATGACTTTTTTTTTTTTTTTTTTTGGCTTCTGATGCAGCATATATGTAATATTTGAATGTGTCTAAATAAAGAAGCGATCTTTCTAAAAAAAAATACCTTTTTCTTTTTTTAAAAAAAGAAAAGCTTTTTAGTCAATTTAATTTGCACTAATTTTTAATTTGGTCCCATGACTCAATATCTTAAGACCAATCTTAGATGTTGGTTTTTAAACTTTTAAAATGTTAGCAGACTAATCCTTAATAGACACAAGGCGATTTGAAAGTCAAACTTACATTTATATGACAAATAGAAATATAGAATGAGATAAATAACACTTAAAAACTAATATGGATAACTCAACCACCCCAGTCTCTCGTTATGCCTTTTTTTAAAATCAAAAAGTAATAATCATTTCCCATTTAACAACTTCATTATCAACTGACTAGGGTTGAGTTTAGCAGAAAAAACTAATCTCTTATGACATGATGAAGTGTGTGTTCGGCCACCCAAAAACCATGGTTTCAGACTCCCGTTTCTGTAAATCGAGACAAAACTCCTCTCACATACTTACCTCGTAAACTGTAAAAGCTATTCTCTAAAAGCTAATCCAAACACACACGAACCAAGATTCAAATCAGTATTGATGTTCTTATATTTAATATCCAACAGTGTCTAGAATATGATTGACTCCGGCAAGAAAATATTAGTACTTATAGACACGGGATACCAAAATGACATGCCTATCTCTCACGGCTAAATTACATCCAAACCATACCCTTTCAACCCAGGTCCATAAGAACAGCAGATTTTCCTGCATCTCTGCTTCTTTCTCACAAGTCACGCACATATTCGAGTCTGAGCAATTCCTCTTCTTTAAAGCCATACTGGTTGCTACTACATCAAACACCCCCGCATGAAATGTGACAATTTTGGAGGCACTCTGATCTTCCATGTAGTCTTCCACAAGTCGATGGATTTTAAAGAAAGACTCAGCTTGTATGTTGCCACTTCCTCTTTTTAGAATAGTTTCCTTTCTTTTCTGGAGCCCATAGTAGCCTGTCTCTTCTAGATTCCTCACCAATGAGAACTGCTTTTATCTGCTTGATAACTTCGCCATTTACTTTCCCTTTCAACTCCTCCAAAGCCCATCGACCACCTTGTATTGGTTTTGCAACAACATTCATGTCGTGGCGCGATGGCGCGATCTTATTTCCTTTTAGGCATGGAATCCAAGCATCATACCAAATTCTAACTAATAATAAATTCCTCACTCCTAACTCGCCACACTAAATCCTTTTTTCCAGCCCATATCTCTCTATCATCAAGGATGCTAAAACAAGTCCGTGTAAGTTTTCGGCCTCTAGGAAGCCACTGTGAGGAAAACAAAACCCTTTTAACACTCTAACCCGCAAGGCTTCAGGATTCGAGAGAATTCTCCATGCCCTTCTCACTAGTAAAGCATCGTTCATGGCTTCACCTAAGCCCCCTTGATCCCTTGAGACAGTCATTTATCCCACCATAATCAAACTTACTACAAGGTTGTACCGTAATGGTATTATAGTGGAATGACCATGAACTTGTTGGAAAATAGTTCTAACACTGATGTATAGCGGATGTGTTGTCTTTATTGATTTTGTTTAGATTTTAGAACACGTTTTTTTATCCCAATTTTAAACCGAATTCTTGATAAAAAAAAGAATGGCAAACTCAATATTTTAGAGGCTTAAGTTACTCCCTTTTATCTTTAATATAAGATATATTTAAAGAGTTTATCTTAGTCCTAAATATAAAACATAATTTTTAAATTTGTCAATTTTTTCCTAATTTCTTATTCTCCCTCCAACGTGGAACCTCTAATAACCTGATTAAAGAATCTTGAAAAAAATGAAAATGCAACATCGTAAGTTAAAACTTAAGAGAATTTGTCTTTAATTCCTTGGCTATCAGAACCTAATCAGCCAAACCCATAGAAAAACTTGTTTCTAGATTCTTAGCTATAAGAGATAAAAAAAATTATCATGCTTGTAGCATCCTAGATTTAGAGACCTTAAACTTAATCCCGGATTACATGGAAGGGAATCTAAATTGATAGTTGTTCAATATGATTTGTAAATTGATCTCACTCATTATGGTGGTTGTGATAATGTTTGTTATTGATTGTGGTGGTCTTCGATGACTAAATCTCTGTTATAGATGGTTAGATCTCTATATATTATTCCATCTGATTCTAATTATAGGACAACATTTGAGAGTTGATTTTGGTCATAATTATATGACAAAGTTCTAATTTTTGTCAATTTCTTCCCAAAATACCTCATATTGATACTTTCTCAATAATAATTAAACACAATAATAATTTAATAGGAGTAGATCGGAAATTATTAAGGAAGATTGACGACGTCGGATTGTGTGAGAATTTGGAGAAGTCGTGTGTGAGGCAGGAGAGGTACAAGAAAAAACAGAGAATCAACGTAATTGGATGTCATTTTAAATTTTAAATAAGGGTATTTTAGGAAAATAAATATGATTAACTAAATTAACCACTATCCTTAATTTCTCCAAAATTAGGTAAAAATGTTCTATAATTAGAACCGGAGGGAGTATTTGTTAAATGGATTTTTTGAATATGATTTGATATTGAACTTGACTAATTTTATAGTGAAGGATTGTAATTTTATGATGGTTGATGGTGGTGAACACTCGGAAAAATGAGAAACAATCATGAATCCTGGGAATGCTTGACACCAAAACTTCAAAAACTATTAACAACTTCTTAATTCCATTTACCAATTTTGAAATATAAATTCACAACTGGAGATTTCAGCTTAGAAAAATGAGGAAAAGGCATGTTTGTGGGAAATGATTAATATTCCTCAAATTAAAAAGCTATTAACAACTTCTCAATTCAGTTTACCAATTTTAGAATTGAAATTCACAACAAACGATTTCAGCTTGAACACTTGAGAAATAAGAAATATGCATGTTGTGGGAAATGCTTGTTTCCTAAATTTGAGAAGAGATTAACAACTTCTAAATTTATATTACAATTTCATATTTGAAATTCACAACTTTCAATTTCAGTTTCTAACAATTGGGAAAAATAGGGGGATCACAATATTATATTGGAAATTTACACTATTATATTAGTTATTACGACTAACAGCACCTAATTCATCAAATTCATACCAAATCAATACCTAATTGTACACAACCTCATGTAGAACAATACTCACCTTCATTGTCCACAGATTCACTGAATTAATTGATTATGCCGTCGAAATTCGTTGCTTTCTTAGAAATTCCAACAAAATCCAATAAGAATTGCAATTTAGTCATCCAAATAGCAATAAATTGAATTATGGAGTATATAGAGGATAAGAGAAAATCAAAATAAACAGAGTTTATAAAAATTTCAACATCCTCCAGCAATGAGGATGAAATCTTTATTCATAATAGAACACCGCCTTCTCCTACATTCTGCACCGCACCCAACACAACTCAATCAACCCAAGCCATGAATTGAAGTCCTAATTTACAGAAAACAGGAGCACATTGACCCGATAAAATAAAGGGTAGCAAAAATTCTTGAAGAAACAAAATGGAAAGAAGTGATCGTGGAGGATCGTGGGAATTGCACCAAGAAAGATTGTGGGTATAGATGATGAAGGACTTGTTGTAAGTAATGTGGCTATGATTGTAACACTCATATCAAGAGCACATGGGTCCCTAGCCCTAGCCGCCGCAAGCACCAAATGACCATCCTTGTTGCCGCTTAAGGAGGTGGTGGTGTTTCTGGGTCACTTCCCTATTCTAAGAGGCCTAGAGCTGTGGTGGTGACAAGCATGAAGATGGAGGGGGGGGGGGGGGAGAGAGATTTGTCCATGGACAAAGGCATGGAGAGAGATTTATTTTAGAGATGGAGAAGCAAAGAGGGAAGATAGATAAATAAGGACCATTTTTATCCTTTCCTTATGATTTCACAGTAGACATTTAGATATTCACACTTTTGTGACACAGTGAATGTTGCTAGTACCTCTTTATCTTTTTTTTTTTTTTTGGTAAAAGTACCTCTTTATCCATTATCTATTTCAAAGTTATTTTTTTAGAATTTTTATAAGAAAGACATACAACTTTTTTTAAAAAAAGAAAAGAAAAGAAAAAAGGACACTCAGTTACTCACCCTATCGAGGGTTGGATTGGTCCTAACTTTTGCATATTTTTCTGATGTATTTGGTCTGAGTTGAGTTGAGTTAAGG
The DNA here is from genome assembly GCA_963210345.1 of Inga oerstediana. Lineage (NCBI taxonomy): Eukaryota > Viridiplantae > Streptophyta > Magnoliopsida > Fabales > Fabaceae > Inga > Inga oerstediana. The sequence continues at coordinate 146,567 of OY723410.1, forward strand.
GGAGGGGAGGCGGGTTATGTTACTTTAGAGGTGGTAATATGGTCCGGCTCGGTGAGTTCGGGCTAACCCGTCACGGGTTGGAACCATAAGGGTTTGGGCTGAAAAGGATTGCATCAATATGGGTTGGCAAACTCATAATCGTTGGGTTGGCGGGTTGGGCGGGCCAAAACATATTTTTTTTTTCAACTTTTTTAACAATATACTAAGAGTTTTTTTCTACACACCTAAACCATAACAAAATTAAAAGGAAAAATCCCTCTAAAATACATTGGAAATAGGGAAATCCCTATTTAGTGTATTGACACTGAAAAATTCGGATCAGTCCAGTGTCAATACGGATGAACAGTGCAGACAGCGCCAAAAGACAATTTTGCCTTTCAGCCCTCATTCTCGCCACTTCAGAAATAACAACACGCGGTTCTTAATTAACAACTCCGGATTCTTGATTAACAACTCCCCTTTCTTATTTTACAACTTCCTAATTTAAGTTTCAAGGCCAATAACAACACCTCTTTTTTTATTAACAACACGCGCTCTTAATTAACAACTCCAAATTCTTGATTAACAACTCCAGTTTCATCTTTTTATTTTCACAATAAAAACACCGGTCTTGTTATTAACAACACCATATTCTACATTAACAATTCCCATTTCTTATTTCACAACTTCATAATTTAAGTTTCAGGGCCAATAACAACACCTCTTTCTTTATTAACAACACCGTATTTTACATTAACAACACTATATTTTTAAAATGCGAATATGTGGAAGAATAAAGTGGAGTTGTTAATCAAGAATTTGGAGTTGTTAATAACAAGACCGGTGTTGTTATTGTGAAAAAAAGAAGATGAAAATAGAGTTGTTAATCAAGAATCCGGAGTTGTTAATCAAGAACCTCGTGTTGTTATTTCTGAAGTGGCGAGAATGAGGGCTGAAGGGCAAAATCGTCTTTTGGCGCCGCCTGCATTGTTCATCCGTAATGACACTGGACTGATCCGGATTTTTCAATTTCAATGCACTGAATAGGGATTTTCCTATTTCCAATGTATTTTAGAGGGATTTTTCCAAATTAAAAATACATTACAAATTAAACATTCATCACAAATTCACACATAATAAAATAAATATAAATCCACAAGCCATTAGTATAACTCAACAATAATCAATAATTAGTTAATATTAAAAGTGTTTCAATTTGAAGCATGATATGAAGCCGTATCTTAAGCTTGATCATTTTACTTTTGCACAAGTAAATCCGCCACTGCTACAAATAATAAAATAAGGTGAAAGATAATATTATGCTAATTTTAAATAAATGAGTAAATGACAATAAAATAAATGAGTAAATATAATTATATTACCATCATCAATAATATCTTCCGCTGAGAAACCAAGCATCCAATTATGCGTACAAATAAGGGCTTGAACATTATCAGGAAGAAGAGAACTTCTATTCTATGTGAGAACTCGTGAACCAATACTGAAAGCTGATTCACTAGCCACTGTAGTTATTGGAATGCTTAAACCATCTGACGTCATCTTTGAAAGACAAGGAAAATGAACAGAGTTAGTATTCCAATAATCTAAAACTTCCATATCTATATATCTTACCTCTTGGCTCTTGCTCTTAGTTTATATATATAAAAAAATATGGGCCGGCCCGCCAACCCGGTGGTCCAACCCGTCACGGGTTGGAACCATATGAGTTCGGGCATAAAAGAACTGCTCCTAAATGATCTCAAATTCTCAGAACCTAATCCGTCATGGATTGGGACCATATGGATTTAGCCCACGGTTTCAATCCATATTACTAGCTTTATGTTACTTTATTTGAAAAGAGAATCTTCTATAATGAGAATAAAAAATAAAAGGAAGGAAAAAAATAAAAATGAAAATGAAAATTTTATCTTTCCTCTCATTCCAAAATTCAAATTTAACGTGAGAATGACAAAACTCCCCAAACCAAACACGCCAGGGGCACCGGGAACTGTAGTGTTTTCCTAAACAAAAGTTGAAGGGTGGCAGACCAAGGACAAGGAGCTTCTAAGGGTGTGTTTGGTTTGAGGGGAGGGGAGGGGAGGGAGGGAATGAGAGGGTAGGTAAATTACCTTTTTGGGTTGAAAGAATTTAAATTTTGGGCGGGAACCCAAAATTTAAAAAGAATGAGAAAGTAAATTTTGGGCGGGAAATCAAAATTTAAAAAAATGAGAGGGTAAATTTTAAGTTTCTTTTGTCTAAAATGGTAATTTCGCTACCCTCCCCTCCCCTCCCTCCCCTACCCTCCCCTCAAACCAAACACACCCTAAGAGTAGGGTTTTGAGTGGGATTGGCAGGAGATGGAAACTCTGTCCAGCGGGAGGAGAATCCAATCCTACGAAGAGTTCGTCAAAGTTCATGAGCTGCTATTGGCAGCATCGGGGTTGCCGGAGTCCCTACACCGCCAGTTATTTGACAAGCTCTCAACCGAGACCTTCGACGGTGGCCACTACTTCCAAATTGAGCCCTGCGAGGATGGTCGACAGAGACGCCTCCTTCTTACTGCCGACTTGATGCCCAGGCACTCCCACGTCTTCCTCGTTGATCACGCATGGACTTTTAGACTTTCCGATGCTTACAACCAGGTCTCAACCTTATTTCACACAACTAATTTGAAATGCTGATTTGTTAGAACTTGGTGTTTTATCCTCTTAGGAATCCAAAGAATAATTTGTCTCTGTCTCGGAGTTTGAGAAGTCTTTGGGTGACTGCAGCTACAACAAGTTCCAGGATTGGCTGAGAGGATGGGTTCTTTGATGTGTATAGATACTGATCTAAATTTGGAAGCGGACGAGAATGACCCTGCTAGTGAAGCTTCGCATGAGAATGTCACCGCGGATGTTGCCCAAGTATTGAAGAGTGAATTTGAAGCAGCAAAAATGAAAGGAAACGGTCTGTTGACTTGGTTGGAGCTTGACGAGCTTGGAATAGATGACGATATGATTCAATCTCTGAGTTTATCTGATAGATTTCCAGTGAGTAATTTTTATTTTCCTTATATACTTAGTATAATAATTTTTAGAATATGACGCGGAAGTGTTATGTTGCGCTTCGCAAATAACAGACATTTCATGATGAAAAGGTACATTTAGCTGAAGTCAACCGTTATTTTCTGTCTAATACTACGTGTTTGGACTTTCCTTCCCCTTTCATTGGATCAGGATCTTCTGGCCCTTAGCCTGTACGGGAACAAACTTGATAAGCTGGCGGTGGTGGCACAGGAAGTCGTCAAATTCAAATGCCTAAAAGCACTCTGGTTGAACAATAATCCGATTCTTAAAAGTTGGTGAGTTTGCGGATAGAAACGCTTCCTTAGATTGGTCATTCTCCATGTTAGATTTCAGGAGAACTAATTTATTCTTCCTCTGCTAGTGATGGCGAGTTGGCAGATGCAGTTCTCAAAGTATTACCAGAATTGGAAATCTATAATTCAACTTTTACTAGCAACTTCGGTATGTGGGCATTAGGCTTTGTTGCGGGCATATATGGGAAGGATAATCGAGGTGGCATTGATCATGATGACTGTCCACTGCGGAGCGTGTGCTCTCTTGACCTGTCAGACAGAAACATCCACAATTTAATCAATAAGGTTGAACTTTTTATCATGCGGCTTTTCTATCTGCTCTCTGCGTTCCAAGATCTTTGTTCATCATTTTACATGAGCTCCAATTACCGGAATTCTGCACCCCTTTTCATCTAAGAGGGACTAAATGGTAGCTTAAGTGTATTTTTAACTGTTCATGATGTTATCATGCAGCATTCGATGCTAATCTATTGCTCCCGAGTCTATTTATTGCTGTTCTTTTGTTGGCTCCCCTTTTTTCAGGCATTTTCACCACATCATTTGCCATCTCTTTCACACTTGAACCTTCGTGGAAATCCCTTGGAGCAAAACTCAGTCAATGACTTGTTAGAACTATTGAGAGGTTTCCCATGCTTACATTCTCTGGAGGTACTTTTGGTTTATATCTTCTGCCCTCTATTCCTCATTTGCTTTGCTTTATATTCATTTTTCCTCTATTGTCCTACCGCCATAACAAGCCATTGGACCTTCTGGAATCCGAGTTATTTTCAGGTGGATATTCCTGGTCCACTTGGAGGAAGTGCTATAAAAATACTGGAGTCTCTTCCCAACATTTCTGAGCTTAATGGAGTAAGTGCATCAAAAATATTAGAAACTCAAAAGCATGTAATTGATTCAATGCTTCTTCCCCGTCTTCCTGAATGGACTGCTGACGAGCCTCTTGCTGATCGCATTATAAGTGCAATGTGGCAATATCTAATGACATATAGGCTTGCAGATGAGGAAAAGATTGATGAAACTTCTGTTTGGTATGGCCTCAATTTTACCTTTTTCCCTATTAATTCCTTGTTACACTACAATGTTACAATCTTTCTTTGATTGATTTAGTATGTAGATTACATAATTTTCAGCCTTTAGATTCAATTTTCAATTCCAAAAGTTTTGTTTTCATGGTCCTTTTTTTTGGGGCAAAGTTTTCATGGTCCAATTAAGTATTGTTATTTTATGCTATTTGATTGCATCATTGCCTCGCCACTCTTATGTTTGTTTTGGTGTTTTAGCTAACTGAACAGAAATTGAGGTCTTATGTCAATTATCTTAAGTTCTAAATTTACCAGTGACTCGTGAATGTCAGTGCATTTTGCTCTGGATATTTTGTAGGTATGTAATGGATGAGCTAGGATCATCCCTGCGGCATAGTGATAAGCCAAATTTCAGATTGGCTCCTTTTCTTTTCATGCCAGAGGGGACTCTAGCATCAGCTACGAGGTTAACTTCTAGCTAACCCTTATTCTGCCTTTTTGCTTTGTTGTTGATATCTTCTTTTACGCACACGCATGCACGGGGCACAAAGTGAAGTTTTGTATTCTATAAATGAATCTGCAGCTTTACTTTATGATTGAACTTTATGCATCATGAAGTATACTTTTGTACTAAAGTTCTAAAACTATTTGGCTTGTTCTTCATTTTTTAAGTATTCATGTATCCTGACTTCATTAGTATGGTCCATTCGATAGAGACTTGTATTTTGCAATATCACCTTTTTGTTTGCTAAAAAAGTTTATGAAAGTTAACATTGTTCATCATTTATTATACTGTACTAACCCTTATAATTTATATATTCTCAGCTTTTCTCTATTATGGCCTGCTCAGAATGGTCAGAAAGGTGACGAATGTACTCGTGATTTTCTTTTTGGTATTGAGGAGGATAAGCAACGTTCGGCCAGGCTCACAGCCTGGTACCATACCCCTGAGAACTATTTTATTCAGGTATTTTCTTCTTTATACTCTAATATATTTTGACTGGTTTTCGGAAGCGGTAAAGCTAATTAGCTTACTACTTTCAGGAGTATGAGAAGCACCGTAAGAAATTGCAATCAAAAAGTTTAATACCACCAACTATGCGATCTTCTGACACTAGAACCATCAGTCATGATGTTGGGGGACGTCCTTTACTTGTTTACACAGATATACCTCATGTAGAGGAATTTCTGACACATCCTGGATTTGCAATCTGTAAGTGTGGCAAACCTGTAGTGGATAATGCTATAATAGAAGCTTAAATTTCCTCTAAGTCTTTATTCTTCCAATTCCAGAGTCACCCACTATTATGTAGACTATCATTTAACTTGAACATATTTTATTAATAATGGGTATTGATTTTTAATGTATGGTATGCCATCTTTTCCTTGTTGGTGGAGTCTGGTTTTTGGTTGTCTCCAAATTCCTTTAGATTTGATTTTCTATTTAGTTGCGTTAAATCACTTTATTTTCTCATGATGACCTTCTCTGGCTCTGTTGCTTTAAATGCTTGTTTGCATACAGCGAAAGAACCAAAAGATGCAGATATAATATGGACAAGTGTGCAAGTAGATGAAGAGATGAAGAAGGTCGCTGGGATAACAGATCATCAGTACATTAATCAATTTCCTTTTGAGGCTTGTCTTGTCATGAAACATCATTTAGCAGAGACCATTCAGAAGGTGATAACTGTTAACTAGTTAACATTATAATTGATGCCAATGTAATCATTCTAATGGCTGCACTGTATCTATTGCCAATTTCTATTGAAAAACTATGCTATTTGGAGAGAGAAGGAAAATTAATCTTTTAGGCTTTATACTTTTAACCCAATTGTGACTCGATCCCTCAATTTTGACTTGTTATGTCTTAGTCCTTGTACTTTTTACTAGTTATAACCCGGTCCTTAAAATTAGCTAGACTGGGTCAGCCTTTGAAACTCATCTGTGTGGCAAAAGAACGATGCCAAGACTTTTGCTATCACAGATCCGACACGAACCTTTGCATCTCGGACTTGTCTTCCTTCCCCCCCCCCCCCCAAAAAAAAAAAAGATTCGCCTTTTTTCTTTGGGATCTCTCTCTCTCTATCTTTCCCCTTCATCTGATGTGAAGATGCCATCGCAGCTCCCTTTTCCACCACATGGATGAGTTTCAAAGGCTGAATTAGTCGAAATGAAATTTTAAGGACCGAGTTTTAAATTGTTCAAACTTCAAAGCATAGGGTCTGAGTCACAATTGGGGTAAAAGTATAAGGAGTAAAAGATTAATTTTCCCAAAAAAAAATTATGCAATACTTAATACACTAGCCTGTAACATTTTTAATTTGGTGTAGTAACTTGAGATTAGTTTTTCCTCGTTTGAGGTTCCGTGACAACTCTCCTTTTTTTTTTTATTTGGGTGGGCCCAGGTACATGGATCTCCTCAATGGCTGCAGCCTACTTATAATCTCGAAACACATCTATCTCAACTTATAGGAGACTATTATGTACGCAAAAGAGAAGAGTTAGACAATACATGGATACTAAAACCTTGGAATATGGCACGAACTATTGACACTACCGTAACTGATAATTTATCTGCAATAATCCGACTTATGGAAACTGGTCCAAAAATTTGTCAGAAGTATATCGAGAGGCCAGCTTTGTTCAATGGGAAAAAGTTTGATCTTCGTTACATTGTACTAGTTCGTAGCATGTATCCTCTGGAACTGTTTCTGTCCGATGTTTTCTGGGTATGCAGATTTAATCCTTTGATTTAATATTTACTAATATTAGTTCGCCCTTCAAAGGATATTCTATTCCACCTCTTACTGTTTTAATAGTCTCACCATATGATTCTAATGCAAAGCGGCTGTGTTTTTCATTTACAGGTTAGATTAGCAAACAACCAATATTCGTTAGACAAAAATAGTTTTTGTGAGTATGAAACCCACTTCACTGTCATGGTATGCTTTGATTGCCTTGCACCCGAGCAATGATAAAATATTTTGTTGAACCTTTGTATTGAAATGAGTATTTCATTGCTTTATCTTTTCCTACAAATTTCTGACGGCCACTTCATGGATCTCAGAATTATCGTGGAAGATTAAATCACAAGAACACGAGAGATTTCGTGAGAGAATTCGAGGAAGAACATCAAGGTAATGGAAACTGCCACACTTGTTGATCTGATGACTGAGTATTCCTAGAATCAGAGGCTTCTCGCACATGCTTTGCATTTTGGATTGCTTATCAATGCAAACATATGTTCTTGCAGTTAATTGGTTGGATATACATACAAGAGTAAGGAATGTGATTCGATCAGTGTTCGAGGCCGCAGCTGTTGCACATACAGAGATGCATAATTCAAAATCGAGAGCCATGTATGGTGTAGATGTCATGTTGGACAACTGTTTTCAACCCAAGTTACTTGAGGTTTGTAGTCGGAGCATTGGTCCTCTTCTGATTCTCCCTTGTCCCAAGACCAACAGTTTTTATCCGATCTTTAAATGTTTTTTATTTTATTATGATAAGATGCCATCCTTTTGTCCTATCAATAGTAGAGCAATATTCTTTGCGATGCTTGCTCGTGTGGATTCTAAAATTATATTTAATTTGTATTTTCTTTCATGCAGGTCACTTACTGCCCTGACTGTACAAGAGCATGCAAATACGACATGCAGCTTGTGATTGAAGAGGGAGGTGTTGCCAAAGGCTGTGACTTTTTTAATGATGTTTTCAGGTGTCTCTTTTTAAACGAGATGTCACATGTCAGCCCGCTGTAATCTAGCCATAGAGATTCTTGTTTTATTGATCATATTTAGTCAGTCGATGCTCTGAAGCCTGCCGCCTTTGATGGATGATGCCATAATGTTTTGAATGATCGTATAAGCCTTATGAAGCATCCTAGGCGTAGCCCAAAACGTGAAATTTTAAGGTGGAAATTGCTGGGTAAATTTTGTTGGCTACATTTCCAATTGTGGCTAATTCATCCACAAATTATTTTCTTATAATGTTTGTGCGGTGAGGCCCGAGTTCACAAAATTCATATTTTCTTCTTTTAATCCTTTTAGTTTGTTTTTCCTGATGCCATGCTCCTAAAAGTTCAAGTATTCGCTGGTCACCACGAAGTTTAAACGGTAAGGAGGTCATTTATATATGCATGATTTAACGCGCAAGGGAGTGATGTAATTTTTAATACTAAAATCTCTTTGGTAGTTAACTAAAACCTTTAGTTTATAAGTAACAGCCACTCAAATTGCATACAGAGAATTGTTAGCTAAAAATAATGGATATGTAAGTAGTGTAATTGCTTTTATAGATGTATCCTTTTCATGAAGATGATGAGTATTGAGAGAATGTGGGAAAATATACTAAATGAGTGGGAAAAAATGGGATATGTAATTAATTGAAAGTAAAAATTAAAAAAAGTGCATAAAATCATTAAACAAAAACAAGTGGTTGCTTATACATAGGACCAAAATATCAGGTTGGTAAGGTAATTAACAATTGTGTTCCACTTCTATCTCTTGCTAGAGAAAGAAAAAGGTGACATACATTAGCATATTTGAAAATCATATTTTTTAATAAGGGTAAAATAGGTAAATTCTATCAATTTAAAACACATTAAATAACTTTAACTAACATATCTTAATTTGTATAAATTAGCTAATGTTGTCTTATATTTTGGTCTAGAGGAAGTGTTGTTTAATTCCTTAACCCTAAATTTATTACTTTTTAAATTAATTAATTTGAAATTTATCGTTTAGCCTTTTATTTTATCTAAAATAATAAATATAGGTAATAACCTACTATTATTATTTTTTTGGCTCCAACAAAACGTTATTATAAATGGTTTGGCAGAACTACAAATCGGATTTAATCATGAACCTTAATTGATTCAATAATGAGATCCTGTTTTCAACGTCTGAATGAGCCTCAGTTTTTTATTTTTCAAGGAAAGTCAAAACGATATTAATAAGCTTACAGAAATTAAAGAGTACCACACAAGAAAAAGGACACTTGAGTATTGGGGAAAAGACAGAAAAAAAAAAAAAACCTTTGAATTTGCAATATTCCAAATCAGGTATTTCTTAGAAAAAGAACTATAAATTACCTATTAAGTTTCGTTTTTCCTTATCAACAACCCCTCCCAAGTATTTCTAAAAACATATAAAAAGAGGGAAGGGGAGCTAGAAAAGAAGTTAAAAAAGATCCAAGCATAATTGTAATATCTTAATTCTTATGCAATATCCTTGCAGACGACAATTGTAATAGCCTAGACCCCTTGAATAGTTTGAATGGCCGCATGAAAAGAAAACCCTACGTAAAATTGAAAATTGGGTGTTGATGTTCAATCCGCTTTGCAACAGAGTTTTGGCTGAATCAGAAGACATGAAGTGAGAATTCTAATGGGAGCAACATTCCATGCATTTCCCGGTCAAGTGATTAAGGTCCATGTTCAGACGACGGTTCAGCTGATGGATGGGGTTGATTTCCTAGCAAAGAAATTTTCCTTTGCAACTCAAGAGTTGACATCCGCTCCGCCTCCAGGGCTCGTTCAAGCTTCAACATGCCATAAATATTATATAACGGACTATATTTTTAACAAGGAAGACTGAAGCCTGAAAATTAAGCTAAAACTGCTTGTTTTGCTGAATTTCACAATCATGGCTGTCGTTAACCATACCTTAGCTGCACGGGTGCTCCATTCTCCTAATATAGCTCTGAGTCTTTCATTCTCCTCTACATACTGTTGTGTTTAGTGGAAATTTTAGTGTAAGCACCAAACAGTCAAACGACTTCCAAGTTAGCTGAAGACACTAGTTCACCGATAAGATACCTGATTGTTGGTTGTGCGAACCCGCAATATCTCCGAGTCCCTCTCAGCAATCAAAGACCGAGCAAGCCTTAGTTCAGATTGCAATTGATTCATCTGTAATAGGCATATCCCAGTTAGGATCCTTTTGAGCAACAGAGTAGAGTCAAATAACCTCTCATACAGTATCGTTATCCCAAAAATCAAGCTCCTCAATCGTATATTTGTTATATTCTGAGGTCATCAATTGCTCCATCCAGCACGAGGATTACCATGGTTACAATAAAATTTGAACAACCTGACCTTAACTATTATGTTTCGTTTCTTGTGTTGGAAAACACTAGCTCTTCCCTCTCCAATGACTCCAACCCTTAATATAGACTTGTCTTCATGTTGGCGCTATCCTATATGAAGTTTGAATGACATAATGTATTCTCCCACAAGCAGGGACTGTTAGGCCTAACGGAACAATCATAAATAACATTCAAGACTTGATGAAAGTTGAAAAGCATGACAACTTGATCGCAGAAATTAAAATAACCACCATAATCAGCTAAAAGAATAAAGCAAAACTCATCATAAAAGGCCTCACATATATTATTGTGAATTTTGTGCAAGATGACTGAGGCTGTTATATAAATGCGGCAACATTCATTTATCATATCAAGGCATTGAAAACTAGGGAAAGACAGATACTACCTCAGCAGAAAGTGTCCGTAATTCCTGATCCCGAGCTGCTAATAAATGAGCAAGATCAACCTGCAAAAGAAGTAACTTATTCTCTGCTGTAAAGAGCAGGAAAAAAACAGGTAAACAGAAAAACATGCATAAGGCGTGACAGATCTTCACTGAGAGCTTGAACTGAAGGTTGCAACCAATCCTCCATCCGTGTGCGTAAAGGGATGAATAGTACGATTAAACTCAAGTCAAAATTTTCTAGTTTTATCAGTTAAGCATCCTCCTAGCTAAGCACTTGTATCAATTAAGTATTTACCTATCTAGGATCGATTTGACAACGTAACGGTGTTGGTGGAGATATTATACATAGGATACAAACTGTGTGGTTGAAATGGAGGAAGGCATCAGGAGTCATTTGTGACATCAAGGCACCTACTAAGCTTTAAAGGAAGTTTTATTAAACAACTATAAGACTAGCGACACTATGTGGTAGTGAATGTTGGCATGGAAAGGATAAGAGCAAGGAGTTGGGATAGCAAAGATAGAATGTTGAGATGAATGTATGATTATAAGGCAAAGTTAACTAACTTCAGGGTTCTTAAGGAGTGGTTGATATCCCTAAACTTGCAGAAAAATGTAACTTCTCAAGTTTGCCCTTCACTGAAATTAATGACCACAATAAAGTACTGTTCAGGAATTAAAAGCATGCAAACAATTTGTTGCAATTAAGGAGGGGCAGCATTGGGAAAAAAATTAACTACTACATCTTTGCCCTATATTTAGGACCAAATAGGGCTTTAAAACTTTGCCCTATAATTAGGTCTGGAGGGAGTATTTTTTCAGAAAAAAATCCTTCAAAAAGGGCACTCACTATCATGGAACGTACAAGAGTGGAGGCAAACTTGTCATGTGCCCGGGTGTCAATAACAATTTAATTATGGACCATTCTATTCTGACAGTTAACAGCACTTCCCTACCCACATCACAAGACCGCATAGGTGACTTTAGACAATGCATACCAAGGCAAGCTTCTTTCTTTTCTTAAAAAAAAAAAAGAAGAAGGGGGGTTAAACCAACCTGATATGATATTGTAATAAAAGCATTTTGAAAGTTAGTTTAGTTGATCAAACGAGCAGCATTAACTATTAGAGGTACTAGCTGTTTTGGAGCGGCACTAGCCAAACATGGCCTTAGCCGTGTTTAATGACTAATGAGCCTTAGGGTGATAGGTGCTCCTATTTTAATGAACTCCTCTCATGTCTACATAAATGGCAAGGTATCTCTATTGTAATTCAGATTTGCATTACTAATAACATTTCGCCCTACTCAGATTAGCTCTACTCTCTACTCTCTTCTTCTTCAACCCTCTAATCTTCTATAACCTAATCCCCAATTCTATTACATTCATATTACAATTAGATATCAGTGGCATCAGAGTTTTCAGTTCTTGGCCTTGGTTATTGGCTCTTCACTTCCAGTGCTGAATGGTAGAGACAAGACTCCAAGAAAATTCAAGAATTATGGAGGAAAGACTGCAATCTATTGAGCAGAGGCTAGGGACTGTCAGTGCTCTCAATGAAACTGTTGGGACCCCAAGAATCGGTGCAGGGCTACATGGAAGAGCCGCAAATGGTTCAGATAGGGATGCAACAGAACATGGAGGTTCTAACTAGAGAAATTAGAGCAATTGCTCTTATGGTACAGCCTAACAACCACCATGGACAGCTAAGAATACCAGAAAATCAAGAATTTCAATATCGCAAAAATGGATACAGCGTCCTACTCAATTTACTAAAATAGAATTCTGAAGATATTCAGGTCAAAACATCGATACCTAGATATTGAAGGTCGAGTGATACTTTACATTGGATGGAACTCTAGAAGCGGCGAAGATAACGATGGCCTCCATGCACCTTGATGATGCTCGATTCGCATGGGATGTGGCATTGGAGTGACGTGGATGTGTGCCTCCGATATGGATTGAATACTCCATCTTGTTGAGAGACACCTTTAGGCGACCGTATGAAACCCCAATGACAGATTTTACTCACCTAAGACAAACCGGCTCTTTGGCCGAATTCAACACCCAATGCAATTCAGTCACGGAAAAGCTGGATTTGACTGAAGCATACCTAGTCGACGCCTAAGTGGGGGCTCTCAAGAAGGAGATCTCTGATTCTGTCTGATTGTTTAACCCAAGAACTTTACAAGAGATCGCTGTCAATCAGAAACACTCACGCAAAAGCTCCGATAAATCACAGCGTCAATACTCTATGAATTTGCTGTCTTATTCGGCACCTTCCATGTCAAACACCACCAAGACTGAATCTTTCTCTAATGGGACTCAGCGAAAAGACCGTTTTGTCCAGTAAAAACCAAAGAAATTCCAGTTCCATCCCTAAAACCATTACTCGACCAATCAAGGCTCTTATTGCAGAAGAAGCAGAGCACTGAGCCAACAATTCATGCTTGTTTTGCCATGGGAAATTCTCAAGGGATCACAAGGCCCACAAAGGCAGAAGATGCGATTACACTTGGTCCTGCTGGATGAAGAAATTGAGGATACGGATGCTGCCACTATAATTCCAGAACCTGAAATCGATGCTGAAACAGAGCACCCAGTCACCTCCTTGCATGCCATAGATGGAACAGAGTATGCAGAATCCATGAGAGTTTTGGGTACTGCTGGAAAACTTCCTCTACAAGTCCTAATTGATAGTGGAAGCGCACACAACTTAAACTTAGAAACAGCCATGAAATTGGATTGGCAAGCTCAAGAAACACCTCATCCTTCTGTTGAGATAGCTGGTGGAGGTAAACTGAAAATTCATGGTGTTTGGCATGGATTTAGATGGAAAATGCAAGGTTTGAAATTCGTTTTTTTTTCTTGGAATCATTGAATTACACACCTATGATATGGTGCTGGGTTTGCAGTGGCTTAAAAGCATAAAGAATGCCTTTTAGGACTATGAATTACTTTCAATGTATTTTTGTAAAAATGGGCAGCTAGTGAAGTTACAAGTAATGCCCCTCACTCCTTGAAGATTGTGGCACCAAAAAGAGTGAAATCAAGTGCCTAAAGGAAGGACAAATGTACCTCATGCAGCTAGTTGAAGTTCAAGGAGAAAGGATGAGTTGCTTCACCATTAAGGATGCTGAACATAAGCCGCCAGCAGAGATTCAACGAGTACTAGAGGCTTTTCAAGCCTCTGTATTTGATAAACCTAAGAGCCTTCCTCCACTTAGAGAAGGTCACAACCATCCTATTGTCTTAGAAGAGGGCACAAATCCTATTTCCTTAAAGCCAGATAGGTACCCGGCCGCACAAAAGGATGTAATTGAGAAATTGGTTGCTGAATTACTTGAAGCTGGAATTGTGCGAGAAAGTTGCACTCCATTCTCAGCACCAATAGTCCTTGTCAATAAGAAAGATGCGTCTTGGCGTATGTGTGTGGACTATTAGGAGTTGAACAAGAAGACTATCAAGAACCAATATCCTATCTCTCTAGTTGAAGATTTGTTTGATGAGTTGAGCAAGGCTAGATGGTTCACAAAACTTGATCTAAGGGCTGGTTATCACCAAATTCGGATGGTGCAGAGGATGCTTATAAAACTGCTTTCAAGACTCACTCTGGACACTATAAGTGGCTAGTAATGTCATTTGGTCTTACTAATGCTCCGGCAACCTTCAAAGGAACTATGAATGATATTTTCCGCCCTTATCTTAGAAAGTTTATTTTCCTCTTCTTTGATGACATACTGATTCACTTGCAGATCATTGGGAACACTTGAGGATCGCTTTGCACACATTGCAGCAACATCACCATTTCATCAAGGAAAGCAAGTGTACTTTTACTGCTACAAGTGTGGAGATCTTAGGGCACATCCTCGGTAATGAAGTGGTAGCAACCAACCCTAAGAAAATACAAGCGGTCGCAGATTGGCCTCAACCTACTACTGTGAAGCAATTGAGAGCATTTTTGGGGTTAGCTGGCTACTACCAGCATTTTATCAAGAATTATGGCACAATTGCAAGGCCCTTGACCCTCTTGTTGAGGAGAAATGCTTTTGTGTGGTTTGAACTTGCAAGTAAAGCCTTCAACCACCTAAAGCAAGCATTGGTTTCAGCTCCAGTTCTTGTTCTTCCTGATTTCACTAAGCAATTTGTGGTAGAATCTGATGCATGTGGAGTTGATATAGGTGCTGTTTGGATGCAACAAGGACAACCTCTTGCATTCTTTAGCAAAGGGCTCTCTCCACGGCACCAAAATCTTTTGGTTTATGAGAAGGAATTGATGGCGGTGGTACTAGTTGCGCTTCATTGGCACCAATATCTTGAAAGGGGCAAGTTTATCATTCGAACTGACTAACAAAGCCTTAAATTCTTGTTGGGTCAGCAACTAAAGACACCATTCTAGATGTTCTGGGTGGCAAAACTTGGCGGTTTCGACTATGATATTGTCTACAAGAAGGGTGAATAACTTAGTAGCAGATGCACTTTCTCACCTTCCCAAGCAGCAACTAATGCAAATGACCTATAGCACTACCTCACCAGAATTGTTGCAACAAGTGAAGGATAGTTGGAATGAAGATGATTTCACTCATTCACTACTTGAAAAAGTGCACCAAAATGAAGGAGTGAGGAGTCACTTTACTTAGGATGGTACTCTTCTACGAAGGAAAGGCAAATTAGTTGTAGGCAAGGTAGCTACACTAAGGTTGTAGATTCTAGATTGGCTACACGCAAGTCCTCAAGGAGGCTATTCAGGAATCCAAGCTACCTATCAACGTATTAAGGGTCTCTTTTGGTGGAAGAAGCTGATGAATGATGTTGTGGAGTATGTCAAGCGATGTGACACATGCTCTAGATGTAAATATGAGAGGATGACTTCTCTAGGGTTGTTGTAGCCTCTACATATACCTAGTAGGGTGAGGGAGTTGATTGCTATGGATTTCATTGAAGGTCTTCCCAAGTCACAAGGGAAGGATACTATATAGGTGGTAATTGACTGAATGAACAAGTACGCCCATTTTATACAACTTGCTCACCCATTATTAGCCTCTACCTTGGCACAACACTTTATGGATCAGATTTACAAGCTTCATGGTGCCCTGGCCGAAATTGTGAGTAATCGTGACTCTCTCTTTGTTAGTAGCTTTTAGAAGGAATTTCTACATGTATTGGGTGTGAAGCAAAAGCTTTCTACTAGCCAAATATGGCCTTAGCCATGTCTAATGACTAATGAGCCTTAGGATGATAGGTACCCCTATTTTAATGAACTCTTCTAATGGTAAGGTATCTCTGTTGTAATTCAGATTTGCATTGCTAATAACATTTCCCACTGTTCAAATTAGCTCTACTCTCTTCTACTTCTCTTCTTCTTCAACCCTCTAATCTTCTATACCCTAATCCCCAATTCTATTACATTCATATTACAATTAGATATCACAACCCTATGGGATCAAAGTTGCAACCTACCCCATACTTGAGGAACATCTTTGCTACTAGGGTAATGTGCCAAGCACCAAAAGGCAGACATTTTAGAGTGTTGTGTAGCTACTTTTAGTATATACAGAATAAAGGAGATCCTTCAATTCTATCAATAATTTAAGAATATAAATACTTTCCACAGAAAAGCTACATTTAGCCGGGAATGTTTTGAATAAAGAAAATGTGATGCAGACTTAAATGACATAAAAATAGTGTTTAATATTAAACACACAAGGTTTACATCCCGGACTCTCCAGACAAGAATTCCTTAATGTATGCATATCCCAATGCTACTCCACCCGTGTAATCAAATTTGATATTACATGACAGAAAACTAAATCACTAGAGAATTTCCATAATTAAATAATACCGTATTAATTGTTCTGACTAGATATGACCACAAGAGCAAATGCTAACCAAAATCTATAAAAAAAAATTATAAATTCAGGTGGAAATGACAAGATAAAATAGATTATTCAGGGTCATTATCACCTGTGGCGCACTGCCATCATCAGTTCTTTCATATTTACTTAAACACTCTTGCAGTCGAAGAATCTGCAAGACCAAAATGTTGATGGAAAACCATTTATATAATTCACTTTAAATATATAATCATTAACCAGTGTAATGAACGCTTCAAATTACCATATACCTCCTCACTCAAAAAATGAAGATTTTCCCTCTGATATTGCAGCAAGGCCATTTGCTGATCAGAAAGCCTTCCACCATCATGGTACCTATTAAACCAAAATATTCTCATTACAATGTTAACAAGTGATAGAGGTGTGTTATATGAATCTTGGATTTTAGGAATTAGGGTAGAATAGAGGAGAAATCAGAGGGTTGAAGAAGGAGAATTAGTGAGATTAGAGAGGGAATAGGAAACCGAGAGGGACTGAATAATACTTCAGACTTTGTTAACTTCTCAAAACTCCTCACAATGAATATCCCCTGCCATATATATAGGCTTTGGGACAGAAACAGAAACAGACAGAACCGGTAACGGAAACAGACAGAACCGGTAACAGAAGATAACAGAAACAGAAGGAAAAGGATTAACCTATTAACCTACCCAACTAACCTAATTAACTTTTAGGAAAATTAATATTACAATATCATATCAATACCCCCCCCTTTTAAACATCCTTGACCTCAAGGATTAGGAACCACAAACGTAGGATACTGCTGTTGGAAGGAATGAAGGGCCATCCAAGAGGCTTCTTCATCAGGTAATCCCCTCCATTGAACCAATACCTCAGTGATCATCCTTTTACGACGCTTTTTAACCCGTCGATTCAGAATGCTTTCTGGTTCCATAGCTGGTGGTAACTCCGGAAATTCAATAGGGGGGTGTCTAGGCCTCACTGTAGGATCCGGACATAGTCTCAATAGAGAAACATGAAAGGTAGAATGAATTCTGGATTCTGGAGGTAAAGCTAGCTTGTATGCAACAGCCCCAACCTTCTCTACCACTTGATAAGGACCATAGAATCTAGGAGCCAACATTTGAGAGGCCCTTGTTGCTGTAGAGATTTGCCTATAAGGTTTAAGTTTCAAGAAAACCCACTGCCCAACCTGAAACTCTCGATCTGACCTATGCAGATCAGCCCGCTGTTTCATCAGATTTGCTGCCCGGTGCAAATGGTGTTTCAAAAGTGCTAGAACTTCCTCTCTAGCCATGAAACTACGATCCACTAACTCCAATACTGAATTATGGGGTAAATAAGGAGTATGTAGTGGGGGTTGCTGCCCATAAAGCAACTCATATGGTGTAGCCTTAGTGGCAGTGTGATAGGTTGTATTATACCACCATTCTGCATGTGAAATCCACCTAGCCCAATCCTTAGGTTTCTCCCAACACATACACCGCAAATATGTCTCCAAACACCTATTAAGCACTTCCGATTGCCCATCCGTTTGAGGATGATAGGCTGTAGAGAGCTTTTGATTCACCCCCAACACACGAAGAAACTCCTTCCAGAAGTTACTAACAAAGAGTGAATCACGATCACTCACAATTTCAGCTGGCGCCCCATGGAGTTTGTAAATCTGATCCATAAAGTGTTGAGCTAAGGTAGACGCTGAAAAAGGATGAGCAAGGGCTATAAAATGGGCATACTTACTCATTCGATCTATAACTACCCATATAGTATCTTTTCCTTGAGATTTTGGAAGACCCTCAATGAAATCCATAGTAATTGACTCCCACACCCTACTAGGTATAGGCAAAGGCTGCAACAATCCGGGAGAAGCTACCGTTTCATACTTACACCTAGAGCATGTGTCACACCTTTTGACATACTCCACAACATCATTTATTAACTTTTTCCACCAAAAAAGACCTTTAATACGACGATAAGTAGCTTGGATACCCGAATGTCCCCCTAGAGGGCTTGAATGCATCCACTCAAGAATATGCAACCGAAGGGCGTCTACCTTGCCTACAACCAATTTACCTTTTCTTCGTAAAAGGAGACCATCCCACGTGAAGTGACTCCACACTCCTTCACTTTGTTGTACCTTCTCAAGCAAAGAACGAGTGAATTCATCCCTTACCCAACTATCCTTGATTTGCTGCAACATTTGTGGTGAAGTGGTGTCGTAAGTCATTTGCATCAATTGTTGCTTAGGGAGACGAGATAGCGCATCAGCTACCGAGTTATTCACTCCCTTCTTATACACTATGTCGTAGTCGAAACCAACCAATTTGGACACCCAAAACATTTGGAAAGGAGTTTTAAGCTGCTGCCCCAACAGAAATTTGAGACTTTGCTGATCTGTACGAATGAGAAACCGTCCTCTCTCAAGATATTGGTGCCAATGCAACACCGCTAATACTACCGCCATCAACTCCTTCTCATAAATCGATAGATTATGATGTCTTGGGGCGAGTCCTTTACTAAAGAACGCAAGTGGTTGCCCTTGCTGCATTAACACAGCACCAATTCCCACTCCACAAGCATCAGACTCCACCACAAACTCCTTGGTAAAATCAGGAAGAGCAAGAACCGGGGCTGAAACTAGTGCACCCTTGAGGCGTTGGAAGGCCTCAGTAGCAGAATCAGACCACTCAAAGGCATTCTTCCTCAATAGCAGAGTTAAGGGCCTAGCAATTATACCATAGCGCTTGATAAAACGCCGGTAGTAGCCAGCTAACCCCAAAAATGCCCTCAACTGCTTGACGGTTGTTGGTTGAGGCCAATCAGCAACCGCTTGGATCTTCTTAGGGTCCGTTGCTACTACCCCATCTCCTAAAATATGCCCAAGATACTCCACATTTGTAGTAGCAAAGGTGCACTTGCTTTCCTTCACAAAGTAGTGATGGTGCTGCAACGTTTGCAAAGCAATCCTCAAGTGCTCTTGATGATCTACTAGTGTAGGGCTATAAATCAGTATATCATCAAAGAAGACTAGTATAAATTGTCTAAGAAAAGGACGAAAGATATCATTCATAGCCCCCTGAAAAGTTGCTGGCGCATTCGTAAGGCCAAATGGCATTACAAGCCACTCATAGTGTCCGGAGTGAGTCTTGAATGCGGTTTTGTAAGCATCCTCAGGTACCATCTGAATTTGATGATAATCGGCCCTTAGATCAAGCTTCGTGAACCATCTAGCCTTGCCCAATTCATCAAACAAGTCCTCAATGAGAGGAATAGGATATTGATTCTTAATTGTTTTCTTGTTTAACTCTCTATAATCCACACACATGCGCCAAGACCCATCCTTCTTTTTGACCAGGACTATAGGAGCTGAAAATGGGGAACAACTCTCTTGTACAACCCCCGTTTCGAGTAATTCAGCTACCAACTTCTCAATGACATCCTTTTGCGCTGCCGGGTATCGATATGGCTTTAGAGAAATAGGATTTGTGCCCTCTTCTAAGACAATGGGGTGATTATGGCCCTCCCGCAAAGGTGGGAGACCATTTGGCTCATCAAATACAGCTTGAAAAGTCCCCAAAACACCTTGAATTTCCGCTGGTAGGTTAGAATTAGTGGACTTAAATGGCAAAGCAACTCACCTTGTCATCTTGAACCTCAACCAACTGTATCAAGTATAATTGTTCATCTTTGAGGCAGCTGGCTTCCACTCTCTTAGGGACGTGAGCCTGCAATCTCACTAACTGGGTATCCTTCCAAAAATACATTGATAATGACTCATAGTCCCAAAAAGCATTCTTTATGCTTTTAAGCCATTGCAACCCCAGCACCATATCATAAGTATGTAATTCAATAATTCGCAGGTCACATATGAATTCCAATCCCTGCATTTTCCATCGGAACCCATGCCACACACCATGAACTCTTAGCTTCCCACCCCCTGCTACCTCAACATGAGATGGAGGTGTTTCCTGAATCTGCCATCCAAGTGTAATGGCTGTGTCAAAATTTAAGAAATCATGGGTGCTGCCACTATCTATCAAAATTTGTAAAGGAAGCTTCCCGACAGCACCCAAAACTCTCATAGATTCAGCCTGGTCTGTCCCTTCAATGGCGTACAACGAAATGTTAGGTGGCTCTGTTTCTTCAACTCCCTCGGCCTCAGGGACTTCAGACCCCGTATCAGTACCAGTGCTGTCATCATCCAACAGGACCAAATGAAGTTGCATTTTCTGTCTTTGGGGGCACTTATGATCCCTTGAAAATGGCCCATGGCAGAAGAAGCACAGATTTCTGGCGCGGTGATCAGCTTCCTCTTCGGCGGTCAGTGCCTTCACTGGGTGAGAGATTGCTTTTTGGACGAAACCGGAATTTTGATAAGCTTGGGGGGTTTTCTGGTCTTTTCGGTAGGACCCATTAGAGAAAGAAGAGTTCTTAGTGAGTGTCGACGTGTTAGCCACCGAATTTGACCAAGAATTCGATATATTCTGCTTCTGAAACTTGTCGGCATTCGGTTTCTGAGTTCTGCGATTGACCGCGATTTCTTGGGTCCGCGCGAGACGTCGGGCTTCTTGCAACGTTCTGGGATTAAAGAGACGCACCGAATCCGCGATCTCATCCTTCAGCGCCCCCATGTATGCGTCAACAAGATACGTCTCCGAGAGGTCGAGCTTCGCTGTGATTTGATCGAATCTTGTATTAAAATCAGCCACCGTTCCCGTCTGCCGCAAGTGCGTGAAGTCGGTCATTGGTGTCTCATAAGGCTGACCGAAGGTGTCTACTAGCAACGCCGAATATGCTGCCCACGTCGGCGGTTGTCGCCAGCGCCGCTCCACCGCGCGATGCCATTGAAACCGCTCGTCGTCCAAATGCATAGAAGCCATAGTGACTTTGGAAGCCTCCGGTGTCTCGTCAATTTCAAAAAACCGATCAACCTTTGCCAACCAGGTATCCATATCTTGCCCAGTGTATCTGGGAAACTCCATTTTAGTAAATTGGGTGGGTCGCTGGTATGGTGGTTGCCCATTTCTTCCCCTTTCTTGAAATTCTGGTACCCTCGGTGGACCATGTTGGGTCAGCCGTTGCATTGCTGCAGCCAAGGTTCGGATTTCGTGGGTCATGTCTTGAAGATTCTCTTGCATCCCACGTTGTTCTTGAGTAATGGTATGCAAGTTATCTTGCATGCCACGTTGAACCGTCTGTAGCTCCTCTCGATAGCCTTGGACTGAGTCATGCAGTGTCCCAATCGAAGATTCAAGGGAGCCCACCCGCTGGTCTAGAACGTGTGTCTTGTCTTCCATCAGTCTTGCACTTTCTTGCTGTCGAGTCTTCACCATGCACTTCTGTTGTGATGAACCGATAATCACAGGCTGAGGGTCGTTGGCTCTGATACCACTGATAGAGGTGTGTTATATGAATCTTGGATTTTAGGAATTAGGGTAGAATAGAGGAGAAATCAGAGGGTTGAAGAAGGAGAATTAGAGAGATTAGAGAGGGAATAGGAAACCGAGAGGGACTGAATAATACTTCAGACTTTGTTAACTTCTCAAAACTCCTCACAATGAATATCCCCTGCCATATATATAGGCTTTGGGACAGAAACAGAAACAGACAGAACCGGTAACGGAAACAGACAGAATCGGTAACAGAAGATAACAGAAACAGAAGGAAAAGGATTAACCTATTAACCTACCCAACTAACCTAATTAACTTTTAGGAAAATTAATATTACAATATCATATCAACAAGCCGCACAGTACAGCACACTTTTGAGCTTGTACACATGAATTACATCAGCTGCCATTGGCATAAGAAGATGGAAGGCTATATCATCAAGCATAATGCTATGCAAACATAGTTTAATGATGATAGTTTGAAACCATGGATCCAGAGTAATGAATTAAAACAATGAAAAATCAAAGTTGCAAAGTGTTTGCCTTAGACCCTCCAAAGAACTTGATGGTTGGAGTGGAGAGTACAAGGACTTCAGAACATCAGGCTGTGAGTTTAACGAATTGTACTGGTGTATGTAACCTGCATGCACCATAAATGCACATAAGAATTGTTAGGTGAAAAAGTCACAACAAACGTGAAATATAATCTTCAACTAGACATAGATTAGAACCTTTCCCGTCTGGCATTCCAGTTTGGATGTCTCAAGATTTAAAGGCAAAAATAGTTTCAAAAAGTTGATGAAATCATATAAGCATATGAAAAAGATAGCCCACTGGATGATAGAAGAGAACTTACGAATGCAGATTCCAAAGTCCTGAGATGCATGCTGCTCAGCATGCCCCCCAGCCCATCACAGTCATCCTTAATTAAATGATCTCGATGGAAGCACATGTTCCATCACCTGAAACACACTATTTCACTTATGTTGAACAGGTGCGTTCAGCTGCATTTCTCTGCACAATGACAGAGTCCATAGCAGCCATTAATTGCCAGGAAATTCCAGCCATCCATTTTCAAACTCATTAAACTCTTGCTGCAAGTCAGTTCAAAAAAAGAAAGAGTCAGATCCTGTGATGGGTTGAAACAGCAATGCCATATCTGCAGCAGTGATGCATTGCAGCAACCAGTGACTGAAGTAGCAAGGAGTTGCAACAGCAAAAGGTTGCAGAAACTTCAACTTCGGCCTCACATTCAGAAGGAGTTATCTGAAGGTGACAAAATGCACCATCTAGGACATGCAGCGGGCATTTTATAGGGTAAAGAAAATGGATGGCTGGGGATTTCTTGACAATGGATGACTATTATAAACTCCTGTCATTATGCAAAAAGAAAAGAAAGCCAAAACCTACCATTTCAATATAAATGAAATGTTCATTTTGAGAGATGCAACATATGGCTCTGGATGGGTTATTTGATCAAGTGGACAATTACGATAAGCTGAATAGCATGTGTCAGAGGCAGTGAGGAATTTGCATCTGAGAACTTATGACCATGCAAAAGTAGGGTGAGCCCCAATATTTAAAGATCTTTATTGAATTGGTAGGGTAGAATGATAACCAGGTTCTTCATTCCCCATTAATATAGAACCATGGCTCCATTCTCTCACACAACAACATAGTTGAGATGCTGGAGAAAGTGATCCAAAATACGAAACCCATCCCCAGCTATTGGGACAGAAAATATGTAGGGCCGCCTATACAAAATCAACGAGCTATATCAGCCTCTAGGTGGCTTTAGGACCAGATCATGATTCACCCAATTTTAGGGAATGCTGAAGAATTCACCTCATGGCCCAAAGGAAAAGTCCAACCTGATTAAGGAACTTTTTCTCAAACCCTTTAACATTGATTAGGTGGATATGAGCTTCTCTAATTACACCCTGGGGGCTTATCACAACTGGCCACCCATTCTCAGCCTTTTTTATGAGCAAAGTAAAGGTAAAAAAGCCATGCCAGGAATTAGCAGAACAAATTGAACCTTAGATTTCAAATAGAAGTATATTTAAGTTCAAACTTTGTTGCTAAACTATGTTTTAGCTTCATATTCCCTTTTCTAATTTATTTTCTTTCTAACTATTTGGAATTCATGCAAAAGGGTTACCGCCGAGACAAATTGAACAGCAAATAATCAACGAGTGAATGAAAGATTTAATTTTAGATGTTCACCACAGTTTTCTACCGAATTAGTAAAACCAAGGCTTGTATTTCTAAAGTCAAACAGAGGAAGCTTGAGGCCCCAGTTTTAACTATTAAGTTATTAAAACCTTATATCCAACCCATGTATCCACCTCGTACTGAAACAAAGAGAATACAAATGTAAGCTCACCGATATAAAGACTCATAAAAGATCCAGCACATAACGCTTCTAGTACCATGATAATCCTGTAGAGTTTTAGATGACAAAAAGTAAACACCGTGATATAAAGAAATATAGAAAAGGCCTTAGAAGGAATTACATATGCCATTTGTAGAACAAGAACTTGATAATGAACAAATAAACTAAGGGAATCAGGAATAGAAAAAGAAAACCATCACAGATTACATGCATCGCATGCATATATCAGTTGTAAGAGATGACAATAATTAAATTAGCCATAATAAGAAAAGAAACAGATAAATAAAGACTAGCAACACCCTTGGTCATGTATTATTTAAGAAGTGAACCACCATTTATTAATTGATTCATAGTAAAAGTGGTATATCCAGGCTGTATCTGAATTTGAAGATGTCTAGAATGGAGCTCTAGCATATGTATCCGTACATATTGTACTTGCATCGGTCTTATACATGCAACTTACTCTACATATATTCATATATATTTGCAACTGCACAATCCACCAGCCAAATCACTTACAATGATCTTTGACCCACATATAAAAATGAGGAAATCGTGTTTACAGATTAAGTACATATATATTCATAATCCAAATATTATAACTATGAACAAGAATTTATTCATCTATGAATATATCGTTCTATCTCATGTCAATTTTTTTTATATATAACCTGTCATTTTCCTATTATATTAGCATATTTCCTGTACAGCACATGGATAAGCTTGAAAAAAGAACTCATCCTTAAAGTATCAAGCAAACATCATTACCCTTCTTTTGTTAATAAGATTTAGACCAAAAAATAATTGTTTTCGTATTGATATTCCTTATTAATTCCATTTAATCCACTCCAGTATAATAACTTTGATAGAGACAAATGTGTTAAACCTCAAAATCGCAGAGATTGAGAGAAAACTTATGTGGGGTTTCCAGACCATAACAAGTAGCATTGCAGCAGTTCCTGGCATCAAATTATTGAAGACAGTCACATCAGTAATTTGAAGAAGACAAATTATTTATATATCAATTGATTTTACATGGTGTGATACGCAGATTAAAACAGATCCAAGTTAAATACAGAAATGCATACCATAAGCAGTGATGGCAAAGGGAATGCGAACAATATACTTCAACTTCTGGCTGAAACTATAATAGCCCTACAAAAGAATTTTGTAGTTGCAATTTTTTACAATCAAAATACACATCAGTAAAAAAACTATATAGGACATCAAAAGATCACCAAACAAATCACAAACTTTTGTAGCCAACTTTTTATTGGATATTCTATTTTTTATCTGTATCATGGAAGTGATTAATATTCAAAGTGCATGTATTTAAAATTTCTTACTAAATTTGCAGTATTATCCATGAAAAGAATTACCTGCAAGCGTATTTTCTGCACTTGGTAAACCAAATATTGTTGAAACATTCCTGAAACAGTTAAATATGACCTTTATAGCCATTAAAACCATGTGCATTGAAGAATAAGATGCAAGGAAAACTTGGGTTAGCAAAGGCTTATAAAGTTTAGTAAAACTACACTGATATTTGTTGAATTATGCACTTACGATATAGCCCTTCAAAGTTTTGAATGTGTGTGCGTGTCTGTCTAAATCCATTATTATCTGCCTTTATGTTTTATAAAGCAAGAAAAAAATATATAGCGTTCGTATAAACAAGTGATGATATATTAATTAATATAATGTTCAAATTTCAACAAGAAGTTATAGCCTATGTAATTTAGTGGTAGAGAGGTATAATAAGCTGAAAGACTATAGGCATTATTTAGGAACTCTTTAAGTATTCATATCTCCAAAGACCAAAACCAGGCCCTATTTTATGACTTATCCAATGAGAAGCCCAGAATATATAAAATAACTGTCCTGTATGCAAAAAACAGAACTGCATAGATTCTTCTATTAAATTGTAGAATGCAGTATGGAAAGTTGGACGTTGTTATGAGCCAGCGTTGTGCAAACATTTCTTCTCACTTTCTGATCATAAAGGCATATCAATTGATATCAGGGGCATTCTCAAACATCTGGTCTATTTTTAACCATTAGAATATAGAATATCCCCTTGAAATATGTTCGACTCTATTGCCAACAAAGAAAAACTTTTCTCTGGAAGAGAATTGAAAGGACCAATACGATATTAGCATGCTCTTTATATATATAAAGTTATAAACGCATCCTAAACAAATCACAACCCGCATTGGAAAATATCCACGTGCAAAGATGAGGAAACAAAATGTATGATGCTTGTAGGCCAAACCTGTGATTAATAAAAGAAAAACATCACAAGTACAAAGCATTGGAGAGATCAGTCCATATATGGGGCGCAGTATCCACGGAGCTCCTATGGCCAAAGCAGTATAACCAGCCTAAAATTGAAGAAACACAATAAGCAAATCACTCCATAATATAAGCAAACAAAAACATAATTAGCTTGCAATTCAACCAAAATGATCCAATGATTCATAAGTTCCCATGATGTCAATTCTACTTGCCAATAGTAAGCAATAGAAAATGCTCCCAACAACTCTGGCGGGCTTCCGATGAGCAAAGAGCGGGGCCTCATGCAGTATATCAAGAAACCTATAGTAGCAATGATCAAACATCATTACACGAATAAAGAATCCAAGCAAGAACACTGCTAAACAAAATAATGCACGATCATTAAACAACATTGTGATCCAAACAGGCATTGTAATTTTGTAATTTTGCAAGCGGAAACACTATCAACAGACATAACGAAGTTTGAAGCTCAAAAATAGAATCACTGAACAAAGGGACATGTTAATGTTGATTACAGAGCGTTCTCTTCGGACAAAGTTGCCGGCGCAGGAGTGTATCTATCAGTCGTCATATTCTAGATTAGCCTGCTAGACAAAACTGAAGCAACAGTTGGTTGCGGCAGCGAAATGTTGAAGATATTTGAGACGCTTGATTCCTTAGTTCAAAAAATGGCAGGGCTCTATACTATTACTAACAGAAAATTCTCCCCTGCCCACATCGAACACTGAGGAGCGATTTCTTTTTCATAGTTGTGTGCCATCGATTATCGAGATCGACTGGGCGATAAGTCTTTTTGGAAAAATGACACTTTTGTCCCCTGAACTCAAACGAAATTTTGGAATCGGTCTCTACACCTTAAACTTTTTTGAAACAGCTCCTTAACGTTACTTCCGTTAGTTATTCGTCCTCTGATTTCCAAAAACGTAGGACTGTCGAAGACAAGAACTCACTTCTGCATCTTGCTCTATGGGGAAACCTTGAGGGTACGTTTGGTTCAACGAGGGGAGAAAGGGAGGGAGAGGGAATTGTTACGGAGGGGAGGGGAGGGGACGGGAGGGGACGGGAGAAATTTTAACACTATCTTATTTGGGTTGATGGGAAGGAAGGTGAGGGATTTTTATATTACCTTATTTAGTTGATGAGAGAAGAGGAGATAAAATATTTTCATATAGACAATTTTATACTTATTTTATTTAAGTCATCTTTTGAATTTTGTAGAATATTTAATAATTATATAAAATTATAATTTTATAATTATTAAATTGAATAATTATAACTTTTATGGAAATAATAGTTACACCATACCAAAATATTAAAGTGAGGATGGGGATTAAGAAGAAAATCAGAAAGTATCATAAGAATAAAATTGTCATGGGCATAATAATGATAACATGCCAAAATATTACCCATCTCCTCCAAATTCCCCCATTTTAGGAGAGGAGGGGAAATTTCAAAAAATTTCCTCCCCTCCTTAAATTTTTATATTGCCAAATAAGGGACGCTCCCCTCAAACCAAATAGACCTTGGTGATTGGCCACCGTATGCCCGCCCCGGGGTGCTAGAAGAGGGGTTGAGTTTGATGGGCCATGAAAGTGTACAAGGCGACTAGGAGTATTTTTCTTTTTTACATGCAAGGCTGTTGTAGACTACTCTAGCTTGTGCAAGCGAGATGCATTTCTTTTCGACGCTCTGGCCTGCTTTGGGAAATTTTTGCTGATAGTTTTATCATTTATTTTTGAATTAAAGGGCTAAAATGCCTATAAAGTTTTCACAAATGGGCATTGGACATAGAAATTTTTGTTGATAGTTGACCAATTATGCTGAAATGGCATGCTCACATGACATCCACGTCACTTTTTTTTGGATTAAAGGGCATTTTTTTCCTATAAGTTTCCACAGAAGAGCTATGGACACTAAGAAGTTTTTTGGGGCCAATAATACTCCGAAAGTTATATATTTTTTGTTGATTTTTTTATATTTGGGACATTGCTATCAAGTACCAAACAATCAAATAAATTGAAAAGTCAATAAAAATAAAGAACTTATAAATCAAAACATATATATATATATATATATATATAAAAGCAGAAAAACCTATAAACCATAAACAAGAAAACTCAAAATCAAAAGTAAAAGAAAAAATCCTCAAATCCATAAAAAGAAAACGGAAATTTTGGGTTCATGAAACCAAAAGCTACAACAGAAGAAAATGGAGAATATAGAAGAGGAGAAAGCTACTTATTGGGAAATTCTTCACAAATTTGTTCTGTGAAACACACCCATATCTCTTGTTCTATCGATGATGGATATGGGCACATTTCATAGAACAAATTTATGAAGAGTTATTCAATGAGAGACATTCCCTTCTCCTGTCTTCTTCGTTTTCTTCTGTTACATCTTCTAGCTTCCTAAACCCAAAATTTCCGTTTGCTTTTTTGAACCTTAGGATTTTTTGTTTTGCTTTTGAATTTATAATTTATGAGTTTCTCTACTCATATATTTAGTGTTGATTTATGGGGTTATTGATTTTTGTTGATTTTTCATGTTATTTAATCATTTGGTGCTTGACAGTGGCATCTCAAATGTTAAATGAATTAACAACAAACAATTGTGACTCCTGGGGCATTATTGCCCCCTTAAAAAAAACTTGTGTGCCCACAACTCTTCTATAGAAACTTCTAAAATAAAAATGTCCTTGTGAATACCACGTGGGCATAACTGATCACCTAACGGGAGAAATACTTGCATACTCTAGGGCTGCCACCTCATTTGTACTTTGACTAATTAAAATATAACAACTCATTTTATTTTAATCCTGTATGGCAAATAAGTCATCTGGAAAAATTCAAATTTTATTATTTTTAAAAAACAACAACGCATGGGAGGGAATTGCATCTTTTGTTTTTCTAAATTATGAAGTATATTTTTTTCAAAATTATAAAATTTGAACTTCTCCATATGACTCATCTGCCATGTAGGATTAAATTAAGATAAGTTGTTATATTTTAATTAGTCAAAGTATAGATGAAGTGACACTCTAGGAGTATGTAAGTATTTCTCAAACTAACAGTTGGCCGTTTATATCCATTAGGTTAGGGCAATATTGCCACATTTTTTAACCTTGCAAGGCAAAGCTACCCCACAAAAACTTTTTCTGTCCAACGCTTATTCATAGTAACTTCCAGGTATTTTTACCTTAACCCATTTTTTGGGAGAATTATACTTAGTCCCAAGGAAAAAAATAAATGAAGAAATGGTCCTTGGAGATTGCAAAATAAAAAAATGGTTCTATTAACAACTCCAGGAGCCTATATTGATAACTCGTTAACAACTCCATGAGCC
This sequence comes from Inga oerstediana, assembly GCA_963210345.1. NCBI lineage: Eukaryota > Viridiplantae > Streptophyta > Magnoliopsida > Fabales > Fabaceae > Inga > Inga oerstediana. The sequence continues at coordinate 176,697 of OY723410.1, forward strand.
TGTATTGACAACTCTATGAGACTATTTTTTCATTTTGCAATATTCATGGATCATTTCTTCATTTCTCTTCGTCATTGGGACCTGAGTGAAATTCTCCCTTTTTTTTCAATGTGGTACTGCAAAATGAAAACCCACAACTAGTTGGCGTATCAATATTGTTCGAGTTCTTTGTACAAATTGAAAGAACCTGTACAAAGAGAACAAAGTGAAAGAGGCTTGTGAAAGAGTCTAGATGAAGTTGCGGATGAGGGGTTGGTGAAGTCCACGGGTCAAAGTGTGTGTTTGAATTAGTTTTTTAGAATAGTTTTTACGATTTACGAGGTAAGTATATTAGAGGAGTTTTATCTCGACTTATGAAAAATAGCTTCTGAAACTATATTTTGGGTGTTTCCCAAACACTCACAAATAATTGGTTGTTTTTTGGGCATGAAAGCGTAAGAAACATCACACATCCTTAATGCTTATTTAAGGTTTGTTTGCTTCAACCAGCCCGGGGGGTTTAAAGTCCCAATCCAGTTAATTATATCCTAATCAATAGTATTTCTTGAATTTTGGACATGAAGGGCCAGAATATTTTGGGATAGTTATAGTTTTTTTTTATACATAAGGCCAAGACAAAAGCTTGGAAATAAATCAACCTAACAGACTATACATCCAACCTACTATACCATATCACCCCGCATGTATATAGTACAACCAAGGTGCTGCTGTGGCAATACCAGCAATCCACCGACTACCTGGTGCGCGTCCTTGGACAGTTAATCGCGGCTAGGACAGTTAATCGCGGCTGGGACAGTTATAGTTAGTCGTAGCTAATGTGTGTTTCTAATATCCCATTCTTCTCTCTTCTGGTGATTTCATGGATGAAATTTTGAAGGTTTGAGTTGTTGGAGTTGGTGGCTGATAGGGATTTGAAATATTTTACTTGTTGAGATTAGAATCATGCTTCTTGTATTTCCTAAGTTTTCGGTTCTTGGGTTTAAGGTATTATTATGTCATGATTTGAACGTAAATTATGGGGGTTTTAAGAGGGTTATTGAGAATGCACTAATCTCTTATATAATTATAGAAAATGTTGAGTATTTGTATAAATCTTTGAATCATGGGAGTTAACTATGAGAGATGAAAGTTAACAAATTAAGCATTGACAAACCCTAAAGTGCTATTTGAGTTCTGACCTTTACGAAATAGGAAATTGGTATGTTATGTTTGATATTCCATCTAGTCATAAATATAAGATACAGTTGATTTTTTTAGAGAGATTAAGAAAGTTAATTAAATTACTTTAAATTATTTATATTTGTTATTTTTTCTCTAAATTATTTTTCCTAACTTATAAAGTAATATATAATATAAGGATACACAACATATGATATGATTAAATAACTTAATTAGTTTTCTTAATCTCTAAAAAAAATTAGTTGTCTCATTTTATATGCATAACGGTAGGGAAAGTTTAGGCTATGTTTGGCTTGGCAATTGGAGGCCCATAAGCCACTTATAAGCCCAATTGTGTTGTCATCTGCGATTGTTTATGTTTGGTTGAGCGATTTTGGAATTGGATTTAAGAGAAATAAGCTGCATTTTGCAAAAGCCACAAGCTATTGCTTTTAGCTTCTGGGATTGGTCCAATTTTAATGCCTACCTTTTATACAATTGAGCCGAAAGCCTGCAATGACCTTCCAATTTTAATATGCAAGATTTAAATTATATATATATATATATATATATTTACATAAATATATTTAAATTAACATATTTTTTGGTATATTTTATAAATTAATATTATATAATTATGTTACTAATGTTATATATATATATATATATATATTAACACACATATAAATTAATATATATTATTCAAATGCATATTCGCATACCAATTAATATATAATATTATCTATGTTATAATTAAAACTCTCAATATGGTAAAAATTTATGTTTTTTTAATTATTTCCTTATTTCATAATTTGATGAAATAATATTATTTATGTGTAACTGAATATTTATTTACATAATTTTTAAGATATTTTACGTGTGAATCTCTCTGTATATTATAATTTTAATATTTAAACATATATGTCGCTAATATATATAATATTATTTCATCAAATTATTTATTTTTTAATTGCTAAATTTCCCAACTTCACTTTTTTAAATTTTCTATAATTTTTAATTTAATTTATCTATTATAATTATCATAAAAGTCACTTATGCTACCGCTAATCCAAATAAGTTTCAGTTTCAAAAAAATCACTTATACAACCGTCAATCCAAACAAAAATCATATAACATAATCTGACTTTTACCTAAAAGTAAGATTGTAAAAAAGCCACTTTTACAATCGCTATTCCAAACGCACTCTTAGTAGGCTTCAAGACAACTGGTTCAGTTTATATTTGATAACGGGCTTGAAGGGCCTATATGGGTGCTTTGGATTCTAGATCATGCATGTGCTTCATGGGGTTGTGAGTAAGACAATTCTGATTTATAGATCTCTCTGGACTAGTTGATTTAGTGCCCGTTTGGATTAGCAGTGGCAAAAGTGACTTTTTTTTAATCTAATTTTTGTAAACTTAAGATAGGATAAAAGTTAGATTGTAAGTGTGATTTATGTTTGGATTGGCAATGGTAGAAGCGACTTTTTATATAGCCGCCGAAAAAACATGAACTCACCAGAAAACTAGAAACTAGCCGAAGGAGGAAATTGACGTCGGTGACACAGGGGGAAGAGGAAGGTCACCAGTGGTCTATTGCAGTAATGAACATGACTCCGGCAAAGATGAAGAAGGAAGAAGACAAAGGTGATGCCTGAGTGGTGAGTGAAGTTTCGTCTCTTCCTCAAACTCCCAGAAATGGCACCAAGTTCAGTTCTCCTATGTCGCAACACTTCTACAGTCCCAACTCTGCTTCAATGTCACTACCCTCTATGGTAAGAGAGGAGCCGACAGTCGTTTCTGGTGATGGTGAATAACAGAAGATGCTACGTGGTTGGTGATGGACGGACGATGGTCAACTGCGTTCTACCACTGTCAAGCTCTCTCCATCCAAGAACTTCTCAACCGCCCCTCAGTCCTTAGCTTCTTTGGCTCTATGTCTCGCCGTGTCGTTCACTCCGTCTCCAAGCTGTAGCTCAACACACATTCTCAACTCACGGTCAAGCCCCTGCTCTCTGATGATACTACGATGCAGTCCGCGATGGTGTGGCGAGGAGGAAGATAACTAAGGTCTAGTTCTGAGCTCTCTCGTCTCTCACCATGAAGCTGTCGCTGCAGCAAAAAGCACCTATTCTAGGCTTCTTCCAGAAGCCACGTTCTGCGAAGAAGCCCAGTGGAGTTCAACGTCAACCCAAATGGCCTTCATTCGCTGCCACTATGCTTTTAGGTGTCAGCCGTGCATTTTGAGCATGCAAATGTGAACCTAAATAGACTCTTAACAGTGCTAGCTTGCCTAGTTCTTATGCAGCCAAAAAGTGGAGATATTTATTTCTCTAGGTATAGGTAGGTAAATGTTTGATATGATGAGAATAACGATATGATTAAAAAATAAGTAAATTATTGCCATAACTTAATATTTAAGGTCACATCTGATACGCCACTTGCTAATTTAGCAAGCAAGGGGCATAAGTGTTTATATCGATTTGATCTTTGTAGTTTAGAATCACTTCAATTTGCTTTTCCTTGATATCATACATCGCACCACATCGTGCTTCTCTTGTCAACCTCTTCACACATTGGTGCAACTTTTGACTGATGCATTTACACTCTCAATAATTTTTGTGCTTCTCATACCAAGTGTCATTAAGTTCTTCACATAACATGATGCCCACTTCTCTTTTTTCCCACAAGCACTTTTGACTTTTCCTGCACTGAAGGAGGAAGAAGGCTGAGAAATGCGTATGAAATGGAATTGGACAATTGCTTTAGGCATGAAATGCATGGTTTAAATTAATTGGGGTGGGAGCTAATTTCAAGACACAAAAATGGTGTCTTTTTTGATAAAGGAAAGGCAATATGTTGGCTATAGCTCATAAATCATTACGTAACTCAATGGCTCTTTTGAGTTCTCTCTACTGCCATGCAGATCTTATTACTAGTAGCACCTGCAAATAACAAAGTTAATTTGAGTCGTGCCCAAAGACACTATTCTTAATAGATATTCTGCAATTTTCGGCAGATAAGAAGCGACACTCTTTAGGATTAAACAAACATTTCCTGTAAAAACAAGGGGAATAGACCTACTGAAAATAAGAGAACTCAGCAAGGTAAAATACCAAAGGGAAAAGAGAAGTTGCTTCAAAGCTCAGATCAATCTATAGCCACTAACTAGAAGGAGTAGAAGCACCTTTTATAGGAAACCACGTATTGAACCATTGAGCACAACATTGTCACTTTAAGTGTGTGTCTATATTAGTTTTTTTAGAATAGTTTTTACGATTTATAAGGTAAGTATATGAGAGAAGTTTTGTCTCGGCTTATGGAAAAGGGATTCTGAAACCATGGTTTCAGAGTTACGCAAACACTTACTAAATGTGATTAAACTAAGATTTTAACTATGCCACAATATGAAGACATTACTGTGGTGTTTTTTAAACGTTGGGTATTAAAGGTTAATAAAATTCCATTATAAATTGAATATATGCGGTTAAAGAGATTAAAACATATTAAAACCCTTTAAGGTATTTGTATATATCCGTTTGCCAATATCCAATTAAAGTTTCCGATCAAAAAAAAAAAATATCCAATTAAAGCCACCAACGTTTGGATTAAAATAACCGGTGGAAAAATCTTTTCCTTGACAAGCCCTTAAATACAAAATTAATTTTTGTATGTTCTTTTGCAAAGTGTCTTCATTAAAAGGTGCTCAATTTATCTTAAACTCGCATATAAGAGATATGAAGATATCACTGGATTTCAACTATATTTGCTCTTGGTAACTCATTTTTGTACAAGTTTATTTTTCCTCGTGGCCTATGTAATTGTTCAAGATCACTTATTATTTAGATATCTACAATTTCAAGCAAAGCGAATCTTATTCCTTATCACACACCCATTTATTATTTCCAATCGAATGGATAGGAAAGCTAGGAAGAGAAGCCGGAAACGTGTTAGCTCAAGCTGGGAATCAAATTAGAAGAAAAGGAATAGAAGGGCTTTGTGGCCCGCACACCCGTCATCTCTAGCGTGGGAAGCGACTCTGACACTTCCCATCCTTCCCTATTGCACCTATCAAACCAACTCTTTCAGTCGGACGCTTCCTCTCCCTGGGGCTGACACTGGCGTGTAAGTTGAGAATTCTAAAAATGTAATAACCTTTTTTGCCAAACAAAAATGTCAATATCAAGCTTAACTTGCGTGGGCATGTGTCCTGCCGCCTTATCATTAATATTAAATTTAATCAACTAATTTAAAGAGATTGAACTAAAAAAATTATTTTATTATATTTAAATTTTATTATTTTTTAGAGTTTTTTTCCCAACATTTTTCCCTCTATATTTTTCTTTCCATCTAAATATAGGGTAGCCTTAGTGCTGGTAATGCGGGCTGCGGGCTGGGACGGGGCAGGCTGCTGTAGCCCGCCCCCTTCGCGGGCTGGCTTTTGAGAGCCCGAGCCCGTTTAAGCGGGCTGGCTGGTTTTTTTATTTTTTAATTTTTACTCTCTTTCTCTTTTACTCACTTATATCACACTTCTTTTCTTTTATATATTTATGTTATGAAGTCAATTTCATTCGTATTTTCCTTTTTTTTCATGTATTCACCTCATAAAACTATATAAATACATCTTTTTTAAATTTAATAATAATAGAATAAATAAATATAATATGAAAATAAGTGTTAAATAAAAAGTATGGAGAATTAATTAAACACATCATCAAAAGAAAGGAGATAAGAGACCAAGGATATTTAAGAAAAAAAACTAAAAAAAAATTAAGCTGGCCAGCCCGCATCAGCCCTCGAGCTAAATGGGCTGAGCCTATTTAGCCCCTTTTCAAATGGTAGCCTGAACCCAATTGTTTTTGCCAACCAGCCCGATCCGAATTATCGGCTCTAGGTAGCCTACCACCATCTCATAAATTAATAAAATAAATAAAGTTAATGGCTGATCGCTTCTCCATTAATTATGGTGTTATACCTTTAGAAAATAAGAGGAATAATGTGCCAAGTTTACTCTTGAAAGTTTTAGCTTAGAAACAAAAAGTTGCCCGGAAACCCACAGAAGCTTCAATTTTTTATCATAGCCACGTATTGAAAATAGATATAGCAATGAATAGAGCTAACATTCAAGCTTAACTTGCGTGTGAGATGTGAGAATTCTAAAAATGTAATAACCTTGTTTGCCAAACAAAAATGTCAATATCAAGCTTAACTTGCGTGTGCATGTGTCCTGCCGCCTTATCATTAATATTAAATTTAGTTAACTAATTTATAGAGACTAAACTAAATAAATTATTTAATTATATTTAAATTTTATTATTCTTTAGAGTTTTTTTTTTCTAACTTTTCTCTCTCTATATTTTTTTTTCCATCCAAATATAGGGTAGCCCACCATCAGCTCATAAATAAATAAAGTAAATAAAGTTAACGGGAGATCGCTTCTCCATTAATTATAATGTTATACCCTTAGAAAATAAGAGGAATAATGGGCAAACTTACTCTTGAAAGTTTTAGCATAGAAACAAAAAGTTGCCCCGAAACCCTCAGAAGCTTCAATTTTTTATCATGACCACGTATTGAAAATAGATATAGGAGTGTTTGGCAAAGAAAAAAAAAAAAAAGGATATAGGAGTGAATAGAGTTAACGACGTTCAAGTGACGAATCTAAACCTTACGCATATACATTCTAATAAGGTGTATGCGTGCGACTTCAAGTATGTCGCGTAGCGTGTTTCAAAGCTTTCGGCTACGTAGTTCTTCCAGGATTTGAAAGCTTTATTGCCGTCACTGGCGAATGGAGATTGGATGATGGGATTCAAAAGAAATATGGGAAAGGTATCATGTGACCGCAACTGAGATTCTAGGATAAAAAAAACAGGATTAGGGTCTCAGCACAAAATTGTAGGTGTACTTGGATTCCTTGGAAGCAACTAGCTTCTTAATGAGAGATAGTGGCCTGAATCATCTACTGAGATTAGGAATTGAGGAAACTCATCAGCTCATGATATGTGGATGTTGGGATGTTGAAATTAAATATCCACTGAGATCAGAGATTGGAGATAATTGAATGTGCAGATATTTTAGCTACAGAGGCTCACGAGGGAAACTTCCAAGCCATTTTGGCCAGTGTCTTGGAGTTGCATGAATAGATTTATGTGGAGATGGTGCAAAATACAAGCACTACTATATATTTGTTTATATATAACGTTCAATACTTAACGGTTTTAATGAAACTGTTAAATATGTAGGAGTGGAGTTTCGAGAATCACATATATAACGGTTTTTTAAAACAACCATCAAATATATGAGAATATATTTAACGGTTTTAATTAGGGTTATCTAACCCAGGTCGGATCGGACCGGAAACCAACGACCCGGCCTCTAAACCGGTTCGATCCAGTGACCCAGTCCGGGTCAAATTTTTTTTATTTTTTTTATTTTTCCTTTAAAATTTCATACTATAAGCCTAAAATATTCCATTTCTCACCGGTTTGGTCCTGGTTTAGCTCCGGTTTGACTCCGGTCCGACCCATTGACCCTTGACCCAGTACTCCGATCGGTTCACTAACCGGTCCGGGTTTAATTACCTTGGTTTTAATACTCTAACCGCTATATATTGGTTTGGTTTTTTTGGAAAAAAAAATGGTATATTTTATTTCACGGTTGTTTGTGAAAAACTGTCAAATATAGGTGATGTATATTTGACGGTTGTTTAAAATGAACCTTCATATATAATATATTTAACGATTGTTTAATAATAACCATTAAGTATATAAAAACACCTCTCACACCTATTTTTGTTCGACATTTGAAACTTGGAAGGTTACAGAGAGCTCACTTCTACACCTTTGATGACTCCACTCCGGCTACTACACCCCCATTTTACTCTCCTCCGTCGCTCCCTTAGTGGTTTTGCTCCCTTCTAGGTCGTTGTTCACCATTTGTGGATCGTAGGTTTTGTGGGTTCTTGGGTTTCTGGGTGCTCTTACAAGTGGCGTTTGGGTTGTTGGTTTCTTCTTCTAGGGTTCGTGGGTTTGGTGTTTGAGCTCTTGTCTTCTTGTTATTCATTTGAGTTTCTCCTACTATAGTGGGTTTTCAGCTTGTTTTTTGAATATTGATTCAAGTAAAGAGTATGTAAAGATTGTTTTTTGAGTGATTGTATGTGTTAAGGTTTTGCTACTAATTTTAAGTATTTCTTGTTACTAGAGTTGTTCTTTGTTGGTATTGATTTGGGTAAAGAGTATTTAAAGATTGTTTTCTTGAGTGATTTTAAGTATTTGTTGTTACTAAAGTTATTATTTGTTAGTATTAATTTGGGTAAAGAGTATATAAAGATTATTTTTTTGTATATGCTCTAGACAGAGATTCCAAATGAAGAATGGATGCTTGCCAATCGTCTATCGAAGGAGTATTGGGATAGGGTGGGGGATTTCATAAGGTTTGTGAGTCGCAATAATGTTAACTATCATGGTTTCATTATTTGTCTTTGCGTCAAGTGTGCCGTTATGAAGTGTGTTGATTCAGATAATTGTGAGTCGCACTTAGTGATGTATAGAATTTATCAAACTTGTACCTGCTGGACAAAACATGGGGAGAAGGATGTGGGCAGTAGTGCTAGTCAACTGAATTTGGAAAGGTGTGAATCACCTAACTTCAACATAAGTACATATGAGGCCGATGGTCTTCAAAATATAACTGATGCAATTGAAGCAAAATTCAGTGAATGCCCAAAAAAGTTTGAGATGATGAAGAGTAATACAGAGAAGCCTTTATATGAGAATTGTACAGAATTCACATTATTATCTGCAGTGTTGAACTTGTACAACTGGAAAGCAAAATATGAGTTGAGTGACTCAGGCTTCACAGAATTACTTGCACTTTTGAAAAGAATGCTACCATCGGGAAACGATATGCCAACTAAGACTTATAATGCAAAACAAGTGTGGCGCGCCTCTGGCTTAAGTTATAAAAAGATACATGCTTACCCTAATGATTGTATTCTATTCAAAAAAGAATATGAATCGTTAACTGAGTGTCCTTTGTGTTCTGCCTCACGCTACCAATGAAGGACTTGAAGCTGAAAGGTCTGAAATCACATGATTGCCATGTGTTGATGAGAAACTTTGTTCTAATAGCAATATGAGGTATCCTTGTGTAAAAAAAAAATATCACACATACTTAATTGTCATATATTCTAAATATGTAATGGTTTTTTACATATAGCCGTCAAATAAACTCCCTTCTTATGGTGACAAATACTGTATCATTCATTATTAACTGTTAAGTATTGTAAAAAATAGATCACAGTTATTACTAAAAAGACTGTTAAATATAGATTGTTATATTTAACATTCATAGTCTTATAACCGTTAAATATGATCCCCTATACATAACGGTTATGTTCGAAAAACCGTAGTGCCCAATATTAAACAGTTAAAAACTGTTATATATAAATATTTGATGCTTGAATATTTAATAGTTGAGAATCGTTAAATATTAAAAAAAACGTTACATATAGACAAATATGTAGCAGTGAAGAGTGATAAAGAGATTGGAGGAAACGAAAGACTTGTCTAAAAACCTAGGTTGGTAAGCAGTAATTTGCAGTGAGTGGGGTGTTTATTTTATTGAACTGCAACTTAACTACTGAACTGATAATTAGTACGTACTAGAATTTCTGGTACCCATGTAATTATAAGCAGCTGCTGACCATCACTAGAGTAGTTCCACCAAAGCATGTCTTCTTCCTGTTCCGCCGTGTTCTCACCTTACCAATATGACTGACAGACAAATATTATATCCGGTAGATACTCCCTCATGTCTTGCATCAGAATTTGCAAATTAACCTGATAGTCATAGGTTACCAAAGAAAAAGGTGAATTTGGAAGTTAACTTGATAGTCATAGGTTACCAAGGAAAAGGGTGATTAGAAGAAGCTGTCTTCACTACAAATGAAAAAAGGATATACTTTTGAATGGATCTTCATATCCATTTTATGTACAAGTACTTTTTGTCTCAGTTTAGTTTGAAGGGTTCAAAGTACTTTCTTCGATGACATGCTTTTCTATTTCAGTGACGCGTGAGTTAGATAAGGTTTGATCGATCGATGCCTCATCTGCAGTTCATACTAACCATAAAAGTACAGTAAGTGCGCCAATCTTCAAATATAAACTTATGAATGTGGAGGCATGCCAAAGTTATTAATCATGTTTCAAAAATTTATTAGTTGCGACACAGGGATTGACTATTGAGTTGCATTTAATTACAAAATAAAACAAGTTCAAGCAGGATGAGATTGAAAAATAAAATCAGTTCATAGTTCAAACATGTACAAATGTTGGAATCTCAATTACAAAAAAAAGACATTTAAATTTTTAATTATTTAAATCATTATCTGCAACTATCTTTAAAATTCTTTTTCGGAAAACATTGACGGACGTTAATTCAATCTCCTAATGATGACAATAATTAAGTCCTAGCAATTTTTTTTAACAACATAAGTTACAAATACACGTACAAACAATCGCAAATTGAAGGATTTTAATTACAAATAAGACATTTAAAATTCAATGATAACCATCTGTTTGTAATTGTCTTAATTAATTTTTGCAACTCATTTTTTAATAATTTTCTTAAACATAACTTTTTTTTTTTTGATCGAAAGTGCTGCTATTATTAATTCAAATACCAGAATACTGGAAAAGTAAGGGAAGAAGTAGCAAAGCTAAATGAAAAACAATAGCAAAGACATTAGCCAATGCCCATTCGCGCCTCTGGATGTGGAGCAGCCCCAAGATCGACCTTAGTCTTTAAGACATCTAAAGTCAATAAGGATTGTAAAGAAGGTGATGGTTCCGAAACCCACCCTAATGGGCACACCTCCTTAAAAGCCTCAGCTGCAAGATGATCAGCTGTTACATTACCCCGATGAGGAATAAACGATAAAGAAGAACCAACTTTAGATGCAAGATGTAAGAAAAATATAACTAAAAGGAGATTAGGCGTACCTGGACGAATCTATGTTCGGATCCGGGTCAAAGCTCCAATACTCCGTACTTGTGCCCACACAATTATTAGACTACTAGAGCCTAATTGTGATTTGCACAGCAGATCACCAAAACCAGAAAGATGGTAGGAGAGAAGGGAATTGCCAGAAAACTCAATGGCGGGGTGAATTGCAATTGAGAAGGCACACCCTATTTATAGTGGTTTATGGAGGCCACTAATTAGGAAACGTGTGCACTCCTTCTTGCCCTCCAAGACAGCAATTAATTGTCTCTCAATTAATTCCCTAATTATGGTGATTTGTTCCTCTTTTAACAAATCCATAATTATTGCTGAAATATTCCCAAATCTGTATTTTATACTGATTTTATTCTTATTTGATTAGGCTACTTATTTCCTAATCAAATAGTCCGGCCCATCAATGGGCGGACCTAGACCCAAAGTCCAACATCTCCCACTCGCACTTGATGGGCCTCCCATCGTGCGTGCGTTACTCTTTCTTGTTTCATACTTGGCGTCTGCCGTGACTGCGTGGGCAAAAATGCCTTTAAGATTTGGTGCTTGTGATACTAGAAATCCTTTAAATCGGATCAGCATCCAAGGACACCCTTTATATACATAACCGTAACCCATATATTCATTGCCTCATATGCTCCAAATTCTCCCATACATATTGCTCATGGCATATCTAATCCCTCTCGAGTTAATATGTTGATTAACTCAGATTGCCTTCCATGCACATAATATCCGCACTTACTAGCTACACATAGAGCTGGTAAGAGGTCGACCACTGATACTAGTACATCTTATGTATCTAGGAGTAAATCTTCATTTTTGACTAAACATCAGTCCATCTTGACTTGGTCGCTTTCCTAGTTTTCACTCATCTGACTGAATCGAGTGTGATCATGGAGCTTCAACTAAAGTAGCTGTCACCAAACCAAGCTTTCATGATGCCGCCTAAGTCTTAAGGGCATCGTGGAAGTATTCTTCCTTCCTAGGACTCACACTGTGGTGAACTAGGGATCTTTCACCCACATCCCGTGTTGCAGTTTAACTCTCATGCACATGCAGTATGAATTGCATGCTACGGTGAATGGTTTGGGGTGTACGTCGATTTCTTTATCTTTCACCGTACAAACATTAGTTCCAAAATGTACTCAACATTCGAACCAGAACTTTCTTTTTCACAATATTGTTATTCTCTAGAAATTCTTGTATTTCATCACATTTTTCTCACATATTTGTGGTTTCAAACTAAAATTGTGCATAAGTTTTATACATATGAAGAAAAATGTGATGTGTTGAAAATACTTGAAAAAGTGCAAAATTTTGAGCTAAATATATAGGATTTTAGATTAAATTGAAGAATTGAAAAGCTCATGAAAATCCTTCTCTTTGTAGGAGGATGATGACAAGAAATGAAAGCTTACATGGATCCTTGGAGGTGAAGAAAAGAAGAACAAAAGTCAAAAAGAAAGATCAAAGTAGCTTGAAGGTGTCCCCGGTTGCTTTTGCTACGCCACAGCGAAGCGAAAGCGAAAACACATCAAAAACAGGCCCTTCTGACCGCGTACGCTGTGGGTTCGCTATAGAGAAGCGAAAGCGAAAACACATCAAAAACAGGCCCTTCTGACCGCGTACGCTGTGGGTTCGCTATAGCGAAGCGAAAGCGAAGTCGCGATACTGCAACTGTGCGTTTTGAAAAACTGATGTTTCAGCTGGCTTTTTAACCTAATGGGGGCGCCGAATTGAAGGTATTCTACACAAGGAAGAGCTCAAGGACTACAAGGAGGCTTCTTGGAGAGCTTGATGAGGATTTTGGTGCTTCTTGGAGGAGATTCTTGGAGAAATTCAAGCTTTTTCTTCTCTTTTTCTGGTTTTTCCCCTCTTCTCTTCTATTTTGCTGATATGGTCATGAGTTCATTGTTGAGTTGTTGGTTTGTATTGATTATGAGTGGCTAAAACTCTCATTTAGGATTACTTCTACTCATTGTATGGATTAAAACTACTATATTTTCTTGCTTTTGCTAGTTGTTGAGAATATATGTTGATTTTTCTCTATGCTTAATTACTATCTTATGCTTGATCACCATATGATTAGTTTAGTTCAATTGAATGATGCTTGAGAGAGCTATTTTGGTTGTAGAACTTGAGAAAAATCATGTTAGACTTGAAGTTTAGGGATTAAATGGATGGTTTGTTGTTAGAATAGAGATATATCTAATAACCTAGCATAGTCTAATGAAGAATTGATTTGGGAAAGATGATTTTTATTAATGATAGACAAGAGTTTGAACATTGTTAATGAAGATTAAAAATCAATCTTGACTTGAGAGAGCTTGATTGATGATCTTAGTATCTTTGACTAGCATATGGACTCACACAACTAGCATAAGTGAATCAATTGCATAGTTTTATGAAATACAATGAGGAAGAAGTACTCCTAAGCCTTTAACCCTTGAAGTAGAATCAATTTTACAATCACCTTTGTTTTACCTTATTGTTTTTAGCAAATTTCCTTACTTGACATACTCAATTTCAAATGATTTCATTCAACCTAGTTAAGAACATAGTTACAATAATTAACTCACTTTCGTCATAGTCCTCGTGGGAACGATCTTTACTTATCATTTTATTACTTGCGACCCGTGCGCTTGCGGAAGCTAAACGGCGAACAAGTTTTTGGCGCCGTTGCCGGGGACTATTAACGAAAGTCTTTTGAGTTAATTAATGTAATTATGTGATTGATTACGCTTGAGTTTTCTTTTTTTTTTCTTTTCTCTTTGTTTTTTTTTTGTTTTGTTTCTAGTCTTAGGTTGTTTAGTTGGTTTTGTTAATTTTGTTGCTTTTTGTGCTTGGTAGTTTTTCTTTTCTTTTTAACTTTGTTTATGAATTATCCTTGGTGTATTGATGGGGCAAGTGGTGGATTTGAGAATGAAAATGATCATCACAACTCTTATTATGACAATTACATTTGTTGTGATTATTGTGGAGATTATCACTCGAGAGAGCAATGTCCCCACGCCTTAACATTGGAGTATCTAAAGAATGATTTTGCTAGAGCTCATTTTGATTTTCATGATAATACTTGTAGCCTTGGATGGAATCATGAACAACCATTGTCCTGGGATCAAAATTGTTCTTTTCCTTCATATGTGTCTCATCCTCATGTATCACATACTTCTCATGTTGATGAAACTACCCCCATTGATGAGGAGCAGCTTACAACAAAGGATTTGCTCCTACGTCTTTTAGATGGTCAAAATAAATTCTTGAGAATTTTTCAAAAAGAGAAAATTAATGATCATGCCCAAAATGAATCATTTCAAGTGGATGAAATGATTTCTAATCTTGAGCATTTGAAACAAAAAGAAGTTTTCAATGATATATCAAAAGATCCTTCTCAAAAAGATGAGGTCTCAAGTGAAACATTAACCATGGGGAATGAGGACGTGATACTAGAAGCTTGTGAATATGTTGGGGATGATTGTGAATTGGAGATCAATGAGGAAGAGAATAATATTGAGTGTCCAGTTGAGGTTTCGATTTTGGAACCTAACTTTTGTTGTTTTGAACAAGAGAATAGTGAGGAAATCCCTTCAATTTATGATCTTGGTCCTCCTATTGATATTTTGACTCTTACTGATGAAAGTCAAATAGATTTTATTGGTTGTTTAAAGTATTTAGGAGGGATGGATGACGAATGTGAAAAAGTTAAATTGGAGCTTGCTATAAGTTTGGCTAAAACATGCACTCCAAAGTCATTTTTTATTGAAAAAATGCATGTTTCTTATCTCAATGAACTTCCATTGTTGTTAAGATATTTTTGTCACAGGAGGAATGAAGACAAGGTGGTTCTGGTTTTTGATACTTATGATTAATAATTTGTGTTGAAGAGTCAAGCTGAAGGACTATAAATCAAGCGCTATTGGGAGGCAACCCAAGTTCTCAACACTTTATCTTTTCATTTTTCTTTGATTTTTGTGTGTTTTAGTGGATTTATGTTTGGTTTTACCTTTTTGTAGGTAAGGAAGGTTTCCCCATGGCTGAACCATTTTAATTGAATTGGATTGGTGCTACAATGAGTATTTTAATACAAGGAGTTGGAACTACAGAGGGGAGTAGAACTTTGCATTTGACACTCATTACTTAAGTAGTATTGTTGGTACTTTACTGATTATATACAGGATGAATGTGAATTGGGATGGAATTTGCATGTTGTGACTTGAGCTTTGGAATTGACAATCCTTGTTTGACTATGTTTGAGTAGTACATAATGTTGTTCTTATGCTTTTTGATGTGATTGAATTGTGTGTGATGAGATTTGGGTGCTCCTTGTGGAATTTGGGTGAGTTAGGGTGATTTGGGACTCTTAGTTTGCTGTCAATTTTTTTCTATTTTGCTGTCAGATTTTTTCTGTTTTGCTGTCATTATTTGCCTTTGCTTTGCTGTAGCGAAGCTGCAACAAATGTGTGTTTTTCTGTGAGTTGCTGTGTGTATGTGGTTGATGTTGCTTCGCTGTGGCATACTGAAGGCAAAAGCAGCCCATTTTTCCATGTTTCTGTCCAGTTCTCCAGTTTTTGCTTTTACTTTGCTGTAGCATAGCAAAAGCGAAAACCTCCATTTTTTCACCCCTTCTGTCCAGTTTTTCTTGAGTTTGCTCTTGCTTCGCTATTGCAAAGTGAAGGTGAACTCCTTCCATTTTTCACCCTTTCTGTGCTTGAAAAGAAACTTGTCTCTTAAAAGAAAAAAAATATTAGAAAAACATTAAAAAAAAAAAAATTCCCATCTCATCCTTATTTTTATTTTCTTTTCCCTCTTTATCCTTCTGAACATATCCCATATATGGACCACATACATTTTCAAAATTCAAACCTCCTCCCTCTTTTGTAGATTTTCTCCTATCCTGCACCCTAATATTCTCCAATCCACTTTCCCTGTACACAAAACCATTCCTCTAAGCTCACCAACATCTCAACTCTCTCATATTTCACTCACAGCACCTCCTACCCTAATCTCCGACCCACATCCCTCCATCGCTCTGTTTCCCAGCTCTCAGACTCACCTACCACAACCGCCATTCTCATAGACCTGCATCTATGTTGCTCCATCGAGACATGACAACCACGCTCAAGTCTTGGTCTTCTCCTTCTCTTGGCGTGCTATAGCGTAGCTCTGTGGCTTTCACCTTTGTTCTGTCCCATTGTCATGTTAAGGTAAATCTTGTACAAGTCTCCATTTTGGTATTGAGTTTTGGCTGGATTACAGTGGGGATTCTGCTTAGGCTTGAACTGATGAATATTCTGTGATTGAGATTTATTTAGACGTTTCTGTGATTAAGATTAATTGGGGAAGCATGCTCACTTTAAGCTTGAACTAATTTGGGTTGTTTGAGGATTATCACAGTGTGCCTTACTGGTTAGATTGTTTCACATCTGAATTAGTTGATGTCGTATCGTAGCTGCACATGCTTAGTTATTTTGAGAATTGAAACATATATAAAAAAAAGCTTCATGAAAATTCCAGTTTTGACAAATAATTGTGCTGTGTCACATAAAACAGCCGGTAATGGACTTGGGAACCTCGAATTCCTAACTGATTTTCATAATTATTTGATCTTTAGAGACCATTTTTTCAAAAGGGAACTATTTTTACTATTTTTGTCAATTCTCTGAGTAGTCTACATGTGCTAGTTATGTGGATATTCTTCTAATATATAAGCTTAGGATTGAACAGCTTGGTTTGGTCGAAGGATTTAGATATTTTTTTGTTTGCTTTGATCAGTCTCTGAACTTACAGAATTTGAGGTCTTAGTTTCCCATTCACTCATTTTATGCTTGGTTTCCAGGAGAACTGAATTGCATTACTGTATTCTGAAAAGTTCAGTTTGTTCAAAAGACTGTTTCTAAGTCTATTACAAGAATGAAATGCACTTTCACAACTGCATGTTTCATCATTATGAGATTTGAACAAAGCCTTTTAGTTCTGGATTTGTATTGCAATGAAAACGGCTTTCTAAGAGCACAGTTCACTTGTGAAAGTTCATTAAACTCTTGTTATAAAATTTGAATTTTGTCTTTGCAAATTTTCACCTTGATCCCATATTTTTAGTACTCAACGTTGTTTTCTCAGAAGTTATACAGGAAACTTGGAAATTTGATGAATTGTATATCTTTCAAAAAGTTCTCCTGATAGCATATATAAGCTGAATCTATTCTGGAAGTCTGTTTTGACATGTGGTTAGGATTGTGGGAATTTAGGCTAGTCTACATCTGTCCTGTAATGTTTGCTGAACTTTTGAGATAATTCTTTCATTTTCTAAAGCATCATTACTTGATTAAGCAAGGTCATTCATTTCCCAATGATGCTGATGTCCTAAAATCTTTAGGTTGCTCATTTTTCATCTACCAATTGCTAGTTAAATTTTGACCATTGCAGCTACTCTTTACATGCTGTTATGTGAATGGCAGTAAATCTTGTTTTGGCACCACGTATTGACCAATTCAACAAGTTTTCAGAACACGCTTTTCATGCTTTCGAAACCTCTTGGGTCAATTTGGAACTTTGTTTGAACTTGTGCTTCATTAATTAATGATGCTTTTGGGATGCAATTCTACCTATCGTGGGATTATTCTGATTGTAGTCACTGATGATTACACTTGGACATTCAATTTATGGTCTCGACTATTTGATTTTCATATAAGAACACCTCACTGTGACCATTCCTCTACTGCACTGTTTCTTTGGTTTACCAAACTGAAAGGGATTTGTTCAGCTACATATTAACAGGTTTCAATTTTTCATTCTGAGGTGAATAAATAGATTTTGAAGGTAGTGAGGATAGGCCTAAGTATGGAATTCTGTTTGGAAGCTTTGGACCTAGATAGACTTTAAGTTTGGTGGAAATCTTTTTATAGAGTAGTTTATTTTTCTTTTCCTTTTAGGTTTGTCGTTTTGTTCTTCAATGTGTTTTTTATTTTTCTGCATGTCCTTGATTGTGCTAACTGCTTGTGCTCTCTGTTCACTTGAGGCTACTGATGGTCTCTTCCTTACTCTTAGACTTCTTGTTTTGGATATGAGCTACTGATGGCTCATTGCACAGTGACTATTCTGCTTTTGAAATAGGTCCTGATTGCTATGTTCTACTTGATGTGTTTCCTTCTTGTGGCAAATGTGCTTATTCATATTTGTTGCTTCTTTTGGTCTTATATTTGTTGTGACTGTTATGGTGTTAGCTACTGATAGCTATCATGTAAGCTGTTTAATGCCTCCTGCTGAAAATCTGATATGTTTAGACAAAGGGTGTTGTTGCCTTTGGTTTGACTTGTTTGATTGGATGAGTAGTTGCCATTGAGCATGTACTGGTTGATGCATCTGAGACTGCTGTGCATATTACTTGTAAATGTGTCCAGGTTTGTGAATGTTTGTGACAGTGGGGACACTGTTGGTTTCAAGTTTGGGGGAGGTATATTGTGAAAATTTTAAAATGTGAAAATTTTGAAAGTGAACAGTGAGTGCACAGGTATATACAAGCAGTTTTGATGTATAGTTTGATTGAAAAAAAGGGGTGAAATAGATGAAATTTCACAAATTTAAGCCTTTGCTTGGGAAAATTTTAGAGAAAATATCTTTTGAATTGGTTAAATTGTTTGTTTAGGATTGCATAAATGGTCCGATGATTGGATAAACTATTTAGCAGTATGCTTGACAGGAAATTGTGATTAATATGCCTTGTTGAATGAGTTATAATGTTGGAGTGAGTTTCTAAGGAATTCTCTTGAGCATAATCTTGCACTATTGGAGTCAGGGATGTTTTGAAGGTTTTTGTTGAAGAAACTCTAGGTAAACTAGCTTATATACCTATTTTCAAAGGTACAATTTCCAAATCTACTTTAGAATTTTTTGAAGCTTATGGTGCATCTCATATGGTTTTGAAAAATGATCTAGGCATTTCGTTAAAAAGCGTTTGGGCCTTTCAAGCTATCCTGCTTTATTATTCTTCCATTTTGAACCCAATTTTGAGCCTTTATAGAAAAACCAATATAAATATTCTTATTGAAAACCAATTCACTTCCCTAACCCCTAACCTGAAAAACCATGATACACCCTGCTTTGAGATAAAAAAAAATAGTTTGATGTGTGAAAGGGCAAGTTATGAATATGAAATGTGTAAAGTGTTGAGGGCTGAACAAAATGTACAGAAGCCAAGTCAGTCCAATTTTGTTGGAAAAAAAAAACAAAAGCAAAAAAAAAAAAACAAAAAAAAAAGAAGAAAAAAAGAAAAGAAAGAAAAAGAAGAAAGGAAGTTAGTTCATTTATCTCAAAGTTTTTGTGTTTATTCCTTTTTCCCTTCCATTCAAAAATCCTAAACCCATGGCCACGTTACAAGCCTAAAAGTCCTTTTGATTTTGATACCATATGAGGTAACTTGTAAGTAGAGAAGGATAAAAAGAGGATAGTGAAGTGGTAGAGTTGAAAATTTGTATATGAGTTGGAGTATTATGTGTGACTGAGATAGAATCCGGAGAAATGTCTTTTGATTCCAAACACACACCCACACTCGAAGGACTCTTGAAAAACTTGCTTAAAGATTATAAGACATTCATCTTGGCATATTCTCGCAAGTCCCTGCTTCGTGTGATCTTTAGAGCAATGAATGAGGACATGAACATATCTGCAATTTAGATAAGCAATTTATGAAGTCATGTTACATGTGTGAATTTGCTTGAGGACAAGCAAAAGCTTAAGTTTGGGGGAGTGTTATTCTCTAGAAATTCTTGTATTTCATCACATTTTTCTCACATATTTGTGGTTTCAAACTAAAATTGTGCATAAGTTTTATACATATGAAGAAAAATGTGATGTGTTGAAAATACTTGAAAAAGTGCAAAATTTTGAGCTAAATATATAGGATTTTAGATTAAATTGAAGAATTGAAAAGCTCATGAAAATCCTTCTCTTTGTAGGAGGATGATGACAAGAAATGAAAGCTTACATGGATCCTTGGAGGTGAAGAAAAGAAGAACAAAAGTCAAAAAGAAAGATCAAAGTAGCTTGAAGGTGTCCCCGGTTGCTTTTGCTACGCCACAGCGAAGCGAAAGCGAAAACACATCAAAAACAGGCCCTTCTGACCGCGTACGCTGTGGGTTCACTATAGAGAAGCGAAAGCGAAAACACATCAAAAACAGGCCCTTCTGACCGCGTACGCTGTGGGTTCGCTATAGCGAAGCGAAAGCGAAGTCGCGATACTGCAACTGTGCGTTTTGAAAAACTGATGTTTCAGCTGGCTTTTTAACCTAATGGGGGCGCCGAATTGAAGGTATTCTACACAAGGAAGAGCTCAAGGACTACAAGGAGGCTTCTTGGAGAGCTTGATGAGGATTTTGGTGCTTCTTGGAGGAGATTCTTGGAGAAATTCAAGCTTTTTCTTCTCTTTTTCTGGTTTTTCCCCTCTTCTCTTCTATTTTGCTGATATGGTCATGAGTTCATTGTTGAGTTGTTGGTTTGTATTGATTATGAGTGGCTAAAACTCTCATTTAGGATTACTTCTACTCATTGTATGGATTAAAACTACTATATTTTCTTGCTTTTGCTAGTTGTTGAGAATATATGTTGATTTTTCTCTATGCTTAATTACTATCTTATGCTTGATCACCATATGATTAGTTTAGTTCAATTGAATGATGCTTGAGAGAGCTATTTTGGTTGTAGAACTTGAGAAAAATCATGTTAGACTTGAAGTTTAGGGATTAAATGGATGGTTTGTTGTTAGAATAGAGATATATCTAATAACCTAGCATAGTCTAATGAAGAATTGATTTGGGAAAGATGATTTTTATTAATGATAGACAAGAGTTTGAACATTGTTAATGAAGATTAAAAATCAATCTTGACTTGAGAGAGCTTGATTGATGATCTTAGTATCTTTGACTAGCATATGGACTCACACAACTAGCATAAGTGAATCAATTGCATAGTTTTATGAAATACAATGAGGAAGAAGTACTCCTAAGCCTTTAACCCTTGAAGTAGAATCAATTTTACAATCACCTTTGTTTTACCTTATTGTTTTTAGCAAATTTCCTTACTTGACATACTCAATTTCAAATGATTTCATTCAACCTAGTTAAGAACATAGTTACAATAATTAACTCACTTTCGTCATAGTCCTCGTGGGAACGATCTTTACTTATCATTTTATTACTTGCGACCCGTGCGCTTGCGGAAGCTAAACGGCGAACAAATATCTCGTTTGTGAAAAAGAGTTCTTTGCCTGGCTACAGGTCTATATTCATGCTTCGATCCATTTTCTATGTATATGCACACATGTGGATCTCATCTCAGTCTAACTGAGGTGACTCAAATGCAAAGATTATTCTCAACCATCTCATGGTGATCATTTGCTCGTCTTACCTTCCCATGCCCCTGCAAAACATGGGAAGACGGCTGTTCGTATGAGTGAATCAACCTCTTTTGACTTGTACGACATACAAAACTGTATACCTTTATGTATTTACTCATAACATACATACCATTTCTTTTATCTTCATATAAAAGAAGTTCACGATCTTATATTTTATTTGCGTCACTAGATTTTCACTAACTCAATGAAAATCAAGCTATGGGCTCAATAAGGGGATCTACCAACATTCTGTCAGTAGAAGGTCATTGAACTATCGCTTTCCCTCTTTGAAAGCATATCTCTCATAGAGATGTATCAAAAGGTATGTTTCGCCTTGCTGTGATACTTAGGATCCTCATCATAAGATGTTATCGTTTGGATCCCTCTATCCACCATTCATTCCCAATCTCTCATAGGAATTACTTTAGCCATATGGCACTTTGAATGATGGTGGAACGCGCCCTGCGTTCTATTTCTATGGATAACAGGAAAAAAATACTTTGTATATTTCCTTACTCCATCACCATTTGCCTAGGTCTTGTATTGGAGTATCCTTTCAAAAAGGAAAGTTGTTGTCTTGACAACTTAATCTATGGTTATTCTCATAACCCATTTCACAGCAGGACCAAAAACAACTTCCAAGTATGACAAAAAACATTTGGTCTTATGTACATCAATGTGCACATTCATATTACCAACTATAGTCTCACATGGGACTCTATCCACCTTTCTTATGTTGGATTCCTCATAGGACATGTAACCTCTTTAGGTTTATGCCCTTGACTTCAGGGGTGTCCATGGGTTTGCACTTTGACATTCTAAGATGTCTAAGGATTACACTTGTATATGTCTTAGGTGGAAAAGACTGTATCTTTCTTGTGCAACTCCGTTTATCTTGTCGATCAAGATATTTGTTCAACCCATGACTTTCTCAACTCAAAATTTAAGGATTCTCTGATCCTTTATTCCTTTGACTCCCTTGACACTTGTTTCATTTGTCACTTGATAAAGGATGACTTCATAAAGAATCATCACTAGACCATTTGGAACTTATGTAGTGTTCTTCGATTATTTCGAAGTTGCACCTTATGAAAACCTCATATACTACTATTTAGGTGATTATTTCTACGAAGCCCTTAAGCTGCTTCATGTAGAGTTCATCATCCAATTTCCAAAATTCCAAATTGGAAGGTGGTCTTTACATCATCTTGATGCAATTTTCAAGACTAAGTTTGTTGTCATAGCCAAAGTTCAGAGTTAAAACACACAATGGACAACCTTCCATTGTATTACCCCTTAGCCACTAAA
This sequence comes from Inga oerstediana, assembly GCA_963210345.1. Taxonomy (NCBI): domain Eukaryota; kingdom Viridiplantae; phylum Streptophyta; class Magnoliopsida; order Fabales; family Fabaceae; genus Inga; species Inga oerstediana. The sequence continues at coordinate 199,569 of OY723410.1, forward strand.
TGTTTTAGGTTCTACATGCTCCCAACAGATTTGAGAACCTACTTGTTCCCAATCGCCTCTTGGCTAGGTGACAAATTACCCAAACACGTATTTAGCTTAAAAGGAATCCAAATCCTTCTGCATGACACTTTGCAATTCATCTTAGCAGGTCCTTCTAGTGTCTTTCAGATACTTATAGGTACTTATCATCACCTTCTAAATGATGAAGAGAGCATTCAATCCATTAGGGAATCTATCCTTTATAGTCATTCGCTAGATGACAATTTGCTCCGAGGTGGATTTCATAGGATTCTTTTCCTATGTATAAGTGAGGTAATTCTCTTGTAACTTACCTCTTACCTCTTTCATTGTGAAAATGGTCTCAATTCTCCCACTCGGATCAGTGAACTTAGGAGCACTTGGTTATTCCTTATCACTTGTGAACCTTTTAAAGAGATTTATTGTGATTAATGCTCATTTCCTGCTAGGAAATCTGTGTTTTATGAACGTTGTGTCCCACGATTTTCTCTCAGTCACTGAACCGCCATCATTTTCACTAATGAAGACGTGTCATGTCAAATTCTCATGTCATCTCACAAAGAGATGCTTTGTTTACCTTGACCCCAATCTTCCTTACTCATAGGAAGAATTGTGAATATAAAGTTGATGACCCTTATGGTCTTAACTAGCTTGGCCCTGGTTTAAGGCCCATCCACGATTCATAGGGTAAGGTCGTGACTGACATAGAGGGCATTTGGTTAAGTGTGAATATAATAGCTGTGAGTCTACCTACCAACATATGGCTAATAGCCTCATTGATGCCATTATGTTCACAACTAAATCAAAGGAGAGGTCTATCTCTCCATTTCAACAACTCTATTATGTTGAAGGGTTCTAGGTATTGATAGTTGCCTAACAATGCCTTTCTTGTACATAAAACAGTTTGAACTAAGCACATGGGTGTCTTTAACCCTTGTTAGTTCAAAAGGTCTTATCTTTCCAGTTTCACTGTTTCCTGACTAGATCAGCCATTACCTAACAGCTTCACACTTGCCAAAAATCAAGTAAATATTACTGTATTTCGAGTAAACGTCCACAACGTCAACGAAACACCAAGCTGTTTGTGTTTTGCCCTCACGTTCATTGGTTCACTAACGTCATAATTTGCTAATTGCAGTGGATATTCTCAAAAAATGTTTCTTTGTCTTTCTTGCCAGGTAGAATAAGTTTTCAACTTATTCATAAGGGTATTAACCCTTTAGCACACGTTATTTAGCAAACACTCTTTTGCTAGTTTGATCATTCTCTTTGATCAAGGTGTACATGTGGCAAGAAATGAAATTTTGTATCCCTAAAAAAGAAACATCAAAATCCAACAAAGGATTTGAGAATCATAGTCTCATCGATCCTTAACTAAAGAGATAGCAAAGATGTGATTCTGTCAGTTGCAATTGCATGGAGTGAATCAGGGTGGTTTATCTATGCAGAGTTAACGTGTAAGTTCCAATCCCTTGATTCTATCTCTTTATTGCTTTGCTTTTGACATGAAGCCATATGCTTCTGTGAAACATCCACAACTTATGTGGATTGCTACTTTTACAACCTTTAATGGTTTATCAATGTAGCATTTCATCTTTTGCAGAAACCATTGATCTCTTCTAGATCAAGTTTTTCTCATAGATTCCTTGCCCTTAGGCATGGAGGATGAATCCTCCCACTCTTTAGCTAAGTTCGTCTGACTGATGGATCTTGAATCCTTCAGTCTTCACATTCAAGTTCAATGTGGTGAATCACATTGCTGAAGGTTACAATATGCATATCCGAGCAATCTTTACTTTCGTATACGCCCACTCAATAGAAGACATGGCTCACTCCCACTCACTGAGAGACATAGCTTCCTCCCACTCATTGGGAGATGTCTTATCACAACATACATTTGTTGTTTGTTAGAAAGAACTTGGCATTTAGTTTTGTCTCAACTTCTTAGTTTGGCATCTGCCTCAAGTATTGCCTAAACAACATGTTAGGACTTAGTACACTATGTTAAAAACTTAACTTAGTTTCAACTTTATGCAAGAAGATCACTTATTTCACTATCTTCCAATACTATCTACACGGCTTGGATAAGGTTACATTGCTCATACCAACATAAGTTTAAGCAATGTGGTTTTTTCTATACTTGATAGCATAAACCTCTTGTATCCTTCAGTTGCTTCAGCCTCTAAATGCTGAAGACTAGTTGGTAGGATGTCCCTGACATCTCATTTTTCTTGAATGAAATAGATTTGAGAGTTTTTAACTCCACATATATCTCTATTGAACTTGTCTTCATAAGCTCAGTCAAATAGACTTGGTCATAATTGGTTACTCAGACGATTATGGTATACAAATCTTATTTGTTCAACTAAGACAAGAGATAATTAGATAATAAGTTCACTAGTTTCATGTTTAGGAGATAACTATGTTAACTCTCATCCCAATCATACTAGTTAGCTCATCACCCTTTTAACCACAGTATTCATTTGAACACTTTCCCCTTTGGATTTCTAGACGCATTCCAGAAAACTCCCACTCAATCAAAGAGCAGTTATATTAACAAGATAATAACACAATATCATCTAATTAGCATGAATGTTCAAGAAAACAAGAAGAGAATATACTGAATTCAATTCTAAAAACAAATAGAGAATTTAATCTTAAATTCAATGGAAAAATAAGAACATTCAAAATTTTAAGCCTCATATCATTGTCTCTTAACTAGGTTCTCCTTCTCATAGGCCCTTCTGACCATATTAACTCATGTAGCTTCTAGCTACAATGTCCAGCTCCTCTTTACCATGTTTACATCCTCTCATTTGGATGTATTTATAGCATACCTCCCACTTGATGAGATGATTCTCACATCTATATCTATCTTATCCTTTGTCACAACATTTATGATAAAGGATTGACTTTTAGAAGTAATTGCTTCAATCCAAGTGGATCAATGTGGTTAGAAGCATGGGAAGACTTATTATTATTCAATAATTATTGAATAATTTTAAGTTGCTGCAATTTTTCAGGCTTTTATCTCTAAGAGTTTGAGTCAAGGTTGGATAGGATTTTATATTCAAAAACTCATTTGAATAATCCCTTACTTTTAAAGAATCTTTCAGCATTTAACCTTATGTTGCAACTGAAAATACTCTTAAAAAAAAGCCAACCTATCCCAAAAAATAATAGAACCAACATTGATTCAATTCCAAAGTTTTTGGGACCCTCTAAGTGCACATAAGCACCTTTTTGACTTAAAACAGATCCAAACATGCTTCAAATATATGCAAATTATATATCAAATTGAAGCTCTCGAATTTAGGGATTTTTAGGAACCAACCACGTCTCAATTGGAGGCCCCACATGCCCTCACGCACCCCTAGAAGGTGAAGGTCTCTGGATCCAAAAATCTTGAAAAATTGGAAAATTCCAGAATTGGCCACTCTTGACGGTGGCGCGTGACGTTCATGCGCCGCCTTACGGCCACCTGTCGGCGACACGCGCCGGCCCAAATGACTTCACGCGCCGTCCTCTCTCCGACGGTGCTTGCCATGTGTCAAACGGAGGTCCCAGTGGGTCCCACGCGCCCTACGCCTTTTTTTTTTGTCAATAGTCAATGAATGACTGTTGACCGTTGACCAGTCAACGTTGACTGGTCAAACCCGTCACCGCTGACGTGTCATTGACGTGGTGCTGTCGTGTCTCAGTCAACGTGGCTGGTCAACGGATGACGTGGCCTCGTTGACCGATGCTGACATGGCATTTGGCGCTGACGTGGCGACCGCTCATTAGCGCCACGTGTCATTGGTTGACCGATGGCGTGGTGTTGACTGCCACGTCATCGTCTTCAACCTCTAGCCGGGTCAACCGACCCGGTTGGAGCTCCCACGGGTTATTGTGACCCGCCAACTTCGGGAGGCCATATCTCCCCCGTCTTAGCTCCGTTTTTTGCGTTCTTGGTGTCGTTGGAATCGTAGTTCGGCGAACTACAAATCCATGGCATTTATTTGATCTTAAAACCTTTGTTTCATTGATCGAATCTCGAGTGAAGTGCAGCGGCGACTAACGACCCGCCAACTTCTTTTCTTCGTTTCTCCCTTATCCGAACTTCGTTTGACGCGTTCTAAGCATCGTTGAAATCATCTCTTCGAGCTCTACACATCCATGTCCTTCCTTTGGGCAAAAACACCGAGTTTCAAGCACCCAATTTTTCTCGACGTTGACGACACTACGTAAACTAACGTGGATGTGTGTCCTCTGGGTTTCAAAGGCTCTTCTAACCTTTGAGGAGTCAAGGCTTTTCGTTTTTGAATCCACATAGGTTCCAAAATACTCACCTTTAATAAGATCAAGGAGATGAGGAAGAAGAGGAAGCATGAACATGTATATTTGAAAATGACCAGAGGTGAATAATCATGAACCCAGTGTTTTATAGCCATGCTCATACATACACATAGAACATGAGTGAAAGAATCATGCATATTCATGTTTCAATGAATTAAAAAAAACGAGACTTAAGAATTCTTACAGAGCCAAATGTCAGACTTTACATTCATGTTAATATTGAATTCTAATATTGCAACGAAAACACAAATGCATTAAAGACATCGAAGAAGCATGTTAACAATACTTTGACATGCAAATTTTATCGATGAATGCAACATTCACATATTGCAAAAAAATGCTATAATCATATTTTAATTAGCACAGCAGAAATAGATGGGGATATAAACAAATTATATCATATACTTTATTCACATAGAATAAATCACAGCTTTAAGGATCAAATGGCTCTGATGCCAATGTAGGAAAAATATTAACTAAAAGGAGATTAGGCGTACCTGGACGAATCCATGTTCAGATCCGGGTCAAAGCTCCAAACTCCGTACTTGTGCCCACATAATTATTAGACTACTAGAGCCTAATTGTGATTTGCACAGCAGATCACCAGAACTAGAAATATGGTAGGAGAGAAGGGAATTGCCAGAAAACTCAATGGCGGGTTAAATTGCAATTGAGGAGGCACATCCTATTTATAGTGGTTTATGGAGGCCACTAATTAGGAAACGTGTGCACTCCTTCTTGCCCTCCAAGATAGCAATTAATTGTCTTTCAATTAATTCCCTAATTATGGTGATTTGTTCCTCTTTTAACAAATCCATAATTATTGCTGAAATATTCTCAAATATGCATTTTATGCTGATTTTATTCTTATTTGATTAGGCTACTTATTTCCTAATCAAATAGTCCGGCCCATCAAGGGCGGACATTGACCCAAAGTCCAACACAAGAAGAGTAATAATATCCTGAAGAACGCCATGACACTTCCAGTCATACAAATCGGGAGACTTGGCAGCCACACTATCATGAAGCAGCTTACAATCAATTTCAAAAATCACCTTGTCATGCCCCATATCATGAGTCAGTAGTAGGGCACATTTTAGAGCAAGCGCTTCAACCATAAATACAGAGAGGGATTTAAATTTGTCAACGAAACCCACACAAACTCGCCATGATAGTCTCTTAGTACATAAATTAAATGTCATTCTCTTTTTTAGGCATGATTTGTGGTTTGTGGGTGCAGGTTTTTTTTAATCAGCGCGTGAATAGTCTCGTGCAAGACTTTGGTGTGTCTCTTCTCTATCAATAAAAAAAAACTATGATGTGTCTCACACCCAAATAATAGTAACAGTTATGACTAACATATTAAAATATATTAATATAATTGTCCTTCTCCCTATTATTTCTCCCATCTTCTTATTGTTTCTCTTCATTATTTTCCTATAATTATGTAATCTCCTTTATCATAGATTATAAGGTTATACTTATAAGTATGAGGCATATGTTATGTATTGTATAGGCCTTGAATAGTAATGAGAATTACTCTCATCTTTCTCTCTTGAATTTCTCTCTTCTCTTACCTCTTGCTTTTTTATCCTAGATTTCTTTTAGTTTTATAACACGTTATTAATATGAAAGCTCTAGTAAAGATATATTTCTCTTCCTTATATGGGATTAAAGATATCTTTTTACTGATTGTTTTACATATCGGGTTCCATGACTTAAATTGGAAATTGTTATATTTTTTCTATCTTATTTTAATCTCCTTTACGAGTCCTTCTATATTATTAATATTGTTATTTTAGTATGGTCAGAAGCCATATACCTCTAATTTCATATTTTAAAATTATATGGTTAGAAGCCATATCACTTTAACTTTCTATTTTAAAATTACATGACCAGAAGTCATATCGCTCTAATTATCTATCATGAAGTTATATGACCAGAAGTTATATTATTTTGATTTTCTATCATATGCTAGAAACCATATTTATTTTATTTATATTTTAAGATTATATGACCAGAAGTCATATCACTTAGATTTTTTTTTTATATAAAATATCAGAAGCCATTAATCTTATTTATCCTGAAGATAAAAGGGCAAAAGCCATATAATGTTATTCATCCTGAAGATAAAAGGCTAGAAGTCATATAATTTTATTTATCCTGAAGATAAAAAGTCATAAGTCATACTGAAGATAAAATGTCATAAGCCATATAATTTTATTTATCTTAAAGATAAAAGGTCAGAAACCATATAATTCCATTTATCCTGAAAATAGAAGGCTAGAAGCTATACAACTTCTATCCTCTATATTATTAAATGGCGAGAAGCCATATAATATTTTATGTCTTATTTTGAGATTATATAGCCAGAAGTTATATAACTTTTATCTTATTAAAAGACAAGACCTATAATTTTGAGTTTTAGATTAAAGGGCCTAAAGCCATAATTTGTTTTTTTAGATGAAATGGCCATAATTCATATAATTTTAATTTCTCGCCTTGAGATTAATTGACTTGAACCCATGAGTACAAAATGGCCGAATTTATGAATTATTTCTTGTTTTTACAAATTTCTTGCTATTATCATTTATATTATTATATTATGTTTGTATTAGTTTTGTATCAGGAACATGTTTATTTGCCTCGACTATTTGGCATGGGGAGAGGAGGGGGGAGAAGGGAAGGAAGAAGAGGTGGAGAAAAAAGTTTTTGAGTTGAATTTAAAAAAAAATTAAAAAAATGTGTTTACAAAATTTTACTCAATACAAGATATAAGATAAAGGGTTAAAGTACAAAAATAATAATAAATTTATGCTAAAAGTGAAAAAGTGACCATCATAAAGTTCTTTTTTGTCTAAGAGTAACTAAAATATTACAAAAGAGGATAAAAGTGAAGAGGCCATTAAAATTATATATACCCATTTTTTTGAAGTATTTTTTATGTATATCAAGTGTTTTAAAGTATTTTGTGGTGCACCTAACACTCTAAAGTATTTTTTAGGGGTATTTATCACCTTAAAGCATATTTTTGTAAAATTATGAACTTAACAATTCAGATAATTTAGGGTATTTGATGCACCTAAAAAAAATATTTTAGGGTGTTGGATGCACAAAAAAAATAGTTTATGATACTGGACGCACCTGAAAGATACTTCAGGGTGCTAGGTGCACAAAAAAATACTTCAAGAGTGTTGTATGCATCACAAAATACTTTACAACACTAAATCTACTTAAAAAATACTTTAGAGCGCTAGACCATAATCCTTGAATTAAGTAACGGAAGTTTGTCCAAAATAACGTTGGTGTCACTTTTTCCATTTTTTATAATGTTTATAGATATTTTTGCACTTAAAAAGATTTATGGTGATTTTTACACTTTTGATATCAGTTAATAATTATTTTTGTACACTGACACTAAAATAAAACAAAATTAATTAAAAATTTTTAACTCCACTTTTCCATTTCTTTTAAATTAAACTATTTAAACTTTTTTCTCCCCTTCGTTCCTTTCTACCAAACAAACCCGTAAGGTTGTTTGGTACAAAGAATCTACTTTGATGGAGACGAAGCGAAAGGAATTTAATGGAAAATTTGCAACCACACACGTTCAATATATGAATCAAATGAAATAAACGCAAAAAAATCCTAGAGTCGAGGAAAAAATGAAATCTTGCGCACCAAAACAATACAATCATACAAAACAAATCACAATCCAAAAAAAAAAATCTCTAAATCATTCATATTTCATATTCACAATTTGATAATAAATACATAACCAAGGATGAAAATTTGAAATCGTGGGACAAAATTCGAAGAAAAAAAAAATAGAAAAGATGCCAGTCCACCCTCTCAACCACCCTTTTTCTTTTTTAGGCTAGAAGATGTAGTTTATCCAAGGTATTAAAACTCGAACCGAGTATTGAACCGGTTGAGGTACTGGGTTAAGGGTCAGTGGGTCAGATTGGGGTCAAACAGGGATCAAATCAGTAAGAAATTGAAAATTTTAGGTTTATAGTATGAAATTCTAAAAGAAAAATATAATATATATATATATATTTAAATTTGAACCCGGACCGAACTGGTTCGCCTGTTTTCGGGCCGGACCGGCCGGTCCAGTCCGGATTCCATAACTTTGAATTTATCAAGAGTTTGAGTGGAGTCTGACATTGGTTATTGAAAAAATACTTCAATGTGCATTAAAAATTATTTTAAGATACTGAGTGTTACGAAAAAATATTTTTGGCACAGAATAGTGAACACACTAAAAATTAATTTATAACAACGGGTGATATTGATAAAATATTTCATAATATTAAATACAATTTAGCCTAAATAAACATGATAAGATAAATATGCAAAAAAGCATGCGTCTAGTTAAAAGAAAAAAGAAAAAAGAAAAAAGATGAATACATATCACTTAAATTTTAAAATATTAAATTAGTTATTTTTTAAAAATTTGAGTTGTCAATTCCTATATTTTTTTATCAATTTCATTATTTTTATTATCAATAAAATTAATTCAAGATTTTAAAGATTAAATGGTATTTAAGTATATTTTTCAGAAAAAAAAAAACGGAAGGTTCCCTGTGTGATCCCCAAGGACCAAGGCTGCCCATAGATTCGTTGGTTAGGTATTCAGGTTGGCGTTTTTTGACTTTTTCCCATAAAACGTGAGAGATAATAAAAATCTTGAACATATGTGGACTAAAATCACAAAGCGCAGGAGAAGAATTTGGTCCGCTCGTGCTCAAGAGATAACCAATCACCATCCTTTATGATGATTAGAGCCGGGAAAATGGGTTGAGCCTGTCGGGCTGGTCTTTTTAGGCTCTGGCTTTTTAAGGATCGGCCTTATAAATTGTAACCTCAAAAGGAAGTCAGGCCTAAAAGAGCCGGTCCTGTAAGGCCTCGAGTTTAAAAGGGCCGGCCCTTTAAGCCCGTTTATTTTTTATTTGGAAAGGAACCATATTATATTTTTAAATTACCTTATTGAATCTATATGTCACTCTATCCTCATATTGTATAGAGTATAATTTTTGAGTATATTGTTTTGTCTAATTGAATCATATTGTGATTTTTGAGTATGATTTTTGAGTATATTGTTCTGTCTATTTAGAATAAAATCATATTATATACTATTCTGCCTGATATAGTATGATTTTTTATGGAGGTTGTGATTATTTGACTACTTGAACTTACTGCTCAAAGTAAAACATAATCAAATGTCCTTGAAATTGATGATAGTGGCGAAGAAGGTGAAAATGATAGTCGTCATACTCATGTTGTTTAGAGGTTAGAGTATTTAGCTTCTTGTCTTCTTATACTTTGGCCTTTGTGTGAGTTATTTATAGACATGATTTTATTTTTGATTATATATTAGTAACTGTGTTTGTTTGTTGCAAGAGACGTGCTATTTAAACCTTAATGTTGACAACATTTATGTATTAAATTAGAACTTTAATCGTTATTATTTACTAATTATATCTCTATGGGGAAAATACATAAGAAAAATAGTTAAATATTGTGAAAAGGACTTCCCGGCACTGGCCCTGATGCTCTCAGGTTGGGCCTTGAAAAACTACAATTTTCCTGACTCTAAGCCCTTTAGAGCCGGCCCTGATTCCCAGCTCTAACTATGACTAGTAAAATGGGTTAGGCCCGGCTTGTCAAAAATTGTGGGCTCGGGCTAGCTAAATGCAGCCCGCCTTGCGGGCAATCCTTTTTTTTTTTTTTAATAGTTTTTTAATAAAATAAATCTAAATATCCTTATTGTATTTCTTTTGATGTTATGTTTAATTAATTCCTCATATTTTTATTTTAGTATTATATTTATTTATTCTACTATTATTAAATTTAAAAGAGATGTATTTATATATTTTTTTTATGTGAGTAGATGAAAAATAAGAAAGTAAGAATGAAATTGGCTTTCTAACATAAATGTATAAAAGAACAAAAGTGTGATGTGAGTGAGTGAAAGAAAAATGGAGTGAGAATTAAAAAAAATGAGTAAAAAAACTTTTAAAAAAAAGGCATTCCAGCCGGGGTTACACCAACCCGAGGGCTGGCTCGAATTTCCAATACTATCCTTTAGCATCGATGCTGATCTAGATCCACATGTTCTGCTCATCACCCCAAATTTGGGGTTTTTTTTATTTTTTTTAAAAAATACTTCATGAACTAAAAATTAATTAGTTTAAGATATTAGGTGTTAAAACATATTTCAAATATTGGGTACTATTAAAAAAATATTTTAAAACCTCAATATTGTAGGAAAAATATTTTTCAATGAAGGATTAAAAATTAATTAATTTAAGATATCAAATGATAAAAATATTTTAGAGTGCAGTATATAATTTAATCTAAATAAATAAAAATACATGAAAAAAAAGTCCATCTCAAAATTGGGGGTGATGAGCATGCCTTACTCATCTTTTGGGTGAGCAGGGAATGCGAACCCGTGCTGATCCAGTACAAATACAACGGAATCTGACGGAAGCGGGGAACCCATGACAGTGGGAGGAGCGATCAGCGAAGCCAAGGAGATAGAGAGATGGCCCGGTTGTCACTACTTTCCTTCTCGCTCTTGCTGCTCGCCTGCGCCGCAGCTGGATCAACCTTCGACGACTCCAATCCTATCCGTTTGGTAACGGACAACCTCCATGACTTCGAGGCTGAGGTGCTCCGTATCATCGGCCAAACCCGCCATGCCCTCTCCTTCGCCCGCTTCGCTTACAGGTTTATCCATGTCCATTTTTTTCATTACTTTTTTTTTTTTTTCCTTTTTTGCTACTTCTTGTGGGTTTTGATCCTCTGACTGGGATGTATGGTTCTACGGTTGACCAGGTATGGGAAACGGTATGAGACTGCCGACGAGGTGAAGTTCCGGTTCCAGATCTTCTCCGATAATCTGAAGCTTATTCGATCGACCAGCAGGAGGGGCTTGTCCTACACTCTTGGTGTTAATCGTATGTGCGAACTTTCACGATTATTTTCTGTTGATTTAACTCCTTTATACATAGTCAAGCACTTCGGGATGAATATAGTCTATGACTGGCAGCTTTAGTAGATGTTAACATGGTCCAACTCTTCACTGATTTGAAGCTAAACAAAGAAAAAATTAAAATACTAACAGAAGTGCAAAGGAAAAATTATAAGCATTATAAGCCTGGGAATTGAAAATATATATCTTAGTAGCCTCAGTTTATATGAGAGCTAAGTTATTTTAAGAGGGGCCTTTTTGGCGATTATTCATCACAGAAAGACATGTAAAAAAGAAAAGGAGTGGGAAGTTGTAAGTAGACAACGGGGAAGGGTCTAGAAAAATTAGTTGTGAATGTCGTCTTTCCTCTCAAACAGATTTTGCTGATTGGACTTGGGAGGAATTCAAGAACCACAGATTAGGCGCTGCACAAAATTGCTCTGCCACCCTTAAGGGAAACCACAAGCTTAGTGATGATATTCTACCTGAGACGGTATGTAACGTTGACTCACTAAATGTGCTGCAATTATTGTTTCCTATGTCAGCGAATTTAAGATTATTTACGTTTATGCTAGCAAGTTGCAACAAATCAATCAATTATGACTATCTCCCTACTATTCAGGAGTTGGTAGTTACTAGGTAGAGTCCATTTTTGGCTCACTTAACGTATTCAGTATAATAGCAGATACTGCTAACTTTTATACAGTGTCACTTAACCTAGTTTTTTCTATTAAAGCTAATTGAGTTTCAAATTACGATTAAGGTCTTCAATTCTTTTTCCAAAGAATTATTTGTAAAATATGAATGACGGCTAATATTTAGTATGAAGGGAGTATAATTATTGTCTCCATTAGTCGCTAGCGGCTACCTGCTCTTCGTTGAAATTGTCTGTTGAACGCAGCTATAGCAGCGTAATCAGTTTCGAATAATTAATTAGTTTCTGCTGCTTTTTGGTTCGATGGATGAGGACTGGTTCTCGGGGAGTTTAGGAAATTGGAAAACGGTTAATCAGGATCTCAACAGGTCCTGTCATTGTTAGCCTTTTTTTCCCTCCTTCTCCTTGTTTTTGGTTATTTGCAATTGCTAATTTTGTAGATATCGTCTGTGTGCCTTCCATCCTCTCGACATTGGAAATCATGATACCTATAGAATCTTTAACATTTTTCTTTGCCTTTGGCTGTCTTTACTTGCAGAAAGACTGGAGAAAAGAAGGTATAGTCAGCCCAGTCAAAGATCAAGGCCACTGTGGATCCTGCTGGACATTCAGGTTAGTTTTGCCCTTAGAAAATGTCTGGAACGACTAAGGCATTACTCTATTTCTGCCATCATGCTTCTGACCATGATAATCTAACATCTACCTTTTGCAGCACCACTGGGGCTTTGGAGGCAGCTTATGCTCAGGCATTTGGAAAAAATATCTCTCTCTCTGAGCAGCAGCTAGTGGATTGCGCTGGAGCTTTCAACAACTTTGGTTGTCATGGTGGGCTTCCATCCCAAGCCTTTGAATACATCAAATACAATGGCGGGCTTGAGACCGAGAAAGCATATCCTTACACGGGAAAAGATGAAGTTTGCAAATTCTCCGCTGAAAATGTTGCTATCCGAGTCCTTGACTCTGTCAATATCACCTTGGTAATTGAACTGATGGGTTTTCTTTTACTTCTTTTATATGAGCCAAGGTGTTTTTTAGCTTATATCGGATATGTGATTCGAGACAGATATTACAGAATCAGATTTAATTTGTCCTCACAACTGTTCAACATTTTCTTATTGATCTATCATCTCTTGGGTGCAGGGTGCTGAGGATGAATTAAAGCATGCAGTTGCTTTTGTTCGGCCGGTTAGTGTGGCATTTGAGGTGGTGAGTAGTTTCCGATTCTACAAGGAAGGTGTTTACACTAGCGACACTTGTGGCAGCACTCCCATGGTGAGTTCTAATATTGAGAAGCAAAAGACTATCTGACTCTATTAATTGGAGTGTCTTTAATGCAACTGCAGATCAAACTGCATTGCTAGAAGTCTAATGCATTGATACGAATTTAATATGGTCTATCAAAACGCGGTTCATTCTGTTCTGACACCCTAACGATTGTGAACACCTTGGATTTTAAGTATACTGACAGGAGCCATTTGTCATCAAAATAGATGAGTTGCATGCATATGCTCGTTTTCCATGTTAGTTTCTGGGATAAGGCACTGATCGGACATTCTTTGACCAAATCTGAATTTACCTGGCAGGATGTGAACCATGCTGTTCTTGCAGTTGGGTATGGAGAGGAAGATGGTGTCCCATATTGGATCATCAAAAACTCTTGGGGAGATAGCTGGGGTGACCATGGCTACTTCAAGATGGAATTGGGGAAGAACCTTTGCGGTAAATATCTGAAAGACTTCAGCCATAGAAAAATAGCCCATAATTGTGTGTGTAATATATATATAGAGGGAGGGAGGGAGGGAGACTTTTATTGGTTTGAATATTTGGTTTCTATGCAAAAATTGGTTTTGCTAATTCTTGATATTAAACTTCAAATTTTAGGAATTTCAACCTGCGCATCTTATCCCATCGTCGCTTGAAGTTGTTTCGAGATATTGGGAGACTGCCATGGGGGATACCGCGTTGCTTATCTTGCTTCAGATTGTAGCCGCTGTGCACCATTAAAGATGAAGTGTTATTTTATGCTTTTAATGCCTGCTAGTTTATGTACAAAATATTATTATAAAGTTGAAATTGCCTTTGTTATTCGGTTCTGTGTAATGCTTGGTAAATGCTTGTAAATCATGTGTATCAAACAAGGACATGAGCAGAATATGTTCTATCCATTCTGAGTAGCGACAGTAGATTCTACAAATGGTAACAAAAAGTAAGTTGGTCTTGCTTGCTTGTTGCTTCTTATAGTTGTCCCTTGTCACGGTTCTGCTCATATTAAATCCAAAAATGCTCTCTCCCCGGCTTTGCTAAATTTCAGTTCAATTGACCTCTCGAACCTTTCAATTGATAAGTTGGTGGACTGCGCGGAACAAGAAAAAGGGGACTACGCAGTACGCAGAAGCAGAGCCCTGATGAAGCACGTAACGAAAGGTGTGTCGAGACATGGAAGTGCAGCGAGCATGACAAGAGAAGGAAGATGGGGACTGGTCTCCCCAGGGGCATTCTGGCATGTTGATATTGAAAATGCCATCATGCCTGGGGTTCGAAACGTGGTACCTCCCATACTTCCATCCCTTCCTCCTCCTCACTTTCAACACCAGGACAAGAAAGATGGGCGCCCACGCAACTGTTTGGGTTAAAAAATGGGGAGCTTAGACGATACATATCCCTTCTGCTCAAATAATCTCAGACCTTGGAACCGGTTCGATACTTTGGTACTGATATCGGCTTCTTTATCCGTCTGGAATGGTGGGTGCAAATTTGAAAGCGTACTTTATTTTTTTGTTAAAAAATCATTTTGTATGTGTGAATTAGACGGGTATAACTGGCATGTTAGAGGCTTAAATCTCAATTTTTATGAAGTAATGAGTTTTGGGTCCTTTGCCACAATTTACCTAAATATGAGGACTAAAATACAATTTAGAATGAGTTTGGAAACATGAAAACATATACATATCATTGGAAAATTAAAGAAACAAGTAATGGATATAACAAAGAGAAAAGAGGTTGGAATAGACAACTAGGTTAGTGAGCTAAAACTAAATATAAAATGAACAAATCAAGAGAAATGGTGGAGGGTTATGAACAATATAATGGCAAGATGTGAGTAGAGAATATTATTGTTCACGATGAAGAGTTGTGAACATTATAATGCAACATGATAGAGAGCTTTGTTCAAAGTAAAGAGCTGCCAATAGAATGTTGGAGAGCTATGCAGAGCTCCATCTCAAACCATATTACAAGTAAAATTTACAGTTTTTACCAGACAATTTGCAAAATGTTTGTTGATGATCTTATTTCCATTGTACCAAAAAAATGTGTGTTGACTTTTTTTTAGGGTTAAAGGCCTTTTTTACCTTGAAAGTATTGCTTCAGGGGTAATTTTGCCCTGACCATTATTGCAATTAAGTTTAACTGTTAATTGATAAAATGTAGGGGCAAATTTGCTCTAAAGTGAAAAATTCCAAGACAAAATTTTACCTTAATAAAAAGGGTTAAGGTGTAAAAATATCCATGAACTTTTCTCAAAAGTGCATCTAACACCATAAACTTTTTTTAGGTGCAAAAATACCCATGAACTTCTCAAAATGGGGCAAAAATGTCAAACTGTTAATTGGTACAAACGTCCATTTTGTGGGACCCACAATTTTATTTTTTGAGGTGCAAAAATACCCATGAACTTTTCTAAAAAGTGCACCCAACACCATAAAATTTTTTCTGGGTGCAAAAATGCCCATGAACTTTTCAAAAGTTTATGGTGTTGGGTGCACTTTTTAGAAAAATTCATGGGTATTTTTGCACCTCAAAAAATAAAATTGTGGGTCCTACAAAACGGACGTTTGTACTAATTAACGGTTTGACATTTTTGCTCCATTTTGAGAAGTTTATGGGTATTTTTGCACCTAAAAAAAGTTTATGGTGTTGGATGCACTTTTGAGAAAAGTTCATGGGTATTTTTGCACTTTAACCCTAATAAAAATCACATGAATGACAAAATTTTCCTAAAAGTTTCAACTTAGGAGCAAATTTGTCTTGAAAGTTTTCACTTTGAAGCAGATTTGCCCTATATTTGGTCAACTAATGGTCAAACTTAATTGCGATAACAATTAGAGTGAAATTGCTCTACATTTGAAACTTTCGGGGCCAAATTGCCCTGAGCCAATACTTCTAGAGTAAAAATGGCCTTTAACCCTTTTTTTTTACTCCAAGAAATATTATTTCATTACAACTTATAGAAAACAAGATACAAGACCCAAATTAAAAGTTCTACAAAAAAAAGGCCAAATATATAACAATACAGAGAAACCTTAAAAATAGCTTAATCCTAACATAGGTGAGAGGGAGATGCGCCGTAGCTAAGAACCCTACAGCCCTAATCATCCATTCACCAAAATTTGTGGGTAAAAATGGGATTGGCTAGCATCCTCTATTCTTACTGTTCTCTTCTCATCCTATTCTCCTCCACTATTCATCCCAGCCTTTGGATTGAAATCTGAACGGTTCAAATTTAACATTTTATAAAAATATTAATAAAATATCAAATTATTAAAAAATAATTAATAAATCTAAAAATTGCCAAATTTTTGTTATGATAATTTAAAATTGCAATAAAAATATTTAAAAAGAACATTATTAGCAACAAAGTCCTTGTAAGTGGTGGTTGTTCAAAGGATCCGCCCCTTTTATGAGTAATAAACAACCCACAAACACCTACAAAAAAGATGAAGAATGAGAAGAAGACGTTCTTGCTGTTAACTGCATAACAAACAGTACGGTCTTGACCTGCACGCCTATTTTGGATTTACCGTCACCAATAGCCTACAAAAGTCATTTGAAAATTGAAAGACATAAAACTAACAAGACATAAGATTATAGTCACTAAATCCCAACTCCCAAAACCACCAAGTGAAGTTTGTTGTTGTTGAAACCCCCAACTCGATTTATTACAATAAAGACACGCAATACCGCCGTAAACTCAATTTATTAACGTAGAAGCAAGCAACACCACATTGTTGGTTTTTGTTTTTTTTGTTTTGCCAAAATTTTATGATTATTTTAATCCATTGGAATAAATTTTTTTTTTTTAATTTTTCACCCAAAAAACGATTTCTCGCGAGAAAGGTGACAGCCCAAGGTTAATGAAAAATACTTCTATTTCAGATTCAGATAAAAAAATAAAGCATCGTATCCAAGATACATTATCTCGAGTCTTGATCGCAGAGCGTGGAGTCGGAGGACATTCGAGTTGTGTGAGAGAAAGGAATGGCTACCATGGACACCGACGTCCCGATGGTGCAAGCAGGCGATCCATCCAGCAGTGCTGGCCCTTCTTCTAAGAAGCCTAAGCGGTTCGAGATCAAGAAGTGGAATGCTGTCGCTCTCTGGGCTTGGGGTACCTCTTCCCTCTACCCTAACCCTAATTTTTTCTCTTCTTTTGTCCCGTTCTTCCTTCCTAGCTGTTCAGTCCCTGCTACTACCAATTACAGATATCGTTGTTGATAATTGCGCTATATGCCGGAACCATATCATGGATCTTTGTAAGTATATATTAACTGCGTTTTTTAACTAGATAACTGCTCATTCTTTTTAACTATTCCCCTTTCGTTATCCTGTACTTTGGATGCATCCAGACACTCTTACTCCGTTTTTTCCCCCCAAATGTGACGTGCAGGCATCGAGTGCCAGGCTAACCAGGCTAGCGCCACTAGCGAGGAATGCACTGTAGCTTGGGGTATGTCCTGAAATCCTACTGCAACTTAATCCCATTATGAATCAAACAATAAAAACGCATGGTTTTAATCTTTTCCTCGTTTAGCAATTTTTCTTTTCTAAATACTCGTCACCTCTTCGGTGCGGACTACTAAGTGTGGCCTTTAAGTTTCAACGCCTTATTTTCTATAGCTATATGATTTAGGTCGTGCGTTTTTGTTCAACTATAGTTGATGGATGGTATGGTGATTTCCTGGTGTCGTGCGTCCTTGCGGCACTATGATACATGGACATTTGTCTCGGAGTGTTATTATAATTTTCTTCCTCCTCTGATATTTTCTGCTATGATGCTAAGTTTGTAAATTTCTCCTGGAGTGGATTGTGGCGTGACTTCTGTTGTCTTTGTATGTAAGTATCATAGAAAATGTCTGTAATGCCTATATGTTAGATTGTAAATTTGTCTTGTAAAGAGATTGGGAACTTAGGCCCCCATTGGCTGGCCAGGCATAGAATCTACATAGCTGTTATCCTACTGTCTGTGAAATATGAACAGACGAGCCACAAAATATTTTTACTTTTTCACTTTCTTTCATGCATTAATTTTAATGTGCATGTGTTATGGTATTGGAAGAAGAATAGAAAAGATAGAAGGAGGGAAAGAGAGAAGTCAAGGGCGAACTTGAGAGAAACAGAGAGGAATTAAGAACAGAAAGTAGAGAGACAGAGAGAGAGATAAAATAGTGCATATCCTCATTAAGCCACACAACAATGATCTGAATACAATGGGTGAACTAAGAGTATATATAGGCTTAATCCCCTTTTAATCACTGCTTCTAACTATAACAGTCTTTCCTAACAGCTAGTGCCTAACAGACTCAACTAGTTAATAACTAACTTTCTTATTCACATTATTATTCCATATCAATACCCCCATCCCTAAAACATCCTTGCCCTCAAGGATGGATGACAACAAGATACAAAACTGGACCTCAAAAATACAAATCTGATAGACTGATGGAATTGCACTAGTTCTGTGAACAACATTTCCTTGAATTCTTGACTTGTCCTTTCTATTTATAGAACAGCTCCTTCCAAAGAGCATGGCAAAGAGTTTCCCTTTGAACCATATGTGCAGCAGAGTGCCTGTACAAAAGAGTTTAACATGAAAGGTGTAATTGTTTGATAGAGAATAGATGTTTTTCTCTTATATTGTAAGTTAGAGATATGGTGATACATATAGGCTGTGAATTAGGGTTTGTTTGAATGCCCTATCACAACAGAAATTTGAATTTCGAATCTGATTCTAAATCCCTAAGATCCGATTCCGTTATCCTAATAATATGGAAACAATAATTCAAATAATAAATCACATTAATTAATTAAAATAAAATCTAACTAATCATTTTGGAGACACCTTGTGTTGGGTCAGCCACGTACACTTCTGAACACTCCACAAACCCAGTTCCATTCTTCTTGAAACATGTGCATAACTATTGCTAGACAAAGTCCTTAGGCCAAACAATGGAAACAGGGCCAGACAAGAAGAAAAAGAACTTAGTGGGAAGAAACTGACGAGACTAAATGACCTACTAACTCCAGA
The DNA here is from genome assembly GCA_963210345.1 of Inga oerstediana. Taxonomy (NCBI): domain Eukaryota; kingdom Viridiplantae; phylum Streptophyta; class Magnoliopsida; order Fabales; family Fabaceae; genus Inga; species Inga oerstediana. Next base: position 218,865 of record OY723410.1, read on the forward strand.
TGCCACTTTTGCATTCTTCCATGTTTCTTGGGTGTGAAAATTAGAGACAAGTTCATGTGTTGGAAACCCACTTCTACCAGAATTTATCTTCATCTCTTTATTCTTCTCGGTCACATCTTCCATTGAATCCGTTGCCCGCGGCGCACTCTGGGAAGGTCCAAGAAGACTCCAGCTCGGCATTTTGGTAATGTTTCTGGCTTCCTTTTGCCTCTGCGTATGCGCGACACACCTCACTTCCTCTTCTTGGGTGTTGGTCGAACACAACCCACCACTTTCTTGAACTCTAGAGGCTTCTTGAATAATTGTGGGCTACTCTAGAATTGATGGCAGAGGAATCCCACCATCTTCTTGATTAGCAGAAGTGTCTTGGGCATTTAAAGACTGAATCCTTTCCTTCCGCAACAATTCTTGCAATTCTGCCACATCTTGTTTCACAGGCAGAATCTCTTGTATAATTGCCCCCATCTTCTCAACCATCATCGTCATACTCTGAAGTCACTGCTACATATCCATGATGATTTCAACCTGACATCTTCTTTCAGCCATGGTTGGTGGAATTGCTTCTTGAAGCTGATGAATGACCATTAACTTAGAATTGTAGTGGGAGGGCCAAGGATGGACCGCTCTGATACCACTGTTATGGTATTGGAAGAAGAATAGAAAAGATAGGAGAGAAAGAGAGAAGAACAAAAGATTGAGAGAAACAGAGAGGAATTAAGAACAGAAAGTAGAGAGAGAGAGACAGAGACTAAATAGTGCATATTCTCATTAAGCCACACTACAATGATCTGAATACAATAGGTGACTAAGAGTATGTATAGGCTTAATCCCCTTTTAATCACTGCTTCTAACTATAATGGTATTTCCTAACAGCTAGTGCCTAACAGACTCAACTAACTATTAACTAACTTATTCACATTATTATTCCATATCGGCATGGGAATAACCTACATGGTCATCCGTCATGAAGTGAAACTTATGGGAGCATGAAGACAACTTTTCAAGATCATGTAACTTTTTAAATGTGGTTTATTCATTCTATTACTTGTCATTTAACAATTCTTTTGGTTGTACTTGCATTGACTTTTACAGTTTGAATGTATTCTACTCCCACCTTATATCTAGGGAAAAAGTTTTCACCTATATCTTGATGGATTCCATTTTTTCTCATTGGGATTAGGGAATGATGCCTGAACCTGTATTTTCAGACCTCTTGTTCACAATAAATTTGATCTAATTGTGATTGTGATTGACAAAGCTATTTACCCTCTGTTAGTTGGCTTATTCCCTCATGACAAAAAAGTTGAGGGCACAGTGGTAAGTTTCAAATTTTTGTGGTACATCTGTGTCCATTTGCAATGAAGTTATTGATAATATGAAAATCACTTGTACCTTTCTCATTATGATGTTGAATGTAAATGCATTTACAATGTTTAAGATAACTGTCTCCTGTTGGTTCATGATCAATAACTAGAACAATGTCACACGTTTTAGAGAACAAAAAATAAAACACACAATTCAAGGATCAATTGTAATTGTATGGGCTCTGTTTGGTTTGAGGGGAGGGGAATGGGAGGGAGGGGAGGGATTTTTGTCCCCTCCCCTTAATTGGCAAGACTAGGAATTTAGGAGGGGAGGGGATTTTTTTTGAAAATTTCCCCTCCCTCCCAAATTGGGGGGGATTTGGAGGGGAGGTTGAAACAATGTTGGATTGGACAAAAATGCCCATCCAATTTTATGATAACCCACAACTGCCCTTCACCATTTTCATTCATCAGAACCACCAAACCCTATTCGGCCGCTATAGACACCACACAAGAGAAGACATCTGCGACGCATCAGCTGTGTCTATGAGAGGGGAGAGATGAGAGTGTCGCCGGCTGTGTCTGTGAGAGCAATAGGGGCGACGGTGAGAGTTAAGTGAGAGAATGCCGAGTGGACTGCAACTGAGAAAGGATTCAGAGAAGAAATGTAAGTGTCGCTATCAGGTCTTTAATAATTTGGATGGGCATTTCTTATCTGTCAACTGAGGGTCTGTTTGGTGTGAGGGATTTGGAGGGGAAGGGAGGGGAGGGGAAATTTTTATGAGTTGAATTTTAAAAGATTAAAGAAGTAGGGTAATAAAATTTTAATAAAGAGAGTATATAAGATAAAAGAGTAAGAAAAATTAATGAAAAATTTTTAACCTCACTTCTCTAATTTTTTTTAAATGTATGAGAGTGGACTGCAACTTTATTTTTCTTTAATAACCCGAGAGAAAAAATTAAATTCGAATTATAATAAAAAATATATACATATATATATAGAACTATAATTATAAAATATAATTTTAAATATATATATATATATTTGTATTAGATGTTGTTTTTAATTTTATGGCATAAAAATGTTATTTATAATTAAACTTTATTATACATTTAATAGAGTTTGTAAAAAATCACTTATAACGTAAGGGTAAAGTTGTCTATGTGAAAATAATTTCTCTCTCCTGAACCAAACAAGGTAACATTAAAATCCCTCCTGTCCCCTCCTTTCTGATCAATCCAAATAAGGTAATATTAAAATCCCTTCAATCCCCTCCCCTCCATTAAAATCCCTCCCTTTCCCTCCATTGAACCAAACAGAGCCTTAGGGCCCGTTTGGTACACTGGAATTGATTTTGATGGAAATGGATATGGAAATGGAAATGGATATGGAAATTGAGTTTAAAAGTGTGTTTGGTATATACATGGAATTCAGATATTATTTTTATTTAATATTTATATTTAAAATATGAAATTACTAATATACCCTGTCGATGGAGTGAGGAGGCTAATTGAGGGAAATGTGGAGGTGGAATTACAAATCTTAGCTTCTATGATGGAATTCATTTGGGTGGAATTGACTAATTTGGCTTCCATGTGGAATTGGAATTGAGAGCCAATTCCATCATACCAAACAAACCCCTTCATGGAATTGAGACCCAATTCCATTTCCACCTCCTCCAATTCCAGCGTACCAAACAGGCCCTTAGTGTTTGGTAATTCAGTTTTTATAAACTATAATGTCTATATCTATCTATTGATATTAATAAATTTTGTGATAAGATGAAATCATAGGTATCTTTCTCGCTAGATATTCGATGTGAATGTAATAATATGATCAAGATAACTGTCTCAAATGCATATATGGCTATTGTATTAAAATGCTTAGCATTCTTTTAATTTTGTAGCTTTCTGGATTGTTCATGGTTTATTTTCTGCTTTTGTTAGGTCAGATAATTAAGTTTATCTTGCAACACTAGACTTGCATCTTCATTCTAGGACATTGATATGTCAATATTAAAAATAACCAACTGCACTATTCGCAAGCTGTGAATAGTGTGAATCATTTCCTGAACCCTGTGCGATGCATTGAGTCCACGTCTCATTCTGCACATTGTGAGGTTATAGCCCAAGTTATTATCAGTTAATTATGAAACATAAAGTGGTCAGTTTTCTATTTCAAATGAAGGAAGCCCTTTCTTTGACGTAAGGAATTGTGATTTAAACTCAGACTGAGAAGCATCTATTAAGATCACCTTCAATTTAATGTTACCTCTATTGACCTATTACCCGGATCATTTTTCACCTGGTTGATTCTGGATTTGGTATATGTAAATGTACTTTTTGGATCTACTTGTTTATGTAGTTTACCTCAGCTTAGAAAATGCAGGACTACTCAAATTGTTTTTCTGGGTTTTTTTCTTACTCAGGGGTTTGTAACCATGCCTTTCACTTTCATTGCATTAGTCGATGGCTCAAGACCCGTCAAGTATGCCCTCTAGGTATGTGCTTTATCCTTTTCCATCTATCTTTTACTAGGATACTATGAATTCCTAAGTGCTTTTCTAATCTGTTGGTGTGTCTCTGCTTCGACAGATAACAGTGAGTGGGAATTTCAGAAATATGGCCACTAGAACTTTCATTTGAGCGAGCACCTTGGAAATTTGGATTATGGATCTTACTTTCACCGAGGTAGTGTTGATAAAAGCTGGAAGATTTACTTATCCGCAGGAGCTATCCCCTTCTTATCTGCTGGTGTATCATGTTTTTAAGACGAGTAAAGAGGGTAACGTGTGAAATGTCTTTTGGTGTTTTTTTTTTTTAATAATAAAAGATATTCTATAAATACATTAGAAGCTATTTTCCTGAGTCAACATGAAAATTCATCCTGTTTACATCATTAATTAAAAGGGCGGTAATAGCATCAGGGGGCGAAAATGTGATATGAAGATCAATCGCCATCTTTCAAGTTTCTTTTGCCATAGCGTCTGCAACTGTGTTAAACTTCCGAATGCAATGTGAAATTTCCACGTCCCAATCTCTATCCAACAGAGTTTGAACCTCCACAATAAGCTGAAAATCAGGGTGTTTCCGAGAAACGTTACCCTGAATTATATCCATTACTTCACTATAATCAGACTCAATCATGATTTTTCTGTATCCTCTATCCCATGCAACTTTTAGTCTCCACAAAACATCTCAAGCTTCCGCAGATACTACCGTTCTTTGCCCAATCTGATACATAAACCCCATCAGAAATTCACCATTGTGATCTCTCAATACACCTCCACACGTGTAAGTCCCTAAGTTATCATTCCTAGATCCATCGGTATTAATCTTCACCCACCCAAACAGTGGTGGCATCCACTGTTGTTTATTCCTTTCTGCACTCTTATTTTGAACCAAACTTGTATTTTCCCATGTTAAGCAGGCACGTGCACGGGCTAATATGGCATGACTACTCCAAGTGTTATTAAAACATCTGTCATTTCGAGCTAACCAGATATGTCGGCATAGTACCGAAAACCAAAGACGAAACTCGAATCTTTGTATAACTTCTTTTCTCCCCGCACATCATGTAAGCCAGTCATTTCTCTCAAAAGAGCCAAAGAATTGATTACGCTAATCCAGAGGTAAGAATTCTTTCCATAATTCAGAAGTGAAAGGACAATCACGCAAAACGTGGAGTACAGACTCGCTTGAGTTATGACATATATTACAAAAACCCGTCGGATGACTACCTCGCTGATAACGCATTAAGTTTGTCATTAGACGACCATGAAAGCACAACCACAAGAAAAAACGGTACCTTTGAGGGACTTTCAATTTCCAAACACATCTCCAGTTATTATTGTGAGGTTGTGGGGTGCCTACTAGATATTTGTAGGCGGATCTGATGTTGAACATTCCATCTGAAGACCATCTCCATACCGGAAAATCCTCCCCATTACGCTGATTAATATTAACACGTGCAATAGCTGTACATACATGACTTGGAAGTAGGTGCTGAAACTTTCTCATATCCCACTGTCCGGATGAAGTGATACAATCAGCTACTCTCCATTCAGTAGCATTTCTAGGCAATTCTCTGATTACCAAACTCTGAAGCTTATCAAAATGCGGGACCCAAATGTCATTCCAGAAAGAAGTGTTCTGTCCATTGGTAACTCTCCATGTTAAGCTATCTGTGATCTTGTCCCAACAGTTACGAATACCCCTCCACGTACTAGATTCAGACTGGCGCTTCTCAACTTTACGAATAATATCATTCCCGGCTTTATATTTTTCACGCAAAATCCTAACCCAGAGCAAATCTCTTCTGTTAATCATATTCCATCCAAGCTTTATCATGAACGCCTGGTTCTGGTACCGAGCCAACCTAAGACCAAGGCCTCCATTCTCCTTACGTGCACACACATTATCCCAGGAGACTAGATAAGGTTTTCTGCTTGCTGAGCTACTACCCCAGAGGAAGTTACGACAACTTTTGTCAATTTCATCACAAAGTCCCAAAGGAAGAGGCACTGTCTGCATAGCATAAGTTGGCATAGCCGACATAACAGACGACACAAGAGTATGCCTGGCAGCCATCGATAACATGTTAGACTTCCAATTGGCCAGGCGAGCATCCATCTTATCCAGAAGAAAACTGTACGTAGCCTTTGATCTTTGTTCATGTAAAATTGGCATTCCCAGATATTTCCTCAGATTTGACGTCGGAGTAAAATTTAGAAATTCACTAATTTCTCTGCTTTTTATATGATTTACATTCTTTGAGAAGTAAATTCTTGATTTTCCAGCATTTACTTTCTGTCCCGAAATGTCACAGAAGTCATCCAAGATAGCCTTAATAACCCCTGCGTTATCTAGATCTGCTTCTGCAAACAAAATGAGATCATCAGCAAAAAAAATATGAGAGACAGGAGTACCTCGTTTGGAGAGCCTAAACGGTTGCTAAACACCCTCTTCAACTGTCGTTTGGTGCTTTGGCGTATGCGTAGTGCGACCCAAACGCTGCCCACTTCATTTTGTTCTCCGATTGGCTTATTGTTTTCCGTTTCTGTTTGATTGTTCCACAGAAAAAAGTGCATGCAACCTTTTTCACTTCATTTTTCACGTTATTCATAATGAAATACTCCCTTTGTTTTTAATATAAAACATATTTTAAAAACATATTTAGGGAGTTGATCTTAATTTTAAATATAAAATACAGTGTTCATATTTATCAATCTTTTTTTAATTTACTGCTATTAATGTTCTTTCAACAATAATTGGTAGGAGAGGGAATGAGAGAATTAAAGAAAGATGGCTAATGTGTCTTTAAAGATACATGTTATATTAACTAATTTAACTAATTTTTTTGATTTCATTAAATTGGATGAATATGTGGTATATTGAGATTAGAGCGAGTATTTCCTAGCCTAAGGCATAACCGCCTCCTTTCCCTCGAACTGTTTTATCAAGGATAAGAGGGAGTATTGCCCAAGGCATAACCGCTTCCTTTTCCCTACTGTTGTCTATAAGCATGTCTAAAAGCAGGACCTGCTCCAGGTCATAGCGTCTACAGCCTAGTGCAAAACCCGGATACCAATTCCCTAGTCTTCATAAGTTGTGATAATTGCATTTTAAAGCTGAGTTCACTGACATTCCAAATTATCTAATTGCTTTCATCTAGAGCTAGGTTTTCTAGTAACTATGATGTGCATCCAGAGTAGCACCAATCCCTATTGGTTGGGGACCTCAATTTTCTTAGTGTTATCTAGGATTACGTTTGGGACATTCACAAGTGCTTATTCATATAAATTAAGATAATATTTTACTCACATACTTATCTTATATATGTAAATTATGATAAAAAAAACTATCTTTGAAGATTCCAATTCCTTTGACCAAAAAAAAAAAAAGATTCCAATTCCTATTTCAAACAAACACTTTGATAATATTCTTATGGCTTACAGCGGATTTCCTGGAAAGAGGTGAAAGTGTAAGCGAAAGCTATTTTCGGCTACGCGGGGCTTGTGGCACTGAAATGATTAGAATCTGTATGCCATTAATCTATACGATTGATTAGTGTGCATATTTCCATGTTGTGAAACCCGGACCGGACCGGCCGGTCCGGCCCGGTAACCGGCGAACCGGCCGGAAAACCGGTCCGGTTCCCGGTCCGGTCCGGGTTGGGGTTTTTACTAAAAAAAAAAAAAAAAAAAAAAAATTTCCTTTAGAATTTCATACTATAAGTCTAAAATTTTCAATTTTTCACCGGTTTGGTCCCGGTTTAACTCCGGTTTGGTCCCGGTTTGACCCACTGACCCTTAACCCAGTACCCCGACCGGTTCAATGACCGGTCCGAGTTTTAGTACCTTGGCATATTTATGATTTTAATTTTATAATAGAATAATGTGCGAGAATAGTCAAATATTATGACTTTTATATGTGGCTTTTAAATATGAGCATATAACTTTTATAACTTCAATTACGATCGGTCATGAACTTGAGTAGTTAGGTTAATAAAGATTTTCCAATGAGGTAAAGTAATTTGGTTAATCAATAGGCAATTATGTTTGTGATATTATTGAGTATCTCTCAGCGAGAATTTAAACATTGATTCGTTATATTATGAGGAACTAACCTTTTCTGGTAAACACAACCCCTGTTGGTTGAGAGGCCCGCACTCTAAATATATTATATTAAATAATGTCTTATTTTATATTAAATAATTATATCTGATAAATATTACATTGGAAATAATATTTTATAAAATTAAATTTATAAGATGATATTAAATAATATCTTATTTTTTATTAAAAATTATTTATTAATATATAACAATAGAAGCCAAGGTAAAAATTGCTCTGTCTTTAATTATATAAAAAATTATCACATCTTTAAAAATAGGCTAAAACTTGAAAAACCTTTTGAAATTTTAAGTCATTTATATATAGCCCACTAACATTTCAAAGTTTAAATTTAACTTTGTTGATTTTTTACATTAACCCTATGTCCTTACTTTTTTCATTAAATTGCTAACGAAAACTACAACATCATATCAAATAGGTTGATGTGACATCTAAGATAGATAAAAAAATTTAAAATTTTAATGAGGTCACATTTAAACTTTGAGATGCTAGAGTGTTATATGCTTAAAAGTTCAGTAGGTTTTATTTATATATTATAGCCTAAATTTCTTTATCCATGTTAGATGTCATGTCATCCATTTTAATTTGTAGTGCTCGTTTTGTTCACCAGTTCATCAAATTGGAGGTAATATAATGTAATGTAATGTAAAGTAATAATGATTACATAATTTGTCTGGTTTATTATTAGGGAAAGGTTATGCATATACATAAAGACGTTTGATTAAATTACATCGAATATGAAAATATATGGGAATAATACAATAAGGGCCAAAATTACCCTTGTTTACATATATAATAATATACACGTTGAGTTTACGATAATTTTTTTTCATTATGTACAATTCACACGTTGAGTTCATAGTAATTTTTTAATATTTAATGGTGAAAATATTATACAGTGTATGGGTTGGTTCAGGTTAATTTTTTAATATTTAATTATGGGAATATTATTTAATGAGATATTTTAATATTTTTTTAACGAAGGAATATAATTTTTTAATTCTTTAATGGGGGAACGGTTCTTAAATTTCTATATTATTAATTAATTTGTTAATATTTAATGGTGGTAATTAAAATTTTTAAATATTTAATATCATTTATGGGTGGTCACTTTGGTCAATTTAAAAAATTATAATGGCAATAGTATTATTTTCACTTAATTATAGAACATTTACATCTTCATTCATCACTCCTAACGGTGTAATCCTGATTACATCAAATAATGTAATTAGAATTACAAAATATAATACTTTTTACGTTATATAAACTCAACCAAACACTGTAATTGCTTTATTGCATCATGATTATATAAATCATTTTTCATGTAATCGAGCTAAACGGGTTAGTAGAAATTTTCATCAATAACTTAATGATAAAAGTTATGGTGGGGGTTTAATATAAAAAAATAAAACATGAAGGATATAAAATTTAAACTTTGAAAAGTCGGTGATTATATGAAACTAACCTGAAATTTAAATTTAGGGAAAATTTATGAGATGTAATATTGGTATAATATGCATAATTATTTTATACTTTTTTAGTCTTTAATATAAAACATATTTACTTAATTTGATTATATTAAGGATATTGGTTAAGTTAGTTAATATGACATGTATTTTTTAAAACACTTTAGTTATTTCTCTTAATTCCTTCATTCCCTCTCCTCCTTAATTATTATTGAGGGAACATCAATAAGGATACATTAGAACAAGATTGATAACTGTGAAAATTATATTTTATATTTAGGATCAAGACCAATTCTCTAAATATATCTTATATCTGACCGGAGGGAGTAGTTGATACTTGATAGTTGATAGTTAAATAGCACGTAACACATTTTGTGGACATTTTCTTACTTGTCTTTTTTCAATATTTATAGTATATAGATATGCATAAAATATAGTTTGAAAACCTAAAAGTAATTACAATTTTAACAAATGAATCCACCAAGTAACGCTTGTGATTGTATTAATATCAGGGAGTTAGTTCACACTGAAACAAGTGATTTAAAACCTTTGGTCGTTTAGTTCACACTGAAACAAGTGATTTCAAACCATATAATCCAATCTAAATCACAATTGTTCAATCACTATTAAGATAAATAACTCACAATCTCAATAAATTAACCACATAATATAAAATCCTAACTCAGAAAATTTGTTACATAGTTAAATAAAAAGATTAAAATAAATAACTCTTGTGAATGTATTTCTAGAGCTCAAACCAATCTTTTATTTTCAAAAAACAAGAAAGAATTTAATCTCTCGTGTAACTTATCACATCTACAACTCTATTAAACCTCATGAAACTTGTGAGAGATGAGATAATGGAAGGAGATAAAGATGAAAGAGTGATGGTAGTTGAATGAGGTATTGGTGAAGGTTGTCTCTTCTATCCCTCTCTCGCGTCTGCCCCTGCGGCTGCGTGAAGATCCCCCGTTCTTATTTCAGATCTTTCTTTTTTTAAGTGCTGATCCTTCCTTTTTTTTTTAATTTTCTTTTTAAGATTTGAAACCTCCATCAAATCTCCCCCATTTGCTGCAGAATCCTTGTGGAAATATATTCAAATCAGATCTCCCATGAATCAGCTGCCAAAAGAATCAATTCCAGCGATGTTTTGCGACATTTTGGACAAAACTGGAATTTTTTCCATTCGGGGTACCGTTCTGTAATATTCTCTGATATTTCTACATTGAAAGTACTGAAGGACGTCCCATTTTTGGATCAAACTGGCATTTCAAATTTCGGTGTCGTGCTCTGTACTTTTCTCTGGCCTTTTCCTTTTGAAAGTAACAGCTAATATTACAGAATTATACCAATATTTCTGTCAGAATTCCCTTGGAAGAGCCACACGTAGAATCTTATTTTCTACTTCAGTCTTTATACATCTTTACTTTTTAGTCCCTCAGCTCCTTCTTTTCTATTAAGACAAATATCTCTTTTTAAGATTTATTTTCACACATTCATCTTTAATTCAATCTAATCATAATAAATATTATTTAACCCAAAAATTAATAATAAAATTTTTAAATATGATATTAAATATTATGATAAAATCGAGATATATCACCAAGTTTGAAAATGGAAGTAATATCAATTTGTTGATGCATTTAATAAAAGAAAAAAAAAACGACATTTAAAGAACTTTTAAGAACATTAGTGACAATTGAGGGTTTTAAAATTTTAAAAAGGAATCATGATTCTTAACTAGACTTAAAATATTGGTAATTAAATATTTTCAGCACCAATCTTTCTTTTTTATATATATTAAAAAGTTTAGGTGAATTAGTTCTGAAAGCTCAAACTATTTTTCATATCTTTTTTGTGCACATTCTTCCTCCACATCCATGATGCCCAGTTTAGGGAGTTAGTTCACACTGACTCATGTTTGAAAAACGGAAGTAATATCAATATGTTGTTGCATTTAATAAAAGGAAAAAAGCATTATTTAAGAATTTTAAGAACATTAGTGACAATGGAGGGTTTTAGAATTTTAAAAAGGAATCATGATTCTTAACTAGAGTTAAAATATTGACAGTTAAATATTTTCAGCACCTAGTTTTCTTATTTTTTTTATATATAAAAAAAGTTTAGGTGAATTAGTTCAGCACCTATTTTTCTTTTCTTTTTTTATATAAAAAAGTTTAGATGAACTAGCTCCCGAAACCCAAACTCTTTCACATATTTTTGGTAAACATTCTTCCTCCACATCCATGAGGAGTTTCAACATTTTTAATACTTATTTTTCATACTTTCAACACTTATTTCTTATTTTTTTCAACATCAAAAATATAGAAGATGGGTTTTAAAAACATCTAAGTATTACAAATATCGAAAATTTCAACAACGAAAATTAACTGAAGAAATTTTTTTTTATAACGAACTCAAGAATATTTTAATTACAGCTACGGATGGCTTTTTGACGAACTCAAGATTTTTAACTAACATTAATATTTTAAAAAGGCTTTTAAATGCCATTTTCCTTTAATAAAATATACAACGAATCATAAGAATTTGCAAATTGTAATTAATATGACCCATTTTTTTGAAGATTCCTTGTAATATTTGAAAGAAGCTCATCTGACAGCGGTTAAAAAAAATAAGGAGAATTATAGCCAGATCACAAATAAAAAAAAAATGAAAAAATTGTCCTTTGAAATCTCAAAATAAAAAAAATGATGTAATTAACAACCTCAATTATGCAGGTAATTAACTTTGAATTTACGAATACCAGCACCGCTGGGCCGGAATGGTTAATAATGCAAGGTACTGAATAAAAGTAAAAGGACGTTATTCTGACTTCTACGTGGTGTGCGCAGTTTGTTTTTAGGTTGCAGGAAGAAAAGTGGTGGATAGCAGTCACACATGTTTCTCCCACTTATATTTTAATCAACCATCACCTTTCATGTAGGACCACATCATCAATTCAAATTTGAAGACGAAAACGGATTATTTATTTTTTTTTTTTATTTTCAAGTCTATTGGCAGGGAAGCAAGCGGGCGTACAAGTGAGGGCGGAGGCAATAAATTAAAAGAATGACGAGAAATGGATCCTTTGGCACTAGGAAGAGGGAAGCAGATCCTCTCATCATCTCATTTTCTCATCATCCCTCATGAGCCTATCTGAACCGTTGATTTGGGAAGAGGAGTCCATCTGGACCGTTGATTGGGAAGATGAGAGAAAAGTAGAAGGAATGATAACTTGATGACATGGCTCATTTTTGACCTTTCAGATTGATTTGACGGACATGATTTAAAAATTATAAGAGATGATGAGAAAATGGACAATGAGAGAAACCAAACCCCTAGGAAGAGTAATTGGAGATGTGTATACCCATTTACAAGGTCAATACTTATAAGGGTCATCCGTATCAATAGCAGAGAGGTCATCTATAGTCGTGAGCTTAGGCGTCTCAGGTGATTTCCCAACTCATGGTCGAAGCTCTGATACCTGAGGTCGAGTCCACCAAGTTCAATCTTGGTTTGAGAAACCACTTGGAGGGCTTGAATTACTTCTCTATTGATGACCTTGTAAATGGATCCAATACATCTCCAATTAATCTTCCCACCACCAGATGATCCATTTCTCTTCTAATTTTTTTAATTTACTGCCTTTGTCCCCAGAGGATCCATTGGTGCCAAATCCGACAAAATAATATGTACATGTTAAGCGGAGCCCAACACAAGAGGTATCAACAGGAAGGTTTTGCGAAAGAATAAACGGGGTTTACATTTAAAAGAAGATAAAAAACGTAAAACCATGAAAGATCCCTATTCCTTTGGCCCTTGAATTTCATTGGAGATTGAGGTTGAAGGCGAGCCAGAGTCATGCAGATGAGTGAAAGAATCATAGACTAGCAACATAGACAGGAGCAAGGGTTCCAGCAGGAGTTTGTACAAGAGCAAAATGGGCGTACCTTTGGGCAGGTGGGACAGGAGCAAGAGCAAGAACATTTGCAAGTGCAGCAAGAAGGGCACGAATCACATTGAAAACTGCAACAACTTTGGGGAATACAGCAACGCCTCTGTCCACAGCAATTTGATTTTGGACAAGACCAACACGTGCTCCTGCACCAACTACAAGAAGCCCACTGTTGTTTTGGCAAGCAGCAGCAGCAGCAGCTCATGCATGGAATCCAACTGCTTCTGCCCCCTTCGCACTCACAGCAGCAGCGTCCCCATTTTAGGTTTCCACAGCAACACACTTCACAACACCAACACCACACCCATGATAGCTTCCAACACGCCATCCCACTGCACAATTCACTTACATGTTCAGTCTCCTAGCTCAATGGCTTATCATCAAAACTACAATATATGTGCTTCCTAGTTCCTACACGTCCCTTATATTGTATTGTAACCCCTCCTTATTCAACCTACCCAGTTTCAAAATTTCCTATCCTATCGCTACTTTACAAGCATCAGGCATATAGATAATAATCCATGTCATATCGAAACACGAGATGGCACCTGCAGAGCCACTTCCAGAAGCCACTCGACCGACGGTCTTTCTTGTTTCTGATTCAAACAAAATGGAATTAGAATCCAGATTATCTCTTTTAAACTAACAGAAGAAGGTTGAAGAGAGCATTTCTTACGTAGGTAGCAGAGGATCTGAGTTTGCCACCACAAAATCGGCAATCCTGAAAGATCATCACATTCAATTGACGATTGAATTAGCTATCATTAATTGAAACAGGTCATTACCACTCTCGTGCTACTGCGAAATTTATTCAGTAAAGATTTTCTCTAGCTTGATTTTCATTCATAGTGTTTAAGACAAGAAACATACTCTTTGCAGCATCTCGAAGCCAGTTCAAGGGTTTCTACAGATTTCAATTCCTCCTGCGAGAAGCAAAATTGTCAGTAGTATCATTATGCAATATAATTTATTTATAATGATAACTCTCTAACGTGAATGAATCTATTTTACGGTATTCCACAACTATTTAGCAATTCGGAGAACAGGGGAATCCTAATCGGCCATCTATCTCAACCATTTCATATACAAAGCTGGATCGTTGCATATGAAGAAGATTATATTATCATGTGCGGCACTATGGAAGGCTAAGTCGAGCCCCTAGTAAGGTGAATGTATATGAGAAACAACAGAGGGCATATTCCACAACCCGAGCAATTAAACGGATGAAGGAACACATGTCCCCCCGTGTCGTAGTTTTGAATGGGACAGCGAGTCGCACAATCAGCTACCGCAGTTCAAAGACTCGGGCGAGCGAAGAGATTGTTTAAAGGCTAACAAGCCATCAGTTAGTCAAGTGTGTCTAATCCTCGGCCATAAATTGAAGCACACTCCCAAATAAGTTAGTCAAGTGAATGCCCACACTCCCATACGTCGTGGCAGAGGTTACCGGCGAACAACATTTTCACAACTCTGTTCTCGTTATTGGTGGAATGTTATGTGAAAAATGTCGAGGAATAAGCAAACACAGTCGCTATATCGAATGGTACAATAATCAAGATCTGGGAAATGACACCGATGTACGACGCGCACTTTTGCTCTATAATGAAACTGGAAACGTTGAAAGTAGTGGTTTTCAAACAATCAGCACAAGGGCATGCGAAGACAAGAAAAGAATTTAAGTTGAAACCCACCTCAAGAAAGCTGATCTCTCTCTCGAGCATCTGAACCCGAGCGGTCTCGCGGCGCTTGCCGTACAAATCAGGGTAGTCCGGCGGGGACTTGGGGGAAGGAGGGGGTAAGGAAGGAACGGAGGGAGAGCGGCCGAGTTGAGTAGCCATGAGGGAGGGAGGAGAGCAAGAAATGGGCGCAGAGGAAGGTAGTAAAAGCGGCAGTACCCGTTGATGCAGAAATGACAGGGGGGGTACAAGTAACAGTAATGGCATTGACAAGTGACAAAGAAGAAGCGGCAAGTCAGGTTAGGTGCGGCGAATACCATTCGAAAAGAGTGTGGCAGGGGGCAGTAAATAGGGTGTCTGACAGAGGATAGTTAAGACCCAGAAGGCGAGCCGAGAGAAAGAAAAATGAAAAAGGAAAAAGAGAGGGAGAAACTTTTGCAGGAGAAACAGGGAAACTCAAACAAGCGAAAAGGGGGTGATAATGAGAGTAGAAAGAGAGGCAAATGAGTGCCTGAGTGAGGTAACAACAAGGCTGTTAAAGAGTGGTAAAACATAATTTGATGGAAATGGGGAACAGGGTATGAATTAATTATAAATACTAAAGGCTGCAACTGCAAGTGTCTGTGTACCAAGCCATTTAAAGCAAGGTTGAGGGATTTTGGATTGAGATTTACAGTGATGAGAGAGAGGTGACTCATGGTAAATAAAAGGGATCGATCGTGGTTGGGTTGGTGTTTATTGCTCTGAGCCAAGAGCAGAATGGCAGTGGCAGAGGCGAAGCAAGCAGCAAGCGAAAAGCGCGATGGCAAAACCTCTCAGTGCCGCACGTGACTGCTGAATAGGAAAGAGAAATACGTTGTTTCTGTGTTTTGGCTCCTACGCCCAATTAGCCCTCATTTTCATCTTCTCCTCTCTCCTCTTCCAAATTTTTCTGCGGCTTATAGTATCGTACTCCTTTTTTTTTTTTTTTTATAAACAATTTTTTTTCTTACAATTCATCCTCTTTATAAATAATTTTTATTTTTTATCTGAAAATATAATTTTTTTTATTTTACTCTTATTAAATATTCGTTCTTTCTCATATCTTATACTCATTATCTCTTATACTTTTTATCCATTCTCTCTCCTATACTCTTTTCATAAATAGGGGCATATATGAAAAAATATGGCATTTTTTATACACTTATTACTTTTAACTATCAATTTATTTTACGCAATCAAGAAGAAAATTGCTTCTAAATAAGAGAAGTAGTTGATATTGGTTCCTTGTTTTTTTGGTCGAAAGGTTTTAACTGCTTATTAAGTTTAGCATATTATTTAGGAAAAATTTCAGAAACATATAGTCAAAATTAATAAGGAAAAAATGATATGGTCAATTTCTGAAATCACAAATCAAAACAATAGTAGAAACTTGGGATTTGAAATCTTGAACAAAAGACGATAATGCCCACAGTTGAATTTAAAAAGACAAATAGCCAAAATCATGTTTTGATTTTTTGAATGGGGCGAAGGGTACAATTTAAATCGTGTTTTTTTAAGAAGTCTTTTATTTTTATTTTTATTTTTTTTAATATTACAGTCCGACTATATTGAAGAATATTTCTATAGTTGTTTCTTTAGTTTATTAGTTAGGTGTTGGGACTCATTCTCTCAATTGGAATATTTGTTTAGTAAAATTTGTTTACTTTCTCATTTAGTGTATTTGTTAGCTGCAACTTATGTGACATTGTAATTTAGTTGAACTTAATACTATTAGTTTATTGCTGGCAAAAAAATAAAAACGTGCGAGAAGAATAAATGAAGGAATTAGCTTCAGCTTACAAACAAATGGAGCCAAGCTTTTAAAATTTTTTAACCAGGTTTCTTTTTTATTTTTATTTTAAATTTGTATTTTTCTAATATTTGTAATGAGTAATGACTAAATTATGGAATTCTTCTTTCATAATTAATCATACGTCCCACTCATCTCTTTTTCCAATCATTTTCTCTCCCACTCACCCTCTCCATAAATAAGGATATTTTAGAAATAAATAAGTTACATTTTTTTACATATTTACTATCTTTAACCAATCCTAACCAAATTTTTAAGTACTCCTTCTTATCCTTAATATAAGGTATATTCACCTAATTTGATTGGATTAAAAAAGTTAATTACCCTAGTCATATCCCTTAATCCTCTTATTTTCTTTCCTCCTCGATTATTATTGAGGAAGTATCAATAGGAGTAAATTAAGAATATGAAAAATAGATCTTATACTTATGACCAAAATCAACTCCCCAAATATATCCTGTTAAAGACATGAGAGAGTATTATAAAAAAAAACCCCAAAATTTTAGCACAAGTCCATAATTAAAATACAAATTTAAAATAAAAATAAAAAAGAAAACTTATTAAAAAAATTTAACAGCTTAGCTCCATTATTATTATTTTTTTGGGTGAGAAGCTAATTCCTTTATGTATGATCTTCTCGCACATGCAGTCATATTCTCCCACAGTAAATTCATTAACAATGCCCATTCATGCCTTAACCGTGCTTTGTTTCTCTTGCCATTTTCCTACCCAGACGGCTACGTTTTAAAGAAAAGGACAGGCAGAGGATCAAAAAGCAATGGAGAGAAGCCTAACCCTGCAACAGCTCGTTTGGACATTACCTTTTTTTTATTGATAGTGGTACTATTTTTATTTTTTAAAACAGAAATATAATTTTGATGTATTGACTTGCGACTCTATTGCCTTCACCGCAACCACTCTCCACATGATCCGTTGCCCTTCCTCTGCTAAAATCACTTGCTTGAGAGAGAAGAAAGAACTATAGGTATTGCGATTTACCTTTTTTAGATTTTACATTTACGATTTAAAATAATTTTTAATAATTTTCATCGTAAAATCATATACTCACATAAAGAGCATACAGAATTAATTATAAGCAAGAAGTGTCATGATATACTTATTAAGGCTTTGCGAATTCGAACATTCTTAATTTTGTCGCGGTTTGACAATAGAGCGTGCAGTCTGTCATTATGTTAGGAGTACAAGGGCCTGTTTGGTATGAGAAAAATTTAAAGGGGGAAAGGAATGGAAAGAAAGATTGTAAAGGATAATGGAAGATAATTTGATGGAAAATGAGTTGTCTGGAAGGAAAAAAATTGAGGGTCGAACTTATGGAAAAAAAAAAAGAAAAATATCCATTTTACCCTCAATATAAATTAATAATTATATAATAATTAAATTTATATTGCAATTAATAAATTAAAGAATTAGTAGTACAAAAATTTAAAATTAAATAAAATGAATAAAATATGAATTATAATTTAAATAAAAATATTTTATTTATTAATGAAATTGAAATTATTTTTTTATATGATAAGAAAATTCTGTAGAAATTCGAACTTGTAAGGCAGGAATCCTTAAAAATTTGAATTTGATAAACAAATTTTGTAGTAAGTTCAAATTTCCCGTCTTTTAATTTAAATATTTTAGGGTCATGTTGGTCTTTTGCATCTTCCTCCATTGAAAGAACTTATGATTCTACCAATTTTGGTGGGATCTCATCTTCTCATGAATAAGGGAATATTGGTGGGCCCAGAGTGGGTCCGAAAACTTAAGTTCTCAGAAATATTGAGCCAAAAATGTGTACCAAATAAGGAAACCTGTACATGTTCCTTTCCCTTCCCTGATCGTCCGTGTATCCAACGGCCCTAAGATCATGAGCCAAGATTGGCAGTGCAAGGAATGAAAATAATGCTCCTCCAGCTTCAGACTGTCACCAGTGTTGATTCAATCGGCCACCTTGCAAAATTTTTGGAGCAGATGGACAGCCAATGTTTGATTCTGTTAATGTCAAGTTCACCTGCTGTCCCGAGACAACCGCAACTAAATTCGTGGATTGTGATTGTGGGCGTGCTGGGATCAACATTTGGAGACCCAAATGTGTGTCCAATAGTCAAAAGGTTCTTTTTAGCATTTTGTTGCGTATGAATTAGACTCATTAACTAATTCTCGCATATTAAAGGGAGTTAGTTAACTCATTAATTATGAATTAAATTTCTAATTTCGCTCTTATCTATGATTAGTTCTAAAAGTCAATATGAATAAATTCCCTTTGTTTATTGCAATTAACAGGGGTAAAAAAGTACAAAATGCATTTATCACTCTAAAATAAACTTAGAAATAGGACCAACTTTTTTGGTAAAAAATGACTTATAAATAGGATCAGAGTGGTAACTTTTTTCATGTGTTTGGGATAACTTTTAAATCCCTCAAAAATACGGTTGAGAGGGTAAAAGTTAGATTGAGTGCTTTTAACTTTTTTTTTTCCAAGTGTTTGGGATAACTTTTTTTCCAATTTTATCCTTATTTTTTAAAATATATAAAAATGAATAATAAAATTTAAGAAAAATCGGGAAAAACTCCCCCATTATAAATTTAATTTAATTCACGTGAATAACATAATACGTTTATATTTGCTAAGAATGATAGTTGATTGAAGTCATTCTCACAAATTAGATTTTTAAAGGGGAACTTTTCTCCAATCAATCATCAACTTTATACTAAAAATCTTGTAATACTCATTTAGTAACTCGTTTAACTCACAAACAGGTCGAATAATCACACCATCAAATTTATCCGTCCATTATTATTGGGTTTTAACTATAAAGAATGAAGAACATTTAATTTGAAATTATACATTAAATCACGAATTATAATTATATTAATGTAGTCCAAGCACACCTAAGAGCTTTATATTCTATGATTGTAGGGATCTCCATAACTAAGTTATTAGTATGATGAATTATATTAATGTGATCAAATTTGGGCTAAACGGTTTACTTCATATTTAGTTGATAGGGCGGATAATCACACTATCAAAATTGTCCCTGCACAATTATTGGAGTTTACATATAAGGAAGGAAGTAAATATTAATAACTATATAATTGTGATTCAAGCATGCCGAGGAACTTCACCTTCCATGACTGTAGGGGTCTCTATAAATTATATTAATAATTGAGTTGTTAGTGCAACAATTTTTAAAAATTATGTCCTAATGATAATGATTTGATTTTGAAATAGTGATTCTCAGTTTTGATTATTGGTGAACGAAAATTATGCCTCCATCAATAGTATTAACACCACAAAGATGAAAAATAAAGTTTTCGAATATTGATTAATAATTGAAATATTAGTACCGTAAGAATTGCAATTAGAGTATTAATCGAAAAATTAAAAATATTTCAAAATAATATTGATCACTTTTAAAATAAATTGGCTTTTGACTTTCATGAATGATAATAATTATCGCATGAGCAACCAATTAGACCTTATAAAACAGAAATTCATTATTTTTTAGATGCTTTATGAATTTTTGGACAAATATAAAAGAAATTTTATGGAATAATATCAATTATTATATCAATCAAGATAGTTATATGACAATAACTCTTATTTCAACTTATGATGATAATTAGATATTAATTGAGATATTGGTAACTTTAAAATTAAATTTTCTCTTGTTTTTTAAAAATGATAATAATTAACTTCGTAAGCAATCAATTAAATTTAAAAAGAATAAATTCATAATTTTTTAAATAAATAGATATTTTTACTAAATTTTGTTCTTATACGTCTAAATTAAACAAATAATATTTTGATTTGTCTCACCCCAAGCATTAGCAACACTCCTACGCACGGAGATATAGATTGTTTCCCCTAAATTTTAAGTAATTTAGAATTTTCAATTTTTTTCCAATTATACATTAACTATTTTTATTTTTATTAAATTCATATTATTTGCAGTCATTTTACATCCAAACTTACTATTATATTAATCATTTAAACAAGTTTCAGTTTATCAAATCAACTTTTTCAAAAGTTAATCCAAATATAAATTATATTATACAATTTAATTTTTATTATATATTGCGTTTGCAAAAGTCATATTGAAAAAAAAGAGTCCTCATATCGTGCTCATCTCCCAAATTTTGGGGTGGGAGCCATATCTTTTTGATTTTTTTTTACATATTCTTATTTATTTGGATTAAATTGTATACTACACTCTAAAATATTTTTACCACTCGATATCTCAAATTAATTAATTTCTAATTCATGCATTCAGAAATATTTTTCCTGAAATACCATTATCTTGAAATATTTTTTTAAGAGCACCTAATATATGAAATATTTTTTTTAATATCCACTATCTTAAGCTAATTAACTTTTAGTGCATGGATGATTTTTTTCAAAAATAAAATAAAATAAAAAACCTCCAAAATTAGGGGATGACCATTACCTGCTCATCTTTTGAATGGGTAGGAAATCCGGATTCGGAAAAAAGTTACTTCAACCACAGCAAATCCAAATATATATTGCGGACATGCTATTGTTTGGTATATGCATCCGTTTCTGTTGTCCCGTATGCGTTCTGGACTTCACACATGTCCAGAATGCAAGCTTTCATCACGTATATCCAGTCCAAGTGGCCATGGATTGTGGTTTTCTGGCCACACGATGAAAACAACAGAGAAAACAAATCGAGTCCTGTCCATGGAGTACTACGGATCTTTTATCAACAAATTAGTAGTAAGAATAACCACACTTGTGTACTTTGCTTAACATTGCGGGAAAGTAAAGATGGAAGCCAAAAAAAAAAAAAAAAAAAATTTGAGGTTTACATTTGCACTCATTACTCATACATCAAGCACCGCCAAGTACGAAAATTCACTCGAATGAAACATGTTTAAGAGCATGTCGTGGGTTTCTCGGCAACCGAGAAATGAATGCTTCACACAAGCAGCATAATTTATCTCTGAAAAACTCGCCTAACAAACCCTTGCAAAGAGCTCCCCATCCCAGCACCCACAGCTTCTGCCAAGTATCGTGCCTGCAATGATAATCTCAGTTGAGATAATTCAGGAATATGCCAACGACTTTATTTCCAGATAATGAACTTATATATTCAAGGAACCAATCACAGTCAGCAGTGGGGCATGACCTCTTGAATGCTTTTCTTAAGATCAAAAGCATCATTCACGCGAGCATCCAGGAAAGCCCATGTGTCAAGAAAATCTGCCAACAAATAAGCCATGTAAGTATCAAGAAAAATACTCGCAACTCCAACACAAACACAAACAATTAATAGTACGGTCCCTACCCAAAATGGTCCTTGTTGGATATAAAAAAGCTAAATGGAATCAAAACCAGCTCACGGAAGAATCAAGTGTCAGTGCCATTTTCCCTCAAATTTATTGCCATAAAAAAAAAAACAAATAAAACAGTCTCAACTCAGGATAATGAAACGTTTCAGAGAAATGGTAATATTGAACCGAGTTAACCAATCAATTTCCTAAGCGTTCACGAAAAGAAAACTTGTTTAAACTTGGATGAATAACCAAAAAAAAGGGTGGCTCACTGCACAAGACTTCCATCAAGTGGGGTCTATGGAGGGATAGATGTATGAAGCCTTACCCAACAAGCGGAGAGGCTGTTTTTAAGATTTGAACTCGTGACCTCCAGGTCATAAGGCAACAACCTTACCGTTGCGCCAATGCTTACCCCCTAAACTTATATGAATAACAGTGTAACAATAATGCCCACTGCAATCATTAGATACCCCCTTGAAGTGTCCCAGAACAAAAAGCCAAATCATCAGGATGGAAAGTGGATCAAGAAAAATTGCCAGCAAATCCAGGTCCTGAATGAGAGAGAACAAGGAAACAAACCTGGAGATTTATCTGTCAGCCAAAAAATCTCGGTGGTTGAATATATTCCTCCAAGAACAGTGCGGTTGACATACCAATCAATGTCCGACGCAGTATCACCAGCTGCATGCCAGATCTCATCAACAAGCGTAGCCCTCTGCTTAAAACTCGTTGGAATGTTGACTGGTTGTGCCTGTGCAGGATTCATTTATCACAAATTCTAGACTCTTTCAGCTCTACAAATGGAAGTTCCAAGTCTGTAACTAGGAGAAGGATATCAAAAGAACTCGACAGATAGACCTGAATGCTAAGAGCTTGAGGCCACGTCCATATATATGGAGCTTGCATTTCTAGACGAATTCTGACAAGTTTAGAGATGCAACCACTTGGTGTCAAGTTTTTTAAACCCTCATCCGAGTCAATTCTATCGACAAGCCTTTGTAAGCAGTCATCCATAAAAAACTGAATAGTTAGAGAAAAAAAACAGAATAGTGTCAAAACAGAATAACTCGTGAAAAAGAACAAAAGAACTCTTTCCTCCAGCAGCATGGCAATCTATCATAAAGGCTTGACAATGTAAATGGAAAGATAATATATGCATTAAATCCCATAATTGAAAAACCACAAGCACTGATAAGCATCGATGTTAACTCCTATAAGGAACTATTCAAGGTTAGAAATCACATAAAATATGATGTCAGTAAGAATATACAGTCTTACCAAAAAGGGAAGAGAGGACTGATTGCTGCAGAACTAATGCATAGATCGAATCCACCCCATTATACATTCATAGCTAATTCAATATCATAAAAACTAAATTGGAATTATGGTATGGGCTGTTGACATTACATTATTACATATGTTTACAGCTGACGGCAGTAACAACCAGCATTCTACCCAACTAGGCATAAAATGAGTCGCGCTAGTCCTTCTAAATAGTAGCTGTTAGGTAATGCGAGATCAATCTTATTGTTGGATTGTATTGAAGGCTACTCACGACATCACCAAACACATTCTCAACAAAGGTAAGCTGATCGAAATAGCCATAAAAGTTAAGCAGGAGAGAACTAATGCTACTCAATTCCAATCCGTAAGACAAGGTTGCAACCGCTTGTAACTTGCATGTTGCAACAAGCGTTAGGACAACGATATTGACAGAAGGAAGTATATCTAGCTTTCCTTTTCTGTCATTAACATTAAAGAGATTTAAATACATACACTGGCAATAGGCATTAAAGGCAGAGGTGCTAAGAATGACAAAAGAATAAAGACAGAAAACAGAAAATACCTCAACCAGGGCTGCCTCCTTCCTCAGGAATGATCCAATGATCGAAGGGGATAGGCCAACTTCCCTTGCTCCTGCAATCAACGCTGCTTCGGTCCATCCCAATTTTATCTGCAAGACGTCGAACGAGAGCCATAATTAATTATTATGGCTAAGATTACAAATCTGAGTCATCCATGGACTTCTTAGCAGTGGTATAACAATTATCGCATTGGACTAAGAAACGCAAAATTTAGCAAGCGCAGTGATGTGTCCCCAAGATAAAATATTTTGGGTAGATGTGTGCCGGGGAAACAATAACCCGCGTTTGGATTTTTCTCAGCGCTTCAGTTCACAAATATATTTTGGAATCTTAACTAATTAGCAGATATATATATATATATATATATCGAGTCTTTTTTTATATTTTGCCCCCGAAAAGTATCGCCAACGGAAAGAACAATAATAGGGAGAGTGTACGAACGACGTGAGGAAGGGAGGCTTGAAGCATGCGAGCATGCTCGTCTTGATACGTAGCTGTTGGTGTAGGGATCTCATAGTGTTGTGAATGGTCAGAGGAGGACGATGAAGAAGATGAATCAGAGGACGAAAAATTAGGGCTTTGGGGGCGGGGATGATAGTTGGAGCGGTGATCAGAAGATGGTTCACTTTGAGAGGTGGAGAAGAGATGAGACCGTAGGAACGAAGGAGAAGAGCAGAGGTGGAATCGGTCGGACGCGAAATTAAGCGACGTTGAACGGGAAAAGAGCCTCTTGGCCGCCGTGCGATACATATCGCGGGGGTTACGGTGGTCGGAGGAAGCGGAAAGAGTGGTGGGGCGGTGGGGTTTTATCTGGGAAGCAATCTATGAAGCGTTATTCAGGTGGGTGAATGGAGACTGCCAGAGAGCGTCTCTATTGATTCCCCTTTATTTACTTTTTACTGGGTGTACCAACTTTCAATTATTAAAAATTATTATGAGAAATTTTTATTATAATAATATTCTCAATTCTGTACGTATTATTAAATTTTAATTAATATATTTAATAGAGAATAAATAGGAAAAAAAATTAAGAGATCCTCCTCCCGTATCTAGACAAATAGGTCACATTTATTTTCAAGTCTAATAGCATATTTGAATTAGTTTATTTTTTAAGAATAAATATTTATTATGTAAGTCGAGATAAAACTCTTCTCACATACTTATCCCGTCTATCGTGAATAACGATTTATAAGCACTTATTGTTTAAAAATAAGCTATCCCAAACGAGCACTAATTAAGAAAATTTTACTCCAATTAATATTAAACAACTCCAAAATTTGTTGAAACTCCATTGTATTCTTCAAACTAAACTGAAATTAAAATTTGTGGATAAAAAAACAATTGTACTCTTACTTTACAAATTAGTTGTAATAATATACCAGACATATATAAGAATTTACATGTCAAATATGCATATTTAATGGATAAATAAATGAAATTATAAGACTATCTCAACCATATATAAGACAAAGAGCATATTTACAAACATACCATTTATAAGACATATAAAATACGCGTATTTACAAGAGTCATGTACAAGAAAGGCATAAATATCTTTTCAACAAAAAAAAAAAAAAAAACCTAATTTCAATTTAGTCATGGGGTACGTTAAAGTTTTAAAAAGTCTTAGAAGTTGTTTAATATTAAATGTCTATGGTTGTATTTTCCCTAATCTATAAGCCAATGGACCCAATCTGTTTATATTTTTTTCACTATTATATAAAACTATATATTACATCCGGTCTTGAGTATAATATCAATTTAATTAATTTGAATATATTAAAAATATTATTTAAGTTAGTTATTTATAACAAATTTAATATGCATTTTCCTAGAATACCATTCTTAATTGTAATTAACATTGGATATAGATACTCTTAGTATTGTAATCAATCAAGACATTGTGGAGAAATAATTATAAATTTAGGATATATATTTAAGACGAAATCTAAACCCAACAACGCTTATATTAAAAATCAAAGATAGTATAATATATTCTCAATCAATTTTATAAATCATTTATAAAATTACCAATTTAGCCTTAAACACGCATAATCTTACATTCATAGCTGCTCACCTCTCCATATGTTATCTTTGATTGCTCAAGATGACAACTATAATTCAATCATTAATCATAACTTGTTACAACTACAAGTGGGTGTTGAATATGCTCCTTAATATTAATGACCTGATTCATTTTGCTGGAGTCATCAAATGAAGAAGAAATTATATCAAAGTCTTAGATTATTGTTGCGACCATGAGGAAATTTTACGATTGTTTTAATTATTACTATAAACAAATTATCCTATCCGTACTATTGTAAACTCGTAATCATGTTGAGTTTTTATGAGATTATAATAAATAAAATTTTGATATTTTATTGTAAGTTTGAATTATATTTATTTAAATAATCAAATCATAGGTAATCTTCTTATAACCCCAAATCACATTTAAATCATAATTTTGCCTTTTAAATAGGTTTAAACAGTTATATATGGTCTTAGTGGTATAGATTATTAAGTTTATTTAAAGGTTTGTATTTTAAGCAAAATTTTAAAAAAATTTCAGATCGTGTCAAATTTTTTGACAACTCAGAGCCAGGCCTTAAAAAACTTTATATCTAGGATTAGGCTCAAGCCTAAGCTTCACACCTTTAAAACTTTGTTACAGACTTTCCTCTACTTTTATTTATATCCTCACAATTAGATTAACATTGATTGGTTAATATTTAATATCTAATAAAAAGTTAAAAAATATAGAAAGTATTTTAATAAAAGTACGAAGACATAAGCTATTTACATCAAATTTTAATAATTTAAATTTATTCACACGTATTTTTGTTATTTGATATAATATTTTTATAAGATAAGTTTAGTGGGGAAGCTCATTAGATCGGCCAGATGCCCCATATCTAATTTTAGACAGTGCATGCTGAGTTTTGTTTTAAATGATTATTTTTTAAATAAAAAATCATTTTTTAAAAGAATAATAGTTAAAAGATATATTTATTTTAGATTTTATATCCGTTAAAATAATTTTTATAAAAAAAAATATACTTTTAAAAATTTAAATCTGAACATTTCAAATTAAATTTGACGATCCATATCTTATGAACTTTCCCCAGCATGGAAACCAATTCCTTATTTCCTTTGTTATTTGTCTGCCCTTTGTCTCATGCCACGCAGTTGTCATTTGTGTTGCTATGTGTCAAGCTTCTCTGCCATCAACTAATCTGTCCCCAACCACTCGTCCTCTCTCCCTTCTCTATTCCATTACCCCCCCCCCCCCCCCCTCAAAAAAAAAAAAAAACCCACAAAAACAAATTACTGTGTTTAATTTTACCTCAAAATTAGTTATGCCTTATTTTTTATATTTATTGTCAAAATTAAAGCAAAAGATTATTATTATATATTAATTATGGCGGCATTATTTGGGATTAGGGGTTCAACTCTCTCTATAGAAAGACTTCGAAAGTTCAAACTTGCAATGACAAACATACACAAGAAAAAAACCTTAAAGAATGAGGGAGAGAGATGGAAGCAATTCTTCAACGTGAGAATATAATGACGGGCAAGGGAAAACCACTAGTTCTTGTGAATACATGTGTTCGATCGTGTGTCTATATGATGAGTCCTAGCTACTAAAAATTGTCTAAACAGGGTTTTAATGGATCAGAAATGGACTATAATTACAACAAGGATGGTGTCAGCAGATAATAAAGTGTAGTCATCACCCAGTTTGGTTGGATCGGAGTTTTAGCCTCTGCGGAGAAGATCCACGAAGTTATATAATAGGAGTATATACAAACTTGCAGTTGATAGACCTAAATAGCACGCAACTTGAGAGTTAATGAAAAAATGGAGACAAAGGCCTTGCATTTTGCGTGTGTTGTTAGACTTGAATATCGTCTATCCTTTTAATGGCTTCGCCCAAGTTAAGTCGTTGTTGTGGATTGGATTCTGTGCAGCTAGCCCCGATGTGGAGAAGCTGCAGCATTTGATCGGGGGAGTGGGTGTTGATAGTATGAATGTCAGGGTCTATCAATTCGGCTTCTCTTCCCTCGGCGATGGCCATTAACACCCACTGTACAACATCGGTGCCGCCCTTGCCATTGTTGTGATATTGAGAAGGGAATTTGCCAGTCATGATTTCCAGGATGATGATTCCGAGGCAATATACATCGGTCTTGTGGGATACTTGCCGGTACTGTGTGTAATCTGGAGTTTTGCAAGCGAACAGAGCCTGGGGAGCATTGTTTGGATTGATGAGGGGATGAAAGGCGAAGTCATTGAGGAGCGGCTCGTATGTATCACTGAGCAGAACATTGCTGGATTTGAGGTTTCCGTGGGGTAGATCGTGGGATTCGAATTGAGAATGCAGGAAACTCAAGCCGTTGGCGATTCCCTTGACAATCTTCAACCTGGTGGGCCAGTTGAGGTCGGCATGGCATGTTCCCCTATCCCCATGCAGGACATACAACAGACTACCTTTGGGAATGTACTCAGACACAATGAGCTTCTCCTCCTTGCGATAATGGTAGGCCAAAGGTGTGAGAATATTGGGGTGTTTGATTCTGCCAAACTGCCTCATCTCGGCATCGAAGGAATCTCTGCTAATCTTGTTGATCTCCCTCATCCTTTTTACCACCACCGACAATCCACTGCTCATGGTGGCCTTGTAAGCAGAACCCATGCCCCCGTTCCCCAGCACCTCAGCTGCGGCCTTCATCAAATCAGGCATCCCAAACACCCCCTTCTCCTCGTTCACCATCATCCAGTCCCCTGTTGCATTCTTTTTTGATACAAAATTTGACCTTTTCCTACTTGATTCTGAAGTCTTGCTATGGTTGGAGCTGGGGACATGCACTTGCACCATCTCTTCCCCTCCACCATCTTTTCTATCCTCCATCCCTCCCACATTTTTGTTGCCTTCTCGTCTCCTTGCCGTCTTTATCAATACCACTATCAGCACCACTACCATCACAACCATCACAACCATTATCACTACCTTCACCAAATTACTACTTTGTTTCTCCTCCCCCTTGCACTCCTTTCCCACCACTTTCCCGCACAACCCTGGGTTTCCATAAAAGCATGTCGCGTTGAACTTGGCCAGTTCGTCGGGGATGGCTCCTTCCAATCGATTGTTGGAAACGTTGAACAGTCGAAAGTGTTGACTGAAAGACAGAATGGCTCCTGAGAATTCATTATCGTCGAGGCGCAACTCTACCAACAATGGGAGCCTAACGAGAGAATTGGGTATGTTGCCAGAGAAATTATTGCCAGAGAGGCTAATTTTCTTTATGGCGGTGAGGCTTGCGAAGAAATCGGAAGGAATGGGTCCAGAGAAATGGTTGGTGGTCAAGAAGAGAGCCTTTAGGGTGGTGAGTTTATTGAATTGGGGGATGGGACCATAGAAGGAGTTGTTCAGAAAGCCAATGCTACGAAGGGCGGGGAGACGAAGGAGGGCATCAATGTCAATGTTGCCGGAGAGAGCCATGTTGGAGAGGTGCAAACCGACGACGAGGTTGTTGGTGCAATAGACGCCGGCCCACTTGGCAAAGCAAGCAGAGGAATTGGGGACCCACGAAGAGAGAGAGGAGGAAGGGGAGAAGGATCTTTTAAGTTGGAGGAGGGCGTCGTCCTCAGAATTAGAGAGGCAGGTGGGAGAGAAAGAGAGAGGGAGGAGGAAGAGAGGCAAGAGAAGGAAAGAGCGACCAGCGGCCATTGGCGGTAGATGGACCGCTGTTTCTCTGAGGAGGCCTTATGCCAGAAAATGGTTTTTTCCCTTTACACACAATTACATTCCCTCCTCCCTAACTCTAATAATAGAATCCCCATACATGCTCCCAATTCCTCCCTTCCGATCTCTCAGCTCCCTCCTTCCACTTGTCTCTTCAATTCAATTTCAACACCAACCTCACCAATTATTTCTCTTCTTTTTTTGCTTTTTCTCATCATCCTATTATTTGTTTCCCCGGAGGCCCTCAACTTCTGGCATTTCCCCTTTCACTCACCCGGACCCAGTCACCCCCACTTCCTCTGCTGTTTTATCTTTCAATCCTCATGAATCACTTCATCATATATGTTGCCTAAAGTCACAGATGAATAAATATTTGTTATCATTCCTTTAACTTCAAAGAACTGCATCTACCTATAAAACTTTCTTAACTAATAATTTTTAGCATTACATAATAGTTAAAATGATTGTTTGTAATTGTTTTTTTAAAAAAATTATCATTGCCATTTAATGAATAAAATCCAATGGGCAGAAATAAAAATATCCTAATAGACAGGATTATTATGGAAAAGAAACCATTAACACATGAGATAAAAAGAAATTAATCATTATTTTTGAGACTCAGTTAAGACCCTCAAATAGGATTTTTTTTTTTTTTTTTTTGGTTTTTAAGAATCAGCAGAAAGAATTAAGGAACTTTATTAAAGTAATTTGCCAATTATCCACCATCATAACGACCTTATCATCCAACTTATTTATAGAAATGATTTTATAGTCCCGTTTTGATTCATATTACGCAAGCCGAGAAAAAACTCCTCTCACATACTTACCTCGTATACCGTGAATCACGAATTATAAGCACTTATTGCCCAAAAAGAAAAAACTTCTCTCACATACTTACCTCGTATACCGTGAATCACGAATTATAAGCACTTATTGCCCAAAAATAAGCTCTTCCAAACGAGCACTATATGCCTTAATAATTAGCACCCATAATTTTACCCAGGGAATCAATTAGAATATTGCTGGTGAAAAATTATTAATATTTAATAAAAATATTATATATATATATATATATATATATCTATATATTATATATCACCCCGCTATTATTGGTAACCAATCCCTCATCAATTTCTTCCCAAAAAATTACTAATTATTTATTGAACTAAGAGGTCTCAAAAGCTTAAGGAGAATTGCAAATAAATACCTCATTAGAAATTTATTTGTCAAATGGGACTTGAAAGTATTTAAGAGAAGATCTTTTGCACAAGGAAAGATTGTTTGAACACAAGAGAATGTCACATAGAAAAGATATATTGAACACAAGGAAGATTGTTTGAACATAAGAGAAGATATTTTGTATACGGAGAAGATTGTGTGCACCAAAAGATCCCATTTAGCAAATAGATTTTCAATGAGGTATTTATGGATATTTTTCCCAAAGATTTAATGCTTTCACCTTTACAAGACATTTTACCAAAAAAATAAATTTATATATTATGTAAATTTCAAGTAATATCAAATTATTTTGTTAATATAGTCAGCAGAAGTTTTATAAGAAAGAAAAAGAAAGAAACACTCTCAGACTCCGATATGAAAAATATTTGATATGAAGTTCCAACCCGCTATATAGGATTTCCGAGATTATACAGAAAACTCTTATATTCCGTGCCTCATTGGATGTATCATGTACCTTTGCACTCTAGAGGAGATAAATGAAGCGAAAAAAAGCTGGTAAAAAAAAGATAAATGAAGTGAAAAGGACAAATTTGTGTCATAAATTCAAAAGATTTGATATAAAGTTCCAGCCCGCCCATGTTTTCTTATCAGAAGGGCTTGCAAAGTTCAGTTCGAACATGTCCTTGCTAAGATTTTCACCAGATCCACAAAAACCAATGAGCTTTGCCACAATTTCTGCACTTTCTTGTACATGCTGCAAGTTATAAGGATCAGTCCACAATTTATTCACCAGCTGCAGCCTCCTTTGCTTCCCTACTGTTGGGACTTCCCATTTGGCATAAAGCAGTTCTCTTTCTTCGGCTGTAAGTTTAGAATTCACTTGCTTAGCCAGATACTCCCTTTCTTGCTTAAGAGCTTTGATGCTGCATTTGATTCAACAAACCAACAGCAAATGATTAAAATAATTTTGTGTTCACATTCACTAGTCTATCTCATTAAGTAAAGTAGAAATATGATGCAGAAACACACGCCACTTCAATTTGGAACAAACTAAAAAGAATTCTCTTTTTTTTTTTTTTTGAAAAAAAAAAATTCTTCTACCTTGCAGAGACAGAGCCTGCAGGCTCATCCCCTAGAAGTGCAGGACTAGCATTCCCTAGCTCTGCCAGGTGTTGCTCTAGCCATGTCAACCTTCTCAGTTCAACTTCCAAATATATATGATCAGAGGGGTCTCCCCTTAACAAAAGATAAAATTGTGCGCGATGTACAAGCGAAATGTGGCATAAGTGCCACAACATGACGATTTGTTTTCTATTCTCTTCAAATAGAATATGCCACGGTACGGGAGAACGTGCACTTGTATCTGCTTCATTCACGAAGTTATTTGCTTCAAGCTCCAAAACCTACAAGGGGAAGATTAAAGAAAAAGTACATTTAAGGTCTAGGACTGACTGTTGGACATGCATTATCCGCAACATCTGGTATTTTATGTTAATAGACAATCCTTGCTGCTACTTTTGAGTAATACGGCTTGACATTTCATTCCATCTCTATCATTTTTAACCTCAACTATCTATTTTTCATTTGGCCAAAAAGAATCTATTTTTATATTTTAATATTTTTAATTAAATGAAACGTAAGATCAAAATACTTGAAGAAAATTATCAGGTGCGTGCGTGCTTGTGTATGTATATATGTGTGGTAGAGATTAAAAAAAGGAAAGGAAGAATATGGAAAGATGCTACGAGTAGTGTGCCACCTTCCCTTATTCCAGTACCTTAACAAATTATTTTTTTATTGCGGAGCTAACAAATTGATAACAAACCAGCTCTAAATTAATACAAGCACCACAAGAGTATTATGCTCTAGCTCTGCATGTCCTTTGACACACCGTGATGGAGATGATGATTTTATATTATAGCGCAACTCACAGATTGGCATCCCATTAAAGGAAGTTATGAACCAAGAAAGAGTTACGAGCAATCAAAGGTTGAATGCCCGAACTATTTCCAATGATGAGTAAAAGAAAATGGCCTGTGTTGTATTGACAGTAATAAAGTAAGTTAATTATAGCGGGGATCTCCCGAATTATTTGTTGTAAAATAAATATTACCTGGCAAACCAGAAGCTGCTTTTGGTAATTCAGTTTCGCCACTAGTTCTTTTAACTCAGTAACATAAATTCTGAAGCTTTGTATATTCTCCTCAACAGCATTCTTAAACATCCTCTGAATCTTTTTAACATTCATTGACTTCGATTGCTGCATAGCTGGACTTCCTTCCTGTGAAAAAAACACGTCTATATGTGACTTTAGACATTTATCGCTACTTGTAAGAGAAATGTCATCTTCAGGTGCCTTGTTCTCTGTTTCATGTTCCGTGACTCTAGAAGAAGAGGATAAAGGCGAGCATGGGGCGCGTATTATATGTTGCACGTTGGGGCTGTTGCTTAAACTGAAAGGAAGAATTTTCTTGGATTTCAACTGGGTCTTGTTCTCTGGAGTCCCTTCTGCACTCGGAAAAGATAAGACTAGCTTTTCAAAGGATTTTTGAACATTCTCCAACTTCCTTTCTAGAGATGCAATAGTGCTTCCTTGAGACTTCAATCGAGAGATCTCTTCCATTAAGTTGGCTTTGTCTGAAACCACAATATTTTCTGGAGTAGAGCTAGCTACTAGCATGTCTTTTATTTCAGACAGCACTTTCGACATAGCTTCAGCAGTTTCTTGATTTCCAAATTTGTAGGCCGCAAAATCCTTATGCAGATTTTCAAGCGCTCGATTTGCATCCTCACATAGCTGTAGCTGCCGATTCTCAAGCTTTCGGATCTCAGTAACCAGTACGGATGGATCAGGAGAAGCCAGTAGTTTCTTCAATATTGCATGCCTGCCTAGTGCTTCTCTTCGCTCTTGAGTATGTTCACCCGGAGTTGATTCATTCTCTACAGGAAAAGAAAGACATCTAGCCACTTGACTAGAAGGCCCGTTCTGATCTAAACCCTGCAACAACTTAATAACTTTAGTTGAGAGAAAATTAATGTTCAATAAAGGTTGTCATAATCTCTCTTACAGTCTTCTGAATTTTATTCCTTCTTTCAAGTTCAAATTGAGATTGTGCCAGCTGCCGCCTCAGCTCTTCCATCTCAGTCTCCATCTGCAAATATAAGTTTGTAATTATCAACTGCAAATTCTCTTTCTTCATTCAAAAGAAAGGGAGGGGTTATAGAAACTTCAAGAAGGTCACTTTTTTCTATGTGAATTATATAAAGGATAAGGTGTTGTTTTAGATATCTTTACTACCACGTTTTCATATAAAATTGACCACTCTTGTGACAAAGTAATGAAAAGCTAAAAGCTCCAATATACAAGAACGCAATAATCCATTTAGAAGATTAGGGGAGGTCATTCCAAGATTTAGTTCAGGCGCACGAAAATTATTACGAGTATACCTGTTGAATTTTCAACTCTTTTTCAGCTAACAAAGACCTTAAACATGAAGATGAAGTTAGTTCAGGGCTTCGCAACTCTTCTTCAAGCCTTGCCACTTCCTTTTGCAAGTGTTTAACCAGGGTCTTATCTGAAACAATCTGTGGGAAAAACACCCTCAGCTTAAACTGGCTGTTTTTAATATGAGAAAAGTAATTCTTAAAACACAATATGAAGTGCGCCAGGTATTAGGATTTTATGCAAATGCGAATGCATTACTTCAGTAATATTCAAGAGAGTTTATACTAAAGAAAAAATGATTCTCTACCTCAATTTAAGGCATTAGACCCTACCATGTTTACTTGCGCATTATTAATGACATCCTTTGCACTGGTTGCGAATGTTAAAGTATTTCTTGTCTGATCTACATGACTTAAGGCTGGACTTATAGCACATATAATTGCTGTCCGAGCATTTCCCCCAAGCGAAGACTGCAAAATTCTAGTAAGCTTTGAACCTCTATATGGTATGTGACCACGTTCTCCACCACTGCATACAAGGGACCAGAAAGATCAACTAGACGCTTGTGTTTTGACCAAATTACGCAGCACTAAAGTAACTTATCATATCACAATAATCAAGGCCACTTTTAAATTACTCAACCTCCCAGAGTAAATAAACTTTATTGAAAAAATGAAAATCATCAAACAGCTCTATCCAGCAACATAACTAAGGTCTATCAAAGTTTTTAGACAATCAGAAAAGGCGCCATGTTTGCAGAAAGTAGACTGTTAATATAGCTTTTCACTCAATAAGACCGTTATTAAAATAGATGGGATTATTTTTGACACTCAAGTTTTTATCAACACCTCAGGATTTTTGCTTCAAAAAATCAAACATCAAGAAATTTATGAGAAATCATGTTGTCCTAAAAGAAGCATAATAACAAATAGTTCCACTTGCAATGGGGCATCTTACAGATATCTAGAGCTGCTAACCTTAACTTCCTGATGACCGTTGTGAGTGTCAATAAACTTCGGTTAATGTGACTACCTTCCTTTAACCTTGCACCACTTGTTTTGGTTTGAGAAATGCGTTCACTTCCAGCAAGATCCACCAAATTCTATGGGCATTAAAAATTTCAGTCAGTATGACTTATTTGATAAGAAAAATTTAAGGTCAGAATAAAGTAGATCTAGCATACCAGACTGGCTAAATAAGACTTCACACGGCCTGAACTTTCCCTTAGACTGCTCTCTATGGTCTGATACATACACATATGCATACAAATAAAAATTGGTTTAATGCTGGAAGAACTACAAGCTGGTAGAACTACAAGAAGAAAACGCAAGCAATGGTTACATATCAATACATACGGAGAACCATCTTTAGCCTTTGACTTAACTAGAAAAGAGAAATGAGAAGATTGACCATGTCAAGAGGGCATAGCCACCCAAGATTTATTAGAAAATAGTTTTATTTCAAATAAAACTTATATATAGCACGGAAGATGCCAAGGATGAAAAAATATAGTAAACTTTTGGACTGAGAGTAGTTAACTGATTACTCAGACACTAATATGCATGCTATATCTCTATAAAGTTATAATAAATGAACACGATTTGAGCATACCAGCCTGATTATTTGATGCGATCTTGAGCTTTTATCATTTAAAGAAGTTTCACCAACTTGCCTTTGAGCTGCGGATTCAATGTTTGTAAGAATATTGGTAACATGTAAATAATCCAAAACGGCAAAACCATTACTGCTTTTCTTATCGAGTGTAAAGTGAATGTTATTTTCTACAACAGCTTTGCTCCTTCTTATACAAGGAAATCGACTTCAGGCATCCACAGCAGTCAAAGATGTAAACATTATTTGCATTGTATGATGATAACCACTGCTAAAGAGAGAACTAGGAAGCCTCTGATTCTCACTAAACAATCTACGTTACCTTCACATATGCCGATCAGGTGCCTTAGATGTTGACCATTCTTGGCTACTTCTTGAGTTAGTTTTTCCACAACAGTCCCTTTCTATATATCAAAAAAAACCAACAACAAAAAAAAGAAAAAGAAAAAGAACCGTCTGTAAAGGATATGCATACAATTTACTTGTAAATCTCATAAGAAATCTTTTTGTTAACCATACCTCAGGATCATCCAAAAGCCTGAGAGAGCCGGATTCACGATTCAAAAGGTCTATGACCATCTCATTATAAATTTCCATCGCGGAGACCCTCAAAATAAAATCCCTCCCTGGTGTCTGTGGGATTGGTATAAATAGAGAACGTTCTTAAATACAAATTTTTATCCCGTTAAACAACGCGATAAGATTTTGTTCATAGGATTTATTTCAGTACAGCTCCTTGCTCACTCACCTTTCATCCAACAAGAATATTCTATATAGCATGGGTATCAATTGTAACTTACATTTTTGATAAACGTGTAAATGTCCTGAATAACATTTTCAGTTATGCCTCTCATCGTGTATGTCTTACCACTGCTAGTCTGTCCATATGCAAAAATTGTTGCTGCAAGTTCAAATGAATGTAGATCAATTAAGAAGGATCAAAAGGAAGCTTTAATATGCCCCATAAACAACTAAACATTAAAATTTTGAGCTTCGAAGAAGTCACCATTAATTCCCGAAACTACTGATAAAGCAACATCCCGAGCTCCATCTTCATAAACCCTTTGAGTTGAACTTGTAGGAGCAAAAACTTTATCTAAGAAAAGTAAAAAGAAACTTATTTATATATGTTTACTAGAAAAAAAAGGGGAGAAAATGCAATAGTAATCATCTATAATAACTTACAGTTGTGAAACCAGGTTCTAATAATTGCATATTTAAAAATTATACATCCTTTCCTCTTAATAATCAGAAAGGTGGCAAGAACAGGTTTAAAAACCAAAAAATTTTCACGAAAGACATACCGAAGGTGTATGCTGTCCCAGGCCTCTCTTGATTTGGATTCTTGAAAACAATTGTTTGCTCATCCAAGCAATCCCAAGCAATTAGGTCATACATGGCTTGTTCCTTCCGGTTTAGTGGCCTCATCCGAACAGTCACTAGTATTTTCTCCTCCCGAATTTTGGGACCACCAGGAGTAGATGAGAAATTCCGTTGTATCTTAGACAATGGCGTTGCTGGTGTTCCAACCATTGTGTTCCGTCTTTGATCTAAGCTGCAGTTTTCTGCAGATTGGAAAGCTATGTAAGAAGTATACTCTGATATTATTATCTTAATTACCGTTATAGTGAGATTGGCATATACTTTAAGTATCTTAAGGACAACTCACAAGCATAAAAGCAAAAAACACAGTGAGTTTATTTTTGTTGCATTTTGCAGCTAAAATTCTGAAACTAGCACTGAACAGAAAGCCTGACGCATTTTTATAAATAACGATAATGAGGTTTCAATTTCAAAGTGAGAAGCCCTATCTTCCTATTTCACTGCTTCATTCGACCGAATCCAGGAACAGATTTCTCCATAAGTTGGCAATATTGAAAATTATGGTATCACGAAGTGGAGCTATCAAAATTGTTTAATAGTCTAAAACCTTGCAATCAT
Source organism: Inga oerstediana (assembly GCA_963210345.1). Taxonomy (NCBI): domain Eukaryota; kingdom Viridiplantae; phylum Streptophyta; class Magnoliopsida; order Fabales; family Fabaceae; genus Inga; species Inga oerstediana. Next base: position 256,823 of record OY723410.1, read on the forward strand.
TTAGCGAATTCTTCTGAAAACATCAAGAACACCTCGGAAAAGCATAAATGAGATTACAAGTTCAACTGCTCCACTGCATCAATACTAGTCATTGTTTTCCAGAAACAGAGAAGATTTTGAAACACAGTTGTCGATCTTCCTTATGCAGTACGTCGAGTACAGGTATATAGCACGGAAAATTCACGGGAAGATCGAACGAACCACTTAATATGAAGATTGAGTTCCTCAGGACTGAAGAGGAGGATCGGGTGTCTAGTCTCGACGAAGTCTGGAAACTGCTTGGCGTCTCAAGATTTTCAAGAAATGCTTTGAAGTGCACATATCTTAGCAAGGAGAACTGAGAAATGATGACATTGACTGCGTACTCATCACTCAGTTGCGGGGTTGGGGGGAGAGAGAGTGTAACGGTTACTGATGTCGCTCTTTCCTTTCAATGCGGGCACCTGGAAACGATAAACGGACATTTTGAATTTCTGGGTCCCCTATGTGGACGAGCTATGGATGGCCCTGTTCGCTGGCTACACGAAGAGCCGGAATATTGGGTCGGGCCGATCGGCTATAAGGCCTACTTCCATCAAACCCAATCATCCTCAAGTTGTCGCTCCAAAAATCTTTCCCCGCAATGGCTCGCCAGAGAAATTAATCCTTCAAACATACTAATAAGATCTTATATTTATTTCCACTATTTGCCCGAAATCTCTAGTTTCCTGAAAATGGCAAATAACGTTTGCATTAAAACTTGGGAAAATATCAGATAGCCCCACTGTAGCAAAATAATTCCCAACTGTCCCCTGAAAATCTGAAATATCACTGCACTCTTTTGGGGCAAATGAAATTGGGAAAATCCCTAAAAAATACCATCAAAAGAGGTAAATCCCAAATCAGTGCGCCAAAATTATGAAATCCCTATTTAGTGCTATGTCAGTACGGATGACACTACTAGATAGGTGAAAAGACAATTTTGCCCTTTAGCCCTCCCTTTCGTCACTTTAGAATAACAACACGAAACTCTTAATTAACAACTCCGCTTTATTCTTTCACATATTCGTATATAAAAAATATAATATTATTAATGTAAAAAACGGTGTTGTTAATAAAGAAATGGGTGTTGTTATTGGCCCTGAAACTTAAATTACAAAGTTGTGAAATAAGAAATGAGAGTTGTTAATATAAAATATGGTGTTGTTAATAACAAGACCAGTGTTGTTATTGTGAAAGTATAAAGAAGAAACTAAAGTTGTTAATTAAGAGTTTCATGTTGTTATTCCGAAGTGGAGAGAGGGATGGCTGAAGGGCAAAATCGTATTTTCGCCAACCTAGCACCGTCATTCGTACTGACACAGCACTAAATCGGGATTTCACAATTTTGGTGCACTGATTTGGGATTTACCTATTTTGATGGTATTGTTTTGAGATTTTCCCAATGAAATTTGTGGAGGAAAATAGCTGATTTAGCCTTGGAGAAAGAAAGAAGTAAAAGCTTGAAAGATTAGGTTCATGCCACACTTAGATCTACCCTGCCTCTCCGTGTATTCCGCCATCTATCCACCTTCGCAAGTTGGCGAACGACGCAATGGTTGATGATTGTTCCGAAATTGCTTCACTCTGCCATCTTTCCATTTGAATCTAAGTTTTGCGGACATTTTGAAATCTTGTCATTTTACCCCTGCAATCAGTTGGATCATTGCATCCTAGTTAAGGTAAATCTGAACTTCCCTTTCAGAAAGCCTTACCTTCTTCGTCTAAGCTTTTGAATGGTTATAGTTTGTCATGGGTATATTATGTTGAAATGGGTGCAGAGCATGTTGAAAGTGACGCCAACCTCTTTTCTTCTTTCTTTTTCCCATGTTTCATCGTCATTGAACTTCAGCCACGCAAGTTCCTCATGCTGAACTTTGCAGCAACGCTATGGCTAGCAGTTCTAGAAAGAAATTATTTTGCATCTTTTCAAGTGGGAGGGAAATATGTGAAGAGCTTGGAGGGGGAAATGTTACATCATGGTGGGATTATAAGTGGAAGATGGATAACTAGGGTCTCTGGTAAATAAGTATATTGATTTGTAGATTTTAATATGTACCTTAAAAATTGCATATGTTTTTGTAAATGGTTGTTGTCTTGTAAATGACTGAGATCGTTTTGTTAATTCTTACATATGTCTTATAAATAAGTATATTTGACTTTTACATTCTTATATATGACTGATAAATTGTATGTGTTCTAATGAATTCCCTCCACTTATTATATATTTGTCTTTTAAATAAGCATATTTAACTTATAAATTTTCACACATGTCTTAAAAATAGGATGTGTTCTTGTAAATGCTCCTTGTCTTGTACACGACTGAGATTATATTGTAAATTCCTATATGTATCTTGTAAATAAGCATATTTGACTTTTAAATTATCATATATGACTTGTAAATAGCATGTGTTCTTAATGTGTTCTTATGAATTCCCCTTGTCTTATAAATGACCCATATGGTCTTGTCATTTCATTTATTTGTCTTGTAAATAAGCATATTTGACTTGTAAATTCTCACATGTGCCTTGTAAATAGCATGTGCTCTTGTGATTGCCCCTCGTCTTATACATGGTCAATATGATTTTGTAAAATCTTACATGCATATTTTAAATAAGCATATTTGACTTGTTAATTCCCACATGTGTCTTATAAACAACATGTGTTCTTGTGATTGCCCTTCGTCTTGAACATGGCCAAGGTGATCTTGTAAAATCTCACATGTGTCTTTTAAATAAGTATATTTGACTTATAAATTCTTACTCGTGTATTTTAAACAGCATGTATTTTTGTAAATACTTCCAATACAAATTTTCACCTCAATCCTTTTTTTAAAAAGCAAAAAGAAAAATCTCTGAAAAAGAACTTAAGAATTGAGAAATGACAAATCAATTTTTTTACCAAGAGTTAGATTAAAAAATGTTAAAACATGATAAGTAATTCCTAACTTTTTTCTTGAAAAATACCTTATCCGTCATTTCCCAATTTTTAAATTCTTTTTCGGGATTTTCCCAAAAAAAAAATCCTTTACCGTGAAAGGAATTTCAGACAATTCAAATTGATTTCTTTGACTTCTTTAATGCTTAATTGTTCAGATTAAAATTTGCAAGTTCAATTTTCTATCTATTTATCTTTATAATTTAATAATAAAAGTACTAAATATTAAATATGGAATAGCCAACATTTCATCCATTTCCATAAATAGAACTAAAAGAGAAAATGAACAGTATTAAAAAGCCATTTCTACTTCAGTACTGGACACTCGTGATGACGCAATGAAAGCGGAATAAAAGGAATACAAATTTAGTTTTAAATTACCACTTTGCCAATGTACAAGCAATCGCATGGCCACACAAATAACGATAATGAGCAGCTCGGAGACAAAACTGCTGCTCCAAATCCTGCCTTGCATTAATTTCTTTCTTTCAACTAATAAAAGAATAATTTAAGTTGCTTTATAAACAGAGCTCCTGAATCCAAAACTCGTATAATGTTAAAGCACAAAATAATGATTTATCTGGCCGCCAAAAAATTGACATGCTAACCAGCAGTGACGTTCCCTGTATTTTCTATTTCTTCCTGCCTTTCTTGGTCCTTTTTAGTTTCAAACTCTTCTGGGAAAGCATGCTAGAAGCACTCTTGCCTTCAAACTTTTTTGACATCTTTACAACACTTGCCATCCCTTTCCTTGCAGCAGCTCGGTGCTGTGGCCGACGGCTCATCATCTTCCGATCAAGTGGCCAATATGCATAGGGCTCAAGCTTGTCCTTCCTCTTCACATCCCCCCTTGCTTTCCTGCTGGTATATTCACTTCCTGTGTACGCCCACCCAGAGTCCAATGTTTTTCTGCGCTTCTTCACCTGAGTTCCAGACTTCCCAGACAAGTGACTATCCGCTTCACTCATGATATCAAAATCTGGCTCATCAGGTTTTCCCTTCCTCCGATCCCCTTCCTCACGTATAATCATGCGTCCTTCAGAATCTACTTCAACTTCATCTAATCTTGACTTCCTTTTGAGATGCTCCGAGGATTTTAGAGCTGAAATCGTTTTCTGTCTATCAAGCAAATCAAGCGGCTCATCATCCCATTGGTCAGACAAGTGATCAAGCAAATTCTTCTTGTGTCCGATCTTCGACCTATGTAGAATATGCAATAAAAGGGTTAAGATCCATTTTAATAGTGAATAAAGCCACTCAGATTGCAATTATCTCTTATTAAAACAAACACCGAGGCAGTCAATAGAAGACAGGATAGATTTAATGATACAGCTCACCGATATGAAGATGCTGCTGATTTGCTGTGTGAGTAAGACTTTCCCCCTCTGGAGATGGTCTTCGTGTTCAAGTCTTCCACATCAGTTCCTCCACCATCTTCATCATCAAAATCAGAAAAAAATTTTGTATGGTTCCACAAACTTTGCCTGAAATTAAAGAGTCATATTGATCATCATCATCATCATCAATAACAGCAGCAGCAGCAGGAGCAGAAGTAGAGAATTACATTGATCGGATGCAGATCAAAACAGGTTGATTATTTTAATTTGCAACATGAGACATCACTAAAAATATGATGGGCGTTTCAAAGGGGGTCTGATATTAAAAATCACAGGACCAATCACAAAGCTGCAATACTTAAAAATAAAGTTTACCCATCTATCAAGAAGCTTCCTAATACTCTTTTATCACTCAAAATAAATTCAATTCCACGTCAAGTTGAATAAATTTAAGAAACTGCATATCGACAAATTTGAGTGGGAAGGTAATTAGCCTGAAGATTAAGGTTTTGAAATAATTGTTGTTGCCAGTTAAACCGAAGTATATAAATAATCACAATTTTAACCTGGATGTAGGTGCTTTAGAAAGACAAGATCTAGTTTCCTCAGTTTTGGTGCCTCGTTTCCTTTCTTTCCGCTCTTTGATCTGCATTTAAAACAAGATTGCACATCAGATAGGGTGCTGATGAGAAAATTTATCATACAATGCCGTTCAACATACCTTGCGTATGTTGGTAAGAAGTCTCATATGGTCCTCAGGCATGACAGCTTTAACTGCCTCCAGTCCACACTTCCTAACAAGCATTTCCAAAAGAAGCTTAACCTGGAAAAAAAAACGAATCGCATTGCAACATAGTAATATGAATGAGAAGCAAATGAAACAGCAAAACGGCAGCCACCAGCAAATAAAATTGAATAAAAAATTACCACGGGATATCCAAACACCAACCTTTGCTTTAAAATGATTCTTGGTGTTATCTTGCCACTTCAACAAACCTTCCACCATGCTCTTCAGGTGCAATTGCAACCATTCTGTTTGTGATTTAGCTACTAGCACCTTTAATAGACCTAAATTGGCCTGCAGCAAGACTCAACACTTGTTTAGTTGATGTTGGTGCTTAAGGTGATAACATTGCTTGATTTTGGAGCTTAAGGCATTAATATCGCTTCATTCAGCAAAGCATGTAACCATGAAACAGATGAAAAGAAAGCAAACCTTTACAATCTCTCTGTTTTGTCTTTGAAGTAGGAGAAACGTTGATGGAAGCAAATTAAAAGCAATTGAAATAAGATAAGAAAACTCATAGGCCAAACGAGCTAAACCTTTGGCTGCTGCACTAATCATGTGCGGAGTTTCACTAACCAAGCCTCTAGCAACCTGAGCCCAAGCAATAAAACAGAATCAAATATAGTATATGGTCAACCTAAAAATACACAGCTCATGTACAACGTGTTCAGAATTAGATTACATTAAATCACATCCAATCAAGAAAGAGACTGATATCGGTTATTATACATTAGTTTATGAATAATTTAGTGAAGAATTCAAAATGGATATTTACCAGATGGAAAATTTCACATAAATGTTCTCTGTTCCCGCCCTTCTCTTCATCTCCAAGTGCATGGCCAATTTCTACAAGAATATCATAAGCCCTATTCCTAGTTTTTTTGTTAGCCTGCAAAAAATACATATATTCAAAGTTATCACCTCCGCAACCTTGTGAAGTCAACTTAGAACACATTGACAAAATAAGTGATGTCTGCGTTATGACGAACCAACATACAGGTATCAGACGCCATAATTAATACTCCCTCAGTCCTTATATATATATATATATATATATATATAAGATCCTTTTTTTTTTAATAGGCCTGTCCCTTTTTATAAGATCTCATTTAACTTTATCTCAACAATAAATGCACCTTTACCCAATTTGCCCTCGTTCTCTCACATCATTTATTTACAAGACATTCTCTTTTTTCCTTTTTCTCATCATTACCCTTTCTCTCTTACTCATTCATAAATAGGGGTATCTTTGGGGGGGGGGGGGGGGGGGTTATATTTCCTACCTATTTGTTACTTTTAATTAATTTTAACTGTTTTCTAGAATCTAATGATTCAGTTGAAAGGACCTCATATATAGGGACAGAGAAAGTATCATATATAATACGAAAAACAAGACCAACTACAGTATAAATGTCATTGCAGAAACAAAATAATACAATAAGAAAGGGTGAGACAAATAATTGGCATAAACTAGTGTTTTTAAGCTCCAGCATGTATAATAAGATTATTAGATGAGAGAACTCATACTACTTTCTCATATATTCAGATGAAAGGTTTACAGTGTATTATATAGGCTAGCAAACAGAGCAATCAGTGCTGGACTATAATGAGCTACAATGAGAGATTATTACAGTCAATCACACAAGCAATCATAATCTTTCCTAAACTAGCTATACTAGAATCAGGGATATGATAGAGCTTAAATCATGGGATTGTAATCATGGGCTGATTTCCAACACTCCCTCTCAAGCTGGACAAACATTCCCAGCTTGCACCAAAATCCTTCAAATTTGACCTTGCCTAGTGGCTTGTCATAACGTCTGCAATCTGATCTGCAAATCGTATGTAAGATAAGTTCATGATGCCTGCTTCATCCTTCTCTTCAATAAAGTGCTTGTCTATCTCAACATGTTTCATTCAATCATTATAAACAGGACATCTTGTCGTCTCAATGTTGGCTTTGTTGCCACAGCAGGCTTGCATGTAAGGGTGAGTAAAGTGAAACCGAAACCAAAGACTGAACCAAACTGAACCTAATTCGGTTTTTTCGGTTCTGTTTTTTTGGTTATTCGGTGCTTTTCAGTTGGGAATTTCGCGTATTACGGTTTTTCGGTTTTCAGTTCGGTTAGTGAAAAAATATTTCGGTTAAAACCGAATAACTGAAATTTGATAACTAATATTAACAAGTGTCAGCAAGCCCAAAGAATTGGTCTAAAGTTGAACAAAAAGGTAAAGCCCTTAGCCCATTTCAGTATTCCTTTTTGGCCCATTTCCACCTAGAAGTCTAACTCAGTAACTATAACCTGACTTTACCCTAACCCCACCGACACTCACACACTGACTTTGCCCTAACCCCATCGACAACATTCACAATCTACTTGCTCTTTACTCTGGCCTTACGTTTCTCTGGTCTCTGGCTCTCTGCCATCTTGCCCTAACTCTGTGTCTTTGCCCTAACCCTCACCCCTCCGTGGAAGCGACGCCATTCCATTCACGGCGGCGGCAACGTTCCTTGTTTCGATCAACCTTACTTTGCCTAACCCTCAGTCCCTCAAATGTCTTAGCTGTCTAACCCTCGACTCTACCTTCGTTCCGATCAACCTTTGTTCCATTCACGGCGGCGACTGTCTAACCCTCAACTCTGCCGTGCTCTCGACTCTGAGCCTCACTTTACCTAACCCTCAGTCCCTCACCGTTGTTCGTGGAAGCGTCTCATTCCAATCAACCTTCAACCCTCGAGCTTCAATTTCTCGTAAGTGGGTTACCTATTTTTCAATAGGTCGATTTGAATCTTTTCGTCCTCTACTTGATCTTTCTGTCTAAAATGATTTTCCTTCTTCCCATTCTTGAATCTCTTACTTTTTTGAATAAAAAAGGAATCTTTCTGTCTACCGTGGAAGCAAAGACCGAACCTTTCTGTATGCCGTGGCCCGTGGAAGCGACACTGCCTCACTTTGCCGTGGCCTAACCCTAAACGACATGCAACTCATCTTCAACCGTCAAGCTTCAATTTCTGGTAAGTGGGAACTGGGAAACCATACCAGAGTCCAATATCTCTGACTTAAATGGCTTTTTTGACAAAACTGATAATCGATAAAAGCCAACCATCTTGCTTGTGTAATATGGAAATCAAACATATAATAATATCACATTAATATGAAATGTTTGTCAGCTTGTGATTGCGCCCAAGGTGCTAAACTTCCTACTAATGTTGAGTTCTTGGCTGATTGAGTAGTCCTTAAATTGAATGTTGGAATGTGACTAATCTTGAGTTCTTGCTAAAATTTCTTTTCGTAATTAGCCAATCATTGGAATATCTTGTTGAAGAAGGATATGATGATAAACAAAAGATAGAGCTTGGTAATGTTTTTTTATACTTCATGGAATACAACTTTATAGTTTAGTGTTAATAATATATTTATTATGATATATAAAGTCTGATCATTTTTTTGATTTGCTAGATTTGCAAAAAATTGCATGAGACAAATGTTGATATTTTCTAGCTGCAATATGGGAAACTTGATATTTTGCGAGCAAATTTTTCTTGTCATATTTGTAATATAATCATTGCAGTATTTCATTTTTCTTCTGTTTTGTTTTATTTTTCTTCCTTTCTGTCAGTTGTAGGTGCCATCGCGGGCCATTCAGGGAGCAGCCAGAATCTGATATATATATATATATATATATCAAGTTTTTTGATGTTCAATATACTTTCTTTTGATAAATAGACCAACTTTAAATTTTACTAACAATAGCACAATTGAAGTGATTCGACAGCAGCACAATAGAAGTGATTCAGCTTGTATTTTGAAGTTAGGTAATTTGATGCTCCAGACATCTAATAAACTCATTGTTGATTATGTTAAGTGCTTGTATTTTGAAGTTAGGCAATTTGATGCTCCAGAACTCCAGTAAAGTAATTGTTGATTTTGTTAAGTGCTTGTATTTTAAATGCTTGTGGCCGTGGGCAAATATGATAAGTGATTAAATGCTTGTAAATTTTGTTGTGGCTGAAATGTCTTCAAATGGCTTCTTGTTTGTTGGCTTTGTTGCAAAAAATTGGTATGTATTAATTATCTTTAATGGTAGAATTTTTCCTTGGGTAGCAATTTGTTTTGCATTGGATGGGCTTGCAGAGAAACAGAGGCCTAAAAGGCCTGAAAACCGATTGTTACCACCGACAACCCAACCGAAATAAATCGGTTAGTTCGGTTTCGGTTATTTCAACGTTTCGGTTTCGGTTCGGCCATTAAAATGGCTTATATTCGGTTTTTTCGGTTTCCACCGAAACCGCACCGAACCCCGAATACTCACCCCTACTTGCATAGGACCCTCGTATAGAATTCCCAATTCTTTCAATAATCTGATAACCCAAAGTCCTTCACATGTTTCGTCGTTCACAACTCTCAGTTCTGCTTTTGCACTACTCATTGACACTACAGGTTGCTTCTTGCTTCTCCATGTCAGCAAATTTCCCCACACATATGTACAGTATCCTAAAGTTGACCTTCTAGCTTCCCTGTCTCTTGCATGGTCTGCATTAGTGTAGATCTCTACGTTTTTGGCCATGCCCTCCTTGAAGAAGATTCCTCTTCCTGCATTCAGTTTCAGATGACTCAAGATTCTATAGACAGCTCCCATGTGTTCTTCCTGTGGTTGATGCATGAATTGACTTACTATTCCAACTGCATAGCTAATATCTGGATGTGTGGGTTAGGTATATCAACTTCTCTACAAGTTGTCTGTATTGTTTAGAGTCAATTGGGACACCATTCTCTTTGATTTCTAGATGACAGCCTTCTTCCATCGATGTTCCTTCAAGTTGTATCACTAACATTCCTATCTCATGCAACAGGTCTAGGGTATACTTCCGCTAGAATACATTGATGCCCCTCTTTGTTCTTGCCACTTCCATACCCAAGAAGTATCTCATTTGGCTGAGATCCTTAACCTGGAATTCAGTAGACAAATCCCTCTTTAGTTGGGCAATAGAGCCTTCATCATTTTCGATAATGACTATATCATCCACGTAGACGATCAGGATAGTGATTCTTCCTCCATCATGCTTGATAAACAATATGTCGTCTGCTTGCCCCTAGTTGTACCCAAGTTTCTTTATTTCTCTGTAGAATCATCCAAACCATACCCTTGGGGATTGCTTTAGTCCATTCAGTGACTTGTTAAGTTTGCAGACTGAACCGTCTGCAGTTAAGACTCTATCTGGAACCTCCATATAGACCTCTTCCTCCAAATCACCATTCAAAAATGTGTTCTTTATGTCTAGTTGATGTAGTGACCAATCCAAGTTAGCTGCAATTGACAACAGTAGTTGGATTGTGTTGAATTTGGCTACTGGAGCAAAGGTCCCCTAGTAATCAATTCCATAGATCTGTGTATATCTTTTTGCAACTAGTCTTGCTTTGCACTTGTTGATGCTGCCATTAGAATTGAACTTCGAGGTAAAGCTCCACTTACATCCCACAGGCTTCTTTCCTAGAGGGCAAGATATGATTTCCCTTGTTTTACTTTCCTCAAGTGCTTTTAACTCCTTCCGTAGCTTGTTTCCACTTTGGATCAGCCATAGCTTGTTGGAAGGTGTTAGGGATTTCAATCTATGCACTGTTTATAATAAAACTCTGCAACTTGACAGACAGGTTATCATAAAAAACAAACCACTGAATTGGATATTGAGTACAAGACCTTACCCCTTTTCTCAGTGCAATAGGCAAGCTCATTTCTTCCGGATCTATTCTTGAGTCAGACTCATGGTCGTTCCTCATAGTAGAATTGACGTTTCTCTCTGTCTCCTAAGATTGTTTTCTGGCATCCCCTTTTGATTCATCTTCTACATCCATCCCAATCATAATCCCAACCTACGTTTCCAGTTCATTAGGGGAGGCATTAGGAGATGTAGAAGGTAAGGTATCAAGGGTTGGTGGCAAAGTATCATTGACATCAAGGAAGTTAGGTAAGGTATCAGTGGTTTCTAGGGTAACAAGTAGGACATTGGTGGTTTTGGAAGTTGGTTCATGTGAAATTAGCCATTCAATATCTGAGTACTACCCCTGAATGGGTAATTTAGGATAATAGGCATCCTCCTCGTAGAACATAGTATCTTTGGAGACATACAACTTCTTTGAGGTCAAACAATAACGCTTGTACCCTTTTTGTGTGAAAGAGTATCCAAAGAAGATGCATTTCTGGGAACGGGTATTAAACTTACTTTCATCAGGGGTATGGGCAAAGACAACACACCCGAACACTTCCTGAGATAAGGGGTTTATAAGAGGGCAATTGGAAAAGGTGGTAAGGAGTGTTTAGACAGGTGGCATAATTGAGGACTTTGGAGGAGATTCAGTTGATGAGGTAGGCCGCAATTAGGACTACATCTCCCCAAAAGGTCGTGTGTACATTTCTTTCCATCAGCAGAGTTCGGGATACCGGCAATAAGTGACGGTTCTTTCGTTTGGCGACCCCATTTGCGGAGGTGTATAAGGACAGGAGGTTTGATGGTGAATTCCTTGCTGATCAAGAAATTCATTAAAGGTACTACTTAAATTCCCTACCATTGTCACTTCGGAGGACTTTCATGGAGTATTGAAATTGGCTTTTCAAAGTTATGAAAGCTTTGGAAAACTTGAGCCATCTCGGATTTTTCTTTTATCAGGTAAACCCACATAATTCTGGTGTGATCATCATTGAACGTAACAAACCACTTCTCATTTGTCCGGGTCTTTGTTCTTGTTGGGCCCCATATGTCATTATAGATTAGTTGGAAAGGAGTGGTGGGTCGGTAGGACTGTTTTGGATAAGATTGTATTTGTTTAGCGAATTGGCAAGTTTCACAATGAAAAGAAACAAAATCTTTATTGAATAAACTTAGAAACATGTCTCAATCAAAACTAGGATGTCCCGAGATACAATGCCATAAAAGTACATCTTTTTCTTGAGAACTTGAGCTAATAAGAGCTTTCCATGCGTTCCAAATCGCTTTATTCTTCATCTCCGATCTCTCCAGGTAGAAAAGTCCATCCCACTCTTTAGAAGCCTCAATCATCTTTCCCGAGTCTAAATCCTAAAACAGACACATCATCATCAAATATCACGTGGCATACATGTCCTTTCGTTAACTTGCTCACAGATATTAAATTACAGGTAAGTGCTGCAACAAATAGAACATTGTGAACGCTTAGTGAATTAGATAGTGTGACTGTGCCAATTCTTCCAACTTTGGTGAACACCCCATTAGCAACTTTGACTCGAAGGTTCTCAGGACATAGTTTAAAAGTCGTAAATAAGGTTCGATTACTAGTCATATGATCTGTGGCTCCTGAATCAACTATCCATGTATCTTCGCTAGTCTGTATAGTATTGAGGGCTATAATAGAATTACCTTATTGTACCAGCTTAACACTTGGCAAAGAATTGAACTTATTCTATTTATCAAGTATTCAATGAAGATCTGTAGTTCCTCCTGACCTAATGAAGTAGTATCTTCAACCTTATGTTTAGTTGAGGTAAGATGGCCCTGTGGTTTGCTAGTTGATGGCTTGCCGTGCAATTTCCAGCATTCCTCCTTGATGTGACCCTTCTTCTTGCACTAATTGCACCATTTGTTTTTTTGTTCCTCATGTGGCCCTCGTACTGCAAGTGTTGAACTCTCAACCGGACTTGTGCTCCTTCTGTTCAAGAGTTCCCTACTTTCTTCAAACTACACATGGTTGACAACATCAAAGAGGTGTGGTCGGGGTTTGATTCCCATTATTCTGCCCCGTATTTCCTTAAACGAATCTATGATTCCCAAGGAGAAAATCATAGACTCTCCTTTCTTCTACTATCTTCTTGTATAACTAAGCATCCTCCACATTTTTCCATGGATACACTTCAAACAAGTCCTGTTGTTGCCAGAGTTTTATCAACACATTATAATAATCAGTTACTGTCAAGTTACTTTGTCTCAAATCTCAAAATTGGCACTTCAAATGGATCAAGGCAACAGTGTTATCAAGAGAGGAATATATTCTTCTGGCTACATCCCACATCTCTTTTGCAATGTTTGCTAGGAGATAGCCTTCACTAATATCAAAAGTCATAGAGTTATAGAGCCAAGCCATAACTTGGTTGTTTTCAGCAAACCACATATCAAAGTTTGGGTCATTTGGGGCTGGTTGTGGTGCTGCCCCATTGATGTATTTCTCCTTTCGCTTTCCTCAGATATACCTCAGCACGCTTTGGGACCATTAGAGGTAATTTCTTCCATTGAACCTATGGCTAATGACCATACTTTGAGGTTCTAGAAATTCTAATGCCATTAAAGTGTTGCCGGTAGTGGAGGTAGTGGAAGATGAGTTGCTGGATGAGGAGGAAGTTGTGGAATTTGTACCTGACATGACCGCAACGGGATGAAGTCCGATTTTTAGATGAATTTCCAAGGATAGAGCCGAAAAAAGGAGGAAATTCAAAGGGATTCACGGTTCAGGAAAAAACAGGACACTCGTCGTTAAATTGCACTGTAGCTGATGGCGCGTAGGCTTCACACGCCGATACTGTGGTGGCGCATGAGAGCCACACACTACTCCAAATGCCGCCGCGCTTCTGGGTTCCACCGATTGGCAATCTCCGGTCCTCCCTGTGCCAACAGTGTAGCCCCACTCGTCGTCCTTCACCGGTTTCTGGTTTCCAGTGTCCTTCTCTCTCTTTTTTGTCGCTCTCTATCTCTCTCTCTCTATGTTATGGCCACTAGTTCTGGCAGTAGGTGACCAGCCAGGGCGCTCTAATACCATATTAGATGAGAGAAAATTCAGATGAAAGGTTTACAGTGCATTATATAGGCCAGCGAACAGAGCAATCGGCGCTCTGGACTATAATAAGCTATAATGAGAGATTATTACATTCAATCACAAAAGCAATCATAATCTTTCCTAAACTAGTTATACTAGAATCAGGGATATGATAGAGCTTAAATCATGGGATTGTAATCATGGGCTGATTTCTAACAAAGATGCCTTGCAAAAACAAATACGTCTACAACTTTAACCCAGGTAAGTTTTGAAGAACAATATAAGCAATGAAAAAAGAATCATATGATATTTCCAAGGAAGAAAACCAGGACAGACTTGGAAAAACGACAATAAAGGTAGAATAATGGGGAAAATGGAACAAGCTCCCTCCCCTAAAAGAGAAATGGAAAAACAAGAAAAGAAAACATAAATGCTTCAGTACTGCTCTTGTGCCAATAAAAATCCCTAGCTGAGCTAGGGAAAGCCAGAAGGCACTGCATACTGAACCATATATAATGTTTTTACATTTGCCAACTTGAAATATTAAATAGAAGTACCAGGAGAAAGAGCTTCTTCCACATATAAACCAAATTACCTCCTTAAGAGCAAGTACAATTTCTGTAAGGAAAGACGAGATAATTTCACGCCACCTTTGCTCCGGATTATCCTGTTTTAGTGCATAATTTCAAAAACATCACACTTGAAATATAAATATAGCAACATTCTACACATCAGATGCATCATGAACAGAACAAGGTGGTTTTAAAACATGGAAGCAAAACCAATAACCTTAAGTACCTTTGCGACATGGACTATTAGGAAGTAAAGACAATTTAGTCTATGGTGTTTGGAGGAAATATGACATGAAGGCAGAACTTTAACCATAAGCACAAGAAGCTTCTCCAACTTTGATGGAATAAACTCATTTGAGTCCTGTAGAGAAAACCCATAAACAAACAGGTTAATTGCTTGACACTAGCTAAGCAGCAGAAACTGGAATGACATCTTTTATTATACTTGGACAACCAAGTTCAGACCAGAAAACTAGTAATTAAACAATCTGCATCCATTGGATGATTGATGCAGGGAAGTTGCCAGGCGAAAACAAGTTGAGATGAATGACTACAAGATAGCTAACATATTTCAAATTATTATATGAACCAGACAAGCAATGGAATGAAAAAAACAAATACCCTGAGAATGACTGAAAGTACTTTGTATCCCTTCTTCTGTATAACACCTTCGACATCCTACAAATAATGACTCCTCATAATCAACAAAACTTTTCATCACAGAAAAGTTTAGGGGATTTATGCAAACAAAGGATTTTATATATATATATATATATATATCCTACAAACCTGTAATGTGGGCTCTATTGCAGAATATAGTAGATCAATCTCTTTAGGGACTAAACCAGGCAACAGGGAAACTGCCAAGTCAAGAAGCTGTGCCCTGGGATTAAAAAGTAGGAAGAAAGTGATTACCAACAACTCTATGAAGACACCCACCATGACCAGAAGACACCTTAGTAAAATTCATGACGTGACAATCTAAATCACAAGTTTGGAGGCCAAAAGAACATATGGAGGGAAATGCCAATGGACACCTGATAACTGACAGTGACACATTATTTGATGACTCGTCAACCTGCATTGAACTGGTATTGTCTGCTTTAATGGCCTCTTGCGTGGCTTTTAAAAGCTTAACCATTGTGCTTTTGAAGAGCTTTGACGTCACTAATTGATCTGATATGGAAGCAATCTCACCAATTGTGAGCTGTAACCGGAACAAAAAAAAAATTTTAGGAACTTCTTACAGTAGCTAAAGACATCCAGGTGCAAATTCAAATCCAATGCAAAGGCAAAAAAACAAAATTACAAACAAATAAAAGGATCTAGTATAGTTGTGTACGTTATGAACTATAAGAAATGTCCAAGAACTGTTTCTATTTGATAATATTCTAATTTTGAATAAACCAACTTGAGGAATAAAAATCCCCAGATAACATATCAGTAGTAAAAGCCCATATGTTATAACCCAGTATAAACTTTCAATTTTGAAAGGCCTCTACTTGGAAAAGGCAGAGGTTTTAAGTGAGAGCTGAAATTGACCTGAGCATTTGGACTTGTCTATAACAGGAAAGATCTCAGTTCTAACATTATGGTCATGACGCAGCAATTTAAAGTTCAGTACTGATTTTAGAGTAGTTATATTGCCATGGAAAACTAAAAGCCAATACAACAACTCAACAAGCTGTTCAGGCAAAACTATGCCTACGGATTCACATTGATCAACTTAATGCAGACCTTAATTGACCACCCACACACATGGGCGTGAGCTTAGACAATGAAATGAATATAAAATCAGACTTGGCCTGCATCTCTCAATGTTACTCCCACTATGGCAATAGGCACTAGGAATCAAGTGCCACAAGCAATTTGCCTACAATGTGCACTTTATGGGCACTAGGTAAAAAAATCTGTATCAGAATTCAACCCCAGAACTAGAATGCAATCTGTAATATATGCCATATAAAGTAATAACAGCATGAATGCCAAAGATGTAGGCAACACATGCATGCCACCATTAAGGCAAAGACATGAACAAAAATAAAATCCCACGCTCATCTCATAAATATTAAAATATTCTTAAATCAGGTCAGCCAAAAGGTTTGCTCAGCAGTAAAGCATTAAAAGAACTATTTTCAATTGATTTAACTCAATTACCTGCAAACAACCTCCATCATCTTTTGTAGACTTTAAAAAAACCTTTGACAGAACAGTTAACAGTTCCTGAGCAGAAAACTTCAGCACATTCAAATTGCTTGCTGCAACCTGCTTAGTATAATGGAATAAACCATGCTCACAGATCATATCTCCACCCACACATTGCTTATCATCTTTTTCATCCACAATTTTCTTGTTTTGCTGAATAAGAAGCTGCAAGCTTGTGCATATTATTCCACGAATGTCAGGTTCTTCTTTAAGTGTGATACATAAAGTTCTTTCCATATCCATGAAACTTTCAGCAGTGTCCAAAGGATAGTTGCAAAATGAAGGCAGCAAAGACCACAGAGAGTATGCAAGAGCATCTGCATTCCTTGATGACACCATCAGGCCTTGTAGCTCAAACTGCAAAATATAAAAAATAAGAAACATGTTCTAAACAATAATAAAAAAATTCATCAATAATAATTCATACCTGTCTCGACCTCTGCCTCAAACGTCTAATTATATTCAAAATTTCCTCTATAAAATAGCTTAGACGTGCACCTACAGTATAACGTTTTAGAATTGGAAAGAGCCAAATATTTGCATTGGATAAGTCATCTGCTTCCAAATTCAGGGGTAGAATAGAAAGGAAAGTTTGTGGTCCCATCACAACAAGAGCAGAACCAAGGCACTCATGCAGCTGCATGTTTTAGAATATTAAAGATTAGTCAGCTGCAATACATTAAAAACTAAAAATCATTAACGATCAAGCTTCTACACCCGATTCTCCACCATAAAACAAATTGTAAATGGAATCTAATCTAATGAGAAATGTAACAAAACAGAGGCACTTCCCAATGTCTACAATAACTAGCTTATAGAGCATGATAAACTTAGAAGAGCAGCATTGAAAAATAAAATCCTTAAGAATAGTAAGCATGTAGTGAATGTGATAACAAAATAACCAAGTCTTCTGCATCAGAATTATTGAACGAGATATGCTAGAAAAACAAAACAGATACAAATTTGTTGAATCAAATTTTTAACTCCGCATCAGAATTATTGAATAAAAATAAAATATGTTATTATAAACATGGAAATACCTGCTTCCTGAAAGGGAAGTCTTCATCAGGTAGCTTTTGCAAATCTGCCAAGTTTTCAACTATTCCTCTCATAAAATAAGTGGAATGATTTCCTGTGTTAACAACATTAGTTGCAGTCAGCAATAACACATGCATACCGTACTATAATTGTAAGTTCGAGAGATGAGATTATGAAGAAGTAAAAACTATCGGATGAAAATACACGAGTTAGATAATTAATCACTTCAGTATAGGCAAGTAATCAGTTTCTATGCCCCATGCTATGAGAAATAATACTTCTTATTTCTTACCTTGGCAGTTTAATGACAAGCAAGACATGTATGAATGAATGTTTTGAAGTAAACAAGACTACATAGCAATCTAATTACCTAATTTATGAAACATGGCTGAAACAACTTGAAATACTCTGTCCCAGACAGCATGAAAATGATAATCAAGCAGGCTTTCAATAGTTGCACAAACTTTTTCAATGACGGTGGGACCAGACTTCCTTGATGAAGTGTGTGGATTCAAAGATATCTGATCAACTCCCTGTTTAATCAAACTTTCATCAATACAAGAATGTATCAAACTCTTGAATGAACCAGTGGCTGCATATATGGCCTCTTCATGTTCTGATGACAAAATATCTGCATATTTTAAACAAAGAAACATGCTTCCGTAATTAATTTGTGAAAGCAGATGCACAAACAAAGACACACAATAGGGTTCATAGAATTGAATTCTGTTAATATGAACATTAGCTAAACTCCAACATTCAAAGTGCATCCACAATCTTACCTTTGAGAGCATTAAAGACAGCAGGCAGCTTGATAACACATATTTGTCTATTAAGAGTATAAACTTTATTCATCCCAACGTCTAGCAAGCGAGATGTAAACGTCATTACATCACCAGACATCTCATTTGTTGAGATAGAAAGAGCCAATGAATTTAGTAATTCAAGTAGTGCTTCGGGGGAAACCTCTGATGCTGGGTAAAGACAGAGAAAACTCAACCCATCAGTTATGCGCCTGGTGACAAGGGGTTGATGTAGATCCAAGAGAGTTTTGAAGTACTTAAGAATGCTAGTCTTGTACTTCAGTGACATAAGAGGAAGGCATTCTTTCAAAGCATCAAGACTATACAGAACCTGCTGAGCTCCCTCAGGTCCTTCACCAGCAAGCAGAAGAAACCTCTCGAATATGCTTGTAATTCCTTCACTAGCAGATACCAGCAATGGTGATTTTTGGAGGCTCAGTAACACATCGCGAAGACACAAATGTGATAGCCTTCTAGCCTGTATGAAGATACAGTTAGCACGCAATATTCAAAGGACATGCGTTATTTTCAGAGTCAGTGAACTTTGTCCATAGTCAATAAGTAAGGCGCAGTTGAGACGAAAATTATTTATAACTTAGAAAGTCATGGAAGCACCCTAAAATAATTAGATCTTTACGAGCATCCATCTTTCTCTGTTGTTTAGCAATTTAAGATATATATTGTGTTAAAAAAAGTGAAACCACCTAGTTGATGGATAGACAAGAAAGACAGTACGTCATGGGATCAAATTATAGAGGACCGTTAGTCCCAAGTAAACGTCAACTGTCTTCGGCCATAAACGTGAAAATTATGCGCAGTTGACAATAAAAAACGTGGCATTAACATTCGAAGTTTCTCACTTTTGGTTATACGATTGCTGCTTTCAAACCAAATAAAAAGAAAGATTGAACCACACCGAATGTGAGTTCCTACTAGCATATCATGAAGTCAGTTTAAGTGTAAAGTGGTAAGGAATTCTCCACCTTCTATTAATTATGATATCACTCCCACTGCTACAGAGAATTTAGGTGATGAACAATTTACAGAATTTATTTTGCAATAGTACCTTTGGTCGCGAATCTGAGACGAACCCCAGCAAAACACTGAACAGCTGAGACACATCAGACCACATAAGACTATCCCTGCGTATCAGCAGATGCGAAACGCATTTCAATCCGGCAATAACAGAAGTCTTCGCCATCGAAGGAGACCGAAGAACTTGCACCAGAAGGTGCGACAAAAAATCCCTTTTCTTCTTCAAGATTGCAATGGGCACACGGGTGATGACGATGGAAAGAATTGTGAGCAGTGCGTCCACGATGTGGTTAGGGACGTCGGGTTCAGAAGAGAGGCGGTCGAGGGAAGAGCATGCGGCACCGAAGTAGGCGACATGTGTGGAAGGGAGATTCTTTTCTTTGAACTCTTGGGACATGGCGCCAATAACAGCGCAAAGATGCTGATGACTTTCGTCGATGGAATTGCCGAAGCGAGAAAGAATGGAACTGCAGAGATCCTCATTATCTTCGTCTAGGGAGAAGCAAGGTTCTTCCGGGGCGACGTCCTCCATGGCTGTTGAGCTAGTCGGCCACTAAGTGGTAAAACCCTAATTGAGACTTGACCGTTTATACAGGGAAATTTTGTCAGAGGAACGGATTAAGATCCGAAATTAAAGGGAGGGAAGGGAACGAGAGAGTATAAGGGTATGTTTGATTTTATTCTCTGCTTTTTTTTTTAAAAAAATAATTTTATAAAACAATTTTTAAAAATAAAAAAAATTTGTTTGGCTGATTGTTTTTTAAAACAAGTTTTAAAAACCTAAAAATTAAAAAACTTGTTTGGATAATTATTTTTTAAAACAAGTTTTTTAAAAAAAATATTATATAATTGTTTCTTAAAACAAGTTTTAAAATTAAAAGACAAAAAAAATCTGCTTTTATTTATTTGGATCTTTTATATAATAAATATTAACATTATTTTTTAAATTACTTAATATGTTATTATATTAATAAACTAGTTTGATAAAAATCAAATAAAATCATCAATAAATAACACAAAAAAGATTTACTATTAACAAAATTAACATGTTAAATTTTAAATAAAATACGAAATATAAAACAAAGCATAGTTCATAGTAACGTAAAATCTAATATGAAAGCTATAAGTCTGTGTGCGTATATCTATAAGCTTTCTAGCCAAGCCCTCTTCCTTTTTAATGGCATTGCCATAAACAACTCCCTGTTGATAAGTTACTTAAACTGCTTCATTGCCTTAACATAAATATCGTCAGAGAGATCCATCTCATTAAGAATAGCAACACATGCAGAAATAGAATAACTATTAGATGCTGGGCTTCCAACACTAGCTTCACTCCTTGAACTCCACCTCTCGGCCTTAGCAAGTTGAGCTTCTGCCCTTGCCTTAGATGTCTCAACAAATGCTTGAATAACTTCCCCTATTTGCATAGACCTAGGTTCTTTCTTTTTCTTTCGATCAGAGAATTCAATACTCCGCTTTCCACTATGTGTAACTCTCTCAACTATGTCTGGAGCAACATTGTCTTCATCCTTGTTAAGGTTTACAGCCAAACTATCTAATCAAATAAATCACAATGATTACATACCATAACATAGTTATTCCAAACCTCCTCATTAGTAGTGACTGTATTTGTTTCAGCATCCCAACCAAATCCAGTGTGTTGTAACAATTGAGAAAATTCTTTGTGCTTCGTACGCAACCTATTGAACTTTTGCTTAACTTGGACCAAATTAAAAGTGCGCTGACTCTTCTCATTCAACTTTTCTAACATGTTTTTCCAAACTTTGGATGGAAACACACCATTTTTCATATTTCCTTTGGGTACTTCTTCTACCATAATATCAATGTACCATTTAATAATATACTTGGGCCAAATTGAGTGTTCTAATTGTTCAACCTTTCCACTAGATGCCATCTAAAACAAAAGAAAAGAACCAAGACTTCAGCAATATACATTCAAGTTAATTATCATTACAATAGAATATAGGAGAATATAGAAATGCCTTCATTGTAATGACTTCAGCAATGGACATTCACATGTTTCTTAGTTAAAGCTAGAGGACTTCATACAAGAATGTAACCAATTATTAAATGGCAGCAAACATCGAAAGCTATAATAAAAGTTCAGGCAATCCAGCTAAGAATACAAACATACAAGAAGGAACAAGGGACAGTGAGATTGCAATGGTTGTGTTATGAACTATCTATGGATAAATTTTTATATGCAATATATTTTATTGCTTGATGTGTCTCGACAAATTCTTCATGATCATGAAGCCACGATGCTGAGGTCTTGGGACTGTATTCTGATTCCTTTATGCCCTAAGAGTAGAAATTGAGAAAATTCAGAGGGGCACAAAACTTTGAACAATATGATGAAGGAATATCCATTACAATAAAGATGATATTTAAGAAACGTGGGGTTCACACGCCGGCCACTGTGTCGGCGCGTGTGATCCACGCTCAGCTCAGATCGTCGCCGTTCTTCGGGGTTGTGCCAATCGGCACCTTTTGCTTCTGTCTGGGTGGGCGGTGTGCTCTAACGCGCCGCCATGAGGGAGATCGGAGCACACCGTCCCCTTTCTCGACTGACTCCTAGATCCCATTACTGGCTACTAGAAAACAGAAATCCTGCTAGTTGCATGCAACCATATGAAACACTTTCAATCAACAGACCATATGCGTTTTACATTTTACATTTTACAAAGAGGCTAGCAGGCTAAACTCATCATTATGAGAACGAAATGGAAATTGTCAAAAAAAGGAAAATGAAACACTTTCATCGAGAAAATAATGCATAAGACAGAGAAAGATGAATAATTCATTAGATGTGGGGAAAAAATTCATTAGAATATTGTTTAGTTCCAGATAAGAGCAAAGATAAAACTCTGCTAAGCAGTTCCAAGAAATGAGCTATTCTTGCCTTCTTAGCTTAAAAACAGTAAATCCTTTCTGTCACTCAGGACAGCTGCCTCCACTTCATTACAAGTGATCAAGCTTGGAAAAGGCCTTTATTTACCACTACATAGGAAAACATAGTGCAATTTCAATGCTCTGAAAGACCAAACAATTAATTGGAGGATAATAAGTCCAACTAATTTAGAAGGAGTGTTAATAGATGAGTTCCTGATATGGTGATGATCCTAGTTATCTTCCAAAATCACTCCATTCTCCTCTGAGGTTAGGGAAGATAATTTAGCTTTAGATTGCTTTATAAAACAAGACAAGGAGTTTATACAATCTCAGCCATCAAAGTCTTATAAACAAAGGAAAGGAATAAAACGCAGAAATAGCAAAGTGTATTTAACACAGACAAAAATTTAATTCACAGAAAGAAAAAAAAATATACAGATTGCAGAATTAGCTAGAGACAGAAAATATCATCCCAGATGGATATGGATTTCATACACTTACATGTAAATTTCTTGCCTCGTAATATAGTACAAGGCAATGGCAGTGATGAAAATACACACAGAAATCAGAAAGTTGACCACAAAAATGAACTTTAAAAATTCCCTGGAACCCCATACAGGTTCAAGCAGCTGAAAGTTGAAGTAAATAGAAGTGCATAAAGCATACCCCATAAATGGATTGTTCAATATAAACAGCTGAAATAAGATTCCAGGCAAAAGGGATTGTTCTGCAAAATGAATCAAACAGAAAAAGAATTGAGTCGTCCAGCAAACAAATCTAAATTTTCAACATTGGCAACTTAGTCACACTTTGGACAAATAAGCAACAACCATAGTTGCTTATAAAAAGCCATGTCTTCAATCACACCTATATATAACATTATTAACTACAAGCAAGTAAATAGAATCCAAAATTCATCAGGTAAGCAAGTCATTTTGTGGATGATTTATTAAGAATTATAGCAGTGGATCGAAGAAGGCCATCATTGTTCATTGAGCGTACCTTGGTGCTTCCGATGAGAGAAACACTAGCCAGCATGGAAGTCCCGGAAAGAAGAATTTAGGATGAGAAATGTCCAAATAGATTTTCTTTATAAATCTGAAGAATCGCTTCAACTGAGTAGTCAAAAGCCTTTAACAATACAGAAGAAAAAAAAAACGCAGCTTATCCCTCAAACGATTTTCATTTAGGCTACCCAAAACATTTCAAAGAAACCAACAAGAATTGCATAAGAACAAAACGGACTTACTGATTGAGGAGTGAGGAAAGATTTGAGCTAGCAACAACGAGCGGAGGGTGAGGGGTAGGTGAGCTTGGAGCCAGCGAAGGAGAGACTGGACCCAGCGAACACCGAGTGGAGGTTGAACTTTGGCGACTATTATTCAAGGTGCTCTCATAGTCATGCCGCCATGGAAGAAAGGTTGGAGTACTGTCGAGTAGGAGTCAAGGCTTGAGACCTGAGAGTTTTGAGATTAGGAAATAAGAAAACAGAAAACAGAAAACATATTAAAGTTGTTTTCTATTTTTTGTTTTTAAAAACAAATTTTTGTTTTTTTGTTTTTTAGAACAATGGAGTGAAAACAAATTATCAAACAGGTTTTTTTTTGTTTTTTTGTTTTTGAAAACAAAAAAACAGTTTTGAAAAACAATATCAAACATGCCCTAAATTTTGGCTTTCTTTCTAATTAAAATTCAAATCAAATAAAAGAACAAGGATCCTCCTCCCAAATCAAACACATCCTAAGACCATGTTTGATACACAGGATTAAATTTTGATAGATTAGAATTGAGATTGGGATTGAGACTAGGATTAGAATTGAGGCTTTGAAGTATGCTTGATATGAGGTAATATTTAAAAGGAATAATTTCGTTTATTTTAGTTTAGGCTGAAGTATATGTTTAGTCCTTTATGTTTGTTTTAGGTATCATTTTAGTCTCTTAAGTTTGTAAAGTACACGTTTGGTCTTTTAATGTTAACACTATTAGTCTGGCTTAACGGAAAATACTGACTCAACAATTTAAAGCTATGATTGTGCAATTATCACATACCCAATGGAAAAAAAGATTCAACCAAAAAAAATTATCACCAACAGCAATAATTATAGCATTTCCTACACATACCTAACAAACAATTACAAAGATTTGGCACAATGGGGAAAAAAATCTGACCTTAATCTCAAGCCTTAACTTTATCCAAGTTGACCCTATCTTCCCCAACTGTTATCCCATAGATGTGCATCATCTCTTCCCATCCATCGATGTCTTCATCCATAGATGAAAAGGGAATTATCGTAATTAGAAATTTATCAAAATTAGGAATTATTAGCGACTTTCTTCACATCTGATGAGCAATCTTGGCGATGGGTGATTCTTTCACCTCGGAGACAAAGTTCACAGAGAAAGCTTTTAAACCATCGACTAGTTTTAGATCTTATGTCTCGCCAAAGTGGAGGAAGCTGCATCTATTTGCAGGCAAATGAGGAATGGAAGTATAGGTGAAGTCACTGGATTCAGATAAGCATACGCGTTGTTTAAGAGAAGACACGTTTTCAATTGCTTTTTCTCTCTACCAAATTTATTTTTATTTTAAATATAAACATATTAAATTAAAGAATTAACATGTAAGCATGCTTTATCAACGTTTAATTGTACAATCATCGCTTAAAATTGCTGAGTTAGTATTTTCCGTTAAGTCAAACTAATGGTGTTAGCATTAAGGGACCAGACGTGCATTTTACAAACTTAAGGGACCAAAATGATACCTGAAGCAAACATAAAATACCAAATGTATACTTTAGCCTTTATTTTAAAATCATTCATTAATTGTGAAAGATTATATTACCCCTAATCCTAAAAAAGTATTACATTCCTAATCATTTTCTTCTTACCCATGCCTCCTGCTCAATGTCTTTATGCAGGAAGTACTACGACTTCTTCTTTTGTTTATTTATTTAAAATTGCATAATATCCTGTTGAATCAAAAATCCAGAGGAAGAAAACGAATCAGAAGGGGAATTGCTAAAGTTCTTGATGGTTTGGAGAATAACTGAATCATAATATCCTGTTGAATAAAAAAGTTGGCTGTTCATCCTTACCTGTGGACGATGATAGAGGTTGCTTTTCCTTTTTTGTTCACGAACCAAATCTCTTTGATCATCGCTAAAATAAGAAGACAACCCAGACTTGGCTATTCATGACTCAATTATGTCTTGAAATTGCCTTTGTATACTTTTACCCATCTTCTCTTTCCATCGTGGGTGGCCGTGACATCAATTGAAGAGGAAAGAGATGATTATCGGCAATAGATCAAGCAAGTGGAGATGAAGGAGATGGGGGAGAAGACATGGAGAAGTGGGAAAGATTTGAGCCACAATGCTAGGAATAGAAATTGGACGAGGGTATTTCAGTCTGAAAATTATTAGGGATAATTTGGTCCTAAAATTTTCCAATCCCAGTATAGCTTCACCAATACCGGGGTGGGTGGCTTTCCAGCAATCTCACTTTCATGGTACTCCCAATCTCAAGTTATCTCCTGTCCCTCATACCAAACATAGCAAAATGGACAATATAAATATCAATCCCAGTTCCAACCCCTATAATACCACATACCAAACACGGCTTAGGGCCCTGCTTGGTTAGAAGGGAGGGAGCAAAAAATTGCTTCATTCTTTTCTCCCCTCTCCTTTTTTTGGTTCCCTCCAAATTAGGGAGTTTTGGAGGGAAGCCAAAAATCTTGACTAATTTACCCCCATTAAATTTGTGTAATTCCTTTAAATACCCTCATTGAAAAAATAAAATCCAAGCCGATTTTAGCACATGTCACAGTCCGCTTCTTCTTATTCATCACGTGCATCAGAGTCAATAGGACACAAATTACTTTTCATATTATTTGTTGACATGAGTTTTCACTGAACCACCAAATGGAGCAACGCTACAACGTGATTGGGTGGTGAATTACTGATCTAAGCGTTTTCGCTGAACCACCAAATGGAGCAACTCACTTGTTACGTGAGGATGGTCCTTCAGCTTTGCCCCAGGATGATTTGTTTTTAGGTTCTTAGTTTTGGTTTGGTTCCATGTATAATAAAAATAAAAATAATAATATATCAATTGCCAGGCATAAACTATTACGGGCACACCCACATATATTCAAAATGGGCTTTTGAATGTCTAGAATTTAGGGAAAAAGATTAAAAAAACTGAACAATTTTACTAATGTCACCCAAACAATAATATATCAATTTGATTTTTGAAATTATATTATCAAATCAATAAGAGATAAAAATATCATTATACAAGTTTTTTTATACATATTAACAATATGTTGAGATGAGAGTGAATTTTCATAAATTATGTAATTTATAGTAGGTGTAATATAATTTAATAATTTATATAAGTAAAAAAAAAACATAAAATAACATAAAAGGGTAAAATGATAAATTAATTATTATCTCCCCTTCTATCCCTTCTTAAACTAAACAAGTGATCATTGAAAATCTTTCTCCTTTCTTCCACTCCAATCAAACTAAACAAAATAATAATCTATCTTTTCCTTCCATCTCCTCCTGTTCCATACCCCCTTAAAACCAAATAGGCCCTAAGTCGTGTTTGATGGAGGGGAAGGTAGGGAGGAGATCAGTGGGAGGTGGAGAGGGGATGGGATAGAAACTTTGTCGGGTTAGGGAGAGAGGATGGATAAGAATAACTAATTTATTATTCCACCTTTATATGCAAATTTATTTTTTAACCCACACATGCATTAAAAAAATAATATAATAATATTTTATATCTCTTGTTAATGCAATAATATATTTTAGAAAAAAAAATTAATAAATTTTATCATTGAACCACAAAAACCTACAATAAAATAATGAAGATGGCGATCATGTATAAGAAGTGTTCGCATAATCTCATAGAAGGATTGTGATTGGTTGAAGGGTAGTTTTGGAATTTTGATAAATAAAGTCTTGCCAGCTGCATCGTGGCTTGCTGGGCGGGTTCCATGTCAGATGCCTCATGTTTATAACGACCCTCTTTGGGATCACAATGGGAGAGCTTGAATTGACTTCCATTGGCCCTTTTCTCTCTCTCTCTTTTTAGTCAAAATTCATTGCGGAGAGGGGATAAAAGTGAAGTTGATTGGCTGATACATCAAGGGTTGTCTTTTACAAGCACTGAAATTTCTTTAAGAGAGTGAGCTGACTTTAAAAGAAAAAAAATCAAACATATCATACTTGGATTACTGTGTAAATCCATCTCGAAAGTATTCGAGAAAGAGCAATGTTGCTCTATAAGTTTTGTTTTCTTTTTTATCTCAATATTTCCCTGGAAGTCTTAAAATTTAGCAATGTCATCCCTCTTTTAATCACCATTGATTTTGGCTAAAATTGCTTAGAGGTAGCCACATGTACTTTGATTTTTCCAACTCATCATCACACCTCATCCTCTCTCCTCGTTCTTCTCTCTCCCTTCTTCGATCTTTATAAAGAAAAAAAATAAAGGGTGTTGTAGCAGGAGGACACCCGATGCTGGCGCCTTCGATCCCTTGATGGCTGATATGGGTACTTTCACAAGCTTTCTTGAACGGTTTTGACTGCAATTCATGCAACACTCATAGTACTTCTGGCCGACCACCATATCTTTAGAGCATTGAATCCATGGTAGCGGCTAGGCTTTGGTTCCATGGCAACTCCTCCCTAGTATCCCGATTGTAACTGTAAGAATTTTGGGCGTACCTGAAATCCAATTGACTCGTTGAAGTACCTATACGAAACCGGAGCACTGATACGGACCCCGATCATGTTACACAGCAAATACACCAAAGAGAGGAAGAGAATAGAACATTCTTATAAGAGAATATTTTAAAGAGAGAATAATAATATTCAGTGTGTTATATCTTCATCAACCTACTCCCTTAATCCCACACCCTATATATGTAGTGTACATACGGTTACGTAAGAATAAATATATAGTCATATGGCAATAGATATAACCTTTAAATCATAAAGTATGTCTCTCTTTATAACTCATGTCTCCCCATGATAGCCTATCTTGAATTGGGTTTGGGTTCTAATCCATTAATGGTGGACTAATAAATTCCAACAGTAACATTAATGTATGATGAGTTCAAATTTTAATGCAAAATGTAAACTTTGATTTGGACATGCGAATTCTGAAAGGCTTTAACAAAAGAATCCAGCATAAAGTAGGGATAAGATAAGAGAATGAAGGGGGAAGCTTATGAGAAGGCTGGCAACAGAGGAAACAAGGAGCAGAGTGAAAGATGTTATACATGATATCAAAGCCTAAGTTTCCTATAGTTTCATGAAGCAAGGATTCTCTTTGGGGTCTCAATTATCATTATGAACTTGGAGCATAATCATAATTGAGACATAATTGAAGACCTTATAGAGGGTCTTAGTCCTTTACCCTCAAAGCTAATGTTTAGTCATTTTATTGATGATTGTTTAACTGTCTATGAGTGTGCTTTAATGCTATTTGATGCCTGTAAATTTGTAAAAAGTCCTGCTTATAAATGAATTTTATAGATTCTATAGTGTATATAAACAAAAAGAAGAATAATGATAGTATTGCTTTGGGTATTAGGAAATCAAATAACAGAAGTGATTACAAAAGTGGCTAAGTGGGAATGAGCTCTCTGTGTGTGCATATACACGCTTAAAAGTACATTAAATAAGTGAATAGGGTCCCATTATAATAACATTCCATTATAATTGATTAATTGATGAAATAAGTTATTAAAAATATTTATTCAAGTGATGGGACTAGATTTAGGCTTTTAAGAAATTGTACGATGAAGAGAGAATCGTTGTCTTTGTTTTTTTCTTAAAAAATCAAAATTTTTTCTCATTCCATATATGTATTCCTTGTGCTTTTAGAGTCTTGTTTTTATAGCAAAGTATGTCAAATCACTAATGGACTAAATATAAACTACCAACAAAAAAATAAGCTTTTAAGCATCAATGAAATCTCTTGGAGTTCCTGAAAAAATCTGTTTCTTAACTAAGTTAATATTAAATACTCATTGTAGCAATAAATCTATTAGCCTTTAGAGGAACATGCTTGCAAAGAAGCATAAAATGGCACATATAATGCATTATATAATACTCCAGCAAAAACTTAAAAAGAACCCAGCAACCAAAGGTCACATCTCATTATCAGTCTCATAATATAAGATTCTGGGTTTACCATCCGAATTGAAGTTACTCATGCAACCTCTTACACTATCCCCCCCCAAAAAAAGCCATTATGTCTTTTGCATATTTTCCCTACACATTACAGAATATGCTTGTTAGTGAGTAAAATCAGTGCTCATTAAATTTCTTTTACACGCTAGGGCAACTCTCATTTAATTTAGTGTCTTTCTCACTTCAAGTATGCACTTAACATCTTTGAAACAATAATCCACATTTCTTGATTGCAAACTTGGGATTTCAGCAATCCACACACAAAATATTCCTAGCAAGATTTAGTTCAAATGTACAACAAAACAAATCTCAATTCCATCTTATTTCTCGTATGACAACCAGAAAAATGCTATAGCAACAATACTTCCACTGATAAGCTTCGCTTCCTGTGAAAAAACCACGGCAAAACAAACCTTAAATTTCTCAAACATTTCATCAATAGGATTAGCAATATGCATCACACCTAACAAAATCACATTCTCATTTATAATAGAATGAGTTTAAAATTTAGATTTAACTTTCCCTTTCTATTTTCAGTCAAGGCAGTTCTTAGAAATACTAGCCTATAACATAAAAATGTCTTGCACCTGCCAATAGACTCACATACCCTGTAGAGTATAAATTCCTTTGACATATATTTTTTTTATGATTGTTCTAACAATACTTACAAGTTTCTTAATTGCCAGAATAAGCCCATGAGGAACAACAACATCAGCCAACATGTACATGAATGTCAGTGCCTACAATTCTAGCTCGCGCCACTAAGCCACACTAAAATAACTTCCCATTCCTAACACAACCCAAAAATAATTCCATTAGAAGGAAGCAGAACAGAAAACAACCAAAACACAGATAAATCCGAAAGAAGAGAAAGTAAGAAACCCATAAGCTAATCAAACTTTAACTAGTTTCACTCACTCAGGAATTTTTTTTTAAAAAAAGAAAGAAATCTCACTTGGAAATCCCGAGTATGGGTGATGAGGAAACTGAAAAAATGGAGGAGGGAGCTAACTTTGGAGTTGAGTTCAGGCACAAAGAGAGGGAGAGTAGGGGTAAAAAGAGGGGGGATGAGGTGTGCTGATGAGTTGGAAAAATCAGACTATATTTAGTTGCTCTGTAAGCAATTTAATCAAAATTAACGGTCAGTGTTAACGGTGATTAAAAGAGGGGCAATATTTCTGCGTTTTAAGACTTCTGGTGCAACATTAACACTAAAAAAACTTTCAAGCAACATTACTCTTTTATGAATACTTTCGGGGCGGACTTACACCTTAACCCTATTATACTTTCTCACTTTTACCATAATTTTAATTTATAAAAATTAGCTGAAATAAATGTTACTTCTCCTAACGTTAATCTAAACATGTCTTATGTTAATATCATCCCCTACTCTCAATATAGCTAGAGTACTTTCTCTTATTCTAATTATAAGGCACATCTAACTATCTCACTAAATCCAACAAGAGATAGTTTAGTCATTGATTTTATATGAAAATGAAAAATATGTTCAAATTTACCCAAATTTAGGTCATGAATTGCATCCCAAAGAGGCAGGGTGGAAAATTGTATCAAAACTTAAAGGGAAAATCCCATATAATATCATTTCAATTGTCAAAATTCACAAAAGTCTCTTATAATTTGGAAAAGACAAATAGGTGATCAATGACCAATTTGGGTTACTGAAGTTTAAGGCTAAAGACCAAAATGTCCCTCAACTCATTTACTCATACTCACTCACCTCCAGAAAACTAAATCACTCCCTGTCGTTCCTTTCGGTTCTGTCGTAGAAGGGCTCCAGAAAACTGAATCACTCCTCTGTCGTTCTTTTCGGTTCTGTCGCAGAAGGGTTTTGTGTCGTTCCTTTCAGTTCTGTCGGAGAGGGGCTCCAGAAAATGGAACTTAAGCCTGGATGTGCAGATCTGGGAGTAGCTATTTTGCAAGTCATCTTTTAGTTTATGTACAATGATTTGGATCCCTTCAGATATTTTGGTTAGAAGGGTTATGGCATATATGATGTGCTTTATATAAGTATTGTTTTTTGTTAAAACAATAGGTTATACCTTGGGAATGACAAGAAAATATTTGGTGCTGGTGGAATCGTAATGTTCACTTGTCATTGGACAATGTATTTGGTAGTTGCTGTCAGTAAGAATCTGGTGTTTTGTAAATTCCATTGCTGTACTTATCATTTCCATTGAAATTGTTGTTAATTGTGACAGTTGATGTAATTAAAGTGCACATGAAGGAACACCTTCTTTTGAGTTAATGACTTCTATGCATTGGGTGTAGGTGGAATGAGTAATGTTAAATTTTTTGTTGACAATGTTTTTGGTATGTGCTGTCAGTAAGAATCTGGTGTTTTGTAAATTCCATTATTGAACCTGTCATTTCCATTGAAATAGTTGTTAATGGTGACAGCTTAAAACCATTTAATTATAGTTGAAGGAACTCCTTCTTCTGGGTTCATGGCTTGTAAGCATTGGGTGTAGGTGGAATGAGCAATGTTAAATTATCATTTGACCCATTTACTTAATAGTTGCTGTGATAAACATTGGTGGTTTTTGTCAATATCATCAGAACTTGTCATTCCCATTACCATTCTCGTCAAAACCATTACAAATTTTGTCATTTCCATTAGTGAATTTGTGAGCGTCCCCCTCTTTTGGGCAAACACTTGCCCACATAATGTTTGGAACCATTATAAAACTTTTCATTCCCATTACCATTCTAGTCAAAACCATTACAAACTTTGTTAATTCCATTAGTGAATTTGTCAGCGTCCCCCCTTATGAGCAAACACTTGCCCATGTAATGTTTAGAACTATTAAGTTGTCATTCCCATTCCTATTTTCGTCAAAACCATTACAAACTTTGTTAATTCTATTAGTGAATTTGTCAGCGTCCCCCCTCTGGGCAAACACTTGCTCACATAATGTTTGAAACTAGTAAGTTGTCATTCCCATTACCATTTTCGTCAAACACATTACAAACTTTGTTAATTCCATTAATGAATTTGTCAGCATCCCCCCTTTTGGGCAAACACTGGCCCACATAATGTTTGGAACAATTATAAAACTTGTCATTCTCATTCCCATTCTTGTCAAAACTATTACAAACTTTGTTAATTCTATTAGTGAATTTGTCAGTGTCCCCCCTTCTGGGCAAACACTTACCCACATAATGTTTGAAACTATTAAGTTGTCATTCTCATTACTATTCTCGTCAAAACCATTAAAAACCTTGTCATTCCCATTATTGAACTTGTCAGAGGCTACCCCTTTTGGCCAATCCACATATAATGTTTGGTTGGACTAATTTGTCATTCTCATTACCATTCTCGTCAAAACCATTAAAAACCTTGTTATTCCCATTATTGAACCTGTCAGAAGCCACCCTTTTTGGACAATCCACACATAATGTTTTGTTAGACTAATTTGTCATTCCTATTACCATTATCGTCAAAACCATTAGAAACCTTGTCATTCTCATTATTGAACCTGTCAGTGGCCACCCTTTTTGGCTACACTTTGTGAATTTAAGATGCCAAAACGCATTTCAATTAGATAATTTTGAAACAGCATAAAAGCAATCTCAGTGTGTTTGGCAAAAAGTAATCAAAGTGCAATATATTCAGTTATGACCACTTAGATACGTGTCATTGGTTAACTAAATTCACTCACAAAACATGATACTTTTGACTAAAAAACTCCCCAAACTCAAAGGCTATAAACTGCATTTATAAAGTATTATCCTGCTCTTTCAAATCTCTACTTCCGTATAGGGAAGGAAAAATTCATAGAACAAGTAACAATTCTATATTAAATTCTCGAATCTGACCATTCCATCGGTGGACAACATTGAACTAGTATCCAGGTTTTTTGTGCTTCAAAAGGCCAAATAAATCCCCAAAACTGAAACTTTCTTAACAAACCTAGGATTTGAAGGGTAAAAAATGTTACACAGAATAAGACATTGAGCTTCATTAACAAGAAATACTGTACTCCCCCCACCAGCAAATGTCTGACGTGGCGCCGGCTTCCACCCACGCTTCCCGATTTGGGTACGACGACGAGCCTACCACCGAATGTGAGGGTACCGACAAACCTAGTCTAGCGGAGAAAAGAGGAAGATGCAAGATTAATAGTAGTAAGAAGAGGAACAAAAAGAGAAAGAGAAATAGAAGCATACCAGAGAAGCAATGAAGGGCTGTGGTTCTGAGTTTGGGTTTGCAAGGGAAAAGAAGCTTAGGCATGGAAGGGAGGGAGAGAGTACAGAGCATTTAATATTGGTCTTGGTTTCTCGTGAGTGTGAGAATAAATGAGTTGAAGGGTATACTAGTCTTTTGAATTAAACTTCAGTAACCCAGATTGGTCCTTAAACACCTATCTATATTTTTCAAGTTATAAGAAACTTTTGTGGGTTTTGACAATTGAAATGATATTTAAATAGGATTTTCCTTAAAATAATTTAATATCTTAAACATTATTCTCGATCTAGTTGATTCATCAAAAGAATTTTTATTCACCTGGTCCCACATTCAAGCCAAATGATAATTTTTTGTTACCTCATCCCTATTTGGTGCAATATAGCTGAGGACAGTGGACGTGATATAAATAAAAACTGTACGCTGTCATTCATTAATAACTACAAGTCGTAATGTTGTTTACAATCATTAACAATAATAAGATCTTTTTTTTTTTATATTCTTGTGAAATATACGGAACATAGACAAAATTAAATGCATTTTCATTTATATCATGCCACTTATTTTAAATGAAACTTTTCTAACATAAAAAATTGGATCAATTGCCAAAAAAGAGGTAGATAATAAAAAACGAAAATAAAAATCATTTTTTTAATACTAGAAGGAAAGCTAATATAGTTTAACTAGAACATGCTGGGAAAAAGGGTGTGGTTATGGGCTGGATGATATGTTCATGTTTAACGTTCAAACAAAATAGATCGTTTCCCCAAAAATAACCCTCAATTCTTTTTTTTTTTTTTGCCAAAAACCTCTCAATCCATCTAAATATAAGGATCACCTAATAATTTACTTCCTATAATATGCCATCACTAGAGAGTAGAGAGTTAGAGAGATAATTCATGGGAACAGAGGCCACAGAGAATTTTATTTTATAGGAAGTAAATTATACTTTTAGTCATTTAACTTCAAAAAAATATCTATTTAATCTTTTATCTCTAGCAATTGTTAATAAAAAATGCTAATAGAATGAGGATGAGGGAAAATTATTTTAGAATGGCTCTTATATTAAAAATTAGAGGGAATATTATTTTAGAATGGAGGGGCGAGGTGATATGAATAAACTATTTTAATATTAAAGTATGAGTGGCATTTTCTGTTATTATTTTTTAAAAGGAAATAACTGTAGGCTTCCGTTCCTCATAAGACGGATGCTTTGCTGGGCCGTACAGAAAAACAGTGTCTCCGAAAGCGCCGGTTTTGGGTGTGGGTGCTCCGATCATTGATGGTCGCATATAGGTGAAACTCTGATTCTAAATTTGTCTATTGATGATTCCTTGTAGATAAAAAACAATACAGGAGAACATATTTTCCCAATACTTTTCTCTCATTGGAGAGCTCGCCTCCTCTGCATCCACTGCCAGGCGCTACATGGCGGTTCCTCCTCCTGCTCAAAACTGAGGCCCTATTCTGTTTCAGGTATCTACATCTTTCCGCATTTTTTCATTGCCTCTCCATTGATGTCTAATTTTCTCCTTCCTGCTAGAAGGCCGAATTTGTTTCAATCATTATTACTCCTCATATTGCCCGTACTGTTTGGGGTCATTTATGAAATGTACCTGCTATTTATCGGTAGATTAAATTTATTCTTTGTGCTCTAGATTCTTCCCCTGTTTAGGGATCTCGGGGACCGTGGCTTACAATTTGCCAATTCCATGCTCGTAGATGTAATTATGTTGTGTCCAATTGTTTAGATTTCGTTTTAACAACAACACTCCTCTGGATTCAAATTCATGAAATATAGAAGAGTACCAGATCTTACGTTTTGATGTTACAAGATGATTTCAAAATCCAAAGGTTTTAAGCACAAATGAAACTGCTGCATGTTATGCTATTTAGGTACTTGGCAATCCGCAAAATTTCGGATGGATGATTGGTAGAATAATTAGTTAACAGAGACGAGAGAACTACAAAATCGGAATATGAGCAGCCGAAAGAAGAAAATACTAATCGAGTGTTAACATTAGTACACCCCCTTTATGCATTGACCTTTTGCTCACCCTCTCTTTCTGGGTTAAGATGATCGATCAAGGAATGTAGCCTGTTGGTGATTGAATTTAGAAGCTAATTAAGTTGTGGATATTATTGTTTTGACATTTGAAATACCTCTATGCAGCCATGCAATGAAGGTTATAAGCAGGCATGACCTGCACTTTTTTTCCTGTGTTGTTTTTGAGAATAGTTAAAAAGGGCCAGATGTTTATATGCGCGGAGACTGATCCTATAAAACCCTTGTAACTTGTGTGATGAAAGCTTGGGATGGCAATGGATGACAGCGGAGGCTCCAAATTGAGTGGAATTAAACAGATAGTGAGACTAAAGGAGATGATTCAGAAGTGGCAATCCGTGACGCTGGGCTCAAAAGTGAACGGTCAGCCTTCACGAATGAAGCACGGGGGCATAGCACCAGTAATTAACAGAAGGCTGAAGAACGTCATGTATTGTGACTCGGATGAAGAAAGCTGCCAGAGCCCTGAGCCGCCACCTGATGTTCCCAAGGGATATTTGGCAGTCTATGTGGGGCCAGAGCTTCGAAGGTTCATAATTCCTACCACCTACCTTAGTCACTCTCTATTCAAAGTGTTGCTGGAAAAGGCTGCTGACGAATTCGGCTTCGAGCAAAGTGGCGGGCTCACTATCCCATGTGAGATTGAGACTTTTAAATACCTCCTCAACTGCATGGAGAACCATCAAAGGGATCAACATGGTCAAAGTTCCTGTAAGTTTTTTTTGATTATTTGCGTACGTTTATCTCCAACATGAGAAAGCTATCAGATTAAATGCCTCAGGAATACCATTTCACACTTCATCCCTCAAATAAAAGGAATACCATGCTGGATAGAGTTACATTCCGCCTACATTTGAAATTTTGCATCCTAATTTTGGGCGTTCAGAGAGTGATCTATATTGATGTTGTTACTTCTTTACTATTTCACTAACCTTTATACTTCAGGTGAAATTACAGCCGAAAACGCAGGAACTATTCAAGAGTGATTGCTCTAATCTCTGTAGGGGGACCAGATCACGGGACCGGTTTCAGGTGTAAAGAAATTCTCCTTGCT
This sequence comes from Inga oerstediana, assembly GCA_963210345.1. Taxonomy (NCBI): domain Eukaryota; kingdom Viridiplantae; phylum Streptophyta; class Magnoliopsida; order Fabales; family Fabaceae; genus Inga; species Inga oerstediana. The sequence continues at coordinate 293,779 of OY723410.1, forward strand.
TCGATAAATTTTCTTTTTCTAAAAATTTCTTATGGGAACATATTAGTTAGAAAATTTTCAGACCTGTTGGGAACAAATTAATGGTAGAATCTTAAAAACTTATTTGGATTCTCTCGTATGGATTTGACCTGCGAATAGAGTTCTCACAATCCATGTTTTTTTTTTGGATGGAAACCATACTGCCCTGTGCCTCCCAGTCCCAGATGACGTTGTTATTAGGGGCTTAGATAATCATCATCAGGCATATACCCTATGAGCTGCCCCTGTCCATTCAGATCATGTGCGCTACTTATTCTATAATAGACATAACGAATACGATATCTTTTATAATCACGCTTCCATTTCTCTGTACCTCAGCGGGGCACATGGTAGAAAGGTTATATAACTTATATCAAGATCTCCAAAGATTTTTTGTTTGTTTGTTGGGAACTGAGTCTGATCCCTCATGTCCGATGCTAATTCTTTTTCCTTCTGTAATAATATTTTTTTAAGAAAAATAATGAAGCAGCTATATACCATGGCTTCTCCCCGCGGCCTCTCTAATATGAATAAAATCATCGAAGACAGGCGATCTTCTTCTTCCTCCCTTTCTTTTAAAAAAACATAAAAAAATTATCAAAATCAGTTTTCATTTCATACAAAGTTGGTTGATTAATTTTCCAAAAGACGCTTGGTCAGCATATAGTAATAAATGGGGGATTACTTGTGAGCGTGTTAAGAGATCACGCAGCAAGCCACATGTTGAAAATGGCTGTCTCCATGACATTTCAATATATATATATATATATATATTACCTTAATCACTCAAATCGTTCATTGTCACATACTCACTTGGGTTCCAACAATTTGTACCGGATATGTGCAAGCGCGTGAAATGATAAAATAGCAGAGAGCATGACTTTGGGCATGTATTATCTATCGTCACTGGGTTTGGACGCGAATCCATATTATTGTCACTGACGGTTATTACCAGATCTGACTAATTGAAGAGCAGAAGAAAGAAAGAAGAGCTCTCGAGAATGAAGAAGAGAGCAAGAACGCAAGAACAGAAAGGGAAAACGAAAGTCTGTGAAACTGAGAAAATAAAGTCAATCTTGTTTCATTGTATACAACACTTGGCTATATATAAAAGTATCCAATGTACAGCTGTCATCTTATGCACTAACTAACTTGGTTATGAAATAACAAACTATTAAATAAAATGCATAAAATACATGAAGGCCGTTAACGGTCACCTAACTTAAATAGTGATTGTATGGAGGAGGAAAAAACAAAACCATAGGGGATATTCATCTTCTCCTACCATTCTTTTTGCTATACGGACGACCCTTCTGTAAACGAAAAAAGGCGGAAACTGGTTCCCCTCTCTCCATATCATGCATTATACAATAAGTGAAATTATATAAATTACACCTTACTGTATGCTGAGGTTACTATCTAATATCCAGTTATCCACCCCAAATTGCAAGCCTTCCTAAGCCATTATGGTCCTTATTATAAAGATGTATCAATAACTTTGCATGTTATGCATGTGTTTTTTTTTAAGGGTCTGTTTGCCATAGCGTTTCAGGAGGGGTGCCGCACGTTTTGAAGAAAAAAACACAGTGGACATATTTGAGATTGTTTGGGAAAGCGTCGTTAACCACTGTGCTTTTATAAAAAAAGTAACTTTTTTTCGAAGCTCATAAACACAGCGGTGGGGATGAATCATCATGGTGGAGAGTTATTGTTGACTGATGATCAGTGCATTGCAGCAAGTGTGTGGGGCCATCAAAAATTATTAAAAACAATTATACTTTATGAAAAAGGAAAAAGATAAAATCATAAATTTGTTTGAATTATATATATAAAAATTGATGAATTTAAATTTTTTATGTAAAATCATAAAAATTTAAGTATCCCATTTTATATTCATAAGATATCAAAATGTCACTTGTTTTAGAATTAGTAAAAGAAAAAATGTAAAAACATTTGAAAAGTTGGGTATTAAAAAAAGAGTTAAGGTATAAATTTGTTTCAAAAGTTTTTGCTGAAAATCAATATTATCCTGAAGATTTTTTTAGGTTCAATAATAATTATCATAATATATTTTTCTTTTTTTCAATAATAATTTTACCTTTTTTATTTTATCAAAATTTTTTAATATTTGTTTACTTCAATTATCACAATATATATAACTAATATATATACATATATAATATTTAATAAGATTCATGCCCTTTTCAGTCATTTCCCATCTAAACGAGTTTTTCAAACTCTAATCCAAACAGGTTCAAGGTTAGAAAAAAAGTCACTTCTGTCACCGCTAATCCAAACACAAATCACATTTACATTTTCACTTTTAATCCTACCTTACTTTTTTAAAAGTCAGATGATAAAAAAAGTCACTTCTCCACCGCTAATCCAAACGGCTCTAAATGTGCTTACATTCCGCGTTTAACCTTATCTCCAATGACTGTAGCTGATGCGACTTGGGAATATGCTGACCGAGGCAAATGTCTCTCGCGGCGGCCCATAAAACACTCCCCCCTCTGCCAGAGTCAGCTTCTAAGGCCCCTCGTTCTCACATATTCTCACATGGTGGACTTGCATTTTATTTTATAGGCCTAACGTAGTTAGCAATGAACCGAGCAGGAGTAGAACATTAAGTAGTGTTTGTTTGAAATAACTTATTTTTGGACAATAAGTGTTTATAAATCGTGATTCACGGTATACGAGATAAGTATGTGAGAGGAGTTTTATCTCAGCTTACGTAATAAGTACTTATTATCCAAAATTAAATGTTTTCAAACACAAATACAGCCTTAGTCCCATTCTATTACCCACCCTTCTGCATGACCATAGATAGACTGCCCCGACTATAAGTAGCGTGTAAGGTAATAAGGGGCTACATTAGGAGATTGAAAGAGGTAAGGCTAGGCCCTGTTGCTGTTGCTAAGGGGTTCACTCTGAAAGAGGACAGTCCACAAATGATGTTAATTCCTTCTTTCGTCTTGTAATTGTATTATATATTAATATTAACTAGATAAACTTTTATAGCTAACATAAAATAAAAGTTTGATACTAATAAGACAATTTATATACAGTTGGAGCCATAATATAAAGAAGTCCAGCTAGCACTGGAAGCTGCTTCAAGTGCAGCACAAGCTTGCGGGATACAGAGACATTGATTATACTTAGGCATCAATGATTGATATGGTCTACAGAATATACACGGGGGTACAAAATAAAACACGTCTATTTATCTTGAACTCCCTTCTCACCTTAGTCAAAGGGAAAAGCATGACAGTAGGCATGCCCAGCAGAGAGAACGTCTCATAGGTTTCCCTCAATCAAAAGCCAGATTAACATGTGTCAACTCCAATAAGAGAATAGGGGGTGACAAGGCTGGCGAGCTTAGAATTCAGGGAGATGGGGGACTGAGGGTGGGCATGCACATGCATTATTAATGATGAGCGAGCCACTTCTTTGTAAAACTATCACGTTAGGGTTACGCCAACAATTAACTTTGCGACGGGGAAAAATGTAGTATTGCCTAATATCTATTAAGAGGTTTGCGCGAAATTTGTTGGTCAAATAGGCAACAACTATAACCTGTATAGCTGTTGCAAAACAGAGTACTCTATAGTTTAGCAACCACAGTACATATAAAATAAAATAGTCCAATGACGCCCGTCCCGCGTGTCTCAGTCACTCCGTAACAGACAATTAAATACAGACCTCTGAGTTAAGCCCTTCCCGCGATCCTAACTTTACGTGGCGGGGCACCTGTGCCTGATCATTCACAAACCTCACCGCCACTCTCGATGTTTCATGCACCTTCTCCACCTCTGCTCCATCCTTCTTCGTTTCCTTTTTATGCAACAACCTCAATCCTCTCTCCTACTTAATCCATCCTCCTCCCATCTCTTTCATCATCAGTATGAACTTCCCTTCCATTTACTCTCCCCATATCCATCTTCCTAAGCTTCCTTTCTTGCCCTTCGAACCCTCTCAGCCACGGAAATTGCGCATTTTCAGACGCTCAAGGCTTAAATCCAATTGGAGACTTGCCGTCCGGGATCAGTCGGGCTCTTTGATACCCACGCCGTTCCAGAATCTGTTCCACAGCTTAATCACCCAGTATCCTTATGTCCATGCCTTGGATTTGTTCGCCCCAGCACTTGGTTTCGCTTCCGGGGTCGCTCTATTCTGGTCGCGATCCAAATCACACAACAATTCTCGGGTTTTGGATATCGGGGAGTGGATCTTGTTCGCTAGTCCGACGCCTTTTAACCGTTTTGTTTTGCTGCGGTGCCCGTCGATAGCGTTTCAGGGAAGTGAGTTCTTAGAGGACGTGAACGAGAAGCTCGTGAAGGAGGAAAGGCATTACGTGACGGTCAACAGTGGCAAGATTCAAGTGAGGAGCCACGATGGTGAAGAGACCGTTTTGGAGGACAGTAACTTGACTTATCAAAGAGTATGCGTTACCACCGAAGATGGAGGTGTGATTTCGTTGGACTGGCCCGCCAATTTGGACTTGGAAGAGGAGCGCGGCTTGGATTCTACTTTGTTGCTGGTTCCTGGAACGCCTGAAGGGAGCATGGGCAGAAACACTAAGTCATTAGTACTTGAAGCTCTCAAGAGGGGTTTTTTTCCTGTTGTGATGAATCCAAGAGGATGTGCTGGTTCACCTCTCACCACAGCCCGGTAACTCCCTCTTTTTTATTTAGACTACAACAAATTTGAGGTTGATGCTGAAATTGGTTGGTTACGATGTGACCAATTTTGGTGCTTGATGACATGACTGCTGCTTCAACGTTATGATGTATATAAAGGATATAAATAGGAAGATACTTGAGGGTACTACGGTAAACATCAAAACGTGTTGAATAGAGGTGATCATGGCAATTTACTAATTTTATTTTGACTTAAAGCAAAGGGAGCTAGAATGGATGTTAGAAAAATGATTTTATAGGGAAAGGATCAAACTATATCAGTACTCTCTAGGAATGGAGATGGTGACTTGACAGCAGGGAATTACTGCTCTTCCTTCTGTGTCTGACCTGTCACATTTGTCCAACCAAGCAAAAATATGTGCTTCTCTTCCTTCTTCCTCTTTCCATCATCTTTCTTACTTCATTCCTGGGAAGTTGACAATTTAGACTGGGAATCCTCCTTCCCCTAAGAGTCTTATGGCTAGACAGAAGATGTTAGAGACTTCTCAACTATGTTTTTTGTAGGTTATTTACAGCTGCTGACAGTGATGATATCTGCACTGCTATCAAGTATATTAAGGCAGCAAGACCATGGACAACATTGATGGGTGTTGGATGGGGATATGGTGCAAATATGTTTACGAAATACTTGGCAGAGGTTGGGGAGAGAACACCACTGACAGCTGCAACATGCATCGACAATCCTTTTGATTTAGAGGAAGCTACAAGGTCCACACCTTATCACATTGCCACTGATCAGAAACTCACTGGAGGACTGATAGATATTCTGCGAACCAACAAGGTGATTTAATTGCTTCCTACACCCTCTGTTCTTCTTTTTCTTTTCATCTGGCCTTTTGATGAGATGCTCAATGCAATCTGATTTTCTGAAAGATGAATATGATTTGTCATACTTCAGGTATTTTAGTAGTTGGAGAATTATAAATTACCCAAATACTTATTGACCATGCAGGAACTATTCCAAGGTAAAACAAAAGGTTTTGACGTGGAAAATGCTTTATTGGCAAAAACTGTTCGTGATTTTGAGAAAGCAATATCTATGGTATCTCATGGCTTTGAGGCTATTGAAGATTTTTATTCAAAATCCAGTGCAAGAAATTTGATTGGAAAAATCAAAATTCCTGTTCTATTTATACAGGTAAGAATGAGTTATTTTACGGGACCATCTCACATGGGACTGTTGCATTATGCATTTGCTTTATTTAGTAGACTGTGACCTGAATTTGCATCTAAATTCATCATAGGTTATGTTCTTAAGGGATTGGCACCTTCAACATTTTCATCTCAATCCACGGAGGTGGAAAGGCTATGTAATCATGAGGAAATTGAATAAAAAAGAATGATCATGGTTTGATCTAAATATATGTGAGAAGGGACGGAGAAGGGGAGTTAAGGTGTTTAAATAATCTCATAAAAATTATATAGGATAATCATTAGCAAAGTTATAGTCGGTGAAGCACATGTGAGAAAATTTCATAGATTAAAATTGCTTTGATGAAAGAAGCATTAGATAAATAACAGAAAATTTTTTGTTAAAAAAATTATAATTGGGCCCCCCTTTTTGGCCATTGGAAAATAACCAAAAAGCTTGGAAATAAACAAAGATAAAAAACTAGTTCAAGTGATAACCACTTAGGTTTATTTCTTGATTAGCTCTCTTAGTTGGTCTTTCCTCATGAATTATTGGTGTTGTAATCTTGGCATACAAAAGAAGAAAACAAATAATTTGAATTCATCATTTTGGCTCCCCTTCCTTCCCTCCTCCGTTCCGATTCTGCCTAACATAAAATGAGAAAATGCTCTATATATGATTAGATTGTTTTGATCAATTAATGACATACTGAATATCTGTTTTTATTTCTAAGATTTAAATCTTCCATGTGCGTAAATCGACTAGAGCCTTACCAGTTTCAACATTCTAACAGAGTGATGATGGGACAGTCCCAGTTTTTTCGATTCCGCGCAATAAGATTGCTGAAAATCCAGTCACTAGCCTGCTCCTTTGTTCTTGTTTACCATCTAGTGTTATTGGTACTGACAGGTCTGCTATATCTTGGTGCCAGCTTTTAACAATGGAGGTAAATTTCTTTCTGGACCAATTTATGGATCATTATTTTATTCTATTTATGTGATATTTCTCTCTCTCTTGTATCATGTATCAACCAAAGAGTGAATTCTTGCCCTAACATGGGTAGTCATATCTCCAAGGTAAACTCAACTTACTAGGTGGAAGAATCACATTCACCTGGCATTATGTTCAAATGAACCAAGGATTCTATTCCTTCAATCCTTGCTATATAATATGGCTCCCTTGGTTGAAGTCTAGGTATCTGACGTATCAGTCAGTGTAAATTCTTGAGGAGGCAGCAGCTGTCAATCCTTTTTGATCTGATCAGATTTTACCTTCAATCCAAATCATATCAGTAGTGCTCCTGATGTGTGTGCAAATAGATGATAATTTCTTGCAGTTTTTATTCCCTTTGTTCAGAGATTGTTGTGAAGTTTTTCACTCTATTCTTGCGAGGGGTATTCTTATACTTTGTATTTGCAGTGGCTTACTGCAGTGGAGCTTGGACTCTTAAAGGGCCGCCATCCTCTTTTGACAGATATAGATGTTACCATAAATCCATCAAGAGGATTATCTGCTGCAGAGGATATAAAGTCAGATAAGAAAAATGAAGGCAGCAGATTGTTGGACCTTACTCGCTCGGATGCATATAATGGATACACAATTGGCCCTGCAGAGGATATGCTCGAAGAAAGTAGCACTGATGCTAGCTCCCATTTTAGGTACCAACAAGGTTTAGAAGGGAACCTTGAGCTTGGAGATATGAACTTGCTAGGAGATAATGGTCCATTACCGCCAATTACCTCCTCTGCAGGAGATGTGGTTGAAGAGAAGAATATGGGTTCAACAGATGGTGAACGTGGTCAGGTTCTACAGACAGCACGAGTGGTGGTGAACATGCTTGATGTTACTATGCCTGGCACTCTAACCGAAGAGAAGAAGAAGAAGGTGGCACTTAAAATTTCTATTGCCATGGTGTCATGTCTGTATTTGATATTGTTTACTATTTATATCTTAGATCAGTTTCTTCGTCTGTCCACTAAAACTCCAAAACAGAGGGAGGATTTGAAATCAATGAGGCGTTTCTTCTTTTTTTCTGTCATGAAAAATTGAAGATTTTTCAGTTTTTAAGTACCTACCGGAACAACTCCTTTTCTTTAGATATAAGCATGGACTATGGTGGGTGTGCATTGCAGGCTGTTAAGAGGCTGTTCAATATCGTACAATTTCATGTTGATTTAATAATTTAGAATTATTACATTGTATTTAGCCTTGAATGAATTTGTCAGGTTCGCTTATTTAATGTAATATTGATATAGAGAAGCACTTGTTATGGCCATTAATATAAATTATTAAAAATTTCCAGGTCTTGACTGCGGTGGGTCAAGGAGAGACGCTTATACAAGCTTTACAAGATGCTGTGCCAGAAGATGTTCGTGGTAAGCTTACAGCTGCTGTAACAGGGATTTTGAATGCGCAGGGCACCAACTTGAAGTTTGATAGGGTTATTAGCATTCCTCAGGCTCCTGATTCATTATCAGGACAGAAGAACCAACCAAAGTTTACCAGATTACCAGGTTCAGAAGGTTTATCTGAAGACCAATCCTCTTTGAACCCGATGAAAGGTATAAATAGTTTTGTTGATAACCATGCTGATGCTCCAAGCGGCATGGGTGAGCCTACTGGAGCGACAGAATTGGAAGTTCATCCCTTACAAAAACCTCAAAATTCTACTAATCTAACTCAATCTCAAGACCCAAACAATGAAGTTGGTTCTTCTGGTTGTTTAGAGAAGGAAACCAGCAAGTCCAGAAGCAATAATGATACAAATGAGCAATTAAATGAAGCAGTTGCTTCAGAGATTGAACTCAGCAAAAAAGAGTTGGAAACAGATTCTAAATTACATTCTACCAACCAGAATGAAGAAGTGGCGGCAGCTGGTGATGAGCAGAAAAGCCTAAACAGTAGAATAGCCCAAACCCAAATAGACACAGAGAAGGAAAATAATATCCATAAGGTTCAACAGAAAACTCCAGATTGCTCTAGTGGTCAGAGTAAAATGACATCAAATAATGAAAAAGAAGAATCAAATTTATCTCCTGTATCCTCTGAGCCACAAACAAATGAAATGGAATGTACTAACGTTGGGAAGAAAGAGAACAATAATTTGCAGAATGTTACAGATCAAACTAACTCTTTGAGTTCTGATTCTAGTGCCACTTCCTTCAGCGTTTCCCAAGCATTGGATGCCTTGACAGGGATAGATGATTCCACCCAAGTGGCTGTTAATAGTGTTTTTGGTGTTATAGAAAATATGATATCTCAGCTTGAGGAGAGTTCAGACAACAAAGAAGTCAAGGACGGAAAAGATGGTGATCATGAGTTTCAAGGAACACAAAAATGTGATAGCCAAATCTTGGAATCCAACACATCAGGTGATCCTTCTGTACATGATCACCATGATGGCATTTACTCAGACAATGATACTTGTATGGAGGAACAGCAAACTAAAAGCCTCAGCACTGGTAATGGGAGTAGGGTTTTCAATCCTCAGAAAAGCAACACTAATGACCATGTAGCTCAGAAGAAAAGTCAATGGAATGGTAAAAAAGATCTTTTTGATGAATGTGATGGACATGGAGAAGTAAACCGGATGCCACAACACATGGCTGCAAATCCATTCAAGGATCCTCTTTATAGTCAATATCTTATCACAAACACTCCCACCAAATCACTTGATTTAGACATGACTACTGCGTTACTACTTGACTATTTTCCAGAAGAAGGTCAATGGAAGCTTTTGGAACAACCACAGAATACAGAAACTTCTTCACTTAATGATGAGGATGCGGGCTACAAGATGAAGGCTCACGCATCTGCAAAATCTTCTGATACAGAGCAATGTATTGAACCACCATATGTAGTATTACATTCAGAAAGTCAACAAGAACCCATGAAAGAGTTTGTTACAGAAGACAACATGAATGAAAAAATTGATACGAGTTGTGACAGATCAGAGAAATTGATCCTATTTGTGAGAAAGACCTTATTGAACTCCTTGAAAATGGAAGTTAATCGCAAGCTGAATTCAGAAGAAATGGAAGAAATGAAACAGAAGCTTGTTGGGGACCTCGAACATGTGGCAAATGCCATATCACAGACTGTTAGACGTAGTAAGGTTCAATTGCCACACACTGACAATCAGTTACATAATATTGAGGGCACTGATGCAAAAGCGGGTACCCTTGACGGGGAGCACATTATTCAGGTAATATCATCTTCTGTTCAGGAGACAAGCTACCTGAGAAGAGTGATGCCTATTGGTGTTATTGTAGGAACTAGCTTAGCTGCATTGAGGCAATATTTTCATGTAGCTACAGCTCAAGATATTGGCCAGAGAGGATCTCTGATTGATGATTATGAGGAAAGACCTAGTAGAAGTAACTATGACAATGTTAGTGAAACACAGATAGTTCAAGAACCCAAAGAGAAACCAAGTTTGGACCATTCCATAAAGAGAGATGGGGTAAAAAGTGATTCGAATGATCTAAACAAAAGTTCTATCATGGTTGGTGCAGTTACAGCTGCTCTTGGGGCTTCGGCTTTACTCATGCAAGAGCAGGTATGAGTTGCGTATCTTATGGTTTCACTTTGCTAGTGACTGGATCTGTAAATCAATGCACATGCACATAGGTGTAGTCTTCACTTTGCTTAACCTATTAACCATCTTCCTATAAATAGGACACCTGAGGCACATAATGTCCAGTTACACCTTCAAGCAATTGATGTTAAAACATGTTGCGTAGACTTTTTATGTCCATTGACTACATTATACCATTAAAATTTTAGTGCGTACTTGTTCCCTTGCTGCAGCCACCGAGCTCCTTTCTTCCCTCCTCAAAAAATGGGTGAATTTTTGTGAAATAATTATCAAAACTTGAAAGAAAACTTTCATTCGGTTCTGATTGGATGTACTTAAATTGCTCATATCTGATAGTTGAGAATAGAAAAAGTGGTGAGAGCAGGGGAGATGAATATACATTTGCTACAATTATTGTGGTTGTTGTCTTGAACTGAATCATCTTAATTTTAAGCTTCTATTGCTCCATTTCAGAATCCATGCAGAGGTAATGAAACTGCTGAAAGTTCATCCTCATCATCGAAAATGAAATATAGTCATCATAAGGGATCTGACAAACTTGAGGAGGGAGTCTCTGAGAAAAACCATAATAGTATAGTCACAAGCCTTGCTGAGAAAGCTATGTCGGTCGCTAGTCCAGTTGTACCTACTAAGGATGATGGTGAAGTGGATCAAGAAAGGTCAGGACACTATTTTATCTTGTGATTGAAATATCTCCATTTTCTTCGTCTACTTACCTGAAGTAACTTTACTGCATGGAAAGACTGGTTGCAATGCTTGCTGATTTAGGACAAAAAGGGGGCTTGCTGAGGCTAGTTGGCAAACTTGCTTTGCTATGGGGTGGTATACGTGGTGCAATGAGTTTGACAGACCGGCTTATCTCATTCTTGCGTATAGCTGATCGCCCCTTATTGCAAAGGTAATCTGAACTGGCATTTGCTCATACGAGGAAATTAACCATTTCTTGAGATATTTTGTACAGTGGCTTTGCTGAGAGTAGTCTTCAATGCCTGGGAAACTAAAATTATGCTGTCACGTTTAGAAACATTTGCACACTTATTTTACCTTGTCAATTTGAAGAGTTAAACGGGGTTGAACTTGGGATCAATTGGGGTGCTTCTATTTAATTTTTCATATTTGGTAAATAGAATTACACACAAGATAAACTCTCAATTACACCTCACTTTCTTCAATCTCCCACACTTCACTCATACTGCATTGCTGTTTATCACTTACTACACACAACCTGGATTTTTATTTCCTTACACAAATGCTACTTTCTTTGCACTGCATGGAATCCATTTTTAGCATGTTCGTAGTTATTGAAAGTAACTTTTTTTATAGCGATTTGATTGGGTCAGATTTGAGTATTGTCTAGCCCATTTTAGCATGTTTGCAGTTATTGAAAGTCACTAATCCTCTTCATTTTTTTGATTTTTCTTCGCTAACTTCCATCTTTTCCTTCGACATGATTCTCACCAATGCAGCAATATTAATATGTTATCTAAACCCTTCTCATCTACTTGTACCTTCTTGTATGAGCGAAATTTAGGAAAGTAAATTCGTTTGTTATCTTTGCATTTGTTACATCTGTTAAATCCTGCCGGTTCTGTCTTTTGTGCTTTAGATGGAGATCGAAATTTATAAACTCACGTGATTCTTTTTATGAACATGCAACGGAGCTTTTACCATATAGCAAGTGATTGTGAATTTCTTTATCCTACTTTTCTAAGATTTCTCTTTCCTCCTTCAGGATTTGTGCGTTTGTTGGAATGGCCCTTGTTCTATGGTCCCCTGTTGTCATTCCATTGCTTCCGACTTTGGTTCAAAGCTGGACAACAAATAGTCCTTCCAGAATGGCTGAGATTTCTTGCATTATTGGCCTTTATTCTGCTACAATGATACTTGTTGTGTTATGGGGAAAAAGAATCCGTGGGTATGAAAAAGCACTAGAGCAATATGGGCTGGACTTGACATCACGGACAAAGGTATCAGTTTGGGATATAATCCAGAAGAATATGAAGTTTTTTATTGGATTCTATGTCTATGAAGTTGTCGATGTCATGTTTACATCTGTTTTTTTTTTTTTTTTGAGTATCTTGATTTAAATTATAAATTTCAGAAGTCATTACCTGGAGAAGGCCTGGTAATGATTTCATTAATATCTCTCATCGTAGTCCATTAAATTTCTATACAGTCTTTAAGGTCATTCATTACCCCAAAATTAATTTTATGAAGCAAGTTTTGATAATGCTTCGGCTTTTGATAGGTTAGGTAACTGAGATAGGATGTTGGTGAAATTGAAAGAGGTGATTGGATCTTGATATATGTCTTTGATTTTCACACTACTTTAGAGTCAGTAATATTGTGAAACATATTGTGTTATGTTGTGTCATGTAGGATTTGACCTATCGTGTCTTACCAGCATGATATGTAATGTGTTGTATTGGTCATAGTCGTGTATGCTGTACTGTTTGTGGTATTTTATTGTTAGTGGACGTTGCAAGAAACTTTGGTAATTGCTTGTGAAGTAGTCCCTCCGGTCCTATTTATAAGCAACTTTCCCCTTGATTGTGCAAAACAAATTGGTAGTTAAAAGCAATAAGTATGTCAAAAATGCCATGTTTTTTCTATATATGCCTCTATTTATGAAAAGAGTATAGGAGAGAGAATAGATACAAAGTATGAGAGATAATGAGTATTTAATAAGGGTAAAATAGGAAAAAGAAGCTTATATTTTCAGATAAAAAGTGAAAGTTGTTTATAAATAGGACCAGAGGGAGTATTATTGGGGTTAGTAAGAAGAAAGGACATGAATGGCGAGAAATAAAGTTTACAGAGATTATTAAACAGCCTTTAGCATGCGTTTTGTATGTAAGGGGTAATAGCTCTGGCTACTTTGCGTTTATCTGTGGCTGGATTGAATACACTGGATGTGGTTTGCAAAATAAGCTCAAGGTCAATTTGGCACATCTATTTTCAACTTTTTTTTTTTTTGGGTGTAGGTTAGAGGCTGTATGAGATGTTGGGGATTTTATTGATTTTTCACTGGCACTTAGTTATGAAAGATAAGCTAATTTTGAATCTTCGCTGCAGCTATTTGATTTTTTCAAGGGCTTGGTCGGTGGGGTCATCTTTGTTTCTGCAATTCATGCTACAAATGCAATGCTTGGCTGCGCAATTTTCTCTTGGCCTCCTATTCCACCTTCTTTGGATATCATGACTAGGCTCAAAGTGCACGGACAAATGATTGTGCTGGTTGTTCAAGGGGTTGTGATGGCAGTTGCTATTGCGTTTGTGGAAGAATTACTTTTCAGGTCCTGGCTGCCCCAAGAAATTGCAGTTGATCTTGGATATTATCGTGGTGTTATCATATCTGGGTTTGCCTTTTCTTTACTTCAGAGGTCCGTTTTCTTGATCAAGTCATGTTTTGTCTATCCTACTTTTTGTGCGTTATATTTTAAGTGTTACTAGACAGATATTTTAGGGAGGTTTATAAGCATGCCTGATTAAGTTCTTCGGTATGTTCAACTGATGGTGCTTACACGATAAGATTAGGATTGTAACGAGGTGCTAGTTCAATTTTGAGTCCAAATGATATCTGTATTTTGGTGGGGGTTTTTTTTCAGGTCTCCACAAGCAATACCAGGACTTTGGCTTTTATCGTTGGCTCTATCGGGTGCCCGACAGAGAAATGGAGGTAGTCTCTTGATCCCAATTGGGCTACGCACGGGGATGATGGCGTCCAATTTTATCTTGCAAAAGGGCAAATTTTTGAGCTATGGGAGCAACTTCACTCTTTGGTTAATTGGGACGCATCCATTCCAGCCATTTGCTGGGATAGTTGGTTTGTTGTTTTCTCTATCATTGGCCATGCTCCTCTACCCCACACAGGCCTCACAAAAGAGAGAAGCTCGGAACTACTGACCAGAAAATCTATTGGCCGATGGAGTTTTTTGATTCCCGCCCCACCTACACTCCAGTGTCTCCTCTACTGTGAATTTAACACTTGATGGAAGAGGGAAAATGGTGGTTGGGGGAGTCGTGTCATACGAAGCCTGGAGGCACCTGTCATATTGTGTGATTGAAGAGAAGAGACATGTTTTAGAAACTATGAGAATTTTTTTTCCCGTATATAGTAATACAGGGCAATAGGTCTGTACAGAGGGGTTCGATATTTGTACTCATCTAAGCATGTAGAGAGGAGGGTTCTTGTTTGGCCTAAGTATAGACTACAGGGTTTACTTTCTTTTCAATTTTTGCTAGTTATATCATTATGCACATGAGATGATGCAGGATCTTAGATGTGTATCGTTTTGTTCTTTTCCAGTGGTGAAAACTCCACTCCAGTAACAAGTTACTTCAATATATATGGAGGAACGACAACTCGTTCTCTCTTTGCCCGAACGAATTTTTTTCTTCTTCACCCACTTAATATTACGGGGGTGTTTGTTTCAGCGTTTTGTACAGGAAAAACGCACTTATTACGCAAGCCGAGAAAAAACTCCTCTCACATACTTGCCTCGTATACCGTGAATCACGAATTATAAGCACGTTTTGGACAAAAATAAGCCATTCCAAACGCAATCTTATCCTAAATATAAGATAAAGTTAACTTTTTTTTAGAGAGATGTAGGAAGTTAAATAAGTTATTTAATTATATCATATGTTATGTATTATTAGATTATATATAAGTTCATTAGTCAAACTAATTAGTTTTGATAAAAAAATAAAAATAAAAATAAAAATACTCTAAAATAATTTATTAGTTTCTTTAATCTCTCTACAAAAATCAATTTTATCTTATATTTATAATCAGAGGGAGTACCAGTTATTTTTTACATGTTCATGGAGCAAAAGCTTAGATATTTTACCTTCAATATATCCTCGATCACTGATGAAACGTAATTAAACTGATATATTACTGTTATTCTGAAGTCATACTAACTAAGAAGCTGTTGGTTGAGATAGTAAGAGATCTTATTCCTATAAGAAGGAGAACATAAGTTCGAATCTCGAGAAATACACTTATTAGAAGAGACGAAAATAGTTGTATGCACACTTGGACAACAGCATAGATCGGATTTATACTTCAACATAAAGCA
Organism: Inga oerstediana; assembly: GCA_963210345.1. Taxonomy (NCBI): domain Eukaryota; kingdom Viridiplantae; phylum Streptophyta; class Magnoliopsida; order Fabales; family Fabaceae; genus Inga; species Inga oerstediana. The sequence continues at coordinate 309,310 of OY723410.1, forward strand.
AGTACAATTTCTTGAAACCCAAGTTGGGTTGCGAATAAGTAATTCAGGCAAAGAATGCACGACACGGCTTTAAACTTAATTGACGGGCAAAGATTTTCCAATCGTTCCAATTTTAAGGAGAACAAAAAACTTTTTTTTTGTTTTTTCTTTTTAAGACCAAATGTAATGAAAAAAATCAAAATCAAAGACACGGTCCAAAATGAGCAAAAGCCGGATCCTTCATCTCTTGATTCACTCCTCCACTGCGAGGGGCACAGACTCGGCCTGCAAGTCACAGCAAATAATAAAGCAAGAGGGCATGGGCAATGAAGTTCGGAGAGAGAGAGAGAGAGGAGAATTTCATACCAATTTGCGGTACTTGAGGGCGTAAAACATCTCCAGATAGCGGCGGCTCTCACGGCGATCAAGTTTGGACACATGCTTCCAGAAGCCGTACACACCGGTGAGAGTCAGAAGCCTCTCCGAGTAGATCTGCCATGTGTACCTGTTCCCGCCAAAAACCAAAACCTCTATTACGATCACATTATCCATTAAAACACGCACAGCAGCAGAGCAGGACCAAATTTGCTTACTTCTCCTGAATACGTTTGAGTCCTCCCTTGGAAATTTTGTCCCAGTGGCTTGGATCTGCCTTGCACTTGTCAAAGAATTCCACGAGCGTGTCGGCGGCACGATCCCCATGGTATGGGTCAATGTGGTATCCAGATTTGCCGTGAACTATGATCTCCGCCGGACCACCATTGCATGTGGCGAATGTGGGCAATCCACAGGTCATGGCCTCCACAACAGTCAGCCCGAATGCTTCATACAGAGCAGGCTGCACAAATGCTCCCTTTGTGTCACAAATCACTCGGTACAGCTCTCCGTTCCTCACCCTGTTCATCTGCGACGAAATCCATCTGAACTGCCCGTTCAACTTGTAGGTATCGATGAGCCCGTACATCTTCTTCATCTCCGCTTTCTCTTCCAAGTCCTTTGACTGCTTTCTTCTGTCTCCAGCAACCACCACCAGGTTCACCAGCTCACGCAGCCTTGCGTTCTTACCGTACCACTCAACAAGTCCCGTTATGTTCTTCACACGGTCCAATCTTGCCATGGTGAAGATGATTGGCTTGCTTCGGTCTTTCAATACGCATCTATCACAAAAATAAAATATAATAAAATGCTTTTACATACAATCAATTAAGTGCAATTACAAGAGGCAGAGAAACTAACATGTGCTCCTCATTTTCGACTGAGGAGTAAAGAAGCTCCTCAATCTCGGGGTGGAAATTTGTCGGCCTACGCTCTGCTTCTGTGTAGGGGAAGTAGATGTCCATGTCTGCTCCGGGAGACACAATGTTGAACTTTGGATCAAACACGTCAATACCGTGAACAACACGGTAGAGACCAGGAAGCGTAAATGCAGTGTGACTCTCATACTGTCCCACAGTATCCTTGCTGTGAATGCAAATGCAGATGACACAAGAATTTCAGTGGCCACTTCAATAAAATTTCTTATACGCGTGCAAACGTAAGGTATTAGCTGTGAGGAATAGATCACCTTCCAGCAATCTCTTGGAAGGTACTGGTGATGATAAAGTCTGTGTGGTTCATTGCAAAAAGATCGGCTGTAAATTGACAAGAGAAGTGATATTTGTCTTCAAATTTTTTCCAGTATATGTCGGAGTCAGGATATTTGGTCTTCTCAAGTGCGTGTGCAATGGTACACTGCAATAGAGCACTCAAGGTGATTGATATATAACTTTGGCCACTGGATTCCTAAGGACATGGTCAATAAAAAGTTAACAAGCACACAAACCTGAGTTACGCCCAACTTATGCGCTAACAGAGAGGCAACAATGTTTCCATCGCTGTAGTTTCCAATGATCAGATCAGGCTTGCCCTTCAACTCTTTGGTGATTTCATGAGCAACATCCTAAAAGCACGCGTGCAGGTCAAATAAAGCCAAGCGGAAGGCCCAAAAATTCTCCAACTTAGAGTCCAAGAACACCAATTACCTCAGTGTAAGTTTCTAGGTAGGGCCAGACTTCGAATCTTGAAATCCATTTGCGAACAATCCCTTTCTCTGATCTAAAGGGAACTCGAAGGATATTGGAATGCTCCGTTCCATACACTTTCTCTATTCGCTGGCCACAAGTAGTTCCAACTGCATCTGGGAGAAGACGGGTGATCTGCATTCATCACCATCAGTTAGACAAACGTATATGATAACCAATCAATCCACATGAATGAGAGATGGACATACAATGAGAATTTGAGGGGTGATATCTAGGCCTTGTTGCTTGATGCGAAGAAGCATCTCATTCTCCAAAGCACGAACTTGATCCAAGATGTACACGACCTGGAAGGCAGAACACGGGATCAGTAACATAGTGTGGAAGAGAGGGAGAGCAGGAGCGTGTTGTTATCAACTAACCTGGCCACCAGTATCAGGGTAACCCAAGACATTATCTTGAGCAAAATAACCATGGGGAGTAAGGATGACAACATTGAAGACCATGGGAATTCTGCCGAGGAATTTCTCAAGGGTGCAGGGGTCAGGTGCCTCCAGAAGATCCAACAGAAGTTGAATCATCTCAAGGACACGCCCTGCTATGTCACCCCACCCTCTCTCTAAACCAGTTTCCCGGAATTTGTGTTCAAATTCTGAGTAGGGTGTTTCAGGAGCAAGAGTGCTCAGATACTCCTCTGCTTTCCTCAGAACATGTTGCAGAGAATTCAGGTTTTGAATTCTCTCATTCAACATCATAGTCTGCCCAAGTTTAAAGCTTTTATTGATTAGAAAACGGACGATTACCAGTTTAGTGTGAGAAATATGGGTCTGCTCGCCATACCTTTCCCTTGTAGTTGTGGAGCCTGAGAAATTCCAGGAGCGGCTGCATGCTCTCCTTGTCATGGAAGAGTTTTGCAGAAAGGTGGCGGTTGAGGAACTCCACGCCATTCCCAATTGACTTGTTGAGTGTTGGACGTGGAAATGATGCGTTAAAGGGTTCAAAGTCCAACTCCAGCACAAAGTTTCCGTTGGCGCTGCTGCGTTAAGGGCGAAAAATAGTTAGCCCAACAGAAATAACAAATACCATTGACAAAATTCAAAGTTTTACCTTCCATCAACAAGTTCTTCCTTGAACTGCAGATACTCAGCGGCACGCAATTCCTCAACAACAAGAGCGTGCAAATTCACTCGCAGGTACTCCCAAACACCAGGCCTTGGTCGAACGGCCAGAGCAACCCATGGAGGTAAAACTATAGCTTCCTACAGCGAAGAAATCAATTCGATTGAGACCGATTAAGTAAAGAAAATCCTAAACCGGTTACATTTGGCGTAACAGCATTATTGACTGATGTGAAACGTTTACCTGGGTAGATCGCAGAACTTCTCCAAAGGCTCCATCAGTTAGTTTCTGCCTCTTCTCTTCAGGAATGGCTTCGAACTCAGCAACGACCTGATGGTGTTGCAGAATTCCCTTGCCCTTGGCTTCAATCCTTTTCCAACATGCATATTTTCAAATGCTTAATTAGTAGACTTTCTTGCAGCTCATGCATAATACAGAGATGTTTTGACCATAACGACAAAAACACTATGACTTATGTTTGAGAAAACACTATACATAATTTTTTTAAAAAAAAATGATGTTGTTACCTAGACAAAAGGGTCAGAATTTCATTCCTATGAGCTTTGAGAGTTTCATCAAGCCTCTCGCGGAGAGTGTGTACGTGGGTCAAATGCTCGGTGGCCATTACTCAGCTGCAACAATAAAAGTAATGTGAGAAACAGATCTAGATAATCCACGGTTAGTCACCCCAAGAAAAGGAGAAGGTTAGTCACCAAAAAGTCAAAAATCGAAACCTATACAATGTGAATTTTTTTTTCCTCAAGACCTACCCACTATCACCAACCACCTCAATAACGTCATTTTAGAAAACTGCAGATTTTATTCTCCCTGCCAATCCAGGATTTATTTCTTAAACAGTGGAGTCCTGGAGGATAACAGCTGCAAGATGCAGTTTCATTTGGAAGCATACCCAAGGGCATCTATTATAGCATCAATAGTAATCAAAGCGCCAGCCAGTAATAAAGTATCGGATCTTTGGTTTAAAATTATATAGATATATTAGTAAGGCGTAAATCACTTAAATAGTTAAATAACAAGCAAGCTTCAGCAGATTCTTCACCCAAAGACATTTTGTCTATATGAGAAGTATATTGATCTAGAGCAGATTTAGGATGGAGAGCAGCGCAAAGTTTTGATCTTTTAACCAGAAAAATATGGACTTTAGTCCAGAAAGTGGTTCGAGTGAATTAAACAACCCAACAGAGCCTCGTTCCATAAACACAGTTAAAAGTTGGGAAGTAAAATGAATCCAAAATTCAAGTCCAGACACTGTGATCCAGTTGTGACGATACAATGACTTGGCAGAAAGCAATATGTTTCTGACTAAAAGTTGCCATAGCAGCGTTAAGCACAGAGAAGAAGTGGTGAAGAAAACTATGCGAGCAGAGCAGGAAAGAAAAAAAAGGAGGGGTAGGCCTGGAAGAATAAAAAAACAGACCAAGAAGAAAAGAAATACCTTGAGAATCAGAATAAACGCAAAATAGAGATGGGGGAGGAGAAGAAGTGAATGAATGGATGAAAATAGAGGCAAAGGGTGGGGAATTTATAGAGTGGGAGCACCAAACCAAACAGGAGTGACACCCCAGCGACGGATATCAAGAAAGAGATCCCCGAGAGATTCACGGTAGGTAAAAATAAAATAAAATACTACTCTATATTTTACTTCGTTCTCTTTCTGTCTTCTTCAGCCGACAGGATTTTTTTGGTGATTGCGGAACGTAAAATTAGTCCCAATATTTCGTGAGGAGGAAAGGTAAAAAAAAATCCCTTGATGGAAAGAAAATAAATGCGGTATTGGCGTACTCGAAAATTAAGGGGTTGCCTGATATTTGCATATTTCTTTCTCATCAAGAAAAGTATAGAAATTTTGTTTATAAGAATTAGATATAAAATAATATAGCAGTAAATTAAACTTTAATTTGGCAGCCAGTGTGACAAAAGGATAAGGTAATTAAACCCGGACCGGTTGGTGGACCGGTCGGGATGTTGGGTTAAAGGTCAGTGGATTAGATCGGAGTCAAACCGGTAAGAAATGGAATATTTCAGGTTTATAGTATGAAATTCTAAATAAAAAATTTAAATAAAAAATATTTAAAAAAAAAAAAAAAAACTTGACCCAGATCGGGTCATCAGACCGGATCGGTTTAGGGCCGGGTCATAAGTTTCCGGTCCAGTTCAACTGGTCCGGTCCGGGTTAGATAACCTATGAAAGGAATGAATACAATGGGAAGGGGCAAACAGCGGATTATAATAATTAACATTTGAATGGTAGAGAGTAGCTCCTTTATAAACTTTGTTTTAAAAGCCGGACCGGATATTGAGCCGGGAAAGTCAGCGGGTCACGGTTCAACCGGTCGGTTCGGTTGGACCGTTCGGTCGGACCGGTGACGTAATAATTAAATAAAAATATAATAAAAAATAATTATATGTTTGTATAATAATTTATATAAAAAATGAATTCATATAAAGTCTAATGATCAACATAATAACTAGCATTATATTTTTTGACCAGTTAATAACTAGCATTATATGAAATTTTTAATTAAATAACATCATATAATTATTTAATTATATGATTTTAATAAATATAAAAAAGAATTTACTCAATAAACAATACTAAATACATAAACAAATAAACAATACTAAGTACATGAAACTAACATATAAAGACAAAAAAAGATATGAATAAATTGACCTCATGCATTTTTTGGCAGCTTTTTTTTTTGTTTTTGGCAGCGAAAAAAATGCATTACATCTTAAATTAAGATGTTGTCATTGCTTTGGCGTAAAAGACAAGACGTTGTTTTTTATATGTCAAAAAAAATATTGTCATTCAATTAACAAAAGAAAAAAGGCAAAAAGTTTCCCACTTTTTATAATTTAAAAAGTCACCACTCTGCATACCTCGATGAATGTGTATGTGTGAAGCTGTAAAGCCTGTGTAATGAATGGCAATAGTAAACTTTTTATATTGAAAATAGAGATTGGCAGTATATTTTCATACGAAAGAGGGTGTTTAAACATTTCTCTCTCATTTCCTCACCTTCTTTCCTCTTCATCTCTGGCATCTTCTTTTCTCTCTGGTATCTTCTTTTTTTTCATCTGTCTCCGGCGTGTTCGAAGAATCGAAGGTTAAGTGGTTGATGTTTCATCTTTTTCATTCCATTGCTGTTTTTTCGTTTTTTCTGTAGTTATTAAAGAAAAAAATCATAAAGTTTGGTGCTGGAATTTTTTTTGCTGGTTCTTGCTCCTCTCGTTCTTTCTTCTTCTCATCATAATGACCCATCCGGCTTTTCAAAACTCGTCCCGGCTTCCGGCTTGATGGCGGTTTCCGGCTTAAAATCCGGTTCTTACCGGCTCAACACGGCTCAACCCCTCACACGGTTCCTGACCAGAAAACGAGCCGCTTAAAGCTCCGGTCGCCGGTCCGGCCGGTCTGGCCGTCCGGTCCGGTCCGAGTTTAAAATCATTGTATTACCAAATCATTATATTATAAAAAATAATTAATTAAATTTAAATTGATAGGAAATTAAAAAAAATATTTGGGAGAATTAGAGAGAAAGACCAAGGAAGTAAAATATTTATTAATAAAGATCTTAAAAATTATAATTATTTGCAAGGATCAAAAATTAAAATTTACTTTTTTAATTATGTAATTAACCTTCCCTAACTCATCTCAATTATTTTACTGTGAGTTATCAAATATGATAATATCTCTATATATATTAATTAAAAAATCTATAAGCAACTCAATATTTTTATGATATTTTCTCCAGTACATGTCAAATTATTCTAAAAGTTACCCGAAGTTAAAATAACATCTAAACTCTTTAAGTAATTAGAAATATGTCTCTTTCTAGATTGTGATTATTTTTTAAAAATTAAAAAATTACAGAAAAATCTTATAATATATGTCTTTTAAAATTATGTGATCTTTCATTGAAAAAAAAAAGCGCTTAAACAAAATGGATGCACCTAAAAAGGAATTTTATAAAAATGAAAAATATTAAAAAAAAAAATTTTGCCAACAAAAAAAAAATATTAACATTTTTAAACAATAAATTCTTAAATAAATTGTTAACAGTCAACATGGGAATCTCAATATATAAAAAAAATTTAATTTAAGGACGCAATTTACCAGATTAACTTCAATTAATCTACTTATGATGCATTGATTTTGGATGTATGGGCCTATTTGAAAAACCCCCAGACTAAATTATGATTTGTGTTTGACAAGCTTTGAAATCATGATTTTAAAAATATTTTTTCATAAATTGAAATAAAACTTCTCTCATATGTTTACTTTATAAATCATAAAATTTATTCTCTAAAAATTAATACAAGCACACACAATTTAATGATGAATTAAGCGGGGAGATGAGGGTAGTAAGGCTACTTTGCAGATAATATAAAAAAGAGAAGCGAAGGGCACGGTGCAGGCCAATGGGAAATAAAATAATGGAAAAAGATAGGTACCAACTAATTAAGACTTGATGCCACATTCTGAGGTGGCGACACGTCAGGAATTTGTATATTGGGGAAATCTCACTCAAGTTTCATGGACTCGAAAAAAATATCCAAAAAATCCTGATATAGATTCCTCTATACAAAAAATCTTAGTATACAATCCCCTATCAAAAAAGCCTCTTACAACCTCAGTAATATAGATAAAATTATCAATATAGTCGTATATGCTTGCCAACATAAACTATTTGATTAAAATAAATGTGTTTGTCAATGACCACTCTATGAATTATCAATATAGTGGCATACACTTATCAATGAGAGCTTATTCAGTTAACATATATGAACTTGTCAATATAGTCACATACATTTGTCAACGAAAGTTGCTTTAATTAATATATATGAGTTTGTCAAGCCACTCTATGATTTTTCAATATAATCACATATATTTGTCAACAAAGTAAATTTATATTTAGAATCTATCTCTCTGAGTTCTTCATAGAGAATTTTACACTATAATTTTTTTAATAGAGAAATTTATGAGACTTTTTTTATATTTTTTTTTACATTTAAAACCTGTATTGAGATTTTCCCTTGTATATAATAGAGAAGTAAAATGGAAGGTGAGAGGGAGGCAGGTTGTGTGGGCAAGTTGAGGCTTTTATTTTCAGGAAAAACTCCTTGTTAATTGCTCCCAACCTTCCTGTGGTTCCCTTGTTCTTTTCTCGCTGTGTCTATCTGGGAAGCATTGCCTTATTGGAGCAGTTAAATTAAAAAATTAAATATGGGCCGTTTTTACATTGCACCAGTAGTATTTCATATACTCTTTCTCTCTCTCCCCCCTCCGTGCTTTGTTGTTGGGGAGGGAGGCAGGCCAGCCAGCAGCGGGGTACGAATGGGTGGGTGGAGGATAATAGATTCGTGACGTGGGAAAAGCGAAACGTCGATCGCTGACGTGGCATTCTTCTATTGGTGCCCAAAAACTCCATTTTAATAGGAGTAGTACCTGATGTACTTGATATAAAAAACAGTTTCATTCATGTCTTGTTTTATTTCTGATCATCATGATCAAATTATCGGGAAATTAATTAAGTATCTGAATTACTTTTGGTTGAATTGAATGGTGCGTGACTGTGTTAGGAACGTGATTTGGTGTTCCTTATCCAGAATGAGGTTAAAAGCAGGCTAGGGATGGAGAGAGAGAGAGAGAGATGAGGGGCTATTGGCTTTAGTTTTTGGTTGGCGGGGGGACCGAGCCAGCGAATACTAAAAGAGGGGGTGGTTAAAATCACGTGCCAGCTGCCTTGTGATTTAGGTGCGCTGACTCAGCTCTGGAGCATATTCTGGCGCATCTTTTTGTGCACTCTCCTGTGACTTGTATGTGAGTGTAACTATAAGTATAATCTAAAATCTGGTAGGTCCCGACTTCAGCCCATTATTTATAATACTTTTAAATTAAATGGCACGAGCAATGCATATGCATGTAGTTGAATTATACTATACTCATAAACCAATGCGTGCAGATAAAGATAGATTGTTAATTCAAACATGTGTGTGTTGTATTTGTGGGGTGGGAAGGAGTGGGAGCATATAGACTTGTCCTGCACTCCAAGCATGCATGTCACTGCACTCCGCCTCCCTGTTAGGAGCTGAGTCGGATTAATTAGAATGGATGCCTTACCCACCCCAACTCCCCCACCACTCTCTCATATTTTTGACATATACGATGTTAATGTAGTCGGATTAATTTCCTACGCCAACTCAAGTGGCCCCTCCTTCTTTCTTATCCTCCTCATTTTTCCCCTCTCTCCCTCTCTCTTCCTCTTCCCTTCTCCCCGTATATATTATGTTGCCGAATTTGTTTCAATATATGTCCTCTGTTCAAATGGAGGTAGAGCATAGTTTCAAATATTTAATTGCTCTTCTCATCCTTAACATTAGATATATTCAGCGAATTAATCTTAATCCTAAATATAAGACATAATTTTTATATTTGTCTAACATTTTCTTAATTTATTCTTATTGATATTTGATGTCCCATCAACAATAATTAAATAATAGAGAAAATGAGGGAATTAACGAAAGCAACTATGGTATTGTAAAAACTATATGTCATGTTAACTAACTTTCTTAATCTAATTATATAAACAAGTTTTATGTTAATAACAGTTGGAGTGTAATAATATACATAAAATATGTAATGCTAGGTGTGCTTGAGAGAGAGATGCTGGTTTCATATGGAACATAGCGGGTAACACGTGACATGTAAAGTTTGGACAGATAGGTGAGATGAGATTCAGATCACGTGTTTAAGGAGAGTGATGGATAGTGACACGGCAGCAAATTGAAGAAATGGCTATAGCATTGAACCTGCTGGTTCTATTTGGTGTGCCTCCTCATTATCAACAAATTAAAACAAGCAAACTTACTCATCAACACCCTCCCCTTGAGTAACTTCGACATGCACCCAAACAATCAACCATGCATCACAACAACGCCCTCCCCGCCTCTCTATTGCAATGTCAAATTTTGTCAGCAAAGTCACCCGTTGAGCAAACAATCAAGAAAATTCCGCTCAACAGGATAACTCTGATTCATGCTGCTCCCTTCCCTCCGAATATTACCTACTTATTCCTAATAAATGACATCATGATCACCTTAGGCTGATACTCATTCATAACATCCCTTGAAAGATCATGGCGGAGCTTACAAGTATGTATCCATTGGCTACAAAATATGCAAGAAGAAGAAAAAGAAAGTATAGAGAATATGAAGATCAACTAAGAGACGAGAGAAAGCAAGCCACACAATTTCTCCACACCTTGTGCCACTCTACTTCTCCCAGGCCCAATTGTCTCATCTTTAAGCCCATTCACCTCTAACTCCAAGCCTATGCATTACTCTCTTAAGATCACAGAAACTATACCCCAATTTGGTACGGTGGAAGAGTTTTTATGAGAGTGAAAGCGGAAATAGAAGTGGAATTGGATGTGAAAATAGACGTGAACATGAAGATCAAAAGTTTGTTTGATATTATCATGGAAGTATGATATAATTTTTAATCAATCTAATAATTTTAATTCTGAGATGACCAATATGCCCTCCTTATAGAAACTCTACCCTCTACCAAGACAGCCAAGGCCACCATAAGACAGCTACCAGCCTCTACCGGAGGAAGAGGATAAAAAGAAATCAAACCCCCACAATAAGCAAGAAATTAAACTAGAAATCAAACCACAAATGAATCTAGAGACAAGATCCAAAAATTGAGGTAGAAGACAAAAAATGGAGATTGTGGGAGTTGAAGAACAGAGACAACGGAGGCCATTTTCAATCATTGTCAACCCTTCCCTTCCACATTATCCAAGCGTGCAAATCTTCCCCTTCATCACGTTGACCCTTCACTCCCAAATCGCAGTTGTCAACCCAATTTCATAGCTGTTATAGAAAAATTAATGCTCATTTTGTTGAAATTGAAAACAATAATCAAATTGATAAGTAAAGGACAAATCAAAATCGAAGAAACTTTAGGTGTGAAGGCTGACAAAGAACAACCACCATCCTGGTCGGAGAATCTAAACTCCAAACTCTCCCATCACTACTGTTGGAAAATGGAATATGATCCATCAAAGACTATAGCAAAGTTTCAATCAAGATGAAAATTCTAGGGTTTGATTTATTGGAATTTATAACAGGGTTAAGCTGCCTCCAGCACCTAAAGTATTTTTTCGTGTGCGTCCAATATTTAAAATGTTTCTTTGGGAAAAAGACAAAAAAATACTGCCTAAACTTCAAAATCTCAAATTGGTTTTATTAACAATAAGAGTAATGAGATTGCTAAAAATAATATAACTGACAACTTAGATTTTTGAAAAATCATTGATTTGAGATTTTGAAGTTTAAGTAGTATTTATTTATTTTTTCCCTATTTCTTTTATGCATCTATCACTCTAAAATATTTTTTCATACATCAAGGCACAAAGAATAACTTGCAGTGCTGGATAAAAGAAATATTTCACAGTGTTGAATACATCTACGGTGCTAGATGGACATGAAAAGATGCTTCACAATTTTAGATGCCCCACAAAATACTTTAGAGCAGTGGATATACTTGATAAAATATTTTAAATACCCCTCCATCCTTTATAATTTTTTTAACAAAACATTATTTTTCAAGTTAAATAAAGGACAATACCTGCATCATGTTTCTTGTATTAAGTCCTTAAATGGAGAAAAAAACCCATAAAGAACAAGAAATGGTTTCCCAATTCCCACACATAAAAAAAGAGAGAAAGGGGAAAAAAAAAAACCAAAAAGAAAAGAAGAAGGCATCTAAAAATCATTTTGGTTTTTTGGTTTTGAAAAACATATTTCTATTTTTTTCCCTTGCTAAGTACTTCTATTTTTTTTAAAAAAAAAATGTAGGGCCATAGTTTTATAAGGAGTATTAATAACTCGTATCATATGGTGAAGTTTTTTAATAAAAATAATGGGAAATCTTTGTAGGGATAGAGAAAATTATTTCCCTGTCATCTCATCTAAATATTATTATCATATAAAAATGATTTAAAAAATTGTAATCGCAACTAAATTGTGGGTAGAGAAAATTACTTATTCATAAATCATAACCATAGTATATTAGTATTATAATAATTTTATGTTGTCATTTTTATTTTGTTTAGTCCGAATCATGTTCATGTAATTAAATATTTGATGATGATTGATTTTGAGTTCTATTTAGCGTAGCTTTTTTATTGCAATTATCGAGTGATCTAATCATATTTATTATAATGATTGTTATATCGTATCAAATACATTACATTTACTATAATTACGCGTAATCTGTAAATTATTTTGTAAATTATATTTCATATTTTGTATTTATCATCTTTATAATTACGCCCAAGAAGCCGTATTTTATTTTTCTTTTCTATGATCTTATAAGTTATATTTTCTCTTGTCCTAATTATAAGATAAATTTAACTTTTTTAAAGAAATTAAGGAAGTTAATTAAATTATTTTAGAGTATTTTTATTTTTTTCTTCAAACTAATTAGTTTAATTAATAAATTAATATATAATCTAAAGATACATAATAATTGATATGATTAAGAAACTTATTTAATTTCTTTAATCTTTTTAAAAAATTAACATTATTTTATATCTAAGGTCGGAGGTAGCATGACTCTTCCGGTCCAAAAAAATATATCACTCCAAATTTCAAATTCAAAATCAGGCATGCCAGTTTTTTGCGAGTTGACTGTTGCGTGCGAGTGAAGGAACGATATTTCCTCAAATAAATATTATAAATATCACCCTTTGAACTTTTTTTTTTTTTTTGGGAACTTGACAAGTTTTTATTCGGATTTCAGAACACAACTTGCGAGAGAAGTGGAAGTGACCTTCTTCTTGGCCAACGAAGGGAGAAAAGGTGACCTTGAATGCTGAAACTGGTTTTTCAATTCCCAGCGAATCATCATATCACGAAATTTTAGGATTTTAATTTAATGGTGAACGATCGATAAAAGGCGCTTTCCTTTCTCGAGAATCAGAAGGTCCAGACTTCGAAGCGCCAACAACTGTGAAATTAATAGGATCGTCTCCTCTCCGATGAAATTTGAAGGCGCAGTCAATCGCAGAAGAAGATCCAGCAAGAAGCCAGAATTGGAGGGAATGGCAATCCCATCGATTGAGGCAGTGGACGTTGAAGCTTTCAACTGCACACCCATCTGGAACAAGGGCACAAGCAAATCAAATGCAATCTCTGTCGAGCAGTACACCTATGAGCGAAACCTCCGCCTCTCGATCATGGCTTCTCTAGGCAAAGCAACGCCTGCCGCGAAAACCTTCATCGACCTTTCCGACTGCGATGACGATGAGGATGAGGAGGTGAGAATTCTTAGGTTTCAGCCTAAAAACAGCACTTTCAGGAAACGAAGGAAGTCCACTTTTGAAACAGGGGAATCTTCCAACTCTGTACCATTTGTTTGCGAAATCTGTGCTGATACCAAGACTGCTAACGAGTCGTTTAACATCAGTGGTTGCTCTCACGCTTACTGTACAGGGTGTGTGGTTAGGTATGTGGGAACAAAGCTACAAGAAAATGTTGTGAACATTAGATGTCCAGTGCCAGGGTGTGGAGGACTGTTGGAGCCTGAGGATTGCCGCGGGATTCTTCCTCGGGAAGTGTACGATAGGTGGGGGGTTGCCTTGTGTGAGGCTGTGATACTTGCAGAAGAGAAGTTTTACTGCCCTTATAAGGACTGTTCGGCGCTGCTGATTGATGATGGAGGAGAAAGGGCCATCACAGAGTCGGAGTGTCCCAACTGTAGGAGACTCTTCTGTGCGCAGTGTAAGGTACCGTGGCATTCAGGAATTGAGTGCGCTGAGTTTCAGAAGTTGGGCAAGGACGAGAGAGAGAAGGAAGATATCATGCTTATGCAACTTGCTCACAGATGTAAGTGGAGGAGGTGTCCCCGGTGTAGGTTCTACGTCGAAAAGTCTACTGGCTGCCTCTATATGAAATGCAGGTTATCTTTTCTTTCTCCACTGAAGTATGTTGTTTAATTCAGCTCTTGCTACAGCAGTTGATCGATGCACATGGATGATTCTTGTGGGTTGGATTTTTTCTTTATAAAACACTGGGGAGAAACCAATATTTAATTTAAATTTAAATCTCAGGGATGCGTTTTTCCATGTCTTTGGATTGCTCTTAGACCCTGTGAGTGGGGGTTCTCCAAAACATCCATGTTTCACAATTTCTCAGTTACATGTGCCATATGAATTCCGGTATGATATTTGTGTTTTATGTGTTGCAGGTGTGGAACTGCCTTCTGTTATAACTGTGGAACTGTTTCAGGAGATAATTCTCATTTTTGCCATAACTGTAGACGCTAACGACGGTTGGAGTAAGCTATACTGTGATTTTTCCTGTTAGGAGTTCATATGTAAACATCGAAGATTACTGGTTAGTTCACTACCTCCTCCCCATCCTTGGTGGATAGAAATTTTGTCTATCTTGACGACAAAATAGCTACTTTGATCACAATTGAGGTTATCTTGGATATAGCATTCCTTGTCGTAGCTTATTTTTCCGTTTTGGGTTAATAGCAAGAATCGAACTTAGTTAATCTGTGTTTTTCTTTTTGGGGGGCTGGAAGAATAATTAATCTCAGACACGTGATGCTTGACAACCAAAAAGACTAATAACTTCAAGAAGAGAAGATTGATTTATTTTACATGCTTTTGCCAACTGTTTTAGCACAACTGCCCTCGGCTTCTTTAGACTAGTTGCAGTTTTGGGGGGGGGGGGGGAGTTTTCAGTGCGCACAAAGTTTGAAGAAAGAATACTAGGATGCTTGATTTAGATCCACAATGCCTTTATATATCTAAGAGAAATTGGGCTCAGTTGTGAGTGGCATTAACAAAATAAGAAAATTATGATAGGCAGCCTAATCTAATAGTCAGACACCCAATTCCCTGTGCATAAATTGAATATCTTTTCTTTCTCACGCAGGCAAATAGGATGGTTCCATCGCTTCCATTAGCGCCCAAGAAGCCGTATTTTATTTTTCTTTTCTATCAAATTATGTTAAGTTTGGTTAGAAAACTGGCTTTTCCGCCTCGCGCAGACATTTAACAGAAGGCCATGGCACCAAGGTAGAGCTACAAAGAAGTGGGTTTGCTGTTTGGTTTTCTTGGGACCATATGTCTGTTTTGGATGCACCTTAACAAATACTTCAGGAGGCACCTTAGCCTATAATCAATATGAATGATCCTTCTGTTGCTTCTAGAATCTGTACATGTTTGGTCGACAAGACACGAACACATGAACTCTTTTCCTCCTTACCTCACAACCTTGCAATGAAACCACAGCGTCCGCATCCTAAAAAGAAGTACATGCGAGAATGGAGAATACAGTGCAGACCAATGAAACCATGAAAATAAAATAAAATTTGAAAAAATAAAGAAGACAAAATGAGTGGCCGCCATCTGCTAACGGCAGTGGTAGTTTTGCGGAGGGAAGGACAGCCAGCTCGGAATTGTTGTGTGGCAAAAACAGAAACCAAGGGACGAAGCAATGCCAATCCCCCTCCATTGTCTATCATTCCTCCTGCCAATTCCATTTTTAATTTTTCCTTGATGTAATTTAATAATTAATGTGTTTAAGATTAGATAAATATAAATAAGAAATTTTTTAAGAAGAATAGTTTGTTGAAATTTGAAAGTGTAAAGGAGATGTTGCGTTTGCATGAATGTGGGGCCGATGAAAGTCCAAGTCACGTAATCATTGAATTGGGTTGGGTCTAAAGAAGAGTTAAATGTGTGCTGGATAATGTGTTGATTTTTTTTTGATAGGGCAATGTGTCGAAATATTGGGTTCAGTAAACGCTCCTCTTTTTTTTTTTTGCTCAAAATAAACGCTCCTCTTTTCGATACCTATGAAAGGAGAAAGACAGTACAAACGAAAACCCAAAGTAAAGCTAAATGCCCAAAACTAAGAGACGGAACAATAAACCTTATCTACGTTACTGCCTCAGCAAACACCCTAACATCAGTTTGAGAGGTGATCGTATAGAAGCCTGGTGACACGTTAAGAGCCCTCTTCGCTAGGTGGTCTGCCTCCAGATTCAAGTCGTGTGGAATATGTCTCACCTCTACTTGCCAAGTATGGCTTAGCATGTTTTGTATCTCCAAAACCTCACAGCAATATTAGTGCTCCTCACTAAAGCCATTCGTAATGCACAAACACGCTTCCAGGCAGTCACTCAAGAGGAGAAGGTTACGAACCCCAAGGTCCCAAGCTCTTTTTAATCCCATTAGACCAGCCCACAATTCCACTATGAGCTCATCCCCTTTCGCAATCCTCATAATAGAAGCTTCCCAGTAGTTACCTTCCTCGTCATATAATATCCCCCCACAACCTGTTGCTCGGTTCCCTTTGCTAAATGCTCCATCAACAAAGAGCTTGGACCAGCCAGGCAGTGATAGGAGCTGAGGACCACCAGGTGGAGCATGTTCATTCCTAGAGGTCAAGCGGTTGAAAGACCCATTTTTTTGTTGTCGAGCCTGTAAGATAGCACCAACTCGGATGCATAGAGACTAAGTCTGAGGTCCATGCCCTCAAAAACCCTTTCATTTCGGCTCTTCCACAACAACCAGCAGGCTACCGCGAAGAAATCTGCCCAAACTCCATCCTCAAACTCCCCCACATTCTTGAAAAGATTCATTTTACACCAGTCCCATAGGTTGAGGTCGAAGAACATCTCTCTGTGTCTTGCTTGAATTTTCAAACTCCAAATTTCCTTTACCATCGGACAATCTCACAAAACATGGAGTGTATGCTCATATGGACCTCCACAACCCGACCAACTAGCGTCAGTCCCCATGCTGCGGTGTACTCTTGACGCATTCGTGAGGAGCCGGTCCTGCAGGACCATCCATAGACATGTCTTGCATCTTTGTGGGGGTACGGAGCTTCCACACCTTGTGCTAAATTGGGTTAGCAGGGGTATCATCAGGACAAAGAAGATCGTACACAGATTTAACAGAGTACAAGCCATTCGCCTCAAACTTCCACCAAACCATGCCCCTGCCTTCTCCTGTATTCTCACGTTCCAAACCTTTCTCTAGAATTTCCTAGTTTCTTTTAAGGCTGTTCCATAACCTCAATCCGGGGTGGGACTTTTCAAATACTGGGATAATGTCCGAACCACACTTAAAATAGATTAAAACTTCTTTTTCTCTACCAAATCTTGAGCCCCTGCCAACCCCAAATTTATCCTTTAATTTGAATTTTTTTACCTTTTTCTGCTCCCTTTTTTAAACTTCTTTACAACATTATTTTTCCTTTCCTCCTCAAGCAGTCAAGCTCTCATATATATTAGATACTCTATGAAGTTTCTAGATAAAAATTAGACAGAATGGTGACATGAAACAGTATACGCTAGTATGTATTTTTACAAGTGATGTCATCGCTAGGTGAACCAATAGCTTCAGTTACATTTATTTCTGGGTATATGAAAGCGGACAAGTGTGGGGTGTGTAATTAATCTCACCTTTATTTTGATTTGCCCTGCTTGAGAGATGCACACAGTTTTTTAACACAAAAACACCAGATCCTTCGCACCAAAAAGCAAATGAACAAGGAAACCGTCGAAGCCCCTTTTATTTTACCATAGGCCCGCATGGATAAAAAAGAGTGAAAAATCATCCGACTGTGATTGAATGTGTAGATGAGTTGTTCGGATGTGCTTCTCCCAAAATGATGTAATTTTGAGAGGTGGAATGTTTGCAGTCACTGGATGAATTCAACTGCTCCAATCTAACGCATCAGAATTTAAAATAAAGGTAATCAATATCTTAATTATCAGCTTTTTCAACAAAATTTAAAAGTCGTTGAAGATTTTATATTTAAACCATTATATATATATATATATATATATATTGGGAATGAAAAGGCAAGCTTAAAGCTTATGATATTACACATGAACAAACTCATCCACTATATCCTATTCCAAAAGGGCATGGCGCCGGCTGGAGTAAACCGTTGTATTTAGACGGTGTAAAACTCACCATAGTAATAAGTATCATGGTTCTCACCACCATGTTCCTCCGGGCACATTATTCATTCCTTTTTATTGTTCATAATATGTATTTTTTTAAATTGCAGAAGTTATCGATCTCCATAATAATAATAATAATTCTTTTTTAGGCCTTGTTTCGTTCAAGGGATGGGAGGTGGGAGGAGGTAAGGGGAGGTTATGAGTTTTGTTTGATTGAATGGAAGGGAAAGGGAAGAGAAGTTTCTTATTTGGTTCAAGAGAGTAAATGAGGTGAGCTAATTAAATGTTAATAAATATGCCCTTGATACTTTATTTAGCTAGTAAAGTTATTATTTCCTAAATTATAAATAGCAAAAAACTTGTTACCTCACTTAAATATGATAGAAAACCTTATATATATTTGAAATGATGACTGTATTAATTTAATATGTTAATTCATCAAATTTAATAGATTTTTAAATTTAAATTTAAATTTAAATCCTAAATAGAAAGCAATAACCTAATGCTAGTAAACCATCCAAATGACGCCAAAAAAGCACTACCATAAAAGGTGCTGATAAGAGAGGCGATCGCTCTCTCGAAACTTTCAATACAAAAATATGTGATCAACAATGATTAAGAAATAGTAAACATGGAAAGGTTAAATGGAATTTAAGATCTGACAGAAGAGTTAAAACAATAGAACATATCTTAGTTGCTCTGGGATTTTCAATGTAACTAGGTTTTAAGGTGTTGGGAGGAAAATTGAGAGACAACTTAGAGATGTTAGAAATAATAAGGGGAACCTTCGGCACAATTTTCTTTCTTGTTTTGATATTGAGTTTAAAGTCATCTAAGATTTGATTAGATAGATTTAATTTTTAGTATTTTAGTAAGATAGGATTTGATTATATATATTTTTATTAAATAGATTTTCTGATTTTTTTGGCTGATCCTGGTAACAATCATATGGATTTTATAATTAGATGAGTAAACTTGAGATAATAAAAAATTAACATGAGTATTTTAGTCAAGATAAGACATAATATTTCTCATCAATCCAGAAAACCCCACCAAATTTAGAAGGGCACAGAAGAAGGAGGGGAGGTGAGCATTAAAAGACAAAATTTCTCTCATTCTCCCTTATTTTTCCTAACCAAACATGCTAACCACTTCCCACCCCTCCCCTCAAAAAACCTCAACCAAACAATGCCTTTGTATTTTTGAGAGAACTAATGCCTATAGTTTGTTTTTAAAAGGAAAACCCTAAAAAAAAGAAAAAGAAATGGGCTAACCCACGAGCGATAGCGAGCTTTTATCTCTCTCAACTGGCAGGACTAAAGCCAAGCTTCGGTTCGCGGCAGTCTCTTCTCGCGATCTGAGTTCTGAGAAGAGTGAGGTGATGGCTTCCTTTTCCTCAGACTCCTGTCTAGTTTTTGAACGGCATGCAACCACCTCCATCGAACTTTACACGCTTAATTCATAAGCGTTCTATTAGCTTTAGCTTTATACACTGTTGATATTTCCTGACACCGAATCCTTTGCACAAATCTATTTCCCTCCTTTGTACGGTTTATTTGCAATTTTGCTCTTCACTGCTTTGTTTTGAGGGTTTTGATTTGGCATCATCTGGATCTCCTTTCCGGGTTTCATTGATTTATTCGAACTTCTTTTTTGTTGAATTTTATGTTCTAAAAGTGACTATGGTTCAGATTGGGTTGTATTTGTCGTTCTTTGTATATTTTCGTGAAACTTTCTGGAAGGTTAAGAAGGTCATGGCTTTTGTTGCTTCTGAATCTAACCTTTTATTCTAGCACAAATCAATGAAATTCTCTGTTGACTTTCTGAACCTAATGGCAAAGAGAATTGGTGGTGACATTTCGATTTAAATTTGATGATTTTCTATTCTCTTTTACAACATTTTTGATATGTTCGCATGGAAATTGTTTTCCATTCCCATGAGGATCACATTAAACATCCACCCCTTACCCCTGCATCGAGAAAAGGGACCGGATTCAAGCTCTTGCAATTCCTATTACCACCATGTACAGGCTCATGATGATTCTAATCCTCGTATTTCTTTATGATATATCCTACTCCAAGTGTCAAAGCTTTTGATGTTTCAAGCGGATGATAAAAATCAAATTCAAAACACAACCTTCTAACAAGAGTACTCGTTGCAGGCCTAGTAACTATATTGGAGTTATTGAACTCAGGAGGTCAAAATGGCGACGTCAGAGGAGAATAGTGCATTGTTCCCAATATTCATATTGACAATAATGGCCCTTCCCATTGTGCCGTATACAATTACAAAGTTATGTCGTGCTGCTACTAAGAAATCAAAAAGTATCCACTGTCAGTGTTCTGAGTGCTCACGGTCTGGAAAATACCGAAAATCAATATTTAAGAGGGTGGGTTTATACTTTATGATTATGTAATTTCCCGTGGTTTCAACAGTAATCTTGACATTTATCCATCTTACTCTTCTTTTCTTTATCCTTTAATTTTGCAGATTTCAAACGTCTCAACATGCAGTAACCTGACATTACTACTGCTCTGGGTGGTCATGATTGTTTTGGTTTATTACATAAAAAATATAAGTCGAGAGGTAAACAAATAAGATTTAAGATGAATTAGGCCACATTCTGGTCTGCTGCATGATATAATATTTAGGGTTATTATTTTTGGCTTATAACATTTTGGCTATTGATTGAGTGTTCAAACGTTGCACACCCTAAGATTTCTCCCGCATATATTTTTTTTTTGCAGATTCAAGTTTTTGATCCATTTAGTATTCTTGGATTAGATCCTGGAGCCCCCGAGTCTGAAATAAAGAAAAAGTATAGGAGGCTTTCTGTTCAGTATCACCCTGATAAAAATCCAGATCCAGGTTGAAGGTGTTTCAGTTGTTTAATAAACGCTTCTTTTTTTCGACTTTAATATTTGTGAGATAATGTGCCTTTTGTAATTATTACTACTTAGATTTGTATTGTACTCCTTTTATTTCAGAGGCCACAAAGTACTTTGTAGAGTACATTACCAAGGCTTATCAAGCTTTGACGGACCCCACAGCGCGTGAAAATTATGAAAAATATGGCCATCCTGATGGTAGACAGGTAATGAAACCAGATGTCAGAGGTGAAATGCTTAATGATTTGCCGTTTTTGTTTCCTTGGGGGAATAGAATCATATTGTAACCATGTCCTAGAATTATGGATGATAATTGTGTGCAGGGATTTCAAATGGGTATAGCTCTCCCTCAGTTCCTGCTAAATATTGATGGGGCATCTGGTGGAATACTTCTACTTTGGATTGTTGGTGTTTGCATACTCTTGCCTTTGGTTATTGCTGTTATATACCTCTCTAGATCATCAAAATATACCGGAAACTATGTAATGCATCAGACACTGTCCACTTACTACTATCTTATGAAGCCTTCCTTGGCTCCAAGGTATACTGATGGTTTATCTTTGTTCTGGCGGAGTTTTTTTTTTAATATCTTTCTGTGCTTCCCATGCTAATTCAATGAGGATATGTAAAGGACGAAAACACTTTTGGTTATCCTAAGAATAACGTGATTTAAAAGCATAGAATATTGGCGTATGTTTAACATGTATTTGTTTCAGTTTGAAGTTCAATGAGAAAATTTACCATGTGATATGAGAAAAATTGGGCTTTATGTATCTCAAAATGAGATTTTATACCTCTTTCATTTTATACACACTTGATTGATTTGGTCTTAAGAATGTAGGTGATGTCGAAATTCTTGGGAATAATTTTGTTTTGGAAATAAAAGAATGAAGTAAATAATCAGTTATCTTATTATTTTACAGATCTTAAAGATTACTGAGGGGTGCCATCCTGTATAGCGCAATAAATCAGAACAACACCCCCCCCCCCTCAACAAAAAAAAAAAATCAACATCAATTGAATATCCTATAACTAAATATAAAATTCCTGTGGCTTCTATGTCATACAGCAAAGTCATGGATGTCTTCATAAAGGCTGCTGAATATATGGAAATTCCAGTTCCTAGGACTCATGATGAACCACTTCAGAAGCTTTTTATGTTGGTAAGAAGTGAGTTGAATCTCGACCTAAAGAACATTAAGCAGGAGCAGGCAAAGTTTAAGAAGCAGCATCCTCCACTGGTTAAGGTATTACTTTATATGGAAGCCAACCAATCAAAGCATCCTACTCTAATTCCTTATGTGCTCACAACTAAGCCATTGTTTTTTTGCAGACAGAGCTGTTGATTCAAGCTCAGTTGACTCGGCAATTTGCAACCTTGTCTCCATCTTTGCAAGGTGATTTCAGGCGAATTTTAGAAATGGCTCCTCGCCTTCTTGAAGAGTTAATGAAGGTGACTTGGCTTACCAATTTTAGTGTTTGAGCATACCTAGAGCTCTCTTGCTTTATTTACCATGCTTTTCACTTTAAATCTGAACTTTCATCATTAATCATTATCCAACAGTTCTGTGATTAAAGAGTTGTGGAAACATTACATCCTTAATTGTTACATGGTCAAACAAGATCTTCTGTATGCACATACTTGTGGCTGGTGTCCAATGGTGGTTTCTTTTATATCTTTGTCACGTCAAAGGAACATTTCAAACTTGCACTCATCCTTGTTTAAAATGGAAAATATAAGATGACCTATCTTACGGGCCATAAAGCATTATAAACATGTAGCTTTTCCTACAGACTAGACCTGGACTGCAGATATTTTTCCTGCGTGTAACTTCAAGAAAAGTATAGAGTCATGGAAAAAGTTAGATATTTAGATTTTGCATGAGCCATGTTGTAATTAATAACTGAACTGGTCCAAGTGGATTTCTTGGATGCTAGATTTTGATACTAACAAACTCAAGTTAACTTGCAGCAAATATTTGATTTTCTGTTTGCCTCATGGGGTTTGTATCATATGGCAATGTTATATCGATCTTATCTGGGTGATGACTAATTTAATGAGGTGGATGTTTTATGATGCTGATTCTGATAGATTGATGCAAAATTGCTGATACAAAGATTTTAGAGGACTTAAACCAGAGAATCTTAGATATCTACAATATAAGATAATGCCTCTAATAGAAGTAATTCGTATTGTATGTGTAACTTGTGTTAGACATCAGTGTAAAGTTTTGATTGCCTGCTGCCATTCTCATGTTGAAGGATGTGATAATAACATGTTGCTTTTATTTATTCATACTTGTAACCTTGATCTTTCCATTTAACACTACATTCATCAATGTTCTACTTTCTGTAAAAGATGGCAGTTATTCCCCGCAATGCTCAGGGGCACGGATGGCTGAGGCCTGCAATTGGTGTTGTTGAGCTTTCTCAAAGTATTATTCAGGTGATAAATCTGAGTTCAAGCTAAGGATAATTACTATAATGCCAGTATTTTTTTCCTGCCAGCCCTACACTGATTAGTCTCACTGTGGCTCGTCGTGTGGGTTATTCTTATGGATCTTGGATTACTGAACTCAACTTTGGACTCACTTAAGCTGATGCCTATTGGTGTAATGCCTTCTCTTCAAGAGAGAAGGCATGAGAAACTTTCTGGTTTTACTCGATATGTTGAAGAGCGTAGTTGTGAATGTCTTGGTGGTTTAAACTTGTGATGTATGGAATAAACTGTGCTCATTGTTGTTCTTGGCTAAGCATTTGTTTGTTTCCCTGTTTGATGAGATGTCCCCGATTATTATTTTACTTCTCCTTTGTATATTTAAAAGCCTTTGAAACAAATAGTTCTGGCCTTATGATCTCTTATACAGGCTGTTCCCCTCAGCGCGAGAAAGGCTACTGGTGGATTCCCTGAAGGCATGGCACCATTTCTGCAGCTGCCACATATAAGTGAGACTGTTATTAAGAAGGTAGCCCGCAAGGTAAGTCAAATTAGTTTGCATGCCTTTTCAGCCAAATGCAATTGCCAACTATCATCACTCATACTTAACAAAATTCAAATTCTGCCAAATTTCCTGAGTGGAAAGTGGAAATTATTTACATGGGTTTGGCTAGCTCTTATCAATATTGGATAGGGTTTTAGCTGATAGTAGTGATCAATCTCATGAAATAACTGGACCAACAGAATTGTCTTTTCTTCTGGAGTAATGGCATACAACTTCATTAAATTTCCAATTCTACTGGATGAATTGAGTAGAATTATTCAAGAGTAACTACTGTACATTTTGAATTTCCCATTTGTTCCAATAATCTTGTCCTGAACATTTTCCTTTCTGATTTGCAGAAGGTGAGAACATTTCAGGAACTTCGAGACATGAACTCACAGGAGCGAGCTGACCTGCTTATTCAGTCGGCTGGGTTATCTTCTGCTGAAGTCCAAGACGTTGAGGTGGTGCTGGGCATGATGCCTTACTTAACTATTGAGGCAACTTGTGAGACTGAAGGCGAAGAGGGTATACAAGAGGGTGACATTGTTACTATACATGCCTGGGTAAATATAAAACGGGGTAATGGTCTGATTGGTGCTCTCCCGCATGCCCCTTACTACCCATTCCACAAGGAGGAAAATTTCTGGTTTTTGCTTGCAGATTCTGTTTCAAATAATGTGTGGTTTTCACAGAGGGTCAGTTTTATGGATGAAGCTGCAGCCATTACTGCTGCATCCAAGGCAATTGAGGAATCAGTGGAGGGTTCGGGAGCAAATGTGAAGGAGACTGGTAGGGCAGTTTCAGAAGCTATTGAGAAGGTGAAGGGAGGGTCTAGGTTGGTGATGGGCAAGTTCCAGGCCCCACCAGAGGGTAACTATGGTTTAACTTGTTATTGTTTGTGCGACTCTTGGTTGGGTTGTGACAGAAGGACAAATATAAAGCTTAAAATTTTGAAACGAACTCGGGCTGGCACCAGGGGTGGGGCTGTGGCGGATGAAGGGCCTACTGTGGAGGATGGGATTGAGGAGGATGAGGAGGACCAGGATGGAGAATATGATGATGATTATGAGAGTGAGTACAGCGAAGATGAAGAAGATGACCAAGACACAAAAAATAAGCATGGAACTGCAAATGGCACTGGCGATAAACATGGTCAAAGGGCAGATAACTCAAACACCGATGAAGAATGAGAAGTTGGGTTTATGCTGTTGATGCAACTGTATGCACTCTTTTTTCCTTCTGATTCTTAGAGGAACAATCAACACAGTAATAATCTATCTATTCTGCCCTTTTTAGTCTGTCCCAGTTCGGAAGTTTTGATATTTGGGCTTATGTTATCCTTAGTCCAACTCATGTCGTGGTTAAACTATCGTTTTATAAATACTGAGGCTTATTAACTTGACTTGTCAGTATCAAAAACAAAAAAACTTAGACTTGTTTATCCTGGGCCATTAATTCTTGTTACGGTGCACGGGCAATGATAGCGATGGATGATTTTGGATAATCTACAAAACGGTTCCGTGACCTGGCTTATGAACGCTGGGTGCTCTCCCGTCTTCGTAATCTGAACAGGAGGGCAATCTTTTTTCCCTTCCATGTAAAATTAATGTACCTGTTCCACCTAAAAAGACCTATGTCTCTTTCTTTGGTCTCTTTCATCTTTTCTTTAAAAAAAAAAAATGTAAAATGATGATTTATATTTCATGCCGCTCTCTTTAATTTTTGTTTAAAAAATGTTGTCGTTATTGTGGTGCTTAAAAAAAGGAGTATACTTTTTCATGCCTCGCTTTTCCCCACTTCTTTCTCCTATGAATTTCGCAATGAACATTTATGATGGCATGCGATTTCAGTGAAAGTAGGCTATTTTCTCGTGACAACAAGAGGATAAAGATAATCGTTATTATAAGGACAACGCGAAAAAATAAAACTATTTTGATGTTAATTGTAATCACAAAAGCCCTCCCCATGTGATGGCGAAAATGTTAGGGTTGGTAGATTTACAGTTGTACGTGGTGATGGACGGTTTCCCTCATTTGTCTCTTGGAATACTTATTTACCTAATTTAATTAAATTAATGAAGTTAATTAAAATAATTAATATGACATATTTTTTCTAAAACTTTCTAATTATCTTCCTTAATTCTCTCTATATCTTTTTTGCTTGATCATATGGTTGAGGGATACTCGATATACGTAAATTGAGGAAAAAATTGACAAATACAAGAAATAAGTATTGTATTTAAAACTAATATCAACTCCATAATTAGATCCTATATTAAAGACTAACGGGAATATAGGGTAAAATATAAAGGGAAAATTATGTCTAATGACCTGAATGATGGAATGTTTACAGGCCAGGACATTAATTTTTTTTTTTTGAAATTATTATGCGGATCAACGTTTTTTCTCCTTAAAACATTATAATGTGTAATAATTGAAATGTTCATCAGATAAATAATTACTCCTCTACTATAATTACACATATGGAGTTTAATCATCATACAAATAAAATTTAGTAATAAGACAAAAAAGTTATGGTTCCATATAAATATTTTTTGAGAAAGTTTATGTAAGTTCCATTTTTATAATTACATATTTTTTAAAAAAATCTTGATCCAGAATAATAATTTGAAAAATGTAACATCTTTACCTATATATAATTTATTATTTTAGTCTTTAACCATAATTCTCCCAAACATAAATTTTTTTTTCGGTAAACAAAAATAACGAATTTTTTTTTTTTTTTTTTTGCCAGAAAAATAACGAATTAATGATAACATGAGGGAGTCCGTGTCGGATAATCACATGATAAGGTGTGGCGCCAAGCAACTGGAGATTTTTTAATACGGGCTCCCTGATTTCTATCATTTAAAATTATTACTCCTATTCCTATATTCTTCTTGTTCTTATTGAAGCGAGGGTGCAAGAGGAGGTGGGAGGTCTGATTGCGGTTTTGTATACTTAGGATTTGAGAATTAGAATTGACCGTTTATGCTTTGAAGTACTTATCTTGTCACGTATGCTTTGAGCTGACGGTTAATTTGGTGAGAGGGGAATTACAAGACCGACTTCGGATGATGGCCAAGTGCTTCAATGGTTGTTGGGATCCCTTCTGGCATCTGATATCAGAGGAAAATTGGAATTCTCTTTCTGAGTATGCTAGAAGTTGAGGCATTTAGCTCACTAAGAGTACGCATAATGGGAACTCTCTGATCTGAGTAGAGGTTTCTCAGTGGCGGTGGGCCGGTGGCCCCTGGCCTCTGGTCCTATATACCATCTTCAAATGCCCTTTGTGGTAATAGTAGTGATTGCAAACAGGTATTCGAATAAATATTATCTGTTCATTTTAATTCCAGATGCTTTGAATCTTGAGTGTGATGAATTAAGCAAGTTCGGGGATTTGAATAACTCGCCAGGGTTCCTAGCTATTTTTAGCTTCTTAGCTTGTTGTGGCTTCTCGTTCTGGAGTTGCTGCTTGTGTATAAAACTGCAATAGCAACATTACTTCAGTGACTTTAATTGTTATATTTTGATTAACGTCAGAATTTTCTTCATGAATGTTAGATTTTGAGCTACTAAAGTTGTATATGGTAATATCGATGCGACTGTTAATTTAGCTTTAGTTTGGGTCTGGGTCGCGTTCTACGTGAAGCATATTGACATCTATGAAGTGGTTATTCGTTCATTAATCTTTAGGGTTGCTTCCCCTTTAGTGTCAGGTGGTGGTTTCCCTTGCTTTTGAATTTCTGTAGTAGTATAGTGTAATTTTTATTGGTTCATCTGCATATAAACAGCTTCTTGGCTTGAGATATATGGAGTTTTCAAAAGATTGGGTGTTGAGTAACTCATGATGAATGGACTCGGGAGGAGTCAGATTCAATGGGCACCCCTGACAAAAAAATATCTGAGCTTGTTGAATTAGTTAGATCCTGGATTCCACGGAGGGCTGAGCCACCAAATGTGTCTAGGGACTTCTGGATGCCCGACCAGAGCTGTAGGGTATGCTATGAGTGTGATTCCCAGTTCACAATATTCAACCGTAGGCATCATTGCCGAATCTGTGGAAGAGTTTTCTGTGCAAAATGTACTGCTAATTTTATTCCTCCACCTTCAGATGAGCCAAAGACTGGCCGTGAAGATTGGGAGAGGATTAGAGTTTGTAACTATTGCTTTAAGCAGTGGGAACGGGGGGAAGCCACTGTTGATAATGGTACTCCTTCACCAACCCCTTGTCTCAGCCCATCACCATCTGCAACAAGCTTAGCTAGCACCAAGTCCAGTTGCACCTGTCACAGCAGCAGTAGCACTGCTGGTTCAGTTCCTTACTCAACCGGTCCTTATCAGCGTGTTCCTTATAGTCCTCATCAATCTTCTCAGATGGATCTAATAGCAGATGACCAAGAAAACGTAACTTCTGGGAAGAGTATGAATCCTGGTAGTACCGTTGGGAATTTGGCATCTAACCAGTATGGCTATTGCTTCAACAGGTACCTCTTGCTTTGATGGTCTATTTATTTGGATTGATAGTGATGTTTCATTTCTTCTTTGTTTCTTGTGGCTGCGTTTTAGATTTTGATGTGCTCATAACATTAAGCAAATTTAGGAAAGAACTAGGTTCAACATTAAGTAAATTTGAGAAAGAAATAGGAAATGATCTAGGGTTCTTATCTACTGAGACTTAAGGCATCTGTTTTTATATTTTAGTGTTAGTAGTACCACTTGTATACTTCTAGTTCATTAACTTTCAGATGGTATAAATGTATTGCACTTCAAACTATGTTGGCTAAATCTTTTGATCAGATGCTTTATAAACTCTGTTCTTAATGTTATTTTATGTTTGTTCTTATGAATCAGCAGGAGTGATGATGAGGATGATGACTATGGTGGCTATCACTCTGATACAGAATCAAGGCATTTTTCTCATGTTAATGAATATGGTGATCCTGTTAACATTCATGGGATTGATCATGTCTATGGACCACTTGAAATGCATCATTACAGAGATAACACTGAGACACAAAGTTTGAGTTCCTTAATGCCTGCTCAGAATCTTGATCTAGAAGGTGTAGAAGAAATTCAAGCGCCTGTCAAAGAAGTGTATGATAATGATCATGTTGACAGATGTGACACATCTCATTACATTGAGGAAAGCACTAATTCTGAACCTGTGGATTTTGAGAATAATGGGCTACTGTGGCTCCCTCCTGAGCCAGAAGATAAAGATGATGAAAGAGAAGCTGTTCTTTTTGATGATGAAGATGATGATGAGGGTGCTGCTGGAGAGTGGGGATATCTTGGATCCTCTACCAGCTTTGGTTCCGGTGAATACCGTGGTAGGGACAAAACAAGCGAGGAGCACCGGAAGGCCATGAAGAATGTAGTGGAAGGGCATTTTAGAGCTTTGGTAGCTCAACTTTTGCAGGTTGAAAGTTTAGCTGTTTGTGACGAAGATAAAAAAGAGAGTTGGTTGGATATAATTACCGCATTATCCTGGGAAGCTGCCACCCTTTTGAAACCTGATATGAGTAAGGTTGGAGGTATGGACCCTGGTGGATATGTAAAGGTCAAATGTATAGCTTGCGGGCGCCGAAGTGAAAGGTACTGTTACTAGTCTACTGGACCTTTCACCCAAATAAGAAGTTATTGAACTGTTTTATAACTCTAGGTGTTGCTAGCGCATTTCCTCTCTCTCTCTCTCTCTCTGATACCTTGCATTCATGTTTCATTTTTAGCTCTTATGTGCAACTAGAACCTGTGATGGTGGACATGCTTTGATGACCTTGTTAGTTGACTTGTTCTGATGTGTTGGGTTCTTCAGGAATGGTGTATTTATCTGGTTTATTTAATGAAATTTGCATGACATCACTCCTGGTGTTTAATTTGCTTTGCATTTGTTACATTCTATACAAATCATTTCATTATAGTTGCATGGTCTGTTATCTGAAATTTGAAACAATTCTACTGTGTGGTGATCAATCAACTTTCACATGGGTGGCCCAGTGTATAAGACTCCCTCCAGGTGGGGTCTTAAGAGTGTCAGATGTACACAATCTTATCCCTGTAAGCGGAGAAGTTGTTTCTAGGATTTAAACCTATGACCTCTTAGTCACATGGCTGCAAACGTTACCAATGCTCCAAGACTTACCTTCTTTGGTTGATCAACTTGAAGTGCATAAATCTATTCCAAGAAATTATCATTTGATAATTGATACAACATTTTTGTTTTGACTTCAGACAAACTAAATACATTTACCTTACTCCTTTTGGGGTCAAATTGTGCACTTATATTAAAATTTATTCATTTTCCTTCAATTTTCTAGATATAACAACTAATGTGTGTAAATTACACTGATGATAACAAGTACCTGCACAAAAGAATTGCCATTTTTAATATTACATGGCTGTTTGTAAGCATATCACTAAGAAATTTGGAAGTCTTATTGTAATTATTTTATGCCATCCACTACTGAACTTTCATATCCAAAAGCATCTGCATTTCTAGTGTGTCGAAAGACTTGATAAATTAATATCATCTTCCAATCTTGCTTTTCCTTTCTGTTTTGGAATTAATTCTGCTGGAAATGAGCTCAGGTGCTTCTTAATTGTTTGTGCAGTGTGAATGTTTGATTATATACATATTTTTGTACTGTCTGTGATTTCAAAGAGTTTGTTGGGGTAAGGGTCTGTTTTCCTGATAATAAAAGATTCAGCTTTGCAAAATAGGCTGATTAATTCAATTATTTGGCACAGCTCTATATGCTTCTCTTGGGGAAGGCTTTATAAATTCATTCTTTATGCCATCTATATCCGTTTACTTCTGATATTGTAGTTTGATTTTTCCAGCAAGGTGGTTAAAGGAGTTGTCTGTAAGAAGAATGTGGCTCATCGGCGGATGACATCAAAATACGATAAACCGCGTTTCTTAATACTTGGAGGAGCATTGGAGTATCAGCGTGTTTCTAACCAGCTATCGAGTGTTGATACTTTGTTGCAGCAGGTTACCCTTGCATTCCATGCGAACCAACTCTTAATTTGATTGTTATACCTGAAGCGTGTGTTGTGATTAGTGGATACAGCTGAATAATTTTTCTACAATTTTTATTGCCATTATAATACTTCTCATTTTTGTTATCTCTCACTCTTCTCTAGGAGATGGACCATTTGAAGATGGCAGTTGCAAAGATTGGTTCTCACTGCCCCAATGTTCTCTTGGTTGAGAAATCAGTATCTAGGTGTGCTCAAGAATACCTTCTTGCTAAAGACATATCACTTGTTCTGAATGTCAAGAGGCCACTTTTAGAACGTATAGCCCGATGCACTGGTGCACAAATTGTCCCTTCAATTGATCATATGAACCCCCAAAAACTGGGGACCTGTGATACATTTCACGTGGACAAATATTTTGAGGAGCATGGCAGTGCTGGGCAAGGTGGGAAGAAATTGACGAAGACGCTGATGTTCTTTGAGGGTTGCCCAAGGCCTTTGGGTTGCACTGTAAGTCCTATAAATTCGCATGTTTTGGAGCTTCTAAAGCAGTGTCGTTAAGTACGCATGTTTATGGTATGATGTTTTTAGTCTCCCCATGGGTCTGAGTAGGGCTCTTAACTTCAATTCAGTTCTTCTATTCTAGTCAACTGTCTTGTGACATGAAATTGCAATATGTAGGTTTGCTATAATTTCTATTTAATATTGCCACTTTAAATTCAACATCATCAGTTCCCAAAAAAAATCATTTGTAAACAGATTTGAAATTGATCTATTTCTTTACTGCTTTTTAAAACAAAAAATCTTTTCATTATTATTCTATCTGTTTTGTGTTTCAAGATCTTGCTTAAGGGTGCCAATGGAGATGAGTTGAAGAAGGTAAAACATGTGGTACAATATGGAGCTTTTGCAGCCTATCACCTGGCTCTGGAAACATCGTTCTTGGCTGATGAAGGTGCTTCACTTCCAGAACTTCCCTTGAAATCTCCCATTACTGTTGCACTACCTGATAAGCCATCTAGCGTTGAGAGGTCTATTTCCACTGTTCCTGGATTTTCGGTTGTGGGTGCCCGACAGCGTCAAGGAACTGAGCCTATTAAAGAATTGCTCAAATCTAATGATGACCAAAATATAGAAAGAAACTCATCTTGTTGCATTGACTCCATGGATGAATCATTAGTTGGTAGCTTAACCCACATGCCAGCACCCTCTAGAGATGTCATTCCATCTGGACAGGATACGTCATCTTCCCACAACAAAAATTTCCTCCCAAATAATGATTCTAAGGAGGAAGATAAGAAATGTCCTAAGGAATTTTTTCAATGCACACGAGATGTGCAAAGGGAGTCTATGTTGAATAATGATCTCATTTCTGACTCTTTCTTCTCCTTGGAGCCTTCAAGACAAGTTGGTAGTACTTGTGACACAGTGTTGCCTGCAAATCATCAAGAATACCTTGAACCACATCATGTAAAACACGATTATAATAATATTCAGGATGAAATCATAAATTCAAAAGAAGATTTTCCACCTTCAACTTCAGACCATCAAAGTATTTTAGTTTTCTTATCAACGCGTTGTGTCCGGAAAGGAACTGTTTGTGAAAGATCCCACCTTGTACGAATTAAATATTATGGAAGTTCTGATAAGCCTATAGGACGATTTTTGCGAGATCAACTATTTGATCAGGTACTTATTGGTCCCTTGATAATTGTGGTTTTATTTAGTTGATTTTATCATCAATGGACAATGGCAATTTCATGAACTCAAAACTCAAACAAGATTGACTTTTCCTCCCTAGAGTTTCCGCTGCCACTCATGTGAGATGCCATCAGAAGCTCATGTTCATTGTTACACTCACCGGCAAGGGAGCCTCACAATATCTGTTAGGAAATTACCTAAGGTTTTACCAGGGGAACGAAAAGGTAAAATCTGGATGTGGCACCGGTGCCTGAAGTGTCCTCGTGTAAATGGTTTTCCTCCGGCCACTCGGAGAATAGTCATGTCTGATGCTGCCTGGGGCCTATCTTTTGGTAAATTTTTGGAGCTAAGCTTTTCAAATCATGCAGCAGCTAGCAGGGTTGCAAGTTGTGGCCATTCTCTCCACAGAGACTGTTTAAGATTCTATGGGTATGCTTTTGCCCTCTCATATTGAATTTATAGTGAACGTGTAATATGGAAGATCATAATGAGCCAAAGGTAAACTGAACATGGCATGAATATAGCACTGGTGCTTTTCTCTAATTGGCTCTCTCTATTTCTTTAACAAAGCAGGAATTTAATTATCTGACAAATCTAGAACATCATAAAGCTTGATTTGATAATCACACCAGCTGACCTCATGCTCAAATAAATTGTGATACCTGGAACTAAATACAGTTCAGATTGATATTTCTTTACCGTTCAGTTGACCCTACTGACTTCCATACTCAAATGTTTAAGATTTTATATTGTGCATACAAAAGTGCTAATATTCTTTCCTTACTCTCCCCTTTTGGACAACATTTGTGCAATGATGTAATACTCTTTCAGTTGTGATATCCTGTGAAGGTGGAAACAAACAACACTGAAGTAGGTTAGTGTGGTCTGCATCTGCAGAAATATTATAATTGTTGTTTTCTACATGCAGTTTTGGGGAGATGGTTGCCTGTTTCCACTATGCTTCAATTAACCTTTATTCTGTTTATCTTCCACCACCTAAACTTGACTTCAGCTATGATAATCAGGATTGGCTACAGAAAGAAGAAGATGAGGTTTGTAACTGATCTTAGTTGAGATATACTGTCCAGTTTTGAGTGCTTTAGTATTTATGTGAATGTGAATCTTATCCACCAGGTGCACAACAGGGCTAACATGCTTTTTGCTGAAGTTGGCAAAGCTCTAAAGCAAATGTCAGATAAGTTTGCAGGTGTTGTGGTGCTGGAGGGAGGAAATAAAGCATCTGATTTTAGGAACCTAATTTCTGAACTTGAAGGGATGCTGCATAAAGAGGAAGAAGAATTTGGGGTAGGTTACTTGGAATTGATTTCTCCCTCTAATTCCTTTCTTCTCATCGTCTGCACCCCCCACCCCCCCAACCAAAAAAAAAAAAAAATTGAAAGCATAATGCTCCCATATAATGAGTATAAATGAATCTGAATCACACTTTAACTCTCTCTTGAAGATAATGGATACCATATTGGGGTCACTTTAATTTTTGTTGTTTGACTTCGCTTCAGGTGGTAGTACTTTATTGTTTTGGTTATGTGTAGGAATTGCTACGAAAGGTGGCAAAGAATGGTGAGGTCAAATTTGGCCATCCTGTGGTTGATATTCTAGAGCTTAATAAATTGCGCAGGCAGATCATGATTCAATCTTATTTCTGGGACCAACGCCTGGTATATGTCTCCAATCAAAGTAAAATTATTCTTAAAGAAGAACCAAGGAATTCCCTTCCAAATGTCAAGGAGAAACCAATGGGCTCCAGGGAGAAGGTTGTTGAGGTGAATGTGACCTCCAGACCAGGGAGAGGCCAAGGCAGTTGTGATTCCTTTCTTTTGGAGGCAAATCCTGATGGAAGTTTTACTCAAGGATGCACTGACCTTAGCCAACCCGTTGAAGTACACAAATGTGAAGACAAGGATATAAACACAAGTCAGGGAAAGGTTGACCTTTCTCTTTCTGATGGTGCAAATATTGGTGATAAATATGAATCTCTAGAGTTTGTAGGAGCTGTTCAAGGGGCTCGGTCAGAGGGGGAGTCACCTATTATGGCTAATTTATCTGATACCCTTGATGCAGCCTGGACTGGTGAAAGTCACCCAACAAATTTGACACCAAAAGAAAATAACTATGTGTCTCCAGATTCATCTGTAACATATCCTCCACCTACGGGAGATTTGGTTGCAGCAAAATCTGATTTTGAAAGTTATGCAGGTAATATTGGTAGGGATGAGACAGGAAGTAAGCACCACTCTAAATTGCATCCCAGAGGCCTTGATACAAGGTGGAGTGGGATGCCTTTTCCCAACTTATTTAGCTCATTCAATAAAACTTCTTCCTTGAATACTCAAAAACTTGGCGAGTACAACCCTGTTTACATTTTATCATTTCGAGAATTGGAGCGCCAGACTGGTGCCAGACTGCTTCTGCCTGCTGGTATTAATGATGTCATAGTGCCTGTCTACGATGATGAGCCCACGAGTGCAATAGCACATGTGCTTATGTCATTAGATTATCATGTGCAGATGGCAGAATCTGAAAGAGCTAAAGACAGTGGAGATTGTTCAGTTTCATTGCCACTTTTTGATTCCACAAGTTTACTTTCTCTTAGCTCTTTTGATAGTACATACAGAAATTTTGTCTCTTCTGATGACGGAATCTCTACGTCC
The DNA here is from genome assembly GCA_963210345.1 of Inga oerstediana. NCBI lineage: Eukaryota > Viridiplantae > Streptophyta > Magnoliopsida > Fabales > Fabaceae > Inga > Inga oerstediana. The sequence continues at coordinate 344,680 of OY723410.1, forward strand.
TCTGTTTCTCGAAGTTCTCAGGCTGGGGATCCACACTTGGACACAAAGGATTTGCATGCAAGGGTTTCTTTTACAGACGATAGCTCCCTTGGAAAGGTCAAGTATACTGTGACTTGCTACTTTGCAAAGAGATTTGAGGCTCTTAGAAGGATTTGTTGTCCTTCAGAGTTCGATTTTGTGCGGTCTCTTAGTCGTTGTAAGAAGTGGGGAGCTCAAGGAGGAAAGAGCAATGTTTTCTTTGCTAAAACTTTGGACAATAGATTTATAATCAAACAAGTTACGAAGACAGAGCTTGAGTCGTTCATCAAATTTGCACCAGCTTATTTTAAATATTTATCCGAATCAATCAGCTCAGGAAGCCCTTCTTGTCTAGCTAAGATCTTGGGCATTTATCAGGTACTTAATGTAAATTCCAAAATACCCATCTTTTATTTGTCCCATTCCTAGTGATGGAATTCCTGTTTAAGTGATGACCTGCCATCCACTTTCTGTTTAAGCGATGAAATGCCTATATATTATATTTGCCTATATGGGATCAAAAGTTGGACTTAAGCCCCCGTTCCTCTGTCAATGCAATCCTTAACACTGCTGTCTTGCGCATATATATGTGTGCATACATGTATAATATGCTGGCATATCAATTATCAAATAACAATATCTTGCTTATGAATAGCCACTTTATTTTCCTTGTGTAAATTATGACATTTTAGTTCTCACTGCGACTGTATTTTTTGAAGGTGACGTCAAAGCACCTCAAAGGAGGGAAGGAAACGAAGATGGACGTGTTGGTGATGGAAAATCTTCTCTTTAGGCGTAACATCAGGCTGCTTTATGATCTCAAAGGGTCATCTCGATCACGTTATAACCCTGATACAAGTGGGAGCAACAATAAAGTTCTCCTTGATCAAAATCTCATAGAAGCAATGCCTACCTCTCCAATATTTGTTGGGAACAAGGCGAAGAGATTGCTTGAGAGGGCTGTGTGGAATGATACTTCATTTCTTGCTGTGAGTTTAATCTTACTGCCCTTCTTGATTCCATGCATAATTTCCTCATGTTTAATGTTTTCATTTCTTAGTGATATATGCTAATGTTGGTCCAGTCGATTTATGTGATGGACTATTCGTTGCTGCTTGGTGTGGATGAGGAAAAGCACGAGTTGGTTTTAGGGATAATTGATTTTATGAGGCAGTATACATGGGATAAGCACCTTGAAACTTGGGTGAAGACGTCAGGGATTCTTGGTGGACCTAAGAATACTGCTCCAACTGTAATATCACCTCAACAGTACAAGAAACGGTTCCGGAAAGCTATGAGTGCATATTTTCTTATGGTGCCTGATCAGTGGTCTCCTCAAATGTTACACCCTAATGGCTCCCAATCTGACCTCTGTGATGAACATTCATGATACCGTCTCGCTTCTCTTATAGTTATACGTCATTGTGTTTTGCCGTATCTCAAATTTTGCTTCTTTTTCCATGGTTTGCAAGGGCTCCTCCTATTCCCGGAGATCCTTTTATTAGGAAGGGAATGGAAGACGTTGTCCCATGAAATGGTAAATGTACAGCCTGTTATTTGTAATCTTTTTTCCTTGTTGGTTGTAAAATAATATATTTCACCTTGTTCGATGGTTGATTTTCCTTTTTTGGGAGAGCAAATTGTAACATCCCAACTCTTTGCTTTCAATATTATCTGTTATCTGTTTTGGGGTATATCACCCTCTCATGGCTTTAAAATGCGTCGGAAGGAGTTTCAGGCCCTAAAGCGGACAATATTGTGAGCGAGGCGCTAAAATGTTACAATTAGTACCAAAGTCAGGTTCGAGTTGATGTGGGTTAATATGTATTGAGGATGCTGGGCCTAAAGTGGGTGGAGTATTATGTCTCATATCAGTAATAAAAGACAACTTATAAGGGTTTGAATAATTCCCCTTTCGATGCATTTTAAAGTTGTGAGGGGTGACAGACTCCAAAGTAGACACTATTAAGAGTAAGGCGTTGTTTTTATGTAGTTTTTATTTAGGATTTTTGAAAACTTGAATGAGGTAGGGAGGTTTATATTTTCTCCTATTTTTTAATAGCAAATTGATTATTTTAAGGGAGAATCCCTTAAAAAGAACTTTGAAATTGCAATATTTCAATTCAGGTATTTCCCAAAAAATAAGTTGGAAATTACTTATCAAATTTCAACATTTTTTAATCAACTCTGGGTAAGAAATCTAATTTGGCAATTTGTACTTTCTAAGTTTTTTATAAGGGATTCTCCCTTATTTTAATAAGTGAACTTATAGAGAAAAGTATTGTTTTGGGGGGGGGGGCATTTGAAAATTGATTTTAAAACATGTTTGAGATGGCTTTTGAACCTCCTAAAAGTGTTTATTCATGCCAATTGAAACAAATCCCCTCTTACCTACTTAATTTTGTATATTATAAATCACGATTGAAAAATTACTTTTAAAGATTTCAATCACTGTTTCAAACAAGCACAAAGTCAATAAACAACTTCCGACGACAAGTGTTTCCGGTCGACTTTAAAGTCCAAAATAGAATTCTTATTATTATAATTGTATTTGTTGTACGCATGCCTCCGACATCTGAAATCATTCTCATCAAACCAAAAACACAAAGAAGCCATCTTGCGACCAACAATTTATGGGCATGGGATATATAGGCCAGTGCTTTTCCAAATTAAAAATCTATGGGGGGTGACGCTGATGCATCATAACTGTACTATACTTTTCGCTTCTATTTATTTATTATGGTCATTTCTGCTTCTTTGTTTATCGTGGGTGGCCTTTATAATCCATTTCTTTCCTTGTCCCTTCAGACTCATAACTCATTTTCTTGTTTGGTCACTCTCCTCTTGTTAGCTTCTAGCTGGGTCCCGTCAGGCTTCCCCATCCAAATTCAAAATTTGTATTTAGAAACCTAAAAACAAAATGTGAGGCGCATTTTCAGATATCTTATTGTTTTTTTTAAAAAAATCAAACTCTCAAAACTTTAACATATTATGCACCGGCCATGCAGCAAGATCAAACCGTCCAACGCATGATTTATTTGCAATTAATTTAACACGTTGAGTCTAGATATTGTTTTGATCCAAAAAATAGAGGGGCTTTGATATTGGAAATGGATCCTCCCACCTGATTTAGGTGTTTGTGCTCTGGGGCGAAGTTTTAAACATCAGATTGGTTCGATCGAAATAAACCCACAAATACCGGTTCTATGATGTGAACCGGATCCAACAAAACACCACACGAAACATATGATGGGCCCGGAGATATGTAGTTTCCACGAAATCGCTGCTCAGCCCCATGGTCACTGGTCAGTGGACAGCAACGTACGCATCAGCCCCACCCCTCCTTTTCATAGACATTCACGCCGCTGCTTTTTCCCGACTGAGCGATATGGGACTTTCTTAAAAAACGCTATGCATTGCGCACACAACACACATCTCACTGCAGGTATACTTTACCCACGCACATTCATGATTTGCGCAGGGAAACCAAAAAAAAAAAAAAAAACATATATCATATCACTATTTTTTTTTGGTTTGATAAATCATACTACTATTTATTTGTGCTTGATAAATAGATGGTATAGGTTATTATAAACTTTGTTATATCCTCTATTCAGGGGAGAGGATTAGATTAAAACTTGGTTAAAAAATGAAGAGAACGGAAAGTTTGCGGGCATGATGGCGAACGTCATTAAGAGATACTCCTATTTTGATCCCAGCAAGACAAGAAGGCAAATATATGATTCCAGGGGAGCAACGATACAATAATACTATAAATTATTAAGGTGAATGTGAAGAGACAAGAATGAATATTGGGTGCAAGGATGGATGGAATCAAACCCCTAAGCCAGCGGAGTAGGTGACGCCTGTGGAAGGTAACCAAAGATTGCCCTCTATAAAGGCGGACACCGTGAAGTTAGAAGCCTGCGCCGAATCATTCAGCGCTCTGTACCCTCCCCACTTGACCCTCTTCTCCACCGCCGCCCCCGCCCCCGAGTTCTGGTACTCGGCGTAGAATAGTGTGTCCAAGGCGAAGTGGCCGTTCCACTCCAGCCACCCCTCCGGCCTCAGCACCTCGCTCAAGTACGACTGCATGAACACCGTTCTTGAGTAGCTCTTCCACGGCCTTCCCAGGTACGTCTGCGTGGAGTTCATTGAGGGCAGCAGGTCCGAATCAGCGGACACGTTGCAGAACTGGAACGAGAAACCCGTCGGCTCGTTGGGGTCTTTGCGCCCCTGAGCCGTGATGGTGTTCTTTTGATTCGGCAGGCCCTTCCTTGCCAGCAGCTGGCAGTTTTGGAAGACGGCGGTGGCGTCGCCGAAGATGAAGTCGACGGTGCCGGAGATCTTGCACTCCCTGTAGAATTGGCGCATGGTGTGGGTGTAGAGGCTGTCTTGGTATCCGTGAATGCCACATCGGTAGTAGACAGAGAGGTCGGAGTCGGATCTGAGGGCCACTGCCTGGTGCTTCTCGGGGCCTGCCGTGTTCTGGAACGCCATGTCTCGTGCTATGAACCCACTTCCGCTGACCGCTGCACATGCCAAAACATATCTCGTCAGATGACATTGGTTTTAATTGCCCCCACATGCTCATTTATTTTTCTGGCTAAGCTAAATCCATCAGGTCCCATTTACTGTTGAATTTCCTTTTTTTTTTTTGGTTAAACAGTTGAATTCCTTTATTTGCTTTCTTCTTTTATGAGCTTCTGCTCCATGTCAGGGCAGTTCGGTATGGCACTAATTTCGTGGCACGCTCTGTCTCATCATTTACGAAGTACGAAACTCAAACTCAATAGTCAATACGCAAGCATTTCATTTTAGCCCTCTATTGCATCACACCCCATCTATGACTCAGTCGCTGTTTACCTTGACCCACCAGAGTCCGTATGGCCCGTTTTAAAATTCTCAATGAGTCTAGCTATAATCAGACAGCTCGAGCGTGTTCCTTTTCACTGAATGATTAGGCATGGTATAATAAATCTTTATTATAAAAATTGAAATCTTCGCATAGTATGAATCATAATTTATAAATATTTATTATTTAAAAATAAATTATTCTAAATTAACAATACATCTTTCAGATTTTAAATAAAATCATTAACCCCAAGAAAGAAGGTAAGAAAGGAAAAGAGGAAGAGTGTGTTACCAAAGGTAGCAGTGCGGAAGGTGGTCCAACCATCGGCGAAACTACGGTTACCGGAGATAATGGTGGCATCCATGCCGTCCCCAATCATCATGAGGTTCCACTTCTTCTTTTTGATCTCAACGTTCTCGAAGTAGACGCCTCTCTTGACGTAGATGACATAGCGTTTCATGCTACAGTCAGGAGCTGCAAGCACCGCATCCATCACCTTTGTGTAATTTCCGGTCCCATCGGCAGCTACCACCACGTCTACCGGCACCCCATTTGCTTGCAGGAGCTTGCGGTCCTCAGGTTTCAGCCACCGAGGAAAGCGGCTGTTGCCGCCGGAGGAATGGTCCGAAACAGGGTGCACCTGGGCCAGCAGCTCCTGCACCAGCGAGCTCACCTGTTCCAGCCCACTGGATACCAGACCCCTCACAATGCTGTTGGTGCCTTCAAAACCCTCCATGCATGTCTCCGGATTCGCTAGTGCCGCGCTCAGCCATGTCCTCAGATCGCGACTCAGGTTTCCGGTACCGTTATGCTTGCCTGAAACAATGCATGTCCATTTTTATATATTAAGGTGAGTTAAGGAATGAGCAGATATGGAGGGAATGGGGATCCCCTGTTTTCAGTGATGAGGAAAACAGGGGTAGAGTACCATGGGGGGATTGAGAAGCAGATGCGGAGGAGGAAAGGTAGTCGGAACAGGAGTCGAGCAAATCGAGGCAGTCGGAAATTGCATGAAAGAGGCGAGAATCTCCGGAGAAATCGGCGAAGCGGGACAAGACGGAGACTACGGGCTGTAAGAACTGGAGGACTTGGGAGATGGAGTCAACGAAGTGGGCGGGGGAGGCCTCAGGCGGGAGGGACGAAGCAGGAGAGAGAGTGAGAAGGAGGAGAGAGATGAGGAGGAAAGAGAGAGTGGGGGTGGAGGAGAGAGCCATGAGGAAGGAGCTGAGGAAGAAAGAAGATGGGAGTATATATATACACGGACCGCAAAATCAAACATGGAAAGATGAGAGTGAAGGGGTTTGGTGGGCGGGTGAGGGAATATAATACTGCAGCTTCTGTAGTTCTTTCTTGTTTTATTTTTTGGTATTTGGACAAGATTTGCCTCTTGTAGTCTTGTATATGTGGCTATGTGCAAATTTAATTTGGGTTCAAACAGTGATAAAAAACATTACATCTCTTTAAAAGGGATATAGTATCCCATTGGATTGACAACCATCAAAATTGTTAATCAAGCAGTACTAGCTAGCTAAGTAGGTGTGGGGAATAATTTCTTTGTATCCTTCCTCTCCTGTATCAAATACCTTGAGGACAAAACACATTGACCTTAATTCTTCATCCATCACTAAATTATCATATATTCCCCTCCAATTTTAAATATAAGATAAAGTTGATTTTTTTAGATAAATTAAAGAAGCTAATTATATTAGCTTAGAGTATTTATATTTATATTTTTTTTCAAACTAATTAGTTTGATTAATAAACTAATATATAATTTAAGAATACACAACATATCATATGATTAAGTATTTTATTTAGCTTCTTTAATCTCTATAAAAAAAGTCAACTTTATCTTATATTTAAGACTGGAGGGAGGAGTAACTCTTTCTGGATGTTGAAAGGTGTTACTTCAAATGCACATATTATTATTAGCAAGTTAAAATGGAAGGTGGTAATGGTGCATCCATTTCAATCAACCACCGATTTCTGGTGACTCACGCAGCTTGATCACCGGCCCATGGCAAATGGTATTTCACTCGGTAGTGAATCTATTAATATATATGTCCCTTCTTACTAAGATCACACAAGATGCAATCGGCGATTTGTTCATGCTTTATTATATCATCAATTAATGAAATACTTAGAATTCATTTGTCTTTGATTGATTCTCGTGACAGTTTATTATGAAATGATAATTCCTCAAGCTCTTATATGGTAAAAGATAAAGTCTCATCTCCTTGCCATAATATACAAGGGACGTCACCAATGAGCTCTTGGATCAACCGGTAAGAGAGTTGTTATAGCTTAACCAAGAGTCTTAAGTTCAAGCCTTAGAAATGCAGTAGCGTAGGTAGTACGTAGGGGTTCCGTCCCACCCCGATTCGGATTAGTCTGATCCAAGTGATGTACCTAAAAGATGATTTGGCTTGGGATACCGGATGTTCATACAAAAAAAAAAAAAAAATACACACACACACACAAGGGACATCAATAATGAGTCTTTATGGAGAATAATATACATGGAAAGCTCTCCTCCCCTTGAAATTCTTTCTTCTTAATTAGATGAAAACTAGTAAACAATACTCTTCCCTCATGTGATCTCTTGAGGAGACATCATATGAATGTCACTACAAATGTTTATTTAGTTGTGATGAGGAAGAATCATTTGAGCACATTTTCTTCACATGTCCTTGCTAAGAGCTTTGCGGTTTGGTAGTTTTCACATCAGAATCCCGGCCGATCTTAGATTTTCAAGACCTAAAAGGCTGGCTTAGGCTTAAAGATATTAAGTTGACTCTTCATGGGCAAAACCATGTAAGCTTATTTTGCTGAATTATTTGTCTACTTAATGTGTTTTGGAAGAAAATAAACTATGCCCTCCATCAAGAGAAAATTGGCAACCCTCAATCTATAGTGAAGAAAATGAATTGCTTGATTTCTTACTCAGCATTTGCAAATTGAGATTATCCTGCAGATAGAATTTCTCACCCAATGCCCTTAATGATCTCAAGTCCTATATATAGTTCAAGATGGATGGAACACCTTTTTGCACAATGCATTAATTTGCTTCCATGGAGCCCCACTTAATGAGTCTCAGCTCTTTGAAAAAATATTAATACCCCAGTTCCCCATTTCTATCTAGTTGCCTGAGAGTATCGTTATTATGAATCTCCAATTATAAATCTTCTCAGTCATGGATCTTATCCTGCTTCGTCGAGAAAATGTTTCATCAATCTTGTCACATGTCCTCAACTTCAATCGTCCATTATATGGCAGGAAATATTGGCTCTATTATATGATTTTACTCCCGTTTATTCCTCGTTTCCCCCCAATCTTTTTCCAATTCCCAGTATTCCCACATGCTCCCTCCTTTCTCATTATTCCTCTTCTACTACGCCTTTCACTTATATTTTCCTTTCCGGTGTTTTTTAAATTGAAAAGGCAGACACCAACAGTATATGATTATAAGTGAGATTAATTAACTTCCATTCATTAAGAAGTTATATATACCACAAAGTATTTAACTTTTTCCCCCCAATTCACAATCCCAAATCTTATATTCCTTCTTTTATGTACAAGAAATTATTACATCTTCTTCCTTCTTTTAATGTGAAATAATTTTTGCATTTTGACCAAATAAATAAATAAATAAATATAAGAGCTACTCATTCTTCTTCCTTTTTTTTAAATGAAAAGCTATGAGCATTAAATTAACAAAATTAAACCGGCCACCTACATCAAGTTGCATGGAAGAGCTGAATAAATGAAAGAACGTAACAACCCCCAAAACGAAGATAACAAAGGTACATGTGTTAGAACTGAAACATACGACATTAACATGCCAACACAAAAACTCCAAAGAGTCACTCACACTTGTCCGGGTTTACATCTTCTAAAATAATATACTCCCTCCGATCCTAATTATAAGATTGAATTTTTTGGAGAAATTAAGAAAGATAATTAAATTATTTTAGAGTATTCATATTTTTATCTTTTTCTTCAAATTAATTAGTTTGATTAATAAATTAATATATAATCTATAGATACATAACATATGATATGATTAAGTAATTTATTTAATTTTCTTAATTTCTTCAAAAAAAGTCAACTTTATCTTATGATTAGAACCGAAGGTAGTATATGCGCGCATGTACACAGAAATGCTTGTAAAGAAGGGAGGTAAACATAAATCAAGTTATTAATGTAGCATCGTAGGAGGCGTAAGTGTTTATAAAATGAAATATTCCCTTTTCAGCAATGGCATTTATCTAAAAATATTGTTTTACACTATATATGCACAAAACCACGCAAGGTAGAAAAGTGTAATAAGTGGCTGGGAGCGAGAATAAAGATGGGAAAGGTCATGCGAGAATCATTACGATCAACTGTTGCGTATCCTATCAGAACATATTGATGAAATGGAAGTCTTAGATAGGAGTACTAATTAATTAAGGACGCGAGGTTTGGCACTTTGGCCCCAAAAAAAAAAGTAAGTTAAGGACGTGAGGGAGTATTGTAAGCTTGGGACGACGCATGTTCGTGAGTGAGTGAAGTTATTGAAAAATTGCATGCATAACTTTGAACCGTTAATTAATATTTTGAAATGACAACGGTATAATTAGTAAGAGACATGTGGTATGCTTGATCAAGATTTGCTCCCATGTTTAAGATCCTAGTAATTTTTGTAACCAAAACACAATTATTTTTTCACACCCGCTTCTATTAAATGGTCAAACTCTCTTTATAATAAAATGTTTTAATGTATCATGTAATTTTTTATTATAGAAAAGTGAAAGTTAAAACTCAATTAACGAACAAAACAAATTAAAAGAGCACCTTATATTATTTCGAATCAAATGACTTTTTTTGGAAAGTGTCTTATACTAGAAGGAGTATATAATACATTTCAGCTTTTGATGAGAACTAAGTAGTTTATTTTATCCTTGTTACCTTGAGAAAACTAAGTAGTTTTTAGTGTTTTTGATATATTAAATAAGGCAAACTTGAGAGTATGAATTTAGGGTTTAATGATAAAAACAAGGGGTTGTAATAATAGCAAATAAAAACAAAAGAAAAGTGGAATGAATATAGGAGCGAAATGAAGAGGCGGCAGGTCGGTGTAATGAAGACAACATTGGTATTGTAAATAAAAGTTGCGGGAAAGGCAGGAAGAGAATAATGAATTACTAAATGAAGATGAAGACGGGAGAGGACAAGTGGTGGTAGTAAATAGTGATGTGCTTTTAATGAAGAAATGAGGGAAGAGAGAATTAGGCAAAGGAATTAAAGCTCATCCCAAAAAAGCACGAAGAAAGAAAGAAAGAAAGAAAGAAAGAAAGAGATGCCGATGGCTGATGCAACCCCTTTATCTTTATTTCTCAAAGATCCGATTATCGATTGGATCAAAATCAAAGACACGTCGCTTATCCTTTAAAGCCTTAAACATCAACGCGTTTACAGCAAACAACATTATCTTTTTTTCTTTTGGGGTCACAAAATCAAATCAGAAAAAGATAGAACGCGGAATCTGTCAAATCCGACTGCCTGGCTCGTTTCCTTCATGTGCTCTGTGCCTCCTCCCTTTATTCCCCGCACCCATCCATCCACCGACTTTCCTTTATTTTTCTTAAACATCTTAAAATTCATGCCCAACTCACAGTATCAACAACAACAACAACAAAACCAAAACATAGCTAAATCATATAAACCCTATCCATGCATTCTACTGCCTCAGTTCTTTGTAATGAATATTCAAATGACCAAATTTTAATTTCTTGGCCTTTCCTTCCGCTAATTACTTGCCATATTTTTGTTTAATTTATTACCCACTTCTTCTTTTTGCGGACATCTAAAAGAGCATTCTTCACGTAAACGTGCTTCTCTTTTTAAGAAGAAAATTTGGCGAGAAATGGAAAGACTCCTAAATGATGCTTCATTGAAACAAAGGAATTCTGAGGTCACCAGCAAGTAACAGACACCTCAACGTGAAATTTAATTGGGTTAGTTATGAACTGGAAACCATTAATGCATTGATCCCCTGGGATTTTGAGTATGTTGATTTTGGTTCTCTTTTGTTTTGGTTGCAGATCCAATTGGTGTACTGTCTGAAAATTTACAAGATATAAAGAAAAATATGAATTAGGTTAGTAACACCCAAATTTTATATTCACCAAAAATATATTATAATTAATCGAGAAATTCAATAAAATGGTGAATATTTATGAAATTTGAATTTTATGAATTTTAAAATATTCATGTTCATAAGGAAATGGGTAAATTAATTCAAGAAATTAATTAAATTACAAAAGTAATTGCAAAATCATAATTTTGCTAATTTAACCCAAGATTAATTATTTTTCAATTAATTGGAGTTAATTCCAATTAATCAAGGAAAATAAAGAAAAATGCATAATGAAATTATTCTTGGTGGAATAAATCAAGAATTGTAAAATTTAGGGGGAATTATATATATATATATAATTCAATTATGTGACTTATGGAATTGTGAAAAACAATTTTTCCTTCCCTTCCTCTCATTATTTTTGTCCAACCATGAAGCATGAGAAAAAAAATTTTAAGTTCATGATCACATACTAAAAGAAGAGAGTCATGATGGTAAGCATGGTCAATGATGACAAAAATGGAGTGTACACAAATGGTGTAATGGATGATGGGAGAAACTTGAGTGAAAGAATATATGAGAAACATGATTGCATGGAAAAGTGTAAGTGTAAACATAGAAAAAGAATAATGGGTTACTTGGAGCAAAAAGGGGGGGAGCACGGATTGAGGAGCAAGAAAGGAAGAGAATTGATTCAATTTAATGGCAAGTCAATGAAGAAATCATGAAGGAAGAGAAAGGTTTGTGATAAGTGTCACATTGGGAGCTCTTGATTAAATCAAGGCCTAGGAAGAAGGAAGACTTAATTAATAAAACCCTTGCTTCCTCCTCTTTCAAGACACATTCGGTCATAACACAAGGAAAAGAGAGAGAGTGTGAGCTTGTGAAGTTCTTGAAGATTAGAGAGAAGGAGGAGGAAGAGGTTAAGGTAAGTAAGGTTTCTTTGGTTTTTCTTATAGCATTTTCTTAGAATCTTTCTTTAAACTTTTGTTTCTCATGAATCCATGGTGGTGAAGTTACACTTTGAGATCAAGAAGAGAGGGAGGAAGTGCCTAGAGTAAGAGAATCCAAGAAGTTAAGAGGTAATTATACCAATATCAACTTTATGTTAGTATGAAGTTGTTGTTGGTAATTATTATTTGGTTTTTATGATTTTTGGGTTGAGTTGTAAAATTGGAAAAGTTATAACCTTAAGGGGTTATGCTGTCCAAAATCCTTTAAATTATGATTAATAAGTGTTTAAGTGAGTTAATCAAGGATTAGAAGTGAAAGAGTACAAGTTTTGGAAGCTAAAACATAAAACCCCATTTTTTTTCATTTTGTCCTTAATATTTTCTGCCAGAACCAGAACTGCTAGTAGGAGTTGGATTTTCATGAAATAAATGGTTCCATTGGACTCAGTGGAAAAAAATAGGTGGGGTTACAGTTCGGCACTTTTTCGATAGAGCCCGAAAAAACATAATTACAAAAACGCCACTGAAATTCCTAAATAGGGGCTGTCAAGGGTATTTTCGTCATTTGAAAGTGAATTTGGTGATTTTGAGCCCTGAAATGGATTTTTTGGGCGAAAATAAGTCAGAATAGCCTTAGTCAAATTTTTGAGAAAACGTGTCATCGGGCCGGGTACGACATGATGAGGCCGCGGTCCCGGGGGCATTTTAGTAAATTTTCATCATAGAGTAATATAACAACAAGAAATACTATAGAAAAGTCTAAAATGATACTTGGATAGGTTATGACCTCTTTCTGATACATTTAATATTTTAGGACCGATTAGAAAGTCGGAACAATATATGTTACGAGACACACCGAAAAAAGGGATTATAAAGTTTTGAGATAGGGATATTATCCTTCATACATCATACCATAGTTATATGATTGTGTGGATGCCATTGTTGTAAATATATTTTATTAATTAACATGATTTGCCCAGAGAGAGGTCAGTAGTGCCAGAGGCACTTACACTGGAGTTGGTGAGAACCCATCCGGTGCAGATTAGTGGGGCTAGGCCCTACTCATGTATGCATGTAGATGATATGTTTATATTGTTCATTAATTGGTGCATATATGATATATATCATATTTACTTTTCGCATTTTCTATGGACGATAGCATGTCTCTACTGGGATTCTTCGGAATCTCACTCTATTTTTAAATAAACATCTTAGTGAGAGTCAGTGGATCGAAAGGCAAAGACATAGACACCGAGAAATAATTGACTCATCTCGAGGTGAGGACAATATCGTGATTATAATTCATTTATGCTTAGATATTTTGGAGAATTCTGTAAATATTAAGTTTCCGCTGTATTTTTTGTTTTTCGTTGATGAATGATGTTGGGATTATAAACGAATATTTTTTTAAGTATAATTGTACTTTTCTGTATGCCCATGAAATTCCATCTTTATTACTTTTCGATTATCAAAATGGAAACGGATATTGATAGGTTACATGGAGAGTTTTTAGTCCCGTGTGAAGTAATGGTAGTTGCAATTTCCTTGTTGCTTGTAACTTATTGTTAATTATTATGATGCGGTTGTCTTTTTCATGAAAGAAAAAACCAAAGCCAGGGGTCATGAACCGGCAAGCGCAGGGTAATTAATTTGGATAAGAGCATTGACATTAAGGTTGGCTTGACCCAATTTATTACTGGAGGACCCCACATCAGATCACCATTTTGATTTAACCATTCAATTGAATTCACCTACACTATACTTACTTGAGTGCACCCATCCAACAACACTCTTTCACTGCGCATCCTTGTTTATCTGCGGCTATATAGAATTTTCCATGCGGCTACCCCATACCCAAAAAAAAAAAAAAAAATTATAGATGCAGATCTGGATACAATAATGGTCAAAAAAGAAAAGATCCGGACCTAGATTCTTATAATCTATGTTTGACGAATCTTAAATAATAAAGGAGAAAGAAATTGGTGGTTAATGCGTTTTTCGATTCTCACCCTTCCTTTGCACTTGCGACACATTGTCCGTTGGTTTCGGGAAGATTCCATTGCACCTCGGCAGTCATTTAATATTTTAATATCAAAGCGGCTCCCAACTTTTTAAAATTTTACTGTACTTCTTAAAATTTAATTAAAATTAAAATTTGTAGGTAAAAAGATAATGGTACACTTATTTTATAAGTCAACTATGTTTATTTACTAAATAAATAAATGAAATTATAAGAATATCCCGGTTATTTATAAGACAAGGAATATATTCCTAAAAATGCATGTTATTTACAAGATAGGAATTTATAAGTTAAATATGTGTATTTATAAGATATATATGTGAATTTATAAGATTATTTTGGTTATGTATAAAATAAAGAACATATTTACAATAATACATATTATTTATAAGACATATATAAAAATTTATAAATTAAATATGCATATTTATAATATCAACTTTGGAATTTATAAGACAAGGCTATAAATGTCAAGCAAAAAAGATCAATGTCAGTTTAGCTTAGGAGTGTGATAAAGTTTCAGAAAATTTGAGGGAATCTTTGATATTAAATGGCTAAGAGGTAAGGTGAAATTTTCCCTTATACCTTATGTTCAATTACAATATTGCCATCCGAGATGTCATGACGCGAACTGCCGTCAAAACAAGGTAATTTAATGTTGGGCCCATCTCTACTCTAACTGCGGCCAAGGCAGTCTTTTTTGTTTTGTTTTTTGGGCCTGACACTACAAAGAAAGTCATTTAACACTGTTCGTTATGAACTTTGTTTGATCGTCCATTTAATTTAAAGGCTTCTTCTTCCTGTGTTTTAGGCCAACGAATACTGTCCGTTTGATTTGAATAACAAGGGAGATTCCAAACCATCAACACTAGAACGAGCATCCCATCTCACATTATCAGTAGCTTCCAACTTGTGCCGGTTAAGGTGGCCAAGAGCCTTCCATCCTTTACAGGGTGAAGAACCCGCATCTATTATTTTTAAATTTTCATATAAACCCATATAGCCACGTACGTACGTACATGCATGCATGATCAACAAGACCAAGTTTCATCTCAATTACTTACTGATTACCTCACACGTTCGAGTATTTCAACTTTCAACAACTCTGGAATGAAATGTGCATCCCCTTTCCACGGCATACACATCTCAACAAATAAAACTTTTCTTCACACGGTTTCATCCCAGATCAGGGCCCAA
The DNA here is from genome assembly GCA_963210345.1 of Inga oerstediana. NCBI lineage: Eukaryota > Viridiplantae > Streptophyta > Magnoliopsida > Fabales > Fabaceae > Inga > Inga oerstediana. Next base: position 359,844 of record OY723410.1, read on the forward strand.
CTTACTAACAACTCAAAAAAGTTGAGAGACTTGTCATACTTAAATGGTTGAACTTTTTCTATATAGTAAGGCGCACGTCACTGAGAACAATTTAACGTACAAGTTCTCATGCAGAGATATATATAAAGGGTATGGAAAATGTGGATGAAAAGGACCTCAACTTCATGTATACATGCAGAAAACCAGAGGGCGGGTGTTGAGAAGTTAGAGAAGGCTAAAACAATAAAGGATCGAGAGCAGGAGGAGGAAGGGCTGGTGTGCATGTGGTGGGGCGGCGAGTGAAGGAGGGGGTGTGGTGGGGATGGTCCTATTTTGGCGCTTCCTCGTATCGATCATTATCTTAAACCTGCAGCGACTCTGAGGCGGCGAAGGATCAACATTGGTGATTGTGGCCATGCTGTTGAACTGACACGCATCTCTACTTTGATTCATGGTCTGGTAATAGGAGTTAAAGGCATAGGAGGCATTGGTCCTGGGGTCCAAACCCCCACAAGAGGAGCCAGGGGCAAGACTGGTGCAATCGGCATGCGCACACGCTTCGTTTATGCCCTGTCCCAAAATGTTGGGGTCTGGAGCAGCCGCTTGAGGCGATACCACGCACCATCTCTTGGCCAAATACCTCACTCCTTTGGCACCCACCAGAGCCTTGCCGTTGCCCATTCTCAGTGGGTATTTTAGGGATCCGTCGTAGTTGAATAGGCCCCAGTGTCTCTCAAAGTTGCCTGGATCAACACTCTTGGCGTCCTCGTCCACAAGCGCAAATACGTAAATATCTGGAGGGGTGGCTCTCCTGGGACTCCCCTCATTCTTCACGATGCGATCCACGAGGCCCTGATTGAACCTCTGAGCACTTCTTAAGTTGGCGTTGGAGCTTCCGTCGGTGGGCCATCCCACCTCTCCGATCATGACGGGCATCGACCTGAACCCATTCTTCTCAAGAGCCGCAATGAGGGTGTCGAAGTTGGCGTCCAAGACGTTGGAGTAAGTGAGGGAGCCGTCGACGACCGGGGGAGCGGAGCCGTCGAAGAAGGCGAATTCCTTGGGGAAGTTGGGATCAGCCTCGAGGCTGAGGAAGGGGTAGATGTTGATGGAAAGGGGAGAAGCGTTTTGGTAGAGGAACTTGATGATGGAGATCATGAGGTCGTGGATGTCGGGCCTGAAGTTGCCTCCCGAAGGAAGACCGGAATCACTCTCATACACGTCGGCGTTGAGAGGGATAGTGGCCTTCACCTGCCGCCCCAACCCCGCACTGGTGAGAGCCGCCTGAATGTTCTGCAGCGCCGGGAATGTGGAGTTCACGAACATGCCGTTGTAGCTTTTCAGGAACGGTTCATTACCCACGGCAACATACCTGATGTCGACACGATAACTGGAAATGTAGGAGGAGACATTTTGGGAGACCCAGGCTGCGGCGGCGTTCACGTCGGTGGCGAGGGATGCTAAGAGGTCATTGGGGATGCCCACCATGACTTGGATGCCGGAGTTGCCGAGGGCCTTCAGGGGCCCAGGCTCTGCCTCAAACAGCTTCACCTTGTCGAATCCGTTGTCCTTGAGCAGCCTCACTACTATGCTGGGAGGCAGGAGATGAGTCGAACGTGTCCCCCAGTTGCAGGCGAAGCCCTCCGCCTCATGATTGTTGCTTACTATGCATACTGCTAACACCACCGCCACCAAGTATCGCATTCCCATATCTTACTTCCTTTCGCTTTCTGGCGGTTTACTTCCATGCATTTGGGATGGGCCCCTGATATTGAAAATTCATGTACTTTTATTCACACCAAAGCTACGTAAAGAATTGAAAAAGAACTCGATTCCAAAGCTAACCCCAGGAAAGGGACAACAGCATCGCAACGAAAGGTACGTAGAATCTGATCGTTTTCATGTTTATACTTGGCAGTAATTAACTATTCTTCTATATTATATTATGGCAGATCTATTATTACAACCTTGTAGGCTTATACTAAAGCAACGCACTTTTCGAATTCTTCCCAAGTGTTGCGTGCAACAACCCCTTTTTCCCATAATCGTTTCTTCTTATCTTTTAAGCGTACGGCAAAGATTTAAATGTGAAGGAAAGTGGCATTCTGATGAGGCCTATCAGTTTTATGAAGACTACTAAGGTAGATAATTTAGCGATTTTTAAATTAAAAGAGAGACTTTAATTTGAATCTATAAAAGCAATTGAAATTAGATAAAAAATAGCTAGATTCCTCATATAAGGCCATTCTAAAAAAACTCTCTAGGAAATGTAGTAATATAGACTCCAAATTACTTTATTGCCCTCATTGATTAGAAAAGAAAAAAAGAGAAGTAAAATGACTTGTCAATATAAACGTATATACTTGCCAACATGAGCTGTTTTAGATTAAATTGGAAAAATGACATAAATTAACATAGATGAACTTGTTAATATAGGCACATACATTTATTAAAAGAGACACATATACTTGTTAATATATAACTTGTCAGTATAGACACATATACTTGTCAAAAGAGGTACATAAAATTTGCCAATATAATGTATAACTTACCAATATAGACACATAGACTTGTCAAAATAGCCACATACATTTGCTTGTCTAAGGGCAAACTAACTTCAACTATCAATTATTAAGGGCAAGAAAGTAATTTCACATTTGAAAAAAATATCATTGAGGTCCTTAGGGAGTTTTTAGACGGGTGAATCTATATTGTGACTTTTTTGATATTTTTTCTAGTCGTTGGAACTTGAATGCAATTTTCCCTTTTTAATTTATCTATAGTAAGCATTATATAAAGAGCATATGTTTGGCATTTCTTCTGATGTATCAAGCAACGACCTTACATATGCTGCCCAAACAAGTGAAGCATGATCATATAAAAGAAGATATATTGAAGAATTCAATCACGTTTCTTACTCGCCCTTAGATACTACAAAAATGTTGGCAAAAGCACAAAATCGCCGGAACAACTAACAAGGATGTATAAGTGCACGTTTAGAATAAATAAGTCCTATTTAACGTAAATGAAAATGCCCGAGAATAATTATCTCCGGGAAATCCTAACAACGCGATTATACTATGGGCAGGGTTAAAAGTGAAGTCAACTGTGCCTGGAACACATCACCCAGAGCTCCTCGCACGTCCATCTGATCAAAACCGAGGGATTACCATTTTAGCAAATGACAACTGTTTCGAAATATAAAATAAAAAAATTAATCATGCAATGTCACAGAAGCATGTGTGTATATCAAAGGCCCGTCAAGGGATGATTCCACTATTCTAAGAAATATTTCCACTGTCTCCGACTCTCCGGTGCAAAAGGCACATTATTTTAAAGATTGAAGATATTTGGTAAGGTTACACCAATCCTGTTTCGCAAATAATCTTCATGAAGAGAAAATGTTTACAGAAATAACTTCAAAGACTCTAAGTTAAAATAGTTAGTTATAAAACGAGAATAATCTTTTCAGAGCTAAACTAAATATATTAATATAAATAAATGGGTGTATACTTGCTTTGGCCTGCATTGCCAAATATCCATGATAGCAATATGTGTGATGCAGGAGCCTACCTATAGTTTACTCCCGAATCTGTAAAGCAAAACGACAAAATACAGTTTTGAATTGTTGTGAAAACAAGGAACTACCTGGTCACAGCATACAAGTTCTGTTAGCAGGGGAAAGAATTCTCTGAGGTGTCTTCTGAAGATATTCCTGTCCATAGAACACATGCTTCTAAGCACCTGAAAGAACATGGTTCATAGATTTATCTATACGAACTCCGTCGTTATAAATGGAAAAGCAGCAGCAGTATGCAACCTAAGTAGCTATTTAATTAATTATGGCATTTCATGAAAGGTAGATTATATGTACTCTGAATCAGAATTAGGATACCAAATAATTAATTAATGCATTTCAAATTTTCATGTGGTAACAGGATATATACTTTGCACTTACCATAACAATGAGGGGGGCACGCAGCTCCAAGACACGGTGAATATCCATGTTTGTGGCTTCTCCAGCACTAGACTGGAGATCTGATGCCTCTGCGAGTACCTGTTCAATGACAGCCACCATTTTTCCCTTTGCTATTTTAACAAATTCAGTCCCTTCCTCCAAATGTTGATCATTGGTTAAGTCATTATCTGATACAGAATCAGAATATTGAAAACCCTTCTGCTCTTTGTTTGCATCTGACTCATAAGTTGATTTCTGTAAGACTTCCAAATAAATGCTCATAGCTGCTGACTCCTGGCGGAGAATATTCACTGGCGGCCTATCCAACACAAGTTTACCCATGACTTGCTGCTATTCCACTTTGAATGGCTAATTAATAAACGAATAAATGAAATGCTATGGATTTGCCGCTACCTTTCACCAGGAACTTGGTGCATGCGAGTCCTAAGGTTAGTGGATGAGTTATACGATGCAGCAAACTCCATCGAAGACAGAAGAATATCCATGATAACAATCTTCTGTTGTGCCTTTAATTTGTCCCAATATTTCTTCTGCAAGTTGCAAGAAAATAAGCTTAAAGGGAGAATTGTATTAGCCCACACGGAATTTAAACTTTGCAGCCAACTGGTTGTCTCTGGGAAGAGATGTTTATTACTCATTCTTCTATGCAATAATGCTATCATTACTTGAGCATTATGGCGTATAATTTGGAATAACATAAAATTTAACACTTGAGTGAAGTTTTTTTGGGCTGAGCTTTATATTTGTTCATTTCCCCTTAACATATAGCCTAGCCATATCCTTCCTTTTTGTAATAACGTAAATCTCATTCATATATCTCTTGTTACATATGGGTTTATATAGACATAATTACATCTGAAGATTCAATGAGAAATCGACAAGCGTTTCCTAACTCTTCCTAACCTTCTGACTTTTGATGTTATCATTTCTGACTTTTATTCTTAACACTCCCCCTCAAGTTGGAGCATATATATTTTTCATGCCCAATTTATTACAAAGATATTCAACCCATGTCCCATTTAATGCTTTTGTCAGAAGATCTTCCAGTTGGTCGTCGGACCGTATGTGCCCTGTAGATACAATATTTTCTTTGATCTTGTCACGAATAAAATGATAATCAATTTCAATATGTTTGGTACGTTCATGGAACACAGAGTTCGATGCTATATGAAGTGCTGCTTTATTGTCACACCACAGTTTTGCAGGTAATGTTGTGATGATGCCAATTTCCTTCAAAAGCTGGAATACCCATACAATTTCTTGTACAGATTGTGACATGGCTCTGTATTCCGCTTCTGTACTTGACTTTGACACGACCCCTTGCCTCTTACTTCTCCAAGATATCAAGTTTCCGCCAACAAACACATAGTAACCCGTAGTAGATCGTCTTGTGGCCTTTGATCCTGCATGATCCGCATCACAAAAGCATTCGACTTTAGTGTGCCTATAATCTTTATAAAGAATACCAAGACCTGGAGAGCCTTTCAAATAATGCAAGATATGTTCTAAAGCTTCCCATTGTGCCACTGTTGGTGATACCATGAATTGGCTGAGCCTACTAACTGAGAAGGTTATATCAGGATGAGTCACTGTTAGATAATTTAGCTTCCCAATGAGTCTTCTATATCTCTCAGGAAATGGAAACGGTTTTAATTTCTCTGGATCAATCCTCTTTTTCAAATCATCAGGAAGTTCATCAAACATACTAGCATCAAGATCCAAAAAGGGATTTTGAATCATGGGAATACTACTTGGTGTAGCTCTAAGTTTTCCAGTCTCCTTTAAGAGATCGAGAACATACTTTCTTTGAGTTAAAAGAATTCCTTTATTGCTTCTCAAAACCTCAATACCAAGAAAGTACTTTAATGATCCCAAATCTTTTGTCTGGAAGTGAGAATTCAGGAATATTTTAAGTGTTGAGATTCCAGAATAGTTACTTCCTGTAATCACAATATCATCCACATAGACTACTAGAAGAATCATGCCTGCATCAGATTGTTGGTAGAACACAGAGTGATCACACTTGCTTTGACGTAATCTAAACTTCTTGACCACATTACAGAATTTATCAAACCAAGCTCGAGGACTTTGCTTTAGACCATATAGTGACTTCCTGAGATAGCATACTTTCCTAGACTCCCCCTGAGCAACGAACCCAGGGGGTTGCTCAATATAAACTTCTTCAAGTAGGTCGCTATTCAAAAAAGCATTCTTGACATCTAATTGATGCAAAGGCCAATGATATGTAGCAGCTAAAGAAACAAGTAGACGAACTGAAGTAAGTTTGGCAACAGGAGAGAAAGTCTCAGAATAATCAAGTCCGTAAGTTTGGGCATATCCTTTGGCGACAAGTTGAGCTTTTAGTCTTTCTAAGGAACCATCAGACTTAGTCTTGACAACAAATACCCATTTACATCCAATGGCTCTCTTTCCAGGAGGGAGATCAACAAGAGTCCAGGTACCAGCTGTTTCTAATGCCAAAAGTTCTTCTTCCATTGCAGCACGCCAACCAGGGTGAGCTAGAGCTTGGTGAAGGGAAGTAGGTATGGTAATGGAATCTAGGGTGGCCACAAGGGAAGATGAAACAAGAGACAAAGATCGATAAGAGACAAAAGATGAGATAGGATAGAGACAGTCAGCATATCGTTTGGGAAGACAATGATGGCGGGTACCTTTACGAAGTACAATTGGTAGGTCATCAGAAGTATCACCAAGAGAAAGAGGGACAGGCGGTTCAGTAACAGGAAGATGAGGATCGGCAGAAGCAGAGGCAGGAACTACAGAGGCATCAACAGAGTCAATCGGCGAAGCAGGAGCTAGCAAAGGTGAATCATTATCAACATCAGCATCATTGATGATATCAGGTGCCAGAGTAGCATCTTGTACTGGTGAGAGAGGGATAGGATAAATCAAGATATCATCAGAATTATCCATGACAGAGCGAGACTCAGAGATGGGCAAAGTTTTGAAGTAAGAAGATGACTCATGAAACATGATATCGGTGGATACAAGGTATCGACGGAGATCAGGAGAGTAACACCGATAACCTTTCTGAACTCGAGAATAGCCAAGAAAAACACATTTTAGGGACTTAGGATCAAGTTTGCTAATACTAGGATGGACATCCCGAACAAAATAGACACAACCAAAGATTTTAGGTTCAACAGGAAATAGCTTAATGGATGGAATCAAAACAGAATAAGGAATATCCCCACCAAGAACAGTCGAAGGCATGCGATTGATGAGGAAACAAGCAGTAGAGACAGCATCAGCCCAAAAACTTTTAGGGGCTGAGGAATGAAACATGAGAGCTCAGACAGTTTTCAAAAGATGGCGATTCTTTCGTTCAGCCACACCATTTTGAGCAGGGGTATTAGTACAAAAGGATTGGTAAAGATACCATTAATTTGCATGTAAGCGGTGAATGGGGCGGAAAAATATTCTTTCGCATTATCACTTCGTAAGATTTTCACAGGAGTATTAAATTGGGTTTGAATTTCAGCACAAAGTTACGAAAATGAGTAAACAATTCAGAACGTTGTTTCATTAAATAAAGCTAGGTGGTTAGGGAAAAATCATCAACAAACGTGACAAAATAATGATAACTAGTCTGAGACGTGACTGAACAAGGACCCCAAACATCAGAATGTACTAACTCAAAGGGGGACGCAGCTCGTTTATTTATGCGAGGTGCCAAATGAATACGATAATGTTTGGCAAATTGACTTGACTCACAATCTAAAGTAGACACAGAAGGAGAGAAGAAAGCGACACATGACCTAGACGACAATGAACTTCAAAGAGAGACGACCCACCAGAACAAACAACAGAACGTGGCACCTGATCATCAAGGATGTAATGTCCACCAGATTCATAGCCTCTACCAATAATCTGCTTCGTCGATAGATCCTGAATTAAACAATAGTAAGGGAAGAGTGAGATAAAACAGTTTAACTTACGAGTGAGTTTACTTGGAGACAGAAGGTTAAAGGTGAGATCTGGAACGTTAAGAATAGAGGATAATGAGAGGGATGCAGTTGGTTGAACAGTGCCAGAGCCAATAACACGGACGGGAGAACCGTTGGCGACAAATATGGATGACTGGTTGGCATATGGGGCATATGAAGAGAATAAGTGATGATTACCTGTCATGTGGTCGGTAGCACCAGAATCAATGATTCACTTAGTTGAAGCAGTAGTTAGGCCAGAGGATAGAGTACCTGTTGCTAGAGCTCCTGCAGAAGAAGATCCAGATCCAGAATCAAGGGGACCAGAGGTATGGGCAATATGAGCAAGGCCGCGCTGTTGATCACGCTGCTATTTATTTTGTAATTTTCAACAATTTTTCTTAATGTGTTCAGGTTCCTTGCAATAATTGCAGATAATACTGCCAGAATTGTTATTTTGTTTGTACCCATAATTCCTGTTCTCAAAGGGACCACGTCCAGCTAGTGCACTTGCAATGGGATCAATAGAAGAGTGAATCAAGCTATCAGCACGAAGAACCCGTGAGAAAACATCTTCAAGAAAAGGAAGCTTTTGACTAGATAGAATCTGAGAACGAATAGTCTCATAGGACGGGTTGAGAGCTTCAAGAAAACTCATGATAGCCTGAAGTTCCAAGTTCTTAATTCGAGTTGAGAGATCTGCTTGCGGAGACATAAGTACTTTCATTTCCTCATACATTCTTTTGAAGTCCAGAAAGAAATCTTTCAATGGACGATCTTGCTGTTGAGAACAATAAAAACCTTTACAGATTTCATGAACCCGAGTAATATTTTCTTTTCCAGAAAACATAAATTCAAGATAATTCATGATTTCTTTGACAGAGTTACAATGACTAACAGAAGACAGAATTCGTGGTTCAATGGAATTTCGAATTTGAAACAAAAGACGAGCATCTGCTCTTTTCCAAGTCAAAAGTTTAGTTTCATCACTAGAGGGAGGATCCTCAGTTAAATGGGTTTCCATCTCAATCCCTAGAATATAAACTTTAACGGTTTTGTTCCAATCACTATAATTTGTCCAATTTAACTGTGAAGCAGTAATCTTTGCAGGTATAGGTAACAGATCGGAATTTTTAGAATTATCCATGATGCTCTCATAGAATAACAGGATCAAATAAGCAGGAAGAATCACGATATTTCACAATTAAATCAACTGAACCAAGCCACAACCTACTGGACCCGCAGATATATATATTAAATCAAGATATATATAGTACCTTAATCAAGGCAAGGGACCCGCAAATAGACTACTAACTCAGAACACTGAAGTTAGTAACAAATAGCAATCCACGAATGTTGAAATCAGATGCGAAAAGCAAAACGCAAAAAATCAAATGGTGTCGGATGGCCACGAAATTTCAGGAGGAGGAAGAGGAAGTTTAGTCGACCAGAGCGCTGCAAACCACGTCGCAAACGGTGGCCGGAACAGCCCACACGCGCGGCGCGTGTACTGGCACGGCAGAGATGGTGGAGGCGCGTGAGACTACACGCTCAGTCGAAAGGCTGTCGGACTTGGGGATTTGACCGATCTAGAGGCGGCGGACCCAATGAGCTGGCGCGTGTGTGAGATTGAGTGGTGGTGACTGAAGATCTGAAGCAACTTAGTTTTGTTCACTGGAAGAAAAGGAAGCTCACCGGAAATTATGAAGGTTGGCCGGAAATTACAAATGAATTCTAAACTGGTTCTGATGCCATGTAATAACGTAAATCTCATTCATATATCTCTTGTTACATATGGGTTTATATACACATAATTACATCTGAAGATTCAATGAGAAATCGACAAGCGTTTCCTAATTCTTCCTAACCTTCTGACTTTTGATGTTATCATTTCTGACTTTTATTCTTAACACTTTTAAATATATAAGCATGAGATTTTGTTATTTTTACTTTCACTCACTCAGTCTTGTATCAGTTTTGAGTTATAAATCAGCGTAGGTTGAGCCTTTGGTGGGGTTGAGTAATACTTGGAATATTTTTTAAATGCAATTGGAAGAACCCACAGGTTAAATATCCAAATCCGTGAATTAGTTAGGGTGGGCTGTTCAACCCCAAATAAGTCATAGGTGGAGATATTTATGGTGATGATGAAACTAATTTGACAAGATTCGAATATTGTGGAAGTTTTCAAATCATACATGTTGTCTTGTGTTTAAGCTGTATTGTTGAATTGATGATGTAGTCCGTGCATGGGTACATTACAAACCTGAATACCATCGATTACACCAAGAAGCAATAGCTGAGTAACACACTTGTTCCTAACAGGCACTGGCCAAGGAGTGTCCTGACGATTCTGGTCTCCAGGGTCTGCAGCATCAGCGACCTCACCCTGAAAGCCAGAAAATAGCTAGAAACGCTCTCAAGTTCATGCACACCAAAAACCAAATAAGGGTTTACAGTACAGGCATCACAATACCGACCTTACTTGGAGAAGCATCCGATGTGCGGGTTTTAGATTTGGAAGAGAAATTTCTGAGCAACAGATTATCCGCAATGCGCTGACCCAATGTTTGAGTCCCCCCTGCACCTGCTTGTTTGGGAGTTTTTGCAGATGGAGATGGAAGGCCTACTACAGTTACAAAGAAATCATTATCATTAATCAGCACGAAACACGCATAAGTTTTGGAAAATCAAACCTTCATAAGTATCGACGTTCATTTGCGCCCCTGCATCTTCAACTCCAGGATATGTGTTTGAGCATCCCAGCGGCGATAACTTTCCACTGTCAACAATTTCACCAGCATTTTCATTAAGCAGCTCTACTGGCTGCGTTGCCTGTAAAGCATCACTGGAGCACCAACAACAAGATATGAATTTGAAAATATATATATATATATATCTCTCTCTCTAAACGTCACAGTAATCTTCCTAAAAATGAGATGAAATGAACCTTATGCTTTCAAGCAACACGTCCCAGTCACTGTCACCGAACTGATGGCCCCCAACTTGGATGAGATGCGCCAAAGCTCCCAAAGATATTGAGACCACCGTTTGGTCCTTCTTTTTGGCACAATCTAACAGCAAACCCTGCAGTGACGGCAGCATAAAAGAAACCTTCTGCAAGGAAAACCATTGTTTATGAGAATTCAAGGAAACAGAATTTATCGACCGACTTGTGTAATATACTCTAAGATTAGCTAGGATTTACTACCTATGTACCTTGTAGAAAGTGTTGAAGAGGTTGCAAATCCGCTGAAGCGAGTGGATATTTGTTTTACGAAACCAAGCATCGTCGGTTCCAGCGTGTCTCACCAGATCAAAAATAGGAAACAGAACTCGATGGAAGATACTCTCCCAAAGGGAAGCAGAGAATATTGCGCCTCTTTCATTCAGCAAATCAAATAAGACCTCAATGGCACAACTCCTGACCTCAGGTTTCTCGTCTGATGTTAGATCAGATAAACCAGCCAGCATTGGGAACCAATATTGTTCAGCCTCCTCCAACTTTGCAACACCATCAATGCCCTTTACACCACCTCCAGCAACAACACCCTTGAGTTGTGGATAGCAGATCAGGACGTTCTTAGTAGACGAGTTGATACATACGCAAACCAAACCAAACAAAAAAAAAGGTTTCCTTTTGCCATAGTAGTATATCATGACAACCGAGAAAGCATTTTAGAGAAAAATATACAAATCCTTATTACTTCCAACATTGTATTCTCTTTAAACTTCAAGATATTATGTGCTAAAAATGGGAAACATTTGAGAGCACACATGGCGTAAAACTATTGGGAGCTGCACTGTTTATAAGTTGTCATGTTATGGCTCCATGCTGCTGAGCTTACAATCTACTATGAAAAAAATATAAAGAGAACAATGGCACTTAATAGCATAAAATTGCAATTATCAAAGGACAGCACCCAACAAACCTCTGCAAAACGGTCTTCGCAAATACGGAGGAGTCCAATTGCCTTCAAACTTACGCTATACAGACTTTTATTGTTGGCGAACCTGAGCAGACAATTCACGCAATCCATGAAACAAGCTCCCACTGCTTGATCAAAGTGTCCTAAGATGACTGCAGATTTTCCCAGTGTTAGATAAAGTGAATTTGAAGCAAAAGATTGCATTAATAACAACCAAACAACATTATTCCTACCCTGCTCAACTTTTTCAAATGCACTCTCAACGATTGATTCTGATACATCTTCTGCTGCTGCTGCGAAAACCATGAACACACTATGCCACCCAGACTTTATGCTTCCAAACTTAGATTTTGTCATCTGAAACGAACACCAGCACCTACTAATTCCTTAGTAAATATGTCCAGTCATGTCAACCTAAAAAATGAAAATCTATGCCACTATTTAAAGAGAATCAAAACAAAGGAAGAAAGAAAACACCACTGTTAATGGGGATGGGGTGGGCAATGAGAAGATACCTGAACAATGCAGTCAACGATTAATCTTCTTATTGATTCCCTTGGACTATTCCTCATTATAACAACAAATGGTTTGAGAATGTCATTTTGGAAAGTGAAATTGGCCAGCTCAGTACGCTCCAAATACTTCACAGCAAGCTGCCTCAGAGAATCTATGGCATACGTAGCAATTTTCTCGTCATTATAACTCCCAGCTGATATTAAATGATTTCCTAGAACAGACCATATCCTAGCCCATACCTGGAAGACATATCAACCGTAACTTAGAAACTTCTGAGACAGTATCTCAAAGTATTTATAGCAGCATCAGCAACAATTTCATAACATTGAGAATACGTAGGTTCAAATGGAATACTAAAAATCGTATTTATGTTGATGTTACTCTTAACAGTCCTGATAAAAGTCACAAGTATTTATAGCAGCATACAAAACACATATCATAAAAACCAATTTATAAGACTAAATATCGAATAAAGCAAATGTGTGAAATATTATTTGATCATAGATATACCAGACGTATACGGGCCATATTGTGATAACTAATCTCAACAAGCTTTTGCAAGCTAAAAACACGAGGTGGTGTTTGCTTTAGTTCTTCGGCAGATACAACACAGAGAGCAGCGAAAAATTCCACAACTGAATCACTGGGCAATTTAACACTGTTTATGAAGACTTGTTCAGAAGGTTTGCCAGCCAAGTCTCTCAGAGATTGAAGTAATGCCTCCCTGGAGATTTTGTTTGATCCCAACATGACAGTGTTGGAGATTTGAGGAGTTCTTGTTATATATTCAAGGCGAGAAATACATTCCAGAACCGCATTCCATGTGCCTCGAAGGGCATCCATGTCTGAATCACAAAGAAACAACAGCGTCTGCAGAGCATCCACATTTTTACTGCGCATTCCCTTTGGATCATGCAAGAAAGTAAACCTGAGGTATCATTTGGAAATGTAATAAATATGGTAGATCGTCACAAATACTAAAAGTTACCAAACTGTATATTAATGCACCAAAAACTGCTTCCCTCATAAGTCAAAATAAAGAAATATGATGATCAAAGTAAAAAAATATATTTATTCGAAGTGAGGAGAATAGGACAAAAGGAAAAGATCATTGCCTAACAAGAGATATCAAAAATGCAAAGCGCATGGTATCCAGTCCAAGCACGTATGCAATATGTATCCCAGCTTTAAAACCCTCCATACAAAGAACAATGTGAGGCTTACTATCACTTTCCCCCATAGTAACAGAGAAAGTTGCAAGAAGAGGCCATCCAACAGCTTCTACCATGGGCCTTACTAGTTCAATCTGGTGAGAAGAGTAGAAAACTCCCCTTTTCACACCTTGGTTTCTGATAATAGCTTGTGTTCTTCCAATGATGGCTTCACTCTCAAACTTGTCATCTCCTGATGAATTTCTTTTGGGAAGAGCCAGATTAAGAATATTGACATGGCCTCCTTCTTCAACTTCTGGCTTTTGTCTGCGGCTTTTTCCATTAACAGGGGTGTCATCTCTCAGTTTAATCTCTTCTTTAACAATAGAATCATAAATCTCTTCCAGCATTTCTGTAGGAGCACATTCTTCATCTTCATTCATGGCACTCATACGTTTAAAATCTGATTTGGACATTTTAGGCCACACCATTGGGTTATGAGCGTCAGTATTGAGCATTAAAACAGCATATGCAACAACATATGCCGCATCTGCATTTTTAAATAGACCTGGATTATCTGCACAATATCTGCCAAAGACAAGATGCACGTGAAAATATCACTAACCAAGCTAATACCAAACCTCATTAATCCTATATTTTATATATCTGCATAATATATAAGGAATATTATGATACAACATTAAATACTATATTTGAGCTGAGCATATCATTTTATTTTTGTTAGTTAATGATATAGAATACGAAAATGTGAAAAAACCAACTAAATATATTTGTTAAATTATATATCTCACAGTTCAATTCACAGTATTAGATAAAACCTACTGTCACATATCTTTACATGCATTAGTAGATATGTTACATCATAATACATATGAAGAATGGATGAAAACCAGTAGTATTGTATAATCTCCCATAATCAACAATTGAGTGGGCAACAAATGTTATCACTTACCTCTCTGCAAACTTTTCCATGATTCTATCTATCTTTTGGGCTTCCCCTGGAAGTCGGAACCCTCTAAGAAACTCACGGATTGCAGTGTCAAATTTCATTCCAGAAAATTTCATGGAATCTACATAAGCATGCATTACAGACAGGGGAAACTCTTCGTGCTGGCCCAAGTACCCACCAATTGCAGCCTGAAACCCAGAAAAGTTATATAGTCCATATCAAGCTTTATATTCTAACGTCAGAATGTAAACTAAATTGTACCAGATGAGGGTCACAACCTTGTCTACATTGGGAGTGTTTCTCAAGAATAGAGCTACTGAAGCAGGCGAATTTTCCACCAACTTAGTTGACATTAAATGCTCAACTCCTTTTATTGGTTTCCTGTTAAACTGAAATTATTAAAACCATAAGTCAGTCCTCAACTATGGTCTCCGCATTTAACAAGTAAGCTTAGTAATTACGCAAATTGCCTATCCAGCATTCCTTTCTCATTAAAGAATTTCCAAGAGAATATGATCAGTTACCTCTGCAATAGCAGCCTCCAACGTGGTTTTATGAGCCTTTTCCCTCTCAAACTCACTGGCAGAATCTTCCCTGGATCTTATTTCAACAGAATCTTCAGCAAATGCCCCTTTGTAGTGGTTAATCATTCTGAACTCTTCTGATTCCCTATGTGACTTCTCCCAATTAATCAGTGACTTGAGCACATTCACAATGCTCTGGAAAGATAAAGAAAAGTGGGATGAACCAGAAACGCTGGTAGAAATGGTTGTTCCATTAAATAACGACTTCTAATAAGGAAAGCAACAACGAGACTTACTTGAAGTGATAAACCTTTAACTGAACCAGTTTGAGTATTTGGCTCAGCATTTTGAGTGTTTTGAGCTATTTTGGATAGTGAACTAACCTGCATAGAAAATTTGAATATAACCGATATGCCTATAAATATCATAGAGACTTAAATATAACTAAGGTACTGCCTATAAAATTAATTTCGAAGACTATACCATTCGTTCAAACAAGTTTACTGCCTCAATATCACAGTCATAATTCACAAAAATGTCAACAAGAATCTGTGGATCCTTGCATATTTTATCCACCATCCTGCAGAGCCACACTAAATCGAATTATCAATCAAGAAAGGTATAGTGAATAGTAATTTGTCAGCCCAACATATCATGAAAGTTCGTGAACACAAAACTATGCGCACAGTACAATGAATATCATATCAATCCTGAAGCTAGAATATACCCAAGAGCGCTTATTTTTTGGTTGCCTGGAAATTCTAAACCATCCAACGGTCTTAGACCTATCAAGGGAAACAAAATGCCTATTTCACCCTGAAAAGAAAAGAGTAGAGGGTAAAAACAGAAGATGAATATCAAATTAAAAGCATTGCTGAGGTGTCACACTTTCATAAGATTTTCAAATGATATGCATACTTTGAGACTTTCTCTGAACCGCAATAGCAAAACCAAGAATATTCCAGTTGCGTACTGAAACAGAAGAAGAACATGATCACCAAGAAAGAAACAAAGAACGGGAAAAAATGACACATGGTTCCTCAAAGATACATGAATAAAGATAATTTGATTAAACTAGACCTGAAATAAGACAGGGGATTGTGAAAAGGAAGCTCGCAATAAAGCATATGAGAGATATGCCTTCACAGAATCAATAAAATTGAAGTCCTTTGTAAATGAATGGCTAACCCCCTCCAACAAACCCTGAAAAACAAAACAATAGACTGATACTGTATAATCATGAACAATTAGAACAACAAGAAACTTACAACAGATGAGAACCCTGCACATAAAAATTTAGAATAACAAAAATTGATAATATATCAGCCCTTCTCTGATCCTATTTACAGAGATACCTGGAGTTCTATTTGCAAATTGATGTCATTTACTCTTGTGTTACTTCATATGGTGGTCTTGCATTGAAGACATCCATTATGAGATAAGGTCCATTCAGGCCACTAAGTTGTTCTAATACCATAATTTCACTTTAAAGCTATTGTCTAGCTTCACAATAGGAATGGATGAAATTCAAATTAATCAGCCATATGAAGTAATTTGTGTTGAGTATACTTGCCATCTTTCAACTCGTGATTTCAAATATATATAGCTAGGATTGACATATATTTTCAAATTCTAGATTTTTGGACTAAGTAGTTTGTTATCTTATTTTCCAATCCTCATAATTACCATGGCAGGACTAAGTAAAGGTTTTCCAATACGTATTATTTTCAGTTTTCATTCATTTCAACTCATTTTTTATTTTATTTTTCATTTAAAATTAAAATTATTTGAAAAAATCCAATGGGAGAAGACACAGACACATTCATCATTGTACAACCTGAAGAAGTTCAAGAGACAATATCCGCGTCTTGTTTGTCACCTCATCATTACCTTCCTTCATACCCATCTGCCATATTTAAGATGAAGTATGAGGGGGTTGACAAAATGTTTACTACAACATCAATTCAAAAGTGAGGGAACCAACCTTGCAAATAGTGCGGAATACCAACAAAGCATCACGTTGAACTATTCTCATGCTTTCCAAATCAATCCCTCTTGTCAGAAACAAGACTAATTGTTTGAGCAACTACTCTTAGAAAGAAATACAAAAAAAAGAGTGAGTCCATAGTACGATATCACTTCGTAGTTCATACCGTGTTATCTGTTTGCCGTCTTCAATATGCACAGCCTTATCAAGCACAGCCTCTAAGCCCTGTACAACTTGATACAATCTTGTCAAAATAAATACACCATATAGTAATTAGACACATAGATGTACAAAATTTTTACCTTAATATCGGCACCACCAGCCAGATTTTGAAGTTCCTCGAGAGTTGTTGCGGATGCATCCTTGACTTGGTTGAGAGCATCTCCTGAAGTAATTTTTTTCTCGTCTAAATTATCTGAGGAGGTTTCCTTAGGATTTGTGTTTAAATTCTCTGCTTCTGAATCTGCCTCTGTATGTCCACCAGAACCTAATGAAGTTTCATCCTGGATGTTTTGACAATCATTACTAGTGGATATACTACAAAAGCAATAAGACAAAGGAGCTTAATATCATGGGGTTTAAATTTCTAACCAGATCAGCTTCCATTCTCCTGAAAATAATGCTGATCATCTGTGTCAGCATTGCCTTTGATGTTGCTTGGTTTACAGGACTCTTGCTACAAATGCAAATAAGAAAGCTGAGTCCTATTGCCAATGATCACAGCCCTTGAAGACTAATTAGGAACTATTATTACCTGTTCAGTGCAATATTGAAGCATGCCCTGATAATTCCCAGCAAAGGTTCACCGTGCACTGAATTGGGCATAGACATTAATACATAAACATGGATTCAAAAACAACTGAAAAGGAAAACAAGAAAGATGAAAAACACACACGAAAGGGTGGGGGGAGCAACCCATGGTACCACAGTACCATAAACATACTCAGATAGCAAACTTAACTTGAACTAAAAAAAATTCCTGTTGAGCATAGAGGCTATAATACCATGACAACAGCCATTAATAAAATGTTAAGCTATCTCAAACCGCAGCTACCGATAAAAACAATTAGCCTGGTATACAAAGAACACAGCATGATTACTGGAAAACTCGTGGGAATCTGTTCAATGTCACCAGTTTTATTATATCACGTGAAATGATGACAAATGAAGATAATTAAACTGAGACCAGTCTTTCACATATCTCTTTCCAGTTAAGTGCGCTGTGGTTTATGATTACTAGAATTGGTGTAAAATCCTCTTAATAAATGAAAAGAAATATCAAATATGTAACTTAAGCCACTTTTAAGAAAAATTCTTTTGAAAATACTGTCCTTATTGACTGCAACTATAGCACACAATAGGACCACTAATTGGAGTTTCCTTGATATTTTATACGGCGAAGGTTCAATTTTACCTATAAACATATCTCGAAAGAGCTACTAGCACAGTAAACATATTTTAGGTGTAAAATTATCGATGAACATTAAAAAGTAAACCGATAATGTCAATTCCATTAACTTGGGCTAACGGTGTTACTTTTTTGTTCGTGTGAGTCCCACCTATTTTTTAACCGAAAACTAACGCCGTCAAGCAAAGTTAACGGAATTGGCATTATTGGTGTACTTTTTAATGTTTATGGGTATTTTTGCACCCGTAAAATGTTTTCTGTGCTGGTAGCTCTTTCAAGAAATATTTATAGATAGAATTGTACCTTCACCCTATTTTATATTATCAGCAGATATATACAACAAGAAAATGGACTCAGTTTTATATCACAACAAGCATACCTCTGAACTTTGTGGATGCCACAGCAGTAAGAAGTACCTTCAGCAGTTGAAGGATAGTACTGCAGGTTGATTCTTAAAATTGAATAGGTACAATTAGAAGAAACATATTTGGTCAGTATTGCCAACGTGCAGTGACTCATACCTGTCTGGAGATGAATTGTCAATGCAACTGCAAACCATGTTTAGAATGTTTGTAAACAGCATGGAATTTTTAGTATCATCTAGCCCAGGATCTCCCTCCAAATGATCATAAGCAATAAGTTTCTGTGGTTACAATCAAGAAGCAGCATAAGCTAACGAACTTTTGAAGATTTATTATAAATATAAAGCATAAGAGTTATGTGAACTATGTTTTCCAATATATTTAGTGCTAGAAACGTTAAATAATGGGATGAAAGGGCTTCTCCCTTTCTTCAACCATGTGTAAGGACTTCATAGTAGTAAAGCATGCACATACATGAAGACAGTCTAAAGCAGGTTCTAGGATTTTCAAGTTCTTAGTCTCAAATGCAAGTCGAAGGGGACTTAAAACAAGCTCTGCATCAGCTTCTTCAAGACTTTGCCCAGCATTAGCCAATACTGTACTAACATTTCCACTCTTGGGCCTGTCACTATGCTCTGCCTCTTCAGAAACATGCTCACCCTTCTGTGACTGATTTGCTTCTGTTGTGGTTGCAGCCCCACCTTCAGCTTTGAGGGTACTAGCACAGAACGAAATAATTCAAATGTTAAAACTAACTAAAGGGCTTAAGGTTCAGTAATGGAAAGCTTGACCTAACTCTCACCAAATAAGGATGACTCAGCTTCCTGAAACTTATTTAATAGATACCTTGCCTCAGGAAAACTGTACAACTATGATGATATTAATTGAACCAAAAGGTGTTCGTATTGAATCTAGAGAAATATATTACAAGAACACCTCACTTAAAGAATCTGTAATGGAACCATTATACTCTCGGCTATCAGGTCAAGTATTTTTACATTTCCTGGAGGAGTGACAAGATAAAATTAGAGTAGAGTAGGATTAGTACTTCACGCCAAAAAACCTCAAGGGGGAACACCTTAATGTCTGATTTCTAGGAGACTATCTTAAAATCATACCAACCCAAGATATGGAACCTAGAAGTAAAAGAAGTCAGGTAAGCCTCACAGAATTGTAGTGCCTTTAGCAATGACTATCAAAATTAAAACAGGAATGTTGTCCTTCCAAGACATTTACCTCCCAGCGTCCGTTGAGGGTGCTGCTTGATTGATCCCACTTAAAATGGCCTGCTGTCTCTGGTTAGCTTCTTTCGTGATATCTGAAATGAAAACAGAGGGCACTAAAGTGACTAACGAAACAACTAGAATATCAGTAGACAGTACAAAATAATGTCAAAGAAAAGCAAAAACAAAAAGGAACTGCGAAATGATGTGTCTAAAGCTGTAAATTAAACCAACCTATATAAGTCCGAATAGCTTTCTGGAGATCAGAATGCTTCCTGCTGGAACACTCTTTGAGCATTGCCTCGAATGCTCGAGTTACGAAACCCCCAGCTGCAGCTCCAGCCATTTCTTCAGTCCCTCCAAACCAACTACACTCCGCCTGACGGAAAAAATTTCAAACGCCCCACGTCACCATCATTTCAATTGAGAAACAAAAATGGATTCCATCGAAACAACATGCTTTTTTCATAAAAGATTCGATAGAAGTTGAGTGCTTTATCAAGAAGTTTTTCTCGTCTGAGGGATGTGAGGGCCGTAAAGAGAAGGAAATGGAAGAACAAAATGAACAGAACAGAGCATTGGAAAATAGAGAAAGCTGCACCTTAGAAATGGTAAGGGGGAGAGGGCATTCTGATGAAACGCAGATCTAAGAGAAGCAACGAAATGGTGTAGAATAGGGGATCTGTTCGTATTTAATCGTCCGTTTTCATGTTCATGCGTGATCTGTTCGGTTCATGCACAACCTCAGAACGTTCCATGCAGAATTACGGATGCTGCCGGTCGCACACAAACAAGAGGCCACTATAGTTTTTTTTTTCTTGGCAAAAACTTAGGTCCACCATTAACAAAAAAGGAAGGGAAATGTCTTGTTTGTTTTGGGCTTCGGTCCATTTTTTTTCATAGAACACAAAGGATGAAATATGCTGGGCCCTGTCCGTCTATTTGTGACCTTCTTCTATGATTTTTTATATTTTTATTTTATTTAATTAGTATTAGTATTCAACACTTGCTTACTTGGTGAAAAATGAGCCAAGTACCTCAATTTAATGCGTGTTTTGTATCAAAATCGTGTTTGTAATATGCCCTGATTAATGGCATCAGCGCAACGGCAAAAATAAAAAAAGATTAATGGCATCAGCGTCCATGCTCAGTTTATTATGGCTTTTGGCCTTTTGTTATTTACCAGCATTTGTGCAGTATGCCTTTTGTTAAATAATAAATCTTTTTCTCTTGACGCCACCAGCCCACCCCCATGAGCAGCTCATGTGGGATTTGACTAGGATGGTAGGAATTAACATATGCAATGAGCTCATTCTTTCGCCCCCTTTTTTTTGGTAAATTCATTCATGAGTGGGATGATGCTGAACCTCCTTTTTCCCGCTGAACGAATCTTGCTGGTTTGGCAAATGAATCCCAATTATTAAGATACAATGAGGAGGAGGTCCACCGTAAAGTTCCAAGTGGCGTGTGGGTGGCCCTGGATATGTTTGGTGATGTAATAGATGGGCTAAAGAGAAGCGCAACAACAGAATCCGAGTGTTCATGATGAACATCCAAGTGTACATTTTGGCTTTACTCAGATTCTTTTATTTGATGCACACACGCGGAAGAGGGTCAATGGCTGGTCGGTGACACCCTTTATTCCAAATCACAAAAGGACGGTGGGAAAAGAAAAGGGAAGATGACAGTAGTGAAAGCAAGAAGAAAGGTAGGCAGTAGCTAGATTCCACCGCCACCATCACCTTCCCTCGGCTTTATAAACAAGCCGTGGGGCGCCTCTGAACTTCCCCCTTCCCCTTCTTCTTTGATTTCTGATGGAGTTCTGTGTTGAGGAGTCCATCTCAGGTTTGACATTAGGCCAAGCCATATACGAGGCTGCTCTAATAATTGCAGTTCTGAGATGGGTGTTCTGCTGGGTTTCCAAAGTCATCCATGATCGGAGGAGGCAGGCCTCTTCAGATTCATCTTCATGGGTGAGCTGCCAGATGATAAGAGACAGTACTCTCACTCTTAGGACCTTTGGCGAAATGGTGGAAAGACTGCCAGAAACACAGGACACGTGTGCTGTGTGCCTGAACGTGTTAAGAATGGAGGATGAGGTTAGAGAGCTCATGAACTGTGACCATGTATTTCACAGAGAATGCATAGACAGATGGTTGGATCATGATCATGACAATCACAACCCCACCTGCCCACTCTGCAGAGCTCCTTTGCTCACCTCCTCTGATTCACAAACCCCTGCCTGCATGCCCCCTTCTCACCCCAGCTGGGCTGTGGAGAGGCTTCTCTATCTCTTCGGGGACGATCTTCCCCTTTGCTCTTAACAGTTATAGGGCACATTCGTTATTTGTCCTTTTTTTATGTTTGTGAATTACATAGGTTATAAGCCTGGGTATGGCCTCTCTGTATAGACATTTTTATCTTCTAAATTTTGACCAAATCTATGCTATGCATTCTTTGGAAATCTATCATTATTTACATGGCTACAGGGAATACAAGCCTCTTTGTTGTAATTTCTCTAGTTATCCAGTATCTCTCTTATTGTGATTCCAGTTATTATGCCACAATTCCAATTGCTTTTTCAAATTTTGGTACCCAGGTTTTATTTGAGTATGACCCCAAAAAAAACATTGGTAACTTGCTCTTCGGAGCAAGACACAGATTCAATTCCTTAAGTTCCACGTTGTGAAAACTTGCTGATATCTTTTGAACAAAAAAAAAAAAAACTTGCTGATATGGCTGGCGCGTCCTAATTTGGATTCTCCACAATAATAATAATACTAAAATGCTACAGGAAAGAGAGTATATAAAGAGATGAATGTACATATAACACACTAATTTTTTTTCTTTATTTCTATTTCTTACATCACTATATGAATCAAGTAACCCATATTAACAAGGAAGCAATTAGCATATGGCTTCACCTCAGCCACCTTTACTTTCTGCACACAAGAGTTCCATGTGGTGGGATGGTAAGGGTAGTACTAGTAGTCATCCCATCCCCTGAACAAAGTTTAGATGACCGACTCTTGAATGATCAGTGTGTATTTTCTGTTATTTGAATGTAAAAATAAACGAAATACGCAAAGGCTCTCACTTTTTTATTTGATTTCTCTTCGGAGTTTCAAATAGCTCGCAGGACACTTGAGTGGTTTCTTGAGAAGCGACGAGATAGGTAATTCCTACCTGCCATGTTTGATTAGTGTGGAATTCTGTCACAAACAATTGTTTATTGAATGGTGATCCATATAAATACACAACCATATTATAAGATTCGAGATCCATATGATACAAAATGCTGATGACTTGACACGTCTCGAAGGAGATAATGGTACAAGTAGTATGTTTGATCAAAGGACTAGGTGAAAGCTCAAACAGACGACAGAACGTCCATACAGCGAGACGCATTTTATTAGCAGATAGGGGTCTTTTTCACAAGACATCTTGTACTTCCTTCAACGTTAATACTTCTAGTGCATACTACGCATAATTCCATGCAAGTACCCACCAGCCATTACAAGCGACACGAGTGACACAACGCCTGCTGGAAAGACTTTCCCTGTTCTCTTAAAACGAGAACCCATCACCCCAAGAAGTGCTCCAGAGATACCTGCATGTTAGCAGAATTCATGTGAATGCAGAGCATAGTATCATCCGGTGTCACTACATTAAGAACTTAGAAGCATTGATCTAAAAAATTATCAATTGGAGATTACTCCTGGTAATTTGCAACTAGCTTCTATAATCTTGGGAAGAACTTTGATATAGGCGAGCAATCACCGGCAAATTAAAATATGATATGTCAAACTGATCCATGTTGGAATACTGCCACAAGTCTCATTTCTCCATGACAGTGGTTGTTACCAAAGCCACCATTATCAAATGGGAAGCCATGATCAAAGCAACATTGATAGATAGACACACACACACATGAGAAAATCCGCCATCAAAGGAGCTCCAAAGCAAGCATACAACAATAACAACAAAGTCTTATCCTATTACGTGGGGTCGGCTACATGGACTGCACGGCGTTATTATGCTTTATCAACAACCAAATATTTGGATAGATTATTAGCCAAAAGATCTCGCTCAATGACTTCATTGAGGGTTCTTTTTTGTCATCCTTTTCTTCATACTACTTGATCAGCCCTCCTCACTCGTATATGGAACATTTTTAATATTTTGCTATGGTTAAGAAATAATCATCTCCTATAATTTTTTAAAGCACACTAATAAGTCCATCGTACAATTTCTTGGTTCAAATGAATGCATAAAGCACTAATGGAACTACAATCAAATCTATTAACAAATAACACATGTTCTTAGCTGGAATCCTAACCCACATTTCACCGGCATATACAGTGTCGACGTTCCACACAAACTGATCACTTACCAAGACCCATAGATGATGCAAAAACAGGTCTCGCAGGCAGTTCTGTATAAACATAATACAACAGAGAGGCAGATAATCCTCCTGCTAATAGTGACTTCTGGCTGCCACCTTTCAAATAGCCCATTACGCCACCCACTACCAAAAAAAAAAACAACATAAACAATATTATTTTTCAGATAATCGAAGTCTATTCTAGTCCAAAAGCCATACTAAAACTATGTTGCTAAGTACCTACATATCTATCAGACTACGAATTACTCTGCACCTAATGCAAAAGCTATCTAGAGCCTTACATATACGAAACTTAACAAGTTCTGAGATCAAAAGGAAGCCAATTGAAACTATTGACCACACCAACATATCAGACAAAGGTATCAATGTAGTCTGTTAATTTTATTTTATTTTTTAAAATCGCGTACAGTCCAACATGCTTTTAATAGAACTCAAGCAATATCCGGAAAACGCTAAACAGACAACGTATCTACCCCGTTCTATGTTTTATAAGTAGAGAAGAGTAGATACAGACATAAGGACAGAAAAGCCATTACATGAGACAAGATCTTGGAAAACCTATCCCTATCCCTGAGGCAACATAAGCTAATATAGCATCAAGGCCTAAGAGTGAGAGAATAAAGTAGCAGAAGTTTCAGGCATTACCTCCAAGGAGCCCAGCATATGCTAAAGTAAATTTCTGAGACGTTAACATAGCCATCTGTGTGTCTCCCTCCGGTTCTCTTTTACCCACGTTATGATCCCTTCCTCCTACACTACTGTCACCTTCGCCGCCGGAATGAGTTTGGTCACCAAATCTGTTGCCGGCACCACCAGTACCATATAAATAGGATTGATTGGCGTCAACAGGTTTGGCCGTGGAGGGCTGGGAAGGGGAAGAAGCAACGCAAGCGGACAAGTATTGGTTCTGCGTAAGAAGATGCGTCTGATAGAATCTGTCCCTCAATTAATTCAGACCTTGAAGCAGCAGAGATGAGGGATCAGAGGAAGATCGGCGGCTTCTAGTAATGTGAATGGCAGATGGCAGTTCATGGCGACGATCACCGCATCCGGGTGGTTCAAATTGAGAGGTACGACCATGCGGAGGAGTGCTGGTTCTGGGCCCAACATCGAATAGGGCTACTCCGCCATCACCACTCCTGACGAATCTTCTCAGTAGGCCATTTTTATGTATGAGGATTCGATCATGTACTTCTCACCGCTTTCTGGGCTTTTCTTTATTACGAATTTCAATCTTAAACGACGTACGAGTGCAGGCCCATTATGAAACCATTAACATGCCCATCCTTTCAACTTTTTTATTCATTATTTTGAATAGTTTGACTTATTCAAAATTTAATTTAGATTTAAATTAAAAAAAATCAGGGTTAATACAATCTTAAGGGACCAAAGATTGTTTTAACTATATGACCAAAGAAAAAAGATTGTTTTAACCAAAAAATTATTATGTTGGATGTTTGTTGTTGATATATGTTCATGTTCTTTTTTTTGGGCAGAATATAAATAATTTCAATAAGAACTCACAGACAGACATGTGCTAAGTAAACCGACAAACTAAAGAGAGAACAAAATTTGCTTTTGTTCAATGGCCATCCTTAAGAACTTTCGTTTTTCCCCCTTATATACAAGGCACGAATACATTTCCTCTCATAATCTGAGTAGGCTCATAAAAATATAGACAAGGCAAATAGTAGAAATCAAGAGATCTACGTGGGACATCTTGGTGTGTCTGGAACCTCTGGGTAATTAGATACCTCCATCACCAAGGGATGGACATCTTTAGAAGGATTATATTGTTGAATCACCACCACTGAGGCGGTGGTAGAGAAATCTGAAGATGCCAAGTAGCTTCCGATAGGACCTAATTCTTGGCAGTCATTGTTCGTTACCAATGGGGCCACTGGAGGCATCCTCCCCACCAATACTAGATTGCTCTTATTCATTTCCTTCAGAGCTGTTATTACACCTCCTTTACTCTCTACTAATCTTTCTTCATACCTCATTGACTCTTGGTTTGAGCTTTGAGCACTCATAAACTCCAACCACATTTGATCGTCCTCTTGCTTGTCAGAGTCTGAACTAATATCTCCTTCTTTTATAACTTTCTTGTCTTTGTTTGCTGTCACGACCACTAAATTAGCCCCGAACGTGAATGTATTTCCTGGTGGCGGTAAAAACTTCACCACTACTAGCAAAATTCCAGGGTGCTCTGCCATTCTCATTCCATAGGCCAGCGCTTCTCGGTCGTCGCGGCCTCCAAAGAAGGGTACCATTACTTTATAGGACACGTCGCTGGCTTGTACTTGGCTTGTCCCTCCGAGCCCACGATCCACTAAAATGCCCACAGAGCAAGGAGCATGGGTAAGCACATTTTGGTTTGCGAGATGGAACGAATGTCCAAGTGACTCCATGTATCCATTAGCGCGCTGGTGTTTGTGAAATGGGAGGATGATCAAGGCTGCTCGTTTGAGGTGAGCACTGGTACATATGTCCTCATGGATGGTGTTGAGAGCAGAGATGGCCGTCAAGGGACGAACATTCACACTACTCAGTTGGCCATAGGCCTCAAATGGGATCACCATTTGGTCTCTGCCCTCCCGTATCTTGTTCCAAAAAGGAAGGCCGTTGTTTCGTGCCTTATGAACCATTGATATGGCTGAAGATCGTTCTGATAGCTCCATCAAGTGCATTGCGTATATGCAGAGCTTTCCTCGTTTTCGGGTTCCGCGAGAAGACTCTATTAGATTGATGAGAGTAGGAATGTTGCGTGTACTGTGGAAGCAAGCGAGCACTCGCAATTCTGCATCTTGATCTTTACGTTGAATTGTTTTGTGCTTGTAAGGAGCTCCCCTACGAGCTGGCCTATACACAGCCATCACTATTGGGGTTGTGATAAAGGTGGTGAACAATGCCATTACTACACATATGGCAAATGCCTGATCATTCAGTACCTGCACTCGAAGAAATACACATGCTTGAGTGATTTCCATATTCATTAGTAGGGATTAAGGGGACAGGCGCTATCAAACTGGGAGAATAAGTTGTGAGGGGGGATATTTACCTTGCGATCCTTGCCAATGTTGAGAACAATGAGTTCTACCAAGCCTTTGGTGTTCATAAGGAAACCAAGAGCAAGGGCTTCTCGGAAAGGAATTTTACATAAAGAAGACACAACAACTGTGCCAACAATCTTCCCGAAGCAAGCAGTAAATATGACTAGAAATAATAACCCCCATGAAGTTCCTCCACTTATAGTCGCCACATTTGTTTTCAACCCACTAGACACAAAATAAAGCGGTAGAAAAAGGCTAGAGATGATGTCCTCAAGCTTCTCAATTAGGACCCCGGCAAAAGGACCATCTTTGGGCATGACAATGCCAATGATAAATGCCCCAAACAAGGCATGAATGCCTATGGTGTCTGTGGCAAAACTAGCAGCCAGGACTATTAAGAAAGTGAAGCATATGTAGAGTTCCTTAACAGGCTCACCCTCGGGGGAACGCCTGGCCATGAATGAGAGAAGTGGCCTGACAGCAAAGATACAGAAAAGGACAAAAGCAACACCACACAGCAGTACCCACAAAGGAGTGAGAGGAGAAGTGTTAGAGCCGGAGAGGGCAATGGCAAGAGCAAGAAGAATCCAGGCGGCAATATCATTGATGGCAGCAGCAGACATGGCAATACGACCAATGTCGGTAGTGAGGAGCTTGAGCTCGGCAAGGATACGAGCGAGCACAGGAAAGGCGGTGATGGAGAGAGAGACTCCCATAAAGACGAGGAGGGGGACGGGTTGGACGCCTTTGGAGATGGTGGATCGAAGAACAAAAGAGGTGCCAATGCCGAGAACGAAAGGGAGGGATATGCCGGCAACGGCAATACATAAGGCCATATGACCAGTTCGTCGAATGGAACGCAAGTCGAGCTCGAGACCGACGAGAAACAAGAAGAACAAGAGGCCAACGTTGGCAAGGGTGTCAAGAACAGTAAGGCTTTTGTGGGGGAAGACGGTGTTGACAAAAGTGTGGCTTCGGCCAATTGCGGAAGGGCCAAGTATGATTCCTCCGATGATTTCAGCAATGACACGAGGTTGACGGAGGGGGCGTAAAAGGAGGGCAAGGAAGCGAGTGAAGGAGACGACGAGGCAAATCTGGAGGATCAAGAGGGGAAGAGCGAAGTCGAGGGGGTTTTCGTGCTGGAAGGAGCCATTGGAGGTGGCCTTCATGGGGGCAAGGCATGTTGTTGGAGGAGTGGGAGTGGCCATTGGATGAGATGAAGAGAAAGAGACAACAAGGGGGAGTGGTATACAGAGGAGTTAATAAAGGAAACACGCATGGATGGACAACAAAAGATGCTAAGAATAGGAGTCAATGGGGCGTTAGTGTGCATGCTCGCTCGCTCTCGACGTTGGACATGCCAACACACAACCATGCACGCCGTTCTCTCCCATTCTGGATGCCCCCCCCCCTCTCTCTCTTATCCTCCACCTCTCCCCTTTCATTCATTCCTGTTTTTTATATTCCTCCCTAACCATCTTTTCAATTCTTTACTTAAAAATGCATGGCTTCCCTCCACCTTCTTATGTTTCACCAACAAACGGATTAGCTGTCGTCAACCAAAAAAAAAAAAAAACAAACTGAATCAAACTTCTTCTTTTTAACCAAAACATAAAAAACTTCTTCATTCAATCACAATATTCAAAGACTCTCCCGTTACATTTTAACTATAGACTTAAACCTACACATCGTATAATCATGCTTTAACCGTGTTTAACATTAGTTCCAACAAAACAGAGATTGCCATTTGCGATAAGTTAATTAAATCCACACATTTATAAATCATTTTACAAAAAGTTAAATGGTCGGGTTTTAATTCAACAAATTTTTTTTAAAATCAACGAAGATATTCAATCTATGTGCATGCATGGTCATAAATCTTAGGGAACGATCATTGTTCTTGACGCCATCAACGAGGTAAATGAGCATGGAATTACCACGGTTAAATAAAATTAGGATTTGATACGGCAGAGGAAAGACAGGAAGGAGATTAAAATAAATGCACATAGATATCACCCTCATTAGATGATAATGTAGCGGGGACAATGAAAATGGTGCGAGAAATCAAACTCATCATACCTAATTTTGGTAAATATAGAGGTAAATATGTTATATGGTATGAGCATTTACTGGCCGAAATGTGGTGGTGCATCTAGATTCTAGACACTGTTCCTATATTTACCCCATCCCTGTTTGTGTGTTCTAGAAACTGGCAATGAGATCAGGTTTGACCGAACCAAGAACAGAATTTGTGATTAAGATCGGTTTGTGTGCAGGATAAATAAAAACGGGGCAGATAAAAAAATGTTTTAAAATTATATATACCCAAATAAAAATGATTTTTTCCCTATGTTTTTCTTCCTTCCATTATATTATATAGAAGCATTAAAACTAGTCATTCGGTAATTTCTCAATTAACTAGCCGTTATTCTTGGTGTGTTTGTTCAAACTAGAATTCGATCTTCCCCCAAAGTTCCCTCAAAAAAAAAAAAAAGGCATGATATCTTTCTTGATTCTAAGGTCGCAGGCCACATGACTTGAAGCAGAAAGACAGAGTATGATGGAACGGCTTCATTTGTACTCCTATATGCCAAATGACACTGGATTCGTCCTTTTCCTTTGAAAATATGTCCTCCAGTTTGTGATATTTGACTGTTGCGTCTTTCTTGACAGCTTAGTTTGAATGCCTCCTTTATACTGGTGTCTAATGATAACCAAAGTATAATTAAGACTTGATTCTATCTTTTGTTGTTCAGGTTAGGATAGAGTCGTGGTGCAGAGAGCATAAGGCAAAATCTATAAAACAGAGAAAAGAATGTAATCTGATTTCCATTAAAAAAAATCTCGCCGTGACTTGCGATGAGACATGAGCCATGGGGATTCCCTATAACAATTGGAGGGCCCAAAACTGACAGGGTGAACCTCCGAGCACCGACTGAGACAAACCTAGGAATGGGCTAGACATAAATGTATTTATCAAATTTTTTCTACAGAGAGAAGTAGAATGAAGGGGGGAAGGGTCATGAAGAGGTGATGTTGGAGGCAGTGGATGTGGACTTGTCGAGGATAGACCACATAACGTGAACATCTTCATAGCCACACGCCATGACTTGTCCCTGCAGATCCATGATTCGGTTGTCTTGCCCTGCATACACTCACACACACACACACACACAGAGAACAAGAAGGGAAATCAAGACATGGTAAAAGAAAAGGTGGAGAGTGTAGAATGAATGAATGAATAGAAACCTGGGGGAGACTTGTTAGGGTCCCTGGGGGGCTGGTTGTTGAACAAGGTGCAGGCTTTCCTGAAGGGAGAGGTGATGGTCTTCTTCCAAGAGGCCATGTATGAATGCTTTGAATGGTTGAAAGGAGGGTGATGAAGTGGAGGGGTTTATATATAGGAGTGAATGCAAGAGAATAATAAAACAGAGGCAAGATCCGTGAGATAGGGTTATGGAAGAAAGCAACATCTTGATTTTGGGTTTTCCTTGTCAACCAAACACTCCACCCACTGCGCACATGCCTCTCCCTTCACCCACGTGATTCCTTTTCTATTTAATTCCTCCCTCATCCTCATCCTCATCCGTACTCTTCCCTGTTCCCCTGTTTTTGATTCTAACCATCCAAACACAATCACCCCCTCATATCTAGCTATTTCCATGTAACCAAACCAAACCATTGACTCTCAGGCCTAAGCCCTGCCTCCATTGTGGGCCCCTCCATATTACATATCTTCACATATTTCTAGCTTTGCTTGTGCCGTCTAAGGACAAACCCCCATGGGACGACGCTGCCCTTCATTCTAATCATGCCTTCACAATGACATTCACTACTGTCACCTCCCACTCAAACCTTGTCTCATTCAATCAAATGTATATTCAGGCTATGATTTTGGTTGCGTTCCAAGTAAAAGAAGTGAAAATTATTAATACGACCTTATATCTGGGAATCTGGAACCCCATGATCTTGTGACAGGGACACATCTGGCTTTTTTTGGTAATTTATTTATTTGTTTAGATTTGATGATAAACATGATGGTCAGACGCAACCTCACGATGGCGTGATAATTATAATGCTGCAGAGGATGCATGCATCAATGGAACAGTGCATCCCCTCTGACCAGAGAGACGTTGTTTCGTTAAATCCTATTGGCCTCCACATGCAGGGCGACTGACGGGAATACTTATAAATTATTGTGTCTGTATTAAAATTGACAATGTTGAGATTTTTATTGGCAATGAATAGAGTGAGATGATTGGTGCCTGCGTTTCGCCTCACATGCATACACCCTCCATCTTTCCCCGTTCAATTCAATGGCGTGGTCGCCCGCTCTCTTCACTTTCTCCTTTTTAAAGTCCCTCTCTGCCTTAATTACCACATTTTTAATTCCACCCTCCTTTTTCTTAATTAGTTAGTGTCGTAGCAGGAGCACTATATGATTGACCATGGCATTTTGAATTTGAATATAATACATTAAGCTCAAAGCTCAACTTCTTTTACTCTCGTAATTTGAGCCCACCATGAATCACATTCGTGAACCTCACCTCATCTCTGGTCAATTCAATTCAACTTTATATAATACTCCCTGTTCACAAACTTAGAGGCGGTCTAACACGCCAATAAAATTAAGAATCCGCTGCTTTATTTCATGTGCTCCTTATATTTTGGCTTCAGTTCGCCTTTATAGATAAATAAAGTAGTATTCTCTTCCTCGTGGAATGAATAATACTTTTAAAGTTTTTCAGTTTCAAATATAAAACGCTCAACAAAAATAAAAAGGAATCACCGGCCCATAGCCTGAAAGAACATGCATATATTCATGGCTCGTCGCTGGATTAAGAAGGCTGCTTATAAATTCCATATTTTATGTCAGGCTGGATGACATACACCCTTGTGTATTAAATTGGACCTTTGACAAAATGTAAGGCACCTGGTTTTTTATTTTAGTAATTAAATAGATGTTATGCATGCATGTAAATAATCCTACCAAACAAATTGGAGGGATGAAGGAGTGGAGTTAGATCTTGGAAATGGTACGTACCATCAGGATGAACGAAGCATGCACGATGCTTCCATTAAACCACATAATCAACCAACTAACAAGCTCTCTCCCTCTCTTCTATTCTATGCCCTGTTTAAATATGTCGATGCTTCCATTAAGTGCCATTTCTTGATCAATGTGAATTGATTAAAAGTGCTTTATAATAAGGACTAGATGGAGTATTTCGTTAGAAATCAAATTAAAGTTTATATTGGGCACAATTAGGTAATTGGATATTTGTATTGCAAATTAAATTGTCATTTAAGCAATGTTAAAGTTTTTGTTTATTGGGTACCATGCGCCATCCCCTCGTCGGGGATATGAAGATCCTAAAGTCAACCATTTAAACACCACCCCCTCCCAAAAAGAATAATTTCTTCCGCTCAATTCTTTATGTATTCCCATTTTGTAATTCATGCACCCCATTTTTTTTTATCATATGATATATATATTAACTTAATTCGGCCCACTTTATTCTTCCGCAACATGCTGCACATTGTCCATTTAATTCAGTTTATTTCTTTCTCTCTTAGAAAAAAAGTTGTTGAACATTGACAAAAATAAAGATAATGTGGATTGTATTGTATTACAATATTACATGTCGTAAAACTCAATCAATTGAAGCCGCTCCTTCACTGGCTAGATTGTAAATTGTAAATGCAATTAGTTTAATTAGTCTCGTGTTCATATATTCCGCCATCCAGTTTAAATATTCAAGCTACATAGCCAGAGAAGAGGCCCACATTTCCTCAACGGGCTTTGCCACCCTCAGGCCCATCAGGAAGTTATTTTATTTTATTTTTTTAAAAAAAGAAAAGGGACAGGCACTGATGTCGGGGGGTGATGCGTGACGCGGTGATGATGGGGATGAGGACGGGAGGGCCTCATGTTTCATGAGTCCGGATCCTCTCAGCGTTCCACCCTCAGTGTCCCTCAGCGTCCAGATCTGGACCGTTAAATTATTTTAATCGTGGCCGTCTATTGATTTAACGATCACGATTAAAATAATGAACGGTCCAGATCTGGACGCTGAGGGTGGGACGCTGAGAGGATCTGCGTGCCATGTTTCATTGGGTTACGATGATATGAAATGAAGTCACACTCAGGGATGCTTTCAATTACGAATCATTTGGAAAATAACAAAAGGACCACACTTTCTGACCGCGGGGCCATGTTTTTGTTACCCCGACAATACTTCCGCCACGTCAAAATATCACTTCCAATCACCTTTCCCCTATCCCAACTTATATAACTACCTTTCATTCCCAACACACACCAAACTCATTCTACTCTTTTTTTTTTCCTCGGAGATACACAGGATTTTGTACCCTTCAGTAAACTAAAACGTGCCAAAATGATCCCTTATTTTTTTTAGTTAGTTTGTACTATGGAAGAGTAGCATTTGTATGAGTTTCAAAATTCCAAACCCCTTGATTATCTTGCCACCCGCAATACATGAATCTGACCTTTAATATGGCTCGTTGATATACAAATGACTCGGGAATCTTTTTTTTTTTTTAAATAAATAAATATAAAAAAAGTGACTCGGGAATCTGATCCATTTATTTACAACTTATTACAAGATAGAATAAAAAGTGAATGCTTTCTTACTCGTGTGGATAAGCTTGGGGGTATGTTGGATCAAAAAAAGGATAAGCTTGGGGGTATTTTATTTTATCGAGGGGCATGTCCAATCACAAAGGACACTTTTTGTGGGCAATGGGCTTTTTTCGTTGCCGACAATTCCCATTTTGGCGGGTTGATGGGGGAATGGGAAGCCCGGGTGCCCCTTCCCTTCTAGTTTTGTGCCGCTTTCACATCTTAGGGGCTTATTTGGTTGAAGGGGAGAAAATAAGATGGGATGCAAAATAAACTCTTCTTTTTATTTAGGGAAAATTCCAAAAAACTACACCCAAAATATGTAAAGGATAAATCAGTACATCGAAATTCAGAAAAGACAAATCAGGCGGGTGTCAGAAAAAAGACCAATCTGTCATTTTGAAATTTCGGCCAAATTACCAAAATACCCTTCATGCACACTTCAGAATAACAACATGATCATCGGAATTAACACCTCCGGATTCGGTATTAACAACTGGAATTCTTCTTTAACAATTAACAAATTTCAGGACCAATAACAACACATAACTCGCCATTAACAACTCCGGATTCGTTATTAACAATTCCAATTTCTTCTTTCAACACTTAACAAGTTTCAGGGCCAATAACAACACTCACCTCGCCATTAACAACTCATGATTCGCCATTAACAACTCTGATGTTGTTATTGCGACTGAGGGCTGAAGGGTATTTTGATAATTTGGCCGAAATTTCAAAATGACAGATTGGTCTTTTTTCTGACACCCGCCTGATTTGTCTTTTCTGAATTTCGATGTACTGATTTGTCCTTTGCATATTTTGGGTGTAGTTTTTTAGAATTTTCCCTTTTATTTAATATAAAAAATTGCAGGGGAAGACCCAAAGCAGGAATTAATTCTAGATCCCTCCTATGAGCCTATCATCTTATTTTTTTCCTCTAAATTAAAAATTTTATTAAAAGATATGAGAAAGGATAAAAAATGAAGCCATCTCCTCCGTTTAAATTAAACATGCCCTAAAAGCCATACCTAACCTTCGTCCGCATGTGCTGTTCGGTTGCCCCACCCCATTGAATGATTCATTGATTCAATTCACATGCTTATTCTTTTATTTATTCACCGTCCTTTAGCCGCGTCCTCCCTCCTCCTTTCCCTCTTTTGCCTTTTTCCTTCGTCCTGATTCCTCATCTCCGAGTAGTTTCCTTCATTCTGTCCTTTTCCTCCAGCAATCGCTCTTCCTTTTGTCATTCGCATCGACGCATTCATGGAGGAAGCTAACGGTATTAGCCTTTCATCTCTGTTTCACTTTCTCCAATTTCATTCAAATATCTTCCGGAATTCTGTTGTCTCTTCCTTCTGGAATACTCTCGATTCAGCTTTCTGATTTCGTGTATTATTAGTCAATTGGGTGATTGTGAGATCCTCTTTTTTCACCCTTCAACTCGCTTTACATTAATACGGGATTCAAAAAGACACTCCTTTAACTCTGAACAAAGCTTGATGCTTTTCTAACTGTTCTGTATCATGTTTATGACTTCGATATGTATTTTCTCATCCTCTTTCCATTTTGATCACCATGTACTTTTGCTTGGATTGTATTTGCAAATCTTCGAGAACTTGTTTAGGAAGCAATTAAGGTATTTGAATTTAACACCGAGTGTGCGGACTGGTGATGGACTAATTCTGATTTTATTGATCCTTGAAATTCCGCGCCAATTGAATACCTATTCTGTAGAAGTCGATGTCCGATTTGGTTTGTTGATCTCGTTCCTTTTCCGTTACCTTCTTTATGGCAGTGATCGAAGCTAAGGATGGAACTGTATCGGTAGCCTCTGCATTTCCTGGTCACCAGGAAGGTAATGCTGACCTACGCATGCGTTGTAGTGTTTTAACCAATTCTTGTTGATATTGTTCTAGAATCTTATTACTTTTCTTTTGTTGTTGCATTTTGCTTCATTAGCTGTACAGGATAGGGACCACACTTTTTTAAGAAAAGCAGTTGAAGAAGCATATAAGGGTGTAGAATGTGGAGATGGCGGCCCTTTTGGTGCTGTTATAGTTTGTAACGGAGAAGTAGTTGTTAGTTGTCACAACATGGTCCTGAATCACACAGACCCAACTGCCCATGCGGAGGTGACTGCAATAAGAGAGGTCAGATCATAAATAGCCAAAAGTGTTACTTGTGGTTGTATGATATAAGGCGTTCTTTTCTTTTAATTTTTACTTGTCTCAGAATTGTGATGTTCTGACTAAAACGGGTGTAGTCAGAAATTGCATGCATGATTTGGCATGATTGAAGGAACTCTAACTGAATTGGCGGTCATATTACAACTTATGTTTAGAGCTTGACATTGTGGCACTTTGATATATCATTGGGGGATATAACTTTCTTATTTATTTCTTTTTAAAACTTATTCTTCCTTTTGCTCTCTTTCATTCTATTCCATTTTAAGGTATTTCAAATTCCTGTGCGGTTGTTCAATGCTACAACTTAGGTTTTTTTTCCTTGCCAAAATGCTTCAACTTGGTTCAATTTTGAGGCATAAGCACCTTCTTGGAAAGGGAGCAGTCAAAAACTTTGGTAACCTCTACTGATCTACTTTATTGGTGACAACTTTGAAGCCTTTCAATATTCTTCTTATGGTGGACACTTCTCACCTTGTAGTGTTCTATAGTCTTATATATGGATGCAGTGCGAAATAATCAATTAGGTTTTGATGGTGGTAAAAGATTGTTATTTGAAATTTTTAATCGCCCAGTCTTAGTTACTTTACAGCCAGCACCTGATTGAACATTCGCAAGTGTGGCTGCAAATCTATATGATTCCTGCAGCGGCTGCAATTTTTTTTTTTTGTGGGTACGTTATTACAGATGCTGCTGAAAGATCTGACATTTAATAGTCTCAAGAATATGCTTCTAGGCAGTGGTATATGTTGAATCTTTAGATGTTCAAGGTGGTTCAGATGATAATATATTTTTAGGGTATCTTGATGAAACAAGAATTTATCAGAAAGGAAGATAATGCAAAGAAAGAGTATTAGAGCCAGATGACATATTTAAAGACCATAAGTGAGAAAAGCAGAAGGGCAACAAGTCCCGAAAATTTATTCTGCCCAAGCTGTTGCCTCGCTTTCCTTAGGTATCTAGCAGCAGGTCGATGATGGGACAAAAATGTGATGCTTTCAGAGCTAGCCTAATCTTCATTTGTTCTTAAGTTTCCATTGTAAAAATGATTGACTGTATTACTGGATGCCTGTGTCCTATTTTGATACTTTACAGGCCTGTAAGAAGCTGAAGAGGATAGAACTTTCAGAGTGTGAAATATATGCTTCCTGCGAACCCTGCCCCATGTGCTTTGGCGCCATCCATCTTTCACGAATCAAGGTTGGCATAACCTCCCTGTCTTATTACTTGACAAGTGTGTTGTTTTGGAAACTTATGATGGGAATGTTGATTTTGGGGAACAGAGGTTAGTGTATGGAGCGAAGGCGGAGGCAGCCATTGCTATTGGATTTGACGATTTCATTGCGGATGCACTGCGGGGTACCGGATTCTATCAGAAAGCTCAGCTGGAGATTAAAAGAGCCGATGGGAATGAGGCCGTCATCGCAGAAGAAGTGTTTGAGAAAACAAGGGAAAAATTTAGACTGTACTGAGTCCTACAGTCTGCTGCAACAACATTAGTTTACTTCCACAGTAAATGTGTCTGTCCATGTATGTCCATGGGGGTCTTCATTTGAATTGATGAAACTCGTGCAATTTGTATGATGCCGCAATAAGGGTTGCAGATGGCCAAGTAGGGTCGTCATCCGGCCCTTGATTGACGTCATATTAATTATTCATTATTATTATGCGATTTCTAGAGGTTGTAGCTCAACGGTGTACGTTTCATGAGAGGATTGTTCAAAAGACGTTGCTTTTGAACAGTGCACTGATGACAAAAGAAAGTGAGAAAAAGGCATTGGAGTTGGGCATGCCACATTGAGTATGGGACAGGGTCAAGGCGTGGCCTTTTCGTATTATCCTACGTCTGTCACCCTAAAACGTGGAGAGTAGAGTAGCCGTATCTGAGAGCTGTTGATGATGATGCGATGGTTCGGGTTGGGGGGATTGTTAGAGGTCAAGTCAAAAGCAATGGTGCACACTAACCGGAAAGTCAACAATCAAACCCAAAAAGAACCATTGGTGGTGGTGAAGAGTGAAGTGCTCCTTCCGGCGCCGATTTCCTTTACCACCTTTGTCCTCTCTTACTTCCACTTCACACGACTCTGTACCCATTCCTTCTCTTCCTCTCATTCAACAAACCTCAACTTTGGCCCCATTTGTTATCCTTGGCCCTTTAACTGCCCTTTGCTCCTCCATATTTCTATAGTGCTTGCCCCTCTTGTTCTCTAACCAATTCAAAGTCAAATTCTTCCGGAGCTGAACTCCACGCGCCCAATTCTATTATCGCAAGTTTGATTATTAGTGACCTTATATCCCACGCATCCATCACAGTTTTGAACGCTAACTTGGATTTATTCTGAGCAGTTGTGGAATTTTGGACGAAATTCTAATGGCAGAGCTAGTTAATATGGCTGGCTTTGAACTGTGCGCCCCGAGGAAGTTTCCGGGTTCCTTCCTGTTCAATACCAACATGTAAAGAAACGGTTGGGAGTCAATTCATTAGCTTAAATAATGATTATGACGTGCTGCGATTGGTACTTTGTCTTTTTTTGACCCTCTGTCAAAGTTCCCCGGCAGAGAAAAATATTAAGATTTTTTCTTTATTATATATTTTCGCTGACTACAGCTAACCTAACCTCATCTATACCAGAACTTTCGTGCTTCCAATTAACAAACTAAAATGTAAAGGCCAAGCTAGAGCCTAGAGGTGAAGGGTGTGGGCGTGCCCTCGTCGTCTCTTGCATACCCTCCCCTAAATGGAGGGATAACCAATCAGATATGCCTTCAGTCTCGTCGATAAGAACGATGATGTGTCCTATGGTTGACTTCTAACACCAGGAGAAGCATTCTTCATCAGAAATGGTTGGAAGCAATCTGTCACATAAATAAGCAACCTCACATAATGAATGCGCTATCATTTTAATCACGGACGACATCCTCCTTTTGTTTTCATTACAACCAATAATGTTAAGTTGAACCACAACATGGCAGTGCTACATCACAGCCTCATTTTTCGGGAAGTAAATCAACAAATTTTAAGCAAAACTTGTCATCAACATCATGATATATACATATATATATATATATATATATTCTTTCCTTCAGTACTCCTTACATGGAGAGATTCTAATATAGGGTACAACTGATTAATTAAATTAACAATAAACTTTTTTAATAATATGGGAGAAAAGACTAGTATCTAGAATAAATCTAGGTTAGTCTTAACCAATACGAGACTAATAAATGTTGTGGACAAGCATCTCAGTGAGCAGATCTCATCAAGCTGCACCATCCATTATATAATTGTGCTCCCAAAGTTAGAACACCATCCGAGCAGTGCATAAAAATGGAAGGAAAAGTTGCAGTAAAAGAATTGGTGGAGGCTGAGGAAAAGCCACCCCACACATGTCATAATAATATTACAGATGCGTCACAGAAGAATGATGATATTGTAAGATTCAGTTTTCAAAAACTTCCATTCCTAGTTTTACACTTTTGACATTGTTTAATTATATGTTGATGTGCAGTTGGGATCCACTATTCTCACTTTAAGTCTGAATAACCAGCAAGTGCAGGCTCACAGAATTGAAGAGCAGCCGGCAGCCCAAGTGAGCGATCTTTGATTAGTTAATCCTTTGCTACACAGTAATCAGCAATAATCTGTAATTCTAGTAATATTGGTTTTTCGTTGGAATTCACATCATGAACGAGTTTTATTTGGGTGTGTGGCTTTTAGTTGGGATTGATGCGGGACAAGCTAGAGGAAATGAAGAAAGAGAATCAGAATCTAAGAGCTATGCTGTCTCAGATCACTCAACATTACGCTGCTCTTCACAATCGCTTTCTCATGACGATGCTGCAGCAGCCGCAACAACAATCGCCTCTCAAGTCTCATAATTTGCAGGTGAGTTTCGCTCCAACTTTCTCTTATGTCAAAATTCTGAATTCAATATCTATTGGTAGATGTACATGTATCCCTCTGAGGCTGTAATATTGTCAGTACTGCTTTGAATAATGACAACGCCCAACCACGCAGATTGTTCTTTTCCTCTCTCTCTCTCTCTCTTTTTAATTTATAGTTTCTACAATACTGAATTAGATCTTCAGAAGCTAAAAATGAAACTAATTTCTGAAAGTAGGCGTAGAGCTTTCTCAGAATTGAGTGGAGAGAAAAAAGATGCAAATAATAGTCTTCTTCCTCATATACACTAGAAGAGCTTAAAAAAAACTGCAATTAATGGAGTGAAACCACCACAGGGAAAAGAACAATTTAATTTCCTATTAGATTCTGCTGAAGGAATAGTCTCTGACAATTACGGTTATCTTTTAGTGGTGAAATCAGTCAGCTAGCCATCTGGTTTCCTCTTGATCCTCTTAGGCTGTGCCCGTTTTTTCACGTGTGGTACTGATTCTGCTTGATCAGCATCAATCTAATTATGTAACATTGGGAAATCATTGGTGGCTGATTGAACTTTGAATCCAAATATATTCACAGTGCTTAGCTTCATTTACGTACATAGGAAGACAATGAAGGAGATGAGGAGGAGGAAGCAGCGTTGCCCATCAGGCACTTCTTGGATATCCATGAGCCCTCAGCTTCAGAAAGCAACAAATCAGAAGGACTTGTTTCTCACAGAAGCAGCATCACGAGCACCAAACCTGCATGTGAAGCTAACAGCAATAATAATGCAAAAAACATGGAGTCTGATCAGGCAAATTCCTGCAGAAAAGTTAGAGTGTCCATAAGGACACGTTCGGATCTTTCTTTGGTATGGATTAATCATAACCTATCATTTCATGCGTTTAAGAACCAAATGTAAGCGCTGACATGCATTCTTAATTTCTCATGTTTAGATTGGTGACGGGTGTCAATGGAGAAAGTATGGACAAAAGATAGCCAAGGGAAACCCATGTCCTAGGGCTTACTATCGCTGCAACATGGGAACTGCGTGTCCAGTTCGTAAGCAGGTGAGTGCCGTACTAGTGTTATGACTTGACAGTGTTTTGAGTTGAAGGCTAGATACAGGCTTGCCCATAATTTGGAAGCAAATGTTTTGTTTAATCGATCATAATGAAGAGGAATGAAAGTTTTAAGATGCATGACAGGTGCAAAGGTGTGCTAAGGATGAGAGTGTTGTGATTACAAGCTATGAAGGGAAGCATAACCACGCAGTGCCTGCAGCAGCTGCGCCTGTGGCGGCCGCCACGTCAGCAGCGCTGAACATGTTCTTCTCAGGCTCAACCACAAGTGCGCGAGGAAGCACACAATCAAACTCAGGCCTCTTGTCTTGTGCCTTTGCTTCCTTGTCTACAAGCTCATCATGTCCAATCATAACACTGGACTTGACCCAACCCTCCGATCAATACATGCAATTCCAAGCGTCTGCCTCATCAAGCCACTCCTCCCACCCATTTCCCTTTGCCCTGGATGGTTATGACTCATCCTTGTCTGCCGAGAACATGTCCTTGGTAGATGTCATCAGTGCGGCTTTAGTTAAAGATCCTTCGTTCAAGGCCGCTTTAGCTGCCTCCATTTCTTCATTTTCTGGAGCCACTTCATTACAGCGTTAACACAGCTAGCTTAGAACGAGTGAGCATGATTCTTCCTGTATTATACTGGCACTTTACTTTCATTAATAACGTGTTACATAAATGAATGATCATAAAGGTTAGTTTTAATGAATTTGTATATCTCTTCCATTCGTGGATAAAACGATCTTAATGTAGTGAATGGATATAGAAGGTAATCACTAGGAATGGCTTTACGAAGATACCGAGTCAGTTCTGTTACTTTTCCCCTGTCTCTCTCGTTTGCTTCTATTCATTGTTTAACAGGGAAGAACAATGCCTTGTGCGTTTATTTTCGGCAAAAAATAAAGTGCGAAGGGAGAGTGAAGGGAAATAGAGCTTGGATTTGACATTTCTTCTAAGCCACGGGGCAAATCACACAAGTTACAAGAATCTCACAACACAACGGTTTTTTCTTTCAGATATTCTAATCCATTTCTTCCCTTCCACAAATGGTTCTCAGCCATCTCTCACACAAGGCA
Organism: Inga oerstediana; assembly: GCA_963210345.1. NCBI lineage: Eukaryota > Viridiplantae > Streptophyta > Magnoliopsida > Fabales > Fabaceae > Inga > Inga oerstediana. The sequence goes on from OY723410.1 coordinate 402,135, forward strand.
AGTTTGATGGAGGGCGTTTGAATATTTGGCCGGTTAAGAATTGAAACATCATAGATCTTATTAACAAGACACAGCAGGCACCATTTGCAAGTGGATTTATTTGCTGTAAATTATGAGTATCTCTTCTCTGCTTCTACTTCAAACAGTTTGGATTGGTGAGGGCCATGACTATGCAGCTTTTGCAAATCCTATACGAAGATTGCCAAAGTCAAAGACAGAGTGATATGCTGCCAAGAATATATCTCCTAGCACCCTGCAAATACATACCATTATCTCACGCTACCATTAAGGGGATTATAAGGACAAATAGTAGAATGAAGCGCGCAAATATTCATTTACCAGAGGGGACCTTGTGGAGGAGGCACATCTAGAGCAGCAAAACCCACATAGCACACAGCAGAGTGCCCGTGTGCAACTCTTAAAACATACTGTCATTACAAAGGGAGCATTCCGGTAAATAAATAAGCAAATGGGTTTTTATTTGACCTTAAATGGGATCCTCACACACACAAGCATCACTTAACTTACCTGTTCCGGTGAGAGAGAGAAGGGCTTGTTTCCAATTGTGAACGTTATGTATGGCATTGCTGCAACATTATTGCAGTTTATAAATGACTGTCCCCCCGGATTAGGGAGCCTCTCACACAGCTTCATCACAAAAATAAATAAAAACAAATGATACCATATGTGATTAGCTACTCAAAATGTACCCCGATAGTTTAAAAGTAAGTAACTAAAGAAATAAGTTCTTCTCAGAACAAGTACCTCATCTACAAACTTAAATATTTTCTCCTTCGCTTTCTTTTGCTTAAGCTGAACTTGGATCCAAAACACGATCATCTCACAGAAAGTACAGAGTGGCTTCTCCCTCTTTGATGACCCATTCAAACTTTCATCGTCAACTACTGTTTCAATAACATTGCTGCAAGTCAAAGTTGGACTTTTGTTAGCATGACTGGAACAAGGCCACAGGTCTTAAAAAACTCGGGTGAAATAGAGGGGGCTGATAGGAGGAAGGGAAAACGTCATACTCCACTATATGAGATTTATTGTGTGAACAGAGTCCTATTTTAACACATATAAATTCAGGTTGTAACTGCAGATATGAGAAGAATGGTTAGTTTTCCAATAAATTTCTGGTAGCCATTGGAAACAAGGGGGAGAAAGGAAGAAGAGAACGGACCCCATCCGTTAAGAATTCCCATAGCATATTTCCATAGTTATGGATCACATTTTTACATTCAAAACTCACATAACCTGATGCTCCAATGGCATGGTTGATTTGGGTCACAACAGCCTAAGAGAATGAACTCAATAGAAAATATTAATATCATCAAAGGAAAGGGAGTCTAGAATATTGTATCAAGATTGAGATGATACCGTTGGACCGGCAATTAAGGATAGCCCTGAATCTACAACGGCAGCACAGCCACCCTGGCATAACCCTATCAATTGTAAACATGAATATTAATAGGTAATGTAAATCTATGATTATTGAAAAAAAAAAAAAGTTACCTATAATACTATAAAAAAGGAGCCAAGAGGACAAGGTGAACCAAAAATAAACAGCATATAGTAGATGAGTATGTAAAAAGAACCTGTTGAACTTTTCCCAACAAGTATATCTCCCACATCAATCTGGAGATGAATACACCAAATGTTAATATCGCCATGGCATATGACAAGAGTAGCTATAAAGAGGCAAACGAAGTTGTAAGCTTTGATTAGAAGAGACCTGCCAGTAACCCTTTTTGGTAATTGGTACATAAGTGTGGTCACCCCTAAAGTGCCTCCAGTCAATACCTCCAAAGACAATCTCTCCCCCTACCTTTGACATAGAGTCTTTATTCAGCCAAAGAGAGAAAAGTGATTGACTCAAGCGCCCTTGTTTAATCATATTATACCTATAATCACAGACATAATCACAGTGGTTCTTCTTCATTTTTAACCATCTAAGATAAATTAATCACCCACTAAATAAGAGAGAGTATAGTAAGATGAACAAGAAAGGGGAAATGTATTGATTAAAGTTCAGGTGAGGTGCAAAAGTGTACCACACTGGTGTGGCTTGTCCAACTGCAATATCCTTAAATCCAAGTCCAAGTATTCCATCAAACTGGTGAGCCAAAAATGCCAAATTTCCTTCTTTTGTTATCTCCACAAAGACCTGGAGGAGGGATGTCACTAGCGGTCATGGCAGCCAAAGAAGAAACGTATTTGAAGCACGTAAAATTGAATAGATCATAAATCATACTTTCCAGACCTTAAAAACAATTTCCTTCCTCTTCGTGTTTTTTTTTTAAAAGGTCAAAATGCTGACCTGATGTTTGACGGTGATATCCCCAACTCTAACTCTGTCTTCGCTGAAGAAGCCTGAAATGGATCCATGGCCATAAGGAATTTTGCAAGGTGTTCCTGGATATTTTGCCAACAGCAATTTTAAGTATGACCATAACGAATAAAACAACAACAAAACTCGCACAACCAGTTCCAAAACTAAAAAAATCAATATTACTGCCATGCTGATCCAAAGTTACCAATTTTGGTGTAAGTACTAGATAGGCGCGCCCTATACTTGGAATGAAAATAGCAAGCAATCTGCATGTAGTCATGATTCGTTTCAAGAAAATAGGCTCACTCAACAAATGATGGGAGCATCCAATTAAAATGAATGATTCATAACTTACAGAGAGGATACATTTAGAAGATGGGACCCAAAGATTGGAGCTTCCAGTGTCGAACACAACATTGAAGCTTTGTGGAGGCGAACCAATACTAATTTCCCCAAAATATTGAACACCAAGATAATTTTTAAGATACACTTCAGATGCTTTTTCTAAATTATTATTCTCATGGAAACTCCCTAGAGTTGTGGGATGAACGGCCTCCTGGATTCTTGCAGCACGAAGACTGTTAATGTCTAAACTCCTCCTTTTCAGACTAATCCTTAGTAGACCTTCATTAACAGTTGTAAAAGCCAACGATCCAGACCAAGTCCACAGACATATCAACACCAGAATATATTTGATAGACATGGTTACAAGTCATCTGGTTCAGTATGTTAAGGGTAGTTTCAGCAGAAATAACATATCCACAAATGAAGTTACTATTTTAATCATAACATAAAGAGCTTTAAAAATGATTCAAACTCATCCACGTAGCTTAGCACCATAAGTAAAACATAATGAAGTCCACAACTTCAACTCAGGCTAATGATCAGTAAGAGGTGAAAACCTGAAAATTAATACCTGAGGGCCCTTAAGCTAAGAAGCAGAGCAACTGAGACACAAAGATTATAGAACAAGGAAGTAGCTTGCCTTTATAATATAAATTTGCATAGAAAAGCACAAACCAAGTCCCCTCTGTAATACGGATAATTCAATACACCACGAACAATTTATCCTTCTCACAATCAAGATCAAAGCTTTACACGCTACTTTTGATGAAGCAAAACGAACAATTAATACTAGCAAGGAAACCACAGGGTAACTTCGTGGACGACGATGCAGCTAAAGGATACGGCAAGGGAAGGAGCTTTATCGATGAGAAGTATATGTGAGGAGAGTTACTGAGGAAGCAACTAACCAAACCAGTTCAGGAGAAGGTTCTCGCTTCATCATTTCTTGTCCCGACCAAAGTTGCTCGACTCCACTGTCTAGTACTGTCCGTAGGGCTTATATTCTGAGATATTTTAATTATTATAATATAATTGTTAGTTATTAATTAGGTTAATTAAAATATCCTGAGTGTGGCCCGTTAGTTAGATCTAGGCCCAACTACAGGATTAGGGTAACAGTGGACAGGCTATTTATTTTTATTTCTGATGGTGAAATAAACAATTAAGGTTTACAGCCGTCTAAATTGAGCGTACAAGTGAAAACCCTAACTGCTTTTTGAGGTTCCATGACTGGCGAAGGCTCTCACACCAGTTGCCATCACTGTGCCTTGCAGTCAGTCAGAAGAGTTACCTGTCAACCTTTTCTTCTGACTCATTCTGTTTTGCAGTCTCAAATTCCCAGTGTTCGTGAACTCCTTCTGATAAGAGAAAAGCTATGGCGAGAGGTATTTATTAAGTCTTCCGCTGTAACTTGTAGAATATCTTATGCTATGATTATCATGATGTAATTAACAATAAGCACAGTTCAAAGACTCGCTCTCTGACCCTCTGCCTGCTTTTCTTTGATCGGGGACGATTTATCTATGGAATTTAATGAGTTTACCGTAATAATTTTTATACGGGTTCCATATCTTAAATTAGAGATCACGATTTTTGTTAATAAATCTTGGATTATGTTTTAGATTAACATTTTTGATTCTCTGCTTTCATGGTTGTACCTGCGAGATCTGTGATTCTGTTATTGTTTCAATTTGCGTTCAGAGAGAGTACTGTAATTTTCATTCTCTTTGAATCTAATATGTGCTTTCAATCGATCTGTGAATCTATGTGTTTCTGGATTATCGCCGTTATTTTTCTTCGATGAGCATCGTTATTAACGTTGTCGGAACCTCCGATTTGGTTTTCAAATCTGAGAAATTTGTTTTAGAAAAGGTTATGTTTAATTGTTGATTTGCTTCACATATCCTTGTTTTGATTGCGATTGATGCATTTTCTGTAAAATCCGTCGGAGAGAACAGCCGCTTTTAGAATCTTCATTTTTGTTTTCTTCGAATTTGAGAAAATCTTGTTTCGAAATTGTGTTTAATCGCTATTTTATTGGATATCTCTATGTTTCGATGCGTTTTGATGCATTTTTTTGGCAAGATCCGCCATTAAAACCGCCCGGTTTTATCCCTCCGATCGCCGAAAAGCACCGTCTGAGGTCGCGGGTCGCGGCATCCCTTTCAGGTTGCTCACAGGTTGGCGGGTCGGGTAGGGTTCAGGGAACCGGGTGGGGAAGAAGACACGGAACGACGTCGTTTTGACATTAGTCAAAACGTCATCGTTTTGAGTCATTCAGACGAGCTTCCCCCATGCGCAAAACGACGCCGTTTGGCCCTAAGTGAAACGCTGCGTTTCACTTATCCTGCTGGGTGGGCCGGACGTGTCTCTGGGCCGACGCGTTTTGGGCTGATAATATTTTTTTTTTTGCGATTAATTGATTACGCATACTGGGCCGAACAAAAAAAAAACATTTTTTTTTAATTGAACAATGACGGGTTTTAGATATTGTGGGCCCTATAGTGTTTTTTGTTCTTCTGGACCATGAATTTTGAAACTTCCAGAAACAAATATTGGGCTTATTAATTTTTTGTTCTTCTGAGCTATGGTTTTTTAAATTTCAGAAAACGTTTTTGGACTTTTCTTAAACTTTTACTTCACTGTTTAATTAAATATATTTTTGTTTTATGTATTTTTCTTATTAATGACATTAAATTGTTTAAATTAGTGACAGTGATTAATTTTGGCATTTTCACATACAGAAAAATTTGTAAAATTTTGCAAAAAAATGGAATTAAAGATGAAAGGTGCCAAAATTAATTATCTAAACAATTTTGAATACACAAAACAGTGGGAGGGATTTAATTAATTATTTATTGGATTTATTAAATTGATTAATCTCTCCATTATGATGTGCACATTTTGGTTTAAATGCACTTAAATGATATTTGTGACTAGCATGCTACTTTTCCAAGGAACAAGCATTTACTCCCCCCGTGCGTTGCATGGGAGAATTAACTTGAACATCTTATATTAAATTAATCTTCCCCAATAAATTCCTTTACTACCCCAATCAACTTTTTTAATGGTCCAACTATCAAAAAACCATTGAAAAAAAAATATTAACTACCCTTCCATCCTTATAATTTTGTCACATAAGCATTAACTCCCTCTACTGAATTAACTTTATTGTATACTATCAAAGTACTTGGTTTCAACATTATGCAACTACTTTCACAATAATTAAATATATGAAAGGATCAAGTTAAAAAGAACTTGAGAAATTCAAAAACATATAAGAGAGAACTGAATATATGAAAGGATCCAACTAATTACCCATAAAAAATATTCCTTGGGTTACCGTACCGTGAGTTGCATGAAATGCCTTCACTCAAACGTGTTGAATAATATTGCTTATTGCTTATTACTTGTATACATCATTTTGTGTATAAAATTTGCCCACCGCAGAGTAAATTAAACAATTTATGTTAGGGCAAAAAAATTATACAATTTCTTTATGTTTGAAGTGAATGGGGCACTCACACAAACATTGTTATACACACATGATAAATGAACATCAACTATAAATTGTAGTTCTTGTGAAGGGATATGAAAAAATTGCTCAGTATCCTTCCTCAGCTAAATCCCCAATGTTAACATTAATATGTTAATTGCTCTGTTTCGTTTCCTTTCTTAGCTGTCTTCTGAAAAGCATAGCTTTGGGAAGGGATCTGCAAAAAACTTCAAAAGAATACGTAAGATATCAAAAAAAGTGCTAAGGACAAAATACTTTATTGAAAAAAAAAACATCATATTATCACACGTCAGAAACTTTCTTGCATTGGATTAAAGGTGGTGCATAAAGGTTTACATCTTTGCGCAGTCTACTAAGTGTTCAATGAAAAAAAGTATAAAGATGCATAAACTGTTTGTCAGCCTTATGAATGAAAGGACAAAATTGAAGAATTAAAGTTGCAGGAAATAGGAATGTAAGAACAAAAAAAAACATAAAAAAAATGAAACAATCCCATTCTGTCTTGTATTAAAGTCTGAAATCTTCCCATTCTCCACAAAACCGAGGGGGATTTCATGTGCGATTGACATCCTTGCTCGAACTTTATTTGTTGGTCCATCATGGGAAGCCTTGAGAAAGGCTGAAACTTGATCCAACAAACAACAGAAATGAAGTCCGGTGAACATACTCTGTAGTGAAAAGAGAAGGGGAGAGAACAAAAAGAAAGGAAAGAATGAATGAAGGTTACAAACCTCTTGAATGTTTCAAAAGTGATGAGTTCTATTTTTGAAAAAGGAGCTGAAAACTTCCCCGACGGCCATGCAAGGAGGATGAGTTTACTGCGAATAAAAGACCCCTGCTTCCTCGCCTATGCTTCGTCACCACCGTCTTTGCCATTGTCTCTCCAAGAAGTATGAAATCAGCTTCTTATAAGAGAAAGGAGAAAAGGAAGGATGGGTATAGATGAAGACAACTGAAGGGGAAAAAAACAGAGAACGCAAATTAAATATGAATTATGTTTGGTTTTCAAAATACATATGGCTTATATTATTTCCGAAAAGAAAACCAAAAAAGAAAAATAGAGGACGCATGTTATAGACAAACTGGACCTCCTTATTACCCTGCATGTTTTAAAAAATCATTTGCGAAAATCCATGAAAAAATCAAAGACGGTGGAAGATATTTTTAACAGGGGTCAATATGAATACCCTAATGTGATCCGTCACGCATTTCATCTTCCTCAGTCGGACTGAAAAATTATCAAACTCAGCAAAGAATACCCATTTCAAGTCACCTTTCACTACCTTCCTTCCTTCAACCTCCATTTCCGGCGAACTTCTTCCATCACCAAGGCCATTACGGCATAGAGTCGGACTTGAAAAGGGAGAAAGGTTGAGAGACGGAGGGTTCATCGGACTTCAACGGGTATGAAATCAGCTTCCTCTTCGCTGCTTCTTCCATTGCCACCATATCCCAAACGGGTATGAAATTAGCTTCTTGCAAATGAACAAATACACCTTAATTAGGTAATGATTAATCACAGAAAAGCCTGCATTATCAAACTCAGCAAAGTATACCCATTTCAGAATTATATGGCATTCTCTGTGTCTATCTTTCTTCCTTCCTTCTTTTGCTTTTCCTGTTAAACAAGCCCAATCCTAATGATATCTCCTTGGATCAGCCACCAACTAACACAAAAAAAAAATAGAGAAGATTCATCTTTATCCCAGCTTAATGATACAATTAAACAAAGAGGAGATGAGAATACAAGAATACAAAATTATTGAAGCCATTGAAGACAATACAAGAAATTATGGAGATGAGAATGAAGAATGCGAATGAATGGATAGAGAGGGAGGACGGAAAAATGAAAAGAATGAGATCTAGAGAGAATAATGAGATAGAAGGCGGGCATAGGAAAAATATTACCTTGAAGATAAAAATGAATCCGTCTCATCAAACTCTCCGGCATCACTATCGCATCCTCATTTCTATGTCCACTCCATCACCGCCATCCTTGTGGAGCTTCTCCACTGGTGTCATCGCCAGATCTGCCCGCGTTCATCCGCTTCTAGGAAAACATGGAGACTGAAGAAAAATGGGGGAGGAAAATAGAAAGAAAGAGACGCTTGTATTAATTAAAAAAGAGTGGCCTTTTGAAATTCGAAATTTGAACTTCCCGCTCGAAGCCTACCAGATAGAAGGAGTTTTTGGCTTTTTGCCCTTCATTTGGCTCCCATTCCCATAGAACGATATTTAATAATATATTGATATTGATGATGCTCCCCCCACGTGCTGACCAGTGTTTGAAAATATTTATCGTCTCATTGGTAAGCCATATGATGAGAATCTTGTTCTGACACGAAGCCCAAGTCAAGCCGGTATTGTTCATATGAACAGTGAAATGAGTGAGAAACAAGAAAAGAACACGACTAGGCTCGGCTAATGTGTCATATAGATTTATTATTTTAAAGGGATAGCCATATCATCCTTTAGTTTTGCATGCAACTTGATCACATATGGAACTTATAAAATATCTAATTGTAATTAAATATAGAATTGTAATTGATCTTTACCCACAGATAGACAGTTATGATTATATATTTAATTAGGGTGGGATAGTTTGGTCTTATATTTTCTAAGTTTCCCACAGGTATTAGGAAATATAAATTATACACTCTAGGCCCACCAATTTAAGATAAATGCATGCAATGCTAGGTTCTTTGCCCACAGGTAGAATTTAGTGATACGCATTTATATATATTGCATGTTTGCATTGGTGCATAATATGCATACAAAAGGCACAGAATTCGTGATTGTCTCAAATATTTATCTTGTGAGCTAACTTAAGTTTTTAAATTGCAGCACCTACTACTTTCCCTAATCTTTTTGCTAACCCTACTGGAAAAATTGTACTGGATGGCACTAATTACCCTGAGTGGAGAGAGGACATAACTTTGCAGATTGATATGCTGCACATGTATTTTATAATGGAAAAACCTAGACCTCCTAACCAACTGACAAGTCAACTAAAAATGAAATTGATTATCAGGAGCGCTGGGAGCACTACAATTGCATGTGCTTGTCATATATTAAGACCAGGATCCAAAGAAGCATTAGGGGAGTAATTCCCAAATGTGAAACTGCTAAGGAGTTCCTAGAAGCTGTGGACAAACAATTTAAGCCGACTAACAAACAGATGGGTGGTTCCATCATGTCAGAGCTGTGTGCCATGAAGCTGACAGGTACTAATGGAGTCAGACAACATATCATGAGGATGAGAGACTTGTACTCTCAGCTGAGGGCCTTTGACATGGAACCAACAGAGCAGTTTCTAGTGCATCTGGTACTAAACTCCCTTCCTTCTCATTATGATGCCTTTAAGGTCTTCTATAACACATATAGGGAAAAATGGACAATTGATGAACTGATGTCCATGTGTGTTCAGGAGGAAATTAGGCTTCAAATGAGTGGCAAGAAGGCACCTAGGGCAACTCATTTGGCTGAAAGTTCCAACAGGAATAGTGCCAGGGGCAACAAGGACAAGTAGAAAAAGAAGAAAAAGATTCCTGTTGTGCCATCCATTAAGAAAGCTAAAGCTATTTACTTCTTTTGCAAGAAGAAAGGGCACATGAAGGATGAGTGCCTGAAGAGGAAGGCATGGTTGGAGCATAAAGGTATGTATTCTTCAAGTTTAGCTTTAGAAGCTCATCATATTAGTACTAGTAATGATACTTGGTGGATCAATACGGGTTCAATGATCCATATTTCTACTACCATGCAGGGGTTTCTAAACACCAGGCCTCCACTTCCCAATGAAGCACAAGTCCTTTCAGGAAGTGGGAAAGGAGATCTGGTCGAAGCAATTGGAACTTTAGAATTGTTTTCCCAAATAAAATCGTACTGGATCTTTTGAATTGTTTTTACATTCCTAGTTATATGAGAAACTTGATTTCTATGTCAAAACTCATTCCTTTGAATTATGGTATTTATTTGTAAAAAGACTTGATGTATTTCAGTAAGGACTATTTTCCAATTGCAAGGGTTATTATGATTGATGATTTGTTTAAAATAATTCCTAAACCACCTGAAGTTTTTTCTGTTTCGCATGGTATTAGACAAAGTATCATTGATGAGAATTCTATTAACTTGTTGCATAGAAGATTAGGACATATCTCCGTTGACATGATCAAAAGGTTAACTAAAGATGGAAGGCCATCTTTAGACCATTCAAAATTTGATACTTGTGTGGACTGCATAAGGGGAAAGCTGACTAATAAGTCACAAAAGGGAGCTAAAAGAAGTTCATTAGCGTTTATTCATAAGGTTATACCTATTAAGTAAGAGTGTTGCATGTAATACATGGAAGATAATACTCAGTCTAAGAGGACTTATCATCATGATTCTTGCAGCATAGCCTTAGTTTAATCTGGAAAGGGCGACTGACATTTAGATATGGGCTAAGTGGGAGAATGTGAGATATTTTAATTATTACAATATAATTATTAGTTATTAATTAGGTTAATTAAAATATCCTGAGTGTGGCCCGTTAGTTAGATCTAGGCCCAACTACAGGATTATGGTAACAGTGGACAGGCTATTTATTTTTATTTCTGATGGTGAAATAAATAATTAAGGTTTACAGCCGTTTGAATTGAGCGTACGAGTGAAAACCCTAGCTGCTCTTTGAGGTTCCCTGACTGGCGACGGCTTTCACACCAGTTGCCATCACTGTGCCTTGCAGTCAGTCAAAAGAGTTACTTGTCAACCTTTTCTTCTGACTCATTCTGTTTTGCAGTCTCAAATTCCCAGTGTTCGTGAACTCCTTCTGATCATAGAAAAGCTATGGTGAGAGGTATTTATTAAGTCTTCCGCTGTAACTTGTAGAATATCTTATGCTATGATTATCATGATGTAATTGACAATAAGCATGATTTATTCTAACATATATTTCTTACATGAATATCAAACAAGAGGGCAATTTGTATTAGTTGTTTACTTGATTTGACAATATTAATATTAATTTATTACTAATTAATTAAGATCTATACTATTACACAAAATTTCTTTTTCTGGATATGATGCTTTCATGGCCCTTTAGGATTAGGAAAAATCTCACTCAGGTTTCAAGGGGGAAAAATGTAAAAAAAAGCCTTATTATAGATTCATCTATCAAGAAAGTCTCTAGTTATCTTATTAACATATATGAGCTTGCCAATGATCATTCTATAATTTATCAATATAGTCATTGACACCTATCAACGGAAGCTGTTTTAGTTAACATATACTCCCTCAGGTCCTAATTATAAGACAAAGTTGACTTTTTTGGAGAAATTAAGGAAGCCAATTAAATTACTTTAGAGTATTTATATTTTTAATTTTTTCTCCAAACTAATTAATTTGACTAATAAACTAATATATAATATAAGGATACTAAAAATATAAATACTCTAAAGTAATTTAATTGGCTTCCTTAATTTCTCCAAAAAATTCAATTTTGTCTTATAATTAGGACCGGAGGGAGTATGAGTTTATTAGTTACTACTTTATGACTTGTCAATATAATGATACACAATTGTCAACGGGTGCTAGTTTGGTTAATATAGATAGTTTGTCAACGGTCACTCTATGACTTATCAGTATCGTCACATATACTTGTCAACATGAATTGCTTTAAGGCCCGTTTGGTTTGATCCCATCACACCCTGCAGTGCAGTGTAATGCGATGCAATTGTAATACAATGCGATATTAATTATAGGGGTAGTGTTTGGTTTGATTTTTAAGCAAGGTGCAATGAGTTAATATTTTAACAATTACTTAAAATTAATATATTGCACAAAGTCTATTTTACCCTTAATATAATCTTTGTAAAAAAAAAGTTAAGAGTCGATGGCAGCAAAGATGGAGGTGAAAGAGGTAGTGGTGGCGGCAACGATGGGGTTGGTGGTAGAGGAGGAGGAGGTGGTGGTGGCAGTGGGCGGGTGACAGCGGCGACAAAGGGAGGAGGCGGCGGCGGCGGCGAGCTTGTGACGGTGGCAGCAGCGGCAGAGGAGGAGGTAGTGGTGGTGGTGGTGGGCCTGTGAAGGTAGCGGCGGCGATGGCGGAGGAGGGGGAAGTAGTGGTAGTGGCAATGGGCGGGTGGTGACAGCGACGGCAGAGGAGGAGGAGGTAGTGGTGGTGGCAGTGGGCAGGTAGCGGGGTGGAGGAGGTAGTGGCAATGGTGGGGGGCATGTGACGGTGGCAGCGGAGGCGAAGGAGGAGGTAGTGGCAGCGGTGGAGGAGGAGGAGGAGGAGGAGATAGTGGCGGTGGTAGTTGCGGCGTGATACGGCAAGTGAAATGAGATAAGTAAAATAAAGACACTGGAAACTCAACAGTAAATTGAACTTTTTAAACCATGCAATGAGATGGTAATGAGGATTCATAGGGGGAGGTATGAATGAGGATTACCAATTTTTTGGTAATCATCATTACCATGGTAAACCCTATTACCATGCTAAAGAGCAACCAAACATTCTTATCTTGGTAATGCAATCATGATTATTATTGCAGGCATGCAATGGGATTGAACCAAACGAGCTCTTAGTTAAAATATATGAGTTTGTCAATAGACACTCTTTGATTTTTCAATATAGTCATATACACTTGTCAATAAAATAAGTTCACATTTGGAATCTATATCACTGTTATTTTTATAGACTTTTTTGATAACCTACAATAAAACTTTTTTGATATTTTTTCTAGTTTTTTTTGTGTGAATGAGATTTTCCCGCGGAGTTACAGCTTTGCTGCCTCCATTTAGTTGGGCCACGACTACCTTTTATGATTGAATAAACCAACGACCGAAGGATCTTTGCCGCCTCATAGTAACTGATGAGGGCAATACGACGTCGTAACAAAGAGGCCCTTTGTTTCTTTGACTTTTGGGCCTTCGTAAGCCCCACTTGTTCTCACCGTTTAGGTCGGGCATGTGATGTATATCAGGGGTGGAGGAAGACGACGACGACGACGACCGAGAAGAAAAAAGGTTCGATTACCTGCTTTTTCTGTTTCACTCTGGCTTCTAGGTCAGTATCTTCATCATGCCCCTTTGTGCTCAACCTCATAGGCTTTCTTTCTCTTCTCTATTGACCATAAAACTTGCTCTCCATTAGGGCTTTCCTGCCCCTGGGCGAATTTATCTGTCTTCCCTCACAGAAGGCTTTCCTTTTATCCAGATTGCACATCCATTCTGCGCCTTTTGGTAAATAAACAAAATTATTCTTTTTTACTAATGTCGAGCATAAATTATGATACTGATTAATTTAACATCTCCCAAGGCCTTACATTATTCCGTGACGCAGGATAATAGAGGCTTACACTTTAGATTATATTCTTCTTCTTGTTTTTCTGCTTGATTATTTGCCATAGAAAGTTTGGAGTGCTCAATGCAGAGCCCTTCACTGCTTTTCTCCTTTGAAATTGAGGTCTGATAAGTGGAGCCACGCTTACCTCACCCATAATTTTCTTGAAAAGATAAATTGCTAGGCTATGGCGACAAAGAAGGTTATAGCAATATGTCAGTCGGGAGGTGAGTTTGGAACGAGTACAGATGGATCACTGGCATACCAGGGAGGCGAGGCCTATGCAACAGACATTGATCTGCAGACAAAGTTGACTGATTTAAAATCAGAAGTGGCAGATATGTTTGGTAAGACAGATCCAATGATTATCAAATACCTCCTTCCGAGCAATAAGAAAACTCTCATCACAATAGCGAAAGACAAGGACTTGCAACGCATGATCAATTATCTTGGCGATGCTGACACAGTTGATTTGTTCATTTTCTATGAGGAAGCAGCAGCTCAAACCACATCTATTGTGCCCAAGAGTAGGTAGTTATTCGCACCTTTTGCCCACCATTTGTGGAGTGCCCTGAATAGACATTGGTGTTACTCTTTTCTTTGATCCAATGATCTATAACTCACAAAACACAGCTTGCCTTACGAGATTTGAGAGTTTCACTTGTAATTTTTGTTTTGATGTTTCCTCATTTTCTCCAATTGGAGAATATGCCTCTTTGTGGCCTGCATTATTATGATACTTTGCTTATGATCATAATGAATGGCTATTGGATATACTAGAGTCATAAATATAATCTTATAGAGCCCTTTTTCATGTAGGTCAAGCAAGAAAACTGTTCCAGAAGCTCCATCTGGTCCCCTTGTTGATGTTCCTGTAGATACTGTCCATCCCGCGACTCGACTTGATGTTTCTGTAGCTGCTAGAAAACGTGTGCCCTATGTTCTTACTGGAACCGATGATGAAAAGCTTCGTAAAGCTGCCCAACAGTGGGAAAATACCATCACTGGTGTCAACCAAAGGTTCCGTAGTTTAAGTGAATTCCGAGAAGCATTGCATAAATACTCTATTGCTCATGGGTTTGCTTACAAATGCAAAAAGAATGATGCTCATCGTGTCACTGTCAAATGTAAATCTGAAGGTTGTCCCTGGAAGATATATGTCTCAAGGCTGGCCACCACCCAATTGATTTGCATTAAGAAAATGATCCCAGAGCATACTTGTGAAGGGGCTGCTAGAATAAAAGCTGGATATCGGTCAACTAGAGGCTGGGTGGGAAATATCATAAAAGAGAAACTGAAAGTCTCCCCAGACTACAAGCCAAGAGATATTGCAGATGACATTAAGCGGGAGTATGGGGTTGAGTTAAATTATTCTCAAGCATGGCGTGCTAAAGAGATTGCTAAAGAGCTGCTCAAAGGCTCCTACAAGCAGTCATATACTCAGTTACCCTCCTTCTGCGAGAACATAAAAGAGACTAATCCAGGGAGTTTTGCAACTCTTACAACTAAAGATGACTCCAGCTTCCACCGTCTCTTTGTATCATTTCATGCCTCACTATCTGGTTTCCAGCAAGGTTGTCGCCCTCTGCTTTTTCTTGCAAGCTCTTTTTTGAACACAAAGTACCAAGGGGAATTGTTGACTGCAATGGCTGCAGATGGGGATGATTGTGTCTTTCCTGTAGCCTTTGGTGTTGTAGATTCTGAGAATGAGGAAAACTGGCATTGGTTTCTGCAGGAGCTAAAATCAGCAATATCAAATTCTCAGCAAATTACATTTGTTGCTGATTTTCAGAATGGTTTAAAACAATCATTGGCTGAGATATTCGATAATTGCTACCATGGTTATTGCTTACGCCACCTTGCTGAAAAACTGAACAAGGACTTGAAGGGACAATTCTCTCATGAGCAAAGACATCTCATAATAAATGATTTTTATGCTGCTGCCTATGCGACTAAACCAGACGCTTTTGCACGTTGTATTGACAACATAAAGAATATGTCTTTTGAAGCCTATAATTGGGTCCTACAAAGTGAACCCAAGCACTGGTCCAATGCATTCTTTGGTGGAGCGAGGTATAACCACCTGACCTCTGATTTTGGACAGGAATTCTACAGTTGGGTGTCGGAGACACATGATCTGCCTATTATTCATATGGTTGACGTATTACGATGTAACATGATGGAAACGATTTACTCAAGACGGGTGGAGTCCAACCAATGGACTGCAAAGTTGGTGCCATCAAAGGAGGAAATGCTTCGAAAAGAAACTTCTGCTGCACAGTCACTTCAAGTGTTGCTCTCACAAAGTGGCACATACGAGGTCTGTGGAGAATCTATAGAAATGGTTAATGTTGATGCTTGGGAGTGTAGTTGCAAGGGATGGCAAATTACTGGGCTGCCTTGCTGCCATGCGATAGCGGTTCTTGAGTGCATTGTTAGAAGCCCTTATGATTATTGCTCAAGATATTTCACAGTTGATAGCTACCGATTAACATATGCAGAATCCATACGCCCCGTGTCAAATGATGACGTGCTATTCCTGGGCGAATCAGCTCGATCAGTAACTGTAACGCCTCCACCAACTAAGAGGCCTCCAGGACGGCCAAAGTTGAAGCAGGTTGAATCGGAAGACGCAATGAAGCGTCCGCTTCAGTGCAGTAAGTGTAAGGGACAGGGCCACAACCGGAAGACGTGCAAATCGTTGTAGCTGTCAAAGTTACAGTGCAATAATCATGTAATCTTCCCCCAACCCGTTGGAGTCATTTAGACGGGTGCTAGACTCTCACAGCTTGTATGAATGGAACCTTTTTTAAAATTATTATGGCTGTCGTACCATAGTTGAAGGCATCTGTTTTGAGAGTTGTTCAAATGTCTTATTCCGCACGTTGCTGATAAAACTCAGGATAGATGACTGATTGTTTTTTTAGCCAAAATCTGTATCTTGTAAGGTGATACGGCTTTCCTTAGCCCGCTGTGTAGTAATTGTTTGGCTATTGGTAGACATCGTTGCCTGCTGAACGTTGGTTCACAAACGTTCATCTCGTCGGTAACACTACTTGCACAATATGGGCGGGTTTTGCAGGGTCTCGCGCCATAGGAATCAAAATCTTAATCTGAAAATCAACCAAATTAGTCACTGGTCCAATCAATCCAGACGAACGTGGTTTACTTCTACTTCTAGTCAAAAGTAAAACTATTGACTCAACATATATCTAGCAAGTACTAAGTACTAGAAAAGGAAGAGTGTCGGCAAATAGACGACAATGTGTATGCAACTATGCATTATAAAAGTAGCTTGAAAGCGGCTCGACAAATAAATGCAAAAGGTACATTAGAAGGGGGAGCGAGGCAGAGGTGGGGTAATTGACACTATACATAATTTCAGTACGGGTTTCATCCATGACCATATAAGGTTGAAACAAACCCAAGTCTTAATGTCTACCAATACAGAGGTACCTGGAGAATATTACTTCCGGACAAATGTGGTTTGAGGTTTAAATTTTGAACTGAAAAGGAAACTTATCATCCACTCGCGTTTGTAGAGGAAGGATTTCCCAGAATCACTCAACATGGTGTTATGTTATCTTTGATTTGATTTAGTGCCAAGTATAATAAACGAAGATTTTAAAGAGAATATGCTCATTTGTGATAGCTGATTTTTTATTTATAAATGCTTATAAATCGTGATTTACGGTATACGAGGTAAGTATGTGAGAGGAGTTTTATTTCGATTTATATAATAAACACTTATTGTCTAAAAATAAACTATCCCAAACTCCCCTATTTGTCGGTTGGTTTTTAAGTTCCGAAGATGACCTGCGCTTGTTAAATGGGCTTTTATCATCGTTACTTTTCACTTATTTTTATGAGTCGAATAAAATTTTATTATGAGATAATATTAGGCATAAAACAGCACTCTAGAGAAAGATATATGGCAGAACGGGAGACATTATTGGAAGGCATGTGAATATAGGAAGGATGCACAATAAACTAGGCCGGATTACTTATCGGGTGTGTTTGGTTCAACGGAAGTTAGGTTAGGTGAGGTTTATTTAAGTTAGATTAGGGGAGGTTATAAGTTTGTTTGGTTCAAAAAGAGGGGAGGGGAGGTTTGGTATCTTGTTTGGTTCAGAAGGGAAGGTGAGTGGAGTTAATTATAAGTGGACAAAAATACCCTTATACATATTTTTCTTTTTCTTTTACAATATATTTATTAATAATTATTGTTTATAAAAATTATTATTTATTAATAATTATCATTTGCCAAATTATCAACACACAGAAATTATGAGCGAATTGGGCCAAGAAAACATGTTATTGTGCAAGTATAATTAATAAAAAGTATTAAAAAGTTAATTGCTTACTGTGCTTGCAAGAATCATATATAGCCCCACAAAACATCAAAAGGATCTATGCACAATCACAAATAAAAAATATTATTAAGCTCAATTGTTGGACAGAACGGCTGAATTGCTGTGAGAAGATAAAGAGGAAAGAAGACTTTTACTAGAAGGGTAAGTATGGAATATCAAATAATTGATAAGGGCAGTTTGGTCAAGATGAGATAAAAAATTTCTCTCCCCTAGAAAAAACCCCAAATTTGGGGGTTGAAAGAGGAGGGAAGAGGAGCACTAGAAGACAAATTATTTTTTCACCCCTAACCTCCCCTCCTTCCAACCAAACACACTTTTTTCTTCCACAAACCTCACCTTCCCCAACCTCACCTACAAAAACCCTGAACCAAACAAAGCCATCCTGTTCCTCGTTCGGGGCGTGTGTGTTCCATCCACTCTCTAGACACGCATCTCTTCGGGAAACAGCCTCACTAAACCAAAAATATGAAAGGGGACACCTTGCTCCTTATAACTGCCACGTAGTTGTTCATCATTCCAACAATTCCACGTGGCATAACCCCCCTTCAACTCCCACCCTTATAAACCCATTCGCCAACGGCATTTTCAGCCAACTGCTTACAAATTACAAGTCTCCGATCTCTCTCACGTTTGATTCTTTTGAGTGTGTTAAGAATGCAAATAGGAATGGGTTCGAGGGTGGTTTTTGTGATGATGATGGTGTTGTGGCTTGTCATGTTCGACTTGCAGTGCCACTCCACCGGTGTGGGCCACATGCCATCCAACAAGGAGGAAGCCCATGATTCTAAGGAAGCCAAAGCCAAGACCATGAAAACCGGGCAGAAGGGAGCCGAGACGGCTGAAGAGGGAAAAGAAGCCACTGAGTCATGGACTGAGTGGGCCAAAGACAAAATCTCCGGAGGCCTTGGCTTCAAACATGATGATCCCGCTCACAAAGTTTCTGATCATGCCAGCGACACTGCCCGCAAGACCCAAGATTACGCCGCTGACACTGCTCACAAGACCAGAGATTACGCCGGCGACGCCGCTCAGAAGACAAAGGAATACGCCAGCAATGCTGCTCAGAAGATCAGGGAATACACAGGTAGTGGTGCTCAGAAGACAAAAGAATATAGCGGGGATGCTGCTCAGAAAGCCAAGGAATATACGGGCGATGCGACTCAGAAGAGCAAAGATTATGCGGGTGATGTTTCAGACAAGACAAAAGGTTATGCCACTGATGCTGCACACAAGACCAAGCAATATGCCCCTGACACTGCACAAAAAACCAAGGACAAAATCCGTGACGTCGCTTCTGGTCGGTATACTCGTCTCTTTATTCTTTAACGCTTTGTATTATTGTTTCTACTTTCTAGGATGTACATGGTGCAGAGAAAACTAGTGTCATATTCAAACGCTTTTGGTGCGTTGTAAATACTAAATAGGCATATATGATATATATACTATGAAAAACATTGAAGTGGAATTGACAAAGAGTTTGCTTGTTTGTGCACGCTGATGATAAATCCACAACATGGCGCATAATGGGGCTTTGATGAGCAGGGACAGGTCAGTACGTGAAAGATGCAGCGACAGAGAGGATGAAGGACATGAAGGATGCTGTGGCGGAGAAGGCGAGTGACATTGCAGGCACAGCGAAAGAGAAAGCCCAATACATTAAGAATGTGGCAATGGGGACAGCGGATTCTGCAAAAGACAAGGCACAAGAGGCTGCCAATAAATCATCAGAGAAAATGAAGGAAGCAAAGGGGAAAG
Organism: Inga oerstediana; assembly: GCA_963210345.1. NCBI lineage: Eukaryota > Viridiplantae > Streptophyta > Magnoliopsida > Fabales > Fabaceae > Inga > Inga oerstediana. The sequence continues at coordinate 421,778 of OY723410.1, forward strand.
CATATGAGAAGGCGCAAAAGGCAAAGGAGAAGGCAGAGGAAGCAGCAGCAATGAAGGAGAACAGGGAGAGGCAAGCAGAGACGGAGGAGGCCCTGGAGTCTACCAAGGACACCATTGCCTCCAACTGCGAGGCCGCCAAGAAAAAGTCTCAGCATCTCATAGATGAATTTGGTGGGAAAAGCCGGGATGCAGAGCTGTGAGCTGCTCATCATGCCTTCGCACTGCATAGTCCTCCTTTTGTTGCATCGGCATGCTGTTGAGTTTACTGGGTTTGATGTTTTATTAGCTTCACATATATTGTATCAGTCTGGTATCTTTGCGTGCAGCTTTTTCAGTTTCAAAACATTCGTAATAGTTGCAACATATATAGCGACCAACTTCTTCTTGTTAATGATGATGAGCCGTGTTGTTATAATGTGAAGAGATGTGCGGGGCAGAGTCTGTCCTGTAATACATGGACCGAATTGGCATTGAGAGCCCAAGTGCTCTTTTGAAGGGAGCATGGCAACACGAAAGGTCTAACCGATGCCTCAAAGCCCACTGTGGAACCAAGTCCAGGGGGCATTTTGAACCCTGCCCGTCGTGGGCTCCTCCCTCTTGATAACAACTTGCAGTTGGGTTTTGATGTTCCTGAACCTTAATAATAATAAACAAAATGAAAATAAGCTCGAGAAAGATGATAACCTTTGCCCAAAAAAACAGAATAAAATAAATAAAATGGAGGAGTTGTTAGGTAAGATGTAGAGAGAGGGAGAGATGTGAAAGTAATAAATAACGAAGAAAAGGAAGGAGGCAAGCATCGGGAAAGCGGGAGGGAAGAATGAGACAGCAGGGAGGCTCATGTGGTGCATGCATAGGCCAAGTGGAAGAGCAAGCATAGCATGCAGGTGGCACCAACTAACCTACGGGGCTCTCTCTTTTTATCAAGTTTAATTGTGTACCTTGCAAAGGTTTTTTTTTTTAAAAGTAAAGCTATATTAATAAAAATGATAACAAAGAGCCATAACATGTCAGTTATATGTCAGTCTCAAAAGTATATTAGTTTCTAAAAAAACTAAAGTTCATGCCACAAAAATTATAAGAAAAGCTAACTTGTTTAAAAATAAAATTATAGAGGAGCTCATCAATATTCTAATAGATCACATTAGATGATACTCTGTTAAATCCATTTAGAGGGAGGAAAACTTGATTAAGACATATGACATATAAGGGTTACCTTTGTGATTCTTGAAAAAATGAACTTGTGATCTAGAGAAGGCATACTCTGAGACATAAAGGAACAAATAATGGAAATTGCGAAACCTTCTTCTTTTTGAATGAAATTAGAGGTTGAACTTGAAATCCAATCCAAGCATGAAAGACTTTCCTTGTGTGGTGCTTATATTTCTTCATAACAATAATCCATCAATGTTATCCACATTTTGATAAACAATAATGGAAGAAGAAGACACAGAGGCTAAAGAATTTGACTCAAATGCAAGACCTGCAAAGGCTGCTGCATGCTTAATCTCTTTAATAGATGATAAAGGATCAGTAGAAGATGAATTGTGAACGATGAAATTCCTTTTCATCCAGATACACATCAACAGTTTTGATTATTTCAATTATCAAATGAGAGTGCCCATCACTATATAGCATCAAGAGGTTCCTTTTCACCCAAGAAGTGAATTAATTAAATGTATTAAACGGGAACCTAATAGATAAACCTTCAAACCAAACAACAGTAGCAAATAGATAAGTAATAAATAAGTGATCCAAAGTTTCTGTAGTATCACAACCAAAGGGACATGAGCCTGAGACATCTAAATGATAAGACTTTAGCACATCTGTAGTTGGAATATCATGATTAAGTAGTTTCTAGAAGAAAAGAAGATCTTTCATTGGTAAGAAAATAGAGTAGAGAAATTTCCAGAATGAGTCTGATGAGTTTTGGAGAGAAGTTGGCCTCAACAAGTGGAAACCAGTTTGTGAGGAATACATCCATGATGCATTTTTACTCCAAACAAGTTTGTCCTCAGCTTCATAAAAGGAAATAGAAATATCAAGGATTCTATTAGCAATATCATGAGGATAAAGGCTACAACTAGATTTGATTCCATTTTAGTATTTTACAAGGTACCAACTAGACGGAAGATACAACAAAAGATCATATACGATCTACAATGAACTTGCATTAGTAGATCCCACTTGCATATACTACTACAAAAATAGGGATTAGTGGTGCATCTTTTGTGGCACTTCTTTTTCTTTCAAGAATTTTTTAAAATTTTTTTTTAAAAAACATCTTAGGTGGCGCTTCCTCAAGGAAGTGCCACAACTGCTTAGTGACCTTAGGTGACACTTCCTTGAGAAAGCTCTACCTAAGGTGTTTGTTTAAAAAAAAATTGAAACAGCAGATGTGGCGCTTGTTTAAGGAAGTGTCACATCTGCTACGTACTTTGTGTGACACTTGGTTTAAGAAGCGCTATACAAAGTAATATTTTTTTAATTTTTTTTTTCAAATCGTTCTCTCTCATGCGATCTACTTTCATTACCTTTATCCTCTTAGTCCCCGCTCTTCATCCAGCATGTGTCATCACGCTTTATCCTCTTAGTCCTCAAATTTTCTCCTTCTCCCATTTTTGTCACTCATCATCGTTCCCACTTCTATCAGCACTTCCTCCTTATTCCTTTGTTCCATCACTCCTCCTTATTGATTTTAGCTATTTTTCAATTATTCATTTGTGTGAGCTTATTATTAAGTCATATGTGGTTCAACCCCGTGTTTGTTATGACTGGGCTTGCAATCCTAAACTTGTCAATGATGTGCCTCTGAGCTTATCAATGACGCGCCTATGGACTTATCAATGGAATTAGAATCTATTGTAAAAAGGCCTCAAGAAATTTAAATACAATATTGATATTTTAATATAAGCAAAGCCTCCTAATCATATTTGAGAGAGTGGATCTTCATATTTCTCCCAAAGTGAGAGTGTGCTAGGGTTCTTCCCTGTTTTCATGGCCAGAGTGGTGTGTTCGGCCGGAAGTGCTGTGAAGGTCACTGTGAACTTTCGATTTGGAATAGTGTGATTGATAGGGTGGTAATAGATAGAGAGGGGCTATCTGGATGTCAATCTACAATGGAAAAAGATGGGGGAAGGATCAGAGGAAGGGAATGTTTTAATTGGAAAGATCATCTCAAAGACAAGAGTTGGATTAGGAACTGTTAGGGAAGCAGTAACAGCAGCATGGAAAGTTCAGGGAGGGCTGGATGTTAAAATGCTAGGCTTTAATATGTTTCGGTTTGACCTGAAAAAGGCAGAAGAAGCTAAAAGAATACTGAAGGATAATTCGTGGGTAGTGAGAAACTATATGCTGAGTCTACAGAAACGAAGACCGTTCTTAAGCGACAATGAGATTCAGATAAATACTTGCGAATTTTGGGTTCATTTTCATAACTTGCCGTGGGAGGGAAGAATGGAGTCAAATATCAGATTAATAGCAAGCTTAGTTGGAAAGGTGATCGAAGTAGAAAATCTGGAGGATATGCAATTTAAACAAATGAGCTTTGGAAGGGCAAGGGCGGAAGTGAACAACGAGAGCTCGCTAGTACCAGGATTCGTGGCTCCTAGGCCGGATGATAAGTTGGAAAGTGTATGGATTCAGGTGAAATATGAAAAATTAGTAAGATTTTGCTATAATTGTGAACGACTTGGGCATGAGAGCAAGACTTGCGAGGAGGAAGCTGTGGAATTCATGGTAAACGGAACGGTGAGGGGATATGATGTGAGTCTATGTGCTCAGGCTTTGATAGGGCCGGCGGTGAATGCGGTTGATCGGAGCTGGCGGATGCAGCCGAAGAAGACTGATGAGCGCGGGCATCCAAAAAATAAAATTGGCAGGAAGGAAATCTCAAAAATGATGGGGGCCATTGTGGAGAGAGGCGAAGGTTCTATAGAGCTACGTTTGAGGTATGGCATGGGGAGTCAACATCAGCTGAAGGAATTAATGGTGATAGAGAATGAAGGTATGGGGGGATATCAGGAAGGTCACAGCTGGGTCCCATATGGAATATCAGAATGATGGGATTAGAAAAGGTAAAGAAACGGAAAATACTGGGGCAAGGCTCATAGGCCCAATGCAAACTGGGCCATTATCCGAATGGATGAAGTCTGGTGGAATGAACAGTGTTCTGAGGGCCCGATGGGATAAATTAAGGAGAAGGCAGATAAAATATTGGGTCGAGTTGGCTGAGGAGGACGAAGAAAACGATAAAGAAAAAAGAGAAATAGTACCATTCCAGAAAGAAGAGATCGGAGCACTCACTCGGGGAATTAGAGAAGTCTCGCTGAAAAGGAAAATTGACATAAACAATAAATCTTCGCTGGGAAAAAGGAGGAAGGACCACTCGCAGGAATCACCAAAAAGCGCTGGAGATAGGGCGGTTGTGGTGGAAGAACTGAAGGCTCTGGAGGAGGCGGAAGGACCGAGATCTTTTGGGTATTGCTATGACGGAATTCTCGACTTCAGCTTAGGAGATGACATAGCTGGAAAGTTTAAACCAAAAAGAAAGGTAAGGAAAGCTTTCTTCTTGAATAAAAATTCTGATGTGGAAATAGTTTGGAATTCTGAAATTTTTAATGAGAGTCGATTTGAGGAAGAGATGAAGGAAGATGAAATGGATCAGGAGAATCAAGGGTGGGGAGGCTGGCCAGAAGCAGCCACCAGGGGGCAATGAATTGCATAGGTTGGAACTGTCAGGGGCTAGGAACTACCCTGACAGTCCGAAATTTAAGGTTCCAATGTGGGAAACTGAGTCCAAATCTGGTGTTCCTTTCGGAAACTAAGATGAAACAGGAAAAAATAGAAAAGATAAGAAGAAAGTTGAAGTTTGATTTTGGGGCATACTGTGATCCTGTAGGAAGATAATAAGGAATGGCTATTTGGTGGAAGGAAGGGATGGAGTTCCGAATTGGTTTTATTGATAGGTTCATTATATATTTAGAGGAGGTAAAGATAACTGGGGTAGAGAAGGGGAATGTGACACTGGTTTACGGACCGATGGAAAAAATAAAAAAGAGACAGTGATGGAGTGAGCTGGAGAAACTAAAGCCGGAGGAGGGGATTCCATAGATTATAATGGGGGATTTTAATGATATATTATATGCATCGGATAAGGAAGGAGGAAGAGAATGTGTACAAAGGGACCTGGACAGATTTCAAGAATTTATGCTAAATTATGAATTAATGGATTTGGAGTTCAACGGGTGTAAGTTTACGTGGATGAATAACAGGTGGGAAGAGGGTCTCATTAGGGAACGATTAGATAGGGCAGTAACAAATATGGCTTGGAGAGTGCAAAATCAAAAGGGGCAGGGACATGTTTTGGAGGCAATTGGGTCTGATCATTGCCCAATATTTATCGAGTTCGAGCATGAAGAGACTATAACATCTCCATTGTTCAGATTTGATCCAAGATGGCTGACTCATCCCAATATATTTGAAGTAATAAAGGAGAATTGGGATCCTGGGGATAACAGAATCAGTTTGCAGGAATTTAGGGAGAAGTTGGGAAAACTAAGAGAGGTCCTAAAAGAGTGGGGTAAGAGGGAGTTCAAAAATAGCCAGAGGCAAATCAGTATCCGAGTCAATAAAGTGCAGAAATATCTAGGCACAGAATGGAATGACGATGTTGTTAAGGAAGTGGAAGAGCTAAAAAGAGAAATAAATGTGTTATGGGAGCAAGAAGAGTTGTACTGGGCGTAAAAAGCACGTGTGGAGTAGCTGAAGTGCGGTGACAAAAACTCTAGGTTCTTCCATATAACTACTATCAAGCGTAGGTGCAGAAACAAAATTGCAAGGATTAGGGGAGGAAATGGGGTTTGGATTGAGGAGGAAGGAAAAATTGGCGAGCACTTTGCAAAATTCTATTCAACGCTCTTCAAAACAGTGGGGGGAAGGGATTTTAATCCTGTACTGGATTGTGTGGAAGAAATTATCACAAGGGAAGACAATCAGGCGCTTATGGCTGAAATAATTGAGGAGGAGGTAAAGAGAGCGGTATTTCAAATGGGAGGACAAAAAGCTCTTGGACCTGATAGCTTCACTGGACTATTCTATCAAAAATCATGGGATATAATCGGCATTTAGGTATGTGAGTTGGTAAAAAGTTATTTTAGTAATGGCTTCCCATTAGAAGGGATTAATGATACTGATTTAGTCCTCATTCCTAAAGTAGATTGCCCAGAATTGGTAAATGACTATAGGCTAATTAGTTTGTGCAATTTCTCGTATAAATTTTTTTCAAAAGTAACGGCCAATAGGTTAAAACCCTTACTTGATAAGATAATTGATGAAAGTCAAAGGGCCTTTGTCCCCGGTAGATTAATACAGGACAATATTGTTGTAGTGCATGAGGTTTTTCATTATTTGAAACTGAAAAGAAAAGGAAAAAATGAAATGGCAATTAAGCTTGATATGAACAAGGCATATGACAGGGTAGAATGGGATTTCATACAGGCAACTATGTTAAAATTGGGGTTTTGTGAGAAGTGGGTAGAAAGAATAATGTGGTGCTTGAATTCTGTTAAATTCTTGGTTATGATGGCTGGGAAAAGATTAGCAAAGGTAGGACCTCAAAGGGGACTAAGACAATGGGACCCAATCTCTCCTTATCTCTTTATCACTGTCAATAACGTTTTGTCAAAATTAATAGAAAAAGAAAAGAGAGGTGGTAGATTGAGAGGGGTATCTATTGGTAGAGGCTGCCCAGAGGTCACACACAGCTTTTATGCAGATGACTCTATATTCTTCTTAAGGGAAGATTTAGAGAACTGTAGGAAGCTGAAAGATATGATTAACATCTATTGTGAGGCTTCAGGACAAGAGATAAATGTGAGGAAGTCTTGTTTATATTTTTCAAAAAATACTCCAGAATTACTACAGGAAGAAATAGGACATATCTTTCAGATTCATACAGTTGATGTCCCTGGGAATTACTTGGAGATGCCTATTATTTGGGGGAGATCAAAGGTCCAAGCACTCAACTTTGTAATTGATAGAATGGAGAAGAGAGTGCAGGGATGGAGGAGGAATTTTTTTACCAGAAGCACGAAGGGAAGTGTTAATAAAATCTGTAGCTAATTTTTTGCCAGTGTACTCAATGTCATGCTTTAAGTACCCAAAGAATGTATTGCAGAGATTAGATAGAATAGTGTCTAAATTCTGGTGGAGAGGGGAGGAAGAAAAAAGAAAAATCCACTGGGTGTCAATGGAAAAAATGAAGAAACATAAGCTAGATGGGGGATTGGGATTTAAGGATTTTGAGACATTCAATTTGGCTCTTCTAGAAAAAATAGGATGGAGAATAATGAACAATCCAAACCAGATGTGGGTTAAAATTTTGAAAGCAAGATACTTCCCGAAAGATAGTTTCATTGAAGCTAGGAAAGGTAGAAGGGCATCCTGGTTGTGGAGTAGTATATTAGATGACCAAATTTTTAGATGTGTGGGGAAGGGAAATGAGACTAGAGTATGGAGGGATCCATGGTTAAGTGAACTACCAAGGAAGAGAATTCTTTCAGTATATCCTCATGAGAGTTTTCTAGATATGAAAGTGGCAGACCTTATGGGAAGGGATAGATGGAATTTGTTGGCGATGGAGGGATGGATCACACAAACAGAAAGAAAAGCAATATGTGATACTGTATTAGCTCCAAGGGATAGGGAGGATAAAGGGTACGGATAGGTGGGAAGAGAAACAACTATTCTGTCAAGGAAGGGTATAGAGTCGCTAGAAGGAATGTATTGGGAAGGGATGTAGATGCGCCGAGCTCCTCTAATAATAAACAAGAGAAATTATGGAAGGAAATTTGGGGTCTTAAAGTACCAAGCAAAGTCAGGAGCTTCCTCTGGAGGCTAATGAACAATGCATTACCAACTATGGTTAATTTGTGCAAGAAAAGATGTTGTGCGATAGGGAGATGCTTAATATGTAACAAATATGAAGAATCGGATGTACATCTATTCGTAAAATGTGAATGGGCGCCTCTGGCTTGGTTTGGGAGTAACTTCAATTTGAAGAGCACGGATGCAATCAGTAACTTGGAGCAATGGGTGTATTTATGCTTATGTGAACCAAAATTAAATTCTTGGCAAAAATCCTTATTTGCAATGACATTATGGCAGATCTGGAAAAGTAGAAATACATATCTGTATGATAGTATTAAACCTGACCCTGTATTCACTTTTTCACAAGCAGGCAAGTTACTTCAAGAGTTTTGGGAGTGCAATGGGTGGACTAATCAACAGAATCTGGATGGCAACGCTGCACTCGCCCAGAAGAAAGAACAACATAAATGGGAAGGGCCGAAAGGTAATGGGATTAAAATTAATTGCGATAGTGCTTTTTTTGGAGATGAGAACATAGCTGCTGTGGCCTATGTAGTGAGAGACTCAAACGGATGGCTATTGGATGGGGCGGCAAAAATCATAGAAGCAAGATCGGCGTTCATGGCCGAAGCAATTGCTCTTCTTGATGCCTTAAAATTTGCCCATGATAATAGTCTTTCGGAATTATCTTTTGAGTCAGATAATCAAGAACTGATTAAGTGCATTTGTAATGACTTACCTTCAAACGATTGGAGGTGTATAAATATCCTTGAAAATATTAAAGATTCAAGGAAGCTAATTAGGAATCATTCATGTAATTAGATTTCCAGGAGTGCGAATTTAGTAGCGGATTGAAAGCAACACTAAGAGGGAACTGCCCAAGCAATTGGGTTGATAGTCCCCGGAGCAATTGCAGAAGATGCTGGATGTGGCCAGGAAAAACATACCAAGAGAGCCCGACTGATTGATTGTTACATGGGCTGAATATTTTGTTGTAAATAATATGTTATTATGAAATCTAGTGAACTGTTAGTGATATTTGTAAGGTCTTTAGGTGCGATTGAATGAAGTAATACTTCCTTGGCAAAAAAAGAAGAAGATATTTTAATATATCATTTTTTTTTTTAGACTTGAATGTAATTTTGTGTATTATTTTTACCTAAAAATGCATTTTTCTACTATCACGTAACTCACGAGCAGGCTTGTTGCTAACAGAGAGATTTGGTTGGAGTGATGGGACAAAAAATCTGCAACTTACTTACATTACATATGTATGGTATACACGTACTTGCTGTGCTTGTGATCTCCATCCCTCCTCCTTTCCCATCATCATTTATTATACTTTCCCATTTATCCTGCCACTCAAACCTTTTCATCAAAACTCCCACATCCATCTTTCTATATTATTATATTATTATGATTTCCAATCCCCATTCTCACTGAATGGAAGGAAGGGGATCATATACAAGAGAATTTGCTCTTGTTTGGCTGTCAACAATTAATAACTGCAGGCAAAAAAAAAAAAAATTCAACAATTAATAACGCTCTTCCCTCCTTTAATTTCTCCCTCATTATTTGTTCTGATATATATATATATATATATATATATGCATTCCCAAATTGGCTTCATTACTAAATCACACAAAATATAAGACAAGGGTGTGTTTACTTATTTGTCCACTTCCAATCAATTTCTTTCAAAATATCATTCAAATTCTTTCCATCTCCTCCCTTCCTTTCCCTTTTGCTTCCGAGGCTGAACCAAGCATGCCGTTTACTATAATTTTGGATGACATGACACGCATATTTTTGGACCCTTCATATTTTATATTCATTATATTGCTTTTCTTTCTTTCTTTGCCCGAGCTTTTCTTTCTTTTTAGTTAAAGATGTTTATACCATATTAAAAAAACTTGGTCACCCAACATGTAATATCCCGAATTTTGGGATTGGAAGCTTTGGAATAAGCCTAAATTGAGTGGACTACTAAGCCCCGATTTAGTAGATGTCCCAAATATATTCCCTAATGATTCTAATATCTTTGGGGTATTAAGAAAGTAAAATGGTTAATTTTGAAGAAAGTGATAATGCTTAAGGTGAAATCACCTATGAGGTAGTGAGCTTGTCATGTTCATTTGAATGATCAAATGATGATCAAAAATTATGATATTTTACAGGATGAAAGTAGACATCCTAAGCTTTAATTTGATAGGTCATATGACTCAATTAGAGCTATACACAAAAAGATATGAATTTTTGAAGTTAGCCCAGAAAAACTGGAAATTTTCTGAAACAACATGAAAAGAATGAAATTCTGGGAATTTTGTGATTCCATAAAGTAAAAGTCTATATTTTTCCTTGAAAATAGACTCAATAAGAGTTCTATAGGCTTTGGAATCACCTCATTTCGATGTTTCTAGAATTAGTTATGATTTTTCAAAGTTTGGGCAGAAAACTGTCATAAAATCCGAAAATGGGAATTATGACATCAGCATAATAAAACATGACATCAGCATGATATTAAAAATAAAATCTGCATCTTCTTCCTCTAGTTTCCGTCAGTTTTTCGCGAAGCAATATGGAGAAAGAGAGGGAGAGAGTTTTAGGGAGAGAAGAGGAAGAAACTCGCAAGGTAAGCCGATTTTTCCGACGATCTACTTCTTAACGTGTATAACTCTTCTTCTAAGCTCCTCTTCTATATTATTTAAGGGGTTGGAAGCTTGAATTTCAGTGTGGGGAAGAGTTAGGGTTCAGCCACAAGAAGGAAAAGCCAGAAGGAGCTTGAGGTAACTTCCAAACCTTCGTATATTGACTATTCTAGTTGCTGTGGGCAATTTAATCGGTGAAATTTCGCCGGATTGCCATTGGTTGTAAAAATGGAAAATGGGTTTTCCTAGGGGTTATGCTGCCCAAATTGATACTAAATGGTAGTTTTAACCTAATGGAATAGTCAATAAAGTGGTTAGGAGTATAAAGGAACGCGTTTGCGGAGCCGAAACCGAAAAACCTCGATTTTCCCCTTAAAACCCATATATTTCGGTCAGGGGTCTAAATGGGTCTTAGAGTTGGATTTTCAATGATTTGATGGTTCCATTGGATTCAGGAGGGAAAATTAGGTGGGGTTACAGTTGGGAACTTTTTCGGAAAAAGCCTAGAAAGCATAATTACGGAAACGCCCCTAAAACCCTAAAAGTAGGGCTGCCAAGGGCATTTTCGTAATTTGACATTGAATTTGATAATTATGAGTCCGGAAATGGATTCCTTGGGTGAAAATATGTAAGAATAGCCCATGTCAAAATTTTGGGAAAACGTGCCATCGGGCCGGGTACGGCGGGGCCGGGGTCCTGGGGGCATTTTGGTAAATTTTCAAGATAGACTCATATAACCCCCAGAAACACTATGGAAGTGTCTAAATACTACATTTGACATTGTAGGATCGAATATGGAGCCCCGAGCTGTTTGCACGTAGATCGAGGCACGCGTTTCGAGGCGGAAAAGGGTTAAGGTAGGGGACTTACCTTAGTTGCATGTTTTTGATATCTTTGCTTGTGTAATGATGTATGTGATTGCTTTACTTGATTGTGTAGAGCATATTTGAATAAATGAAGCTCTGTTTCTGTTTTCGCTGTGGCCATAGTCTTGTTGTATGAAACATTGAGCATGCATAAATGTCATTATGGGGCATACATCTAGATAAAGCTAACATGTCATACACCTAGCATCAATCATGCATGCATTATGGTATCTGTTTCCTACTGAGATTCTCTCGAATCTCACCCTCCCCTACCAACAATTTAGACAGGTGAAGACAGAAGATATGCTGAGAACAATGCAGAGAACCATATGAGGGGATTGCAATGGTGGAACGAAGATGAGAAGATGTCTCCGTTTCACTGGGGTGGGTTTAGACACCCCAGTAGCCCTGTGGGGCTACACTGATGGTTATGATCATGTACGAATCCCTGAGGGGAATTTATGTAATCATGCACATATTATCAGTATAGTCATGCTATTCCTGTGTTGCCCACCGAACCGCATATCGTTTTCCGCTAATACTCTGGTAAATCTGGTCTATGGAATCAAGCGTTGTGGGAACCTGTGTTTGATTACACGTTACATACTGTGTACAGAATGGATGAAGAATGCTGAATGCTATATGAGATTAGTAATAGAAGTATGACTACGGTGTTACATGGCTTTTGAGCTTGCATGGGATAATAGAATGAGATAGGATTAATCCCTAAGTTGTAGACGTTCAAATTTCGAGGACGAAATTTATTGAACGGGGGGAGAAATGTAATATCCCGAATTTTGGGATTGGAAGCTTTGGAATAAGCCTAAATTGAGTGGACTACTAAGCCCCGATTTAGTAGATGTCCCAAATATATTCCCTAATGATTCTAATATCTTTGGGGTATTAAGAAAGTAAAATGGTTAATTTTGAAGAAAGTGATAATGCTTAAGGTGAAATCACCTATGAGGTAGTGAGCTTGTCATGTTCATTTGAATGATCAAATGATGATCAAAAATTATGATATTTTACAGGATGAAAGTAGACATCCTAAGCTTTAATTTGATAGGTCATATGACTCAATTAGAGCTATACACAAAAAGATATGAATTTTTGAAGTTAGCCCAGAAAAACTGGAAAGTTTCTGAAACAACATGCAAAGAATGAAATTCTGGGAATTTTGTGATTCCATAAAGTAAAAGTATATATTTTTCCTTGAAACTAGACTCAATAAGGGTTCTATAGGCTTTGGAATCACCTCATTTCGATGTTTCTAGAATTAGTTATGATTTTTCAAAGTTTGGGCAGAAATCTGCCAGAATTTTGTAAAAATCCGAAAATTGAGAAATTATCAAATAAATAAAATATAATATTAGATATTAAAATAAAAAGTCATCATCTTCCTCCCTAGCTCATTTCTGACGTTCAGCAAGCTGCATATAGAGAGAGGAGGTGTGGAATTGTAGAGAGAGAAAGGAGAAGAAAAATCACAAGGTAAGCCGATTTCTCCGACGATTTCGCTCCTAACGCGTATAACTCCGATCCTAAACTACTCCTCTTTGTTCTTTAAGGTTTGGAAAGCTCAAATTTGGTGTTTTCAAAGTTAGGGTTTTCTGCCATTTTTGGGAAAATCTTGTTGGAGCTTGAGGTAACTTCCAAACCTTCGTATATTGACTATTCTAGCTGCTGTGGGCAATTTAATCGGTGAAATTTCGCCGGATTGCCATTAGTTTTAATTTTTGGAAATGGGTTTCCCTAGGGGTTATGCTGCCCAAATTGACACTAAATGGTAGTTGTAACCTAATGGAATAGTCAATAAAGTGGTTAGGAGTAGAAAGGAACGTGTTTACGGAGCCGAAACCGAAAAACCTCGATTTTCCCCTTAAAACCTATATATTTCGGTCTGGGCTATAAATGGGTCTTAGAGTTGGATTTTCAATGATTTGATGATTTCGTTGAGTTCAGGAGGGAAAATTAGGTGGGGTTACAGTTGGGCACTTTTTCGGAAAAGGCCTAGAAAGCATAATTACGGAAACGCCCCTAAAACCCTAAAAGTAGGGCTGCCAAGGGCAATTTCGTAATTTTACATTGAATTTGATAATTCTGAGTCCGGAAATGGATTCCTTGGGTGAAAATATGTCAGGATAGCCCAGGTTAGAATTTCAAGAAAAGTACAGCCAGACCGAGTACGATGGGGCCGGGTCCCCGGGGGTATTTTAGTAATTTTTCAAGATAAACTCATATAACCCCCAGAAACACTATGGAAGTGTCTAAATAGTATATTTGACATTGTAGGATCGAATATGGAGCCCCGAGCTGTTTGCACTTAGATCGAGGCACACGTTTCGAGACGGAAAAGGGTTAAGGTAGGGGACTTACCTTACTTGCATGTATTTGATATCTTTGCTTGTGTAGTGATGTATGTGATTGCTTTACTTGATTGTGTAGAGCATATTTGAATAAATGAAGCTTTGTTTCTGTTTTCCTGTGGCCATAGTCTTGTTGTATGAAACATTGAGCATGCAGAAATGTCATTATGGGGCATACATCTAGATAAAGCTAACATGTCATACACATAGCATCAATTATGCATGCATTATGGTATCTGTTTCCTACTGAGATTCTCTCGAATCTCACCCTCCCCTACCAACAATTTAGACAGGAGACGACAGAAGATATGCAAACAACAATGCAGAGTACCGTACGAGGGGATTACAATAGTGGAACGAAGACAGGAAGAAGTCTCTGTTTCACTGGAACGAGTTTAGACACCTAAGTAGCCATGTGCGGCTACACTAATTGTAATTATCATGTACGAATCCCTGAGGGGAATTTTTGTAATCATGCACATATTATCAGTATAGTTATGCTATTCCTGTGTTGCCTACCGAACCGCATATCGTTTTCCGCGAATACTCTGGTAAAGGTAAAATTGAGATAAGGGCTACGGGTGTGACAATAATGAAAAAAAAATGGATGAGATGTTTATATCGAAATTTCCTAGAACTCAGCATTATGCATGGGATGATGATTGTGAGAGGAGCTTCAGAGAGCTGATGATGAAAATTTATTAAAGTACCAACACTGATAATCCTATATCCATAGTGGGCCATTGTTGTTTTCACTAATGCCAGATGGCATGGATTGGGAAGGGAATTGAATTCCCAGATGCGAGCAGGCATAGATCGAGATGATAATTGAGCCGAGTGAGGATATTGTTTGCAATACTAGACGAGAATGGTCTAAGGATATTGTGGAACCCAAGGATATGGGTACGACTAAGGCCAATTTGCGGTCCACACTCAATATTTTAGTGATTGGAGATAGCCAGCACGTCTTTTCAATCGTGTGAATTCGGGTGAAGTTCCGAAGAGGCTGTAAGGCCTATAGAACCAAGTGTTGTGGGAACCTGTGTTTGATTGCACGTTACATATTGTGTACAAAATGGATGATGAATGCTAAATACTATCTGAGATTAGTAATGGAAGTATGACTACGGTGTTACATGGCTTTTGAGCTTGCCTGTGATAATAGAATGAGATAGGATTAATCCCTAAATTGTAGACGTTCAAATTTCGAGGACGAAATTTATTGAACGGGAGGAGAAATGTAATACCCCGAATTTTGGGATTGGAAGCTTTGGAATAAGCCTAAATTGAGTGGACTACTAAGCCCCGATTTAGTAGATGTCCCAAATATATTCCCTAATGATTCTAATATCTTTGGGGTATTAAGAAAGTAAAATGGTTAATTTTGAAGAAAGTGATAATGCTTAAGGTGAAATCACCTATGAGGTAGTGAGCTTGTCATGTTCATTTGAATGATCAAATGATGATCAAAAATTATGATATTTTACAGGATGAAAGTAGACATCCTAAGCTTTAATTTGATAGGTCATATGAATCAATTAGAGCTATACACAAAAAGATATGAATTTTTGAAGTCAGCACAGATAAACTGTGAAATTTCTGGAACAGCATGTAAAGAATGAAATTCTGGGAATTTTGTGATTCCATAAAGTAAAAGTCTATATTTTTCCTTGAAAATAGACTCAATAAGAGTTCTATAGGCTTTGGAATCACCTCATTTCGATGTTTCTAGAATTAGTTATGATTTTTCAAAGTTTGGGCAGAAAACTGTCATAAAATCCGAAAATGGGAATTATGACATCAGCATAATAAAACATGACATCAGCATGATATTAAAAATAAAATCTGCATCTTCTTCCTCTAGTTTCCGTCAGTTTTTCGCGAAGCAATATGGAGAAAGAGAGGGAGAGAGTTTTAGGGAGAGAAGAGGAAGAAACTCGCAAGGTAAGCCGATTTTTCCGACGATCTACTTCTTAACGTGTATAACTCTTCTTCTAAGCTCCTCTTCTATATTATTTAAGGGGTTGGAAGCTTGAATTTCAGTGTGGGGAAGAGTTAGGGTTCAGCCACAAGAAGGAAAAGCCAGAAGGAGCTTGAGGTAACTTCCAAACCTTCGTATATTGACTATTCTAGTTGCTGTGGGCAATTTAATCGGTGAAATTTCGCCGGATTGCCATTGGTTGTAAAAATGGAAAATGGGTTTTCCTAGGGGTTATGCTGCCCAAATTGATACTAAATGGTAGTTTTAACCTAATGGAATAGTCAATAAAGTGGTTAGGAGTAGAAAGGAACGTGTTTACGGAGCCGAAACCAAAAAACCCCAATTTTCCCTTAAATTCCCATATATTTCGGCCAGCACTATAAATGGGCCTTAGAGTTGGATTTTCAATGATTTGATGGTTCCATTGGATTCAGGAGGGAAAATTAGGTGGGGTTACAGTTGGGCACTTTTTCAAAAAAGGCCGAGAAAGCATAATTACGGAAACGCCCATAAAACCCTAAAAGTAGGGCTGCCAAGGGCATTTTCGTAATTTGACATTGAATTTGATAATTCCGAGTCCGGAAATGGATTCCTTGGGTGAAAATATGTAAGAATAGCCCATGTCAAAATTTTGGGAAAACGTGCCATCGGGCCGGGTACGGCGGGGCCGGGGTCCTGGGGGCATTTTGGTAAATTTTCAAGATAGACTCATATAACCCCCAGAAACACTATGGAAGTGTCTAAATACTACATTTGACATTGTAAGATCGAATATGGAGCCCCGAGCTGTTTGCACGTAGATCGAGGCACGCGTTTCGAGGCGGAAACGGGTTAAGGTAGGGGACTTACCTTACTTGCATGTATTTGATATCTTTGCTTGTGTAGTGATGTATGTGATTGCTTTACTTGATTGTGTAGAGCATATTTGAATAAATGAAGCTTTGTTTCTGTTTCGCTGTGGCCATAGTTTTGTTACATGAAACATTGAGCATGCAGAAATGTCATTATGGGGTATACATCTAGATAAAGCTAACATGTCATACACATAGCATCAATCATGCATGCATTATGGTATCTGTTTCCTACTGAGATTCTCTCGAATCTCACCCTCCCCTACCAACAATTTAGACAGGAGACGACAGAAGATATGCAAACAACAATGCAGAGTACCGTACGAGGGGATTACAGTAGTGGAACGAAGACGGGAAGAAGTCTCTGTTTCACTGGGACGAGTTTAGACACCCAAGTAGTCCTGTGTGGCTACATTGATGGTAGTGATAATGTACGAACCCCTATGGGGAATTTATGTAATCATGCACTTATTATCAGTGTATTCTTGTCATTCCTATGTTGCCTACCGAAAGGGATTCGTACATGATCATAACCATCAGTGTAGCCCCACAGGGCTACTGGGGTGTCTAAACCCACCCCAGTGAAACGGAGACATCTTCTCATCTTCGTTCCACCATTGCAATCCCCTCATATGGTTCTCTGCATTGTTCTCAGCATATCTTCTGTCTTCACCTGTCTAAATTGTTGGTAGGGGAGGGTGAGATTCGAGAGAATCTCAGTAGGAAACAGATACATCATTACACAAGCAAAGATATCAAAAACATGCAACTAAGGTAAGTCCCCTACCTTAACCCGTTTCCGCCTCGAAACGCGTGCCTCGATCTACGTGCAAACAGCTCGGGGCTCCATATTCGATCCTACAATGTCAAATGTAGTATTTAGACACTTCCATAGTGTTTCTGGGGGTTATATGAGTCTATCTTGAAAATTTACCAAAATGCCCCCGGGACCCCGGCCCCGCCGTACCCGGCCCGATGGCACGTTTTCCCAAAATTTTGACATGGGCTATTCTTACATATTTTCACCCAAGGAATCCATTTCCGGACTCGGAATTATCAAATTCAATGTCAAATTACGAAAATGCCCTTGGCAGCCCTACTTTTAGGGTTTTATGGGCGTTTCCGTAATTATGCTTTCTCGGCCTTTTTTGAAAAAGTGCCCAACTGTAACCCCACCTAATTTTCCCTCCTGAATCCAATGGAACCATCAAATCATTGAAAATCCAACTCTAAGGCCCATTTATAGTGCTGGCCGAAATATATGGGAATTTAAGGGAAAATTGGGGTTTTTTGGTTTCGGCTCCGTAAACACGTTCCTTTCTACTCCTAACCACTTTATTGACTATTCCATTAGGTTAAAACTACCATTTAGTATCAATTTGGGCAGCATAACCCCTAGGAAAACCCATTTTCCATTTTTACAACCAATGGCAATCCGGCGAAATTTCACCGATTAAATTGCCCACAGCAACTAGAATAGTCAATATACGAAGGTTTGGAAGTTACCTCAAGCTCCTTCTGGCTTTTCCTTCTTGTGGCTGAACCCTAACTCTTCCCCACACTGAAATTCAAGCTTCCAACCCCTTAAATAATATAGAAGAGGAGCTTAGAAGAAGAGTTATACACGTTAAGAAGTAGATCGTCGGAAAAATCGGCTTACCTTGCGAGTTTCTTCCTCTTCTCTCCCTAAAACTCTCTCCCTCTCTTTCTCCATATTGCTTCGCGAAAAACTGACGGAAACTAGAGGAAGAAGATGCAGATTTTATTTTTAATATCATGCTGATGTCATGTTTTATTATGCTGATGTCATAATTCCCATTTTCGGATTTTATGACAGTTTTCTGCCCAAACTTTGAAAAATCATAACTAATTCTAGAAACATCGAAATGAGGTGATTCCAAAGCCTATAGAACTCTTATTGAGTCTATTTTCAAGGAAAAATATAGACTTTTACTTTATGGAATCACAAAATTCCCAGAATTTCATTCTTTTCATGTTGTTTCAGAAACTTTCCAGTTTTTCTGGGCTAACTTCAAAAATTCATATCTTTTTGTGTATAGCTCTAATTGAGTCATATGACCTATCAAATTAAAGCTTAGGGTTTTAGGGGCGTTTCCGCATATTTCCTACGGTGAAATTTGATCGGAGAGGGCTACCTGCGGTGAAATCTGATCGGAGAGGGCTACCTAAGGAAAGTTCTGACCGGAAGGGGGCTGACCAGGTGTATGGGCGCCTGTGTGAAGCACCGAGTATAGAACCCTAGAGTGCAGCCACCGTGACGATGAACCCTAGAGTGCAGCTACCGTGATGATGAACCCGCGAGTGCAGCCACCATGATGACTAATCCTAGAGTACAGCTGCCATGAAGTTGAATCGTAGAGTAGGGCTACGAAAACATTGGCCCTTAACGATGGTGCATTGTAATGAATCCCACAGTGAATGTGTTTTCTTGAAATAAGAGTTTATATGGATCAAAATGATTCAAGTTCAAACGGGTAAAGAGTGGGCACAGAGGAATATAGATTGTGGGTGTTGTTGAGTGTCATGGGAGGTTCCTATAGGACTCCTATTAAATCATCCTGATATTATTAAAGCTCATATGAGGAGATAGACCTCAGAGTGGGCAGCGGAAGTGTGATGAATCTAGGTGCAATTTTGAAGCTTACAGGAGGGGTTGATGTTCACACCATTGTTGATCATCCCAAAACATAATATGGCCTTGATGGTCAATAGTGTTACAGTATATGTGATGAACAGTATTACACCCTGAGTGGTGTACAATATTACATCCTGTGTGGTGTACAGTATTAAACCCTGCGTGGTGTACAGTATGATGACCTATATGGTCAACAGTCACACAACCTTTGTAGTTTGTGGTGACACATGTGAACTGGAATTGGGATGAACCCTAGTGTAGTAGGGCAGAATGGTGGCGAATACCTCTAAACAGCACCAGTGATAACAATCCTAGATTCATAGTCGAGCTTTATGGTCACCACAGATGCAAGTAGGCATGGATTGGGATGTGTTTTGATGCAACAAGGTTGAATAGAGGCATGAGCATCTCCATAGCTATAGCCTCACAGAATGAATCATCCACTTGTGTTATAGTGCAAACAGTGGATGGTCACATAGTGAATAGTGCACACAGTACGGCCAATAAGGGTCAACTAGTCATTTGATCCTAAACACCGAATAGGTCGGCAAAATGTGATGTGACTGAAAATTGTGACGAGCCGAGGCTCGAGGCGGTAAGACCCGATGTGCAAGGTTGCATAGGGCGGTGTCTCTGGGCTGTAAGACCTGTGTGTCTAGTACTGTAGTTGATGCTTAGTGCAATGACATTAGATCAATGTGTCTAAGGTAATGTTTTGAGGTTGGCAAAACATCCAAACTGTACCAGGTTGTAGCGAGGCATTAAGACCAGTGTGACCAAGAGTTTTGGTGTCTAATGATCCCATGTCTCACATGAGGCGCGATATTCTACCATGGGAGGAACCTAACGAAGTAAACCATGGCTGGCTCACTAGCCCACCTCGTTGACTCAAGGTATGGGACATCTAAAAGACCATGGACTCGGGTGAGGATTGGGCCATAACAAATAAAAAGTGATTTTGTGAATCTGGGTGAAGTCCTGAAGAGGCTGTAAGGCCTATGGAACCAAGCGCTGTGGGAACCTGTGTTTGATTGCACGCTACCTACTGAGTACAGAATGGATGATGAATGTTGAATACCATCTGAGATTAGTAATGGACGTATGACTATGGTGTTACATGGCTTTTGAGCCTGCCTGTGATAATAGAATGAGATAGGATTAATCCCTAAATTGTAGACGTTTAAATTTCGAGGACGAAATTTATTGAACGGGAGGAGAAATGTAATACCCCGAATTTTGGGATTGGAAGCTTTGGAATAAGCCTAAATTGAGTGGACTACTAAGCCCCGATTTAGTAGATGTCCCAAATATATTCCCTAATGATTCTAATATCTTTGGGGTATTAAGAAAGTAAAATGGTGAATTTTGGAGAATATAATTATGTTTTTGATAAAATCGCCTATGAGGCAGTGATCTTATCATAAGGTTTTGGAAGAATAAATGATAAGTAAAAATTATGCAATTTTACAAGATGAAATTAGACATCCTAAGCTTTAATTTGATAGGTCATATGAATCAATTAGAGCTATACACAAAAAGATATGAATTTTTGAAGTCAGCACAGATAAACTGTGAAATTTCTGGAACAGCATGTAAAGAATGAAATTCTGGGAATTTTGTGATTCCATAAAGTAAAATTCTATATTTTTCCTTGAAAATAGACTCAATAAGAGTTCTATAGGCTTTGGAATCACCTCATTTCGATTTTTCTAGAATTAGTTATGATTTTTCAAAGTTTGGGCAGAAATCTGCCAGAATTTTGTAAAATCCGAAATTTTTGGAAAATTAAAGTAAAATATGATATAATAATATATCATCATCCTCTTCCTCTTGAGAACATTTCAGACGTGAGCTGCAGCCAAGGAGAGAGAGAAAGTTTGAGAGTTTTAGAGAGAGAAGGAGAGGAGAAAAATCACAAGATAGGTCGATTTCTTCGGTGAATTCGTACCTAACGTGTATAATCCTTCTCCTAAGCTTCTCTTCTATGTTGTTTGAGGAATTTGAAGCAAGATTCATGGTGTTACCAAGCTAGGGTTTTCAGCCATATTTGGGAAAAGTCAGAAGGAGCTTGAGGTAACTTCCAAACTTTCGTATATTGCTTATTCTGGCTGCTGTGGACAATTTAATCGATGAAATTTCGCCGGATTATCTTTGTTTGTGATTTTTGGAAATGGGTTTTCATAAGGGTTATGCTGCCCAAATTGAGTCTAAATGGTAGTTATAACCTAATGGAATAGTTAATAAAGTGGTTAGGAGTAGAAAGGAACGTGTTTACGGAGCCGAAACCAAAAAACCCCAATTTTCCCTTAAATTCCCATATATTTCGGCCAGCACTATAAATGGGCCTTAGAGTTGGATTTTCAATGATTTGATGGTTCCATTGGATTCAGGAGGGAAAATTAGGTGGGGTTACAGTTGGGCACTTTTTCAAAAAAGGCCGAGAAAGCATAATTACGGAAACGCCCATAAAACCCTAAAAGTAGGGCTGCCAAGGGCATTTTCGTAATTTGACATTGAATTTGATAATTCCGAGTCCGGAAATGGATTCCTTGGGCGAAAATATGTCAGGATAGCCCAGGTTAGAATTTCGAGAAAAGTACAGCCGGACCGGGTATGATGGGGCCGGGTCCCCGGGGGTATTTTAGTAATTTTTCAAGATAGACTCATATAACCCCCAGAAACACTATGAAAGTGTCTAAATAGTACATTTGGCATTGTAGGATCGAATATGGAGCCCCGAGCTGTTTGCACGTAGATCGAGGCACGCGTTTCGAGGCGGAAACGGGTTAAGGTAGGGGACTTACCTTACTTGCATGTATTTGATATCTTTGCTTGTGTAATGATGTATGTGATTGCTTTACTTGATTGTGTAGAGCATATTTGAATAAATGAAGCTCTGTTTCTGTTTTCGCTGTGGCCATAGTCTTGTTGTATGAAACATTGAGCATGCAGAAATGTCATTATGGAGCATACATCTAGATAAAGCTAACATGTCATACACATAGCATCAATCATGCATGCATTATGGTATCTGTTTCCTACTGAGATTCTCTCGAATCTCACCCTCCCCTACCAACAATCTAGACAGGAGACGACAGAAGATATGCAAACAACAATTCAGAGTATCGTACGAGGGGATTACAATAGTGGAATGAAGACGGGAAGAAGTCTCTGTTTCACTGGGACGGGTTTAGATACCCCAGTAGCCCTGTGTGGCTACATTGATGGTAAGTATCATGTACAAACCCCTATTGGGAATTTATGTAATCATGCACATATTATCAGTATAGTTATACTATTCTTGTGTTGCCTACCTAACCGCATATCGTTTTCCGCAAATACTCTGATAAATGTGAAATTAAAATAAGGGCGTGACATTTTGGTATCAGAGCCAGGTTTCGATCCTGGGACCTGTGGGTTATGGGCCCACCACGCTTCCACTGCGTGGTGGGCCCATAACCCACAGGTCCCAGGATCGAAACCTGGCTCTGATACCAAAATGTCACGCCCTTATTTTAATTTCACATTTACTAGAGTATTAGCGGAAAACGATATGCGGTTCGGTGGGCAACACAGGAATAGCATGACTATACTGATAATATGTGCATGATTACATAAATTCCCCTCAGGGATTCGTACATGATCATAACCATCAGTGTAGCCCCACAGGGCTACTGGGGTGTCTAAACCCACCCCAGTGAAACGGAGACATCTTCTCATCTTCGTTCCACCATTGCAATCCCCTCATATGGTTCTCTGCATTGTTCTCAGCATATCTTCTGTCTTCACCTGTCTAAATTGTTGGTAGGGGAGGGTGAGATTCGAGAGAATCTCAGTAGGAAACAGATACCATAATGCATGCATGATTGATGCTAGGTGTATGACATGTTAGCTTTATCTAGATGTATGCCCCATAATGACATTTATGCATGCTCAATGTTTCATACAACAAGACTATGGCCACAGCGAAAACAGAAACAGAGCTTCATTTATTCAAATATGCTCTACACAATCAAGTAAAGCAATCACATACATCATTACACAAGCAAAGATATCAAAAACATGCAACTAAGGTAAGTCCCCTACCTTAACCCTTTTCCGCCTCGAAACGCGTGCCTCGATCTACGTGCAAACAGCTCGGGGCTCCATATTCGATCCTACAATGTCAAATGTAGTATTTAGACACTTCCATAGTGTTTCTGGGGGTTATATGAGTCTATCTTGAAAAATTACTAAAATACCCCCGGGGACCCGGCCCCGCCGTACCCGGTCCGGCTGTACTTTTCCCGAAATTTTGACATGGGCTAATCTTACATATTTTCGTCCAAGGAATCCATTTCCGGACTCGGAATTATCAAATTCAATGTCAAATTACGAAATTGCCCTTGGCAGCCCTACTTTTAGGGTTTTAGGGGCGTTTCCGTAATTATGCTTTCTAGGCTTTTTCCGAAAAAGTTCCCAACTGTAACCCCACCTAATTTTCCCTCCTGAATCCAATGGAACCATCAAATCATTGAAAATCCAACTCTAAGACCCATTTACAATGCTGGCCGAAATATATAGGTTTTAAGGGGAAAATCGAGGTTTTTCGGTTTCGGCTCCGCAAACGCGTTCCTTTATACTCCTAACCACTTTATTGACTATTCCATTAGGTTAAAACTACCATTTAGTATCAATTTGGGCAGCATAACCCCTAGGAAAACCCATTTTCCATTTTTACAACCAATGGCAATCCGGCGAAATTTCACCGATTAAATTGCCCACAGCAACTAGAATAGTCAATATACGAAGGTTTGGAAGTTACCTCAAGCTCCTTCTGGCTTTTCCTTCTTGTGGCTGAACCCTAACTCTTCCCCACACTGAAATTCAAGCTTCCAACCCCTTAAATAATATAGAAGAGGAGCTTAGAAGAAGAGTTATACACGTTAAGAAGTAGATCGTCGGAAAAATCGGCTTACCTTGCGAGTTTCTTCCTCTTCTCTCCCTAAAACTCTCTCCCTCTCTTTCTCCATATTGCTTCGCGAAAAACTGACGGAAACTAGAGGAAGAAGATGCAGATTTTATTTTTAATATCATGCTGATGTCATGTTTTATTATGCTGATGTCATAATTCCCATTTTCGGATTTTATGACAGTTTTCTGCCCAAACTTTGAAAAATCATAACTAATTCTAGAAAAATCGAAATGAGGTGATTCCAAAGCCTATAGAACTCTTATTGAGTCTATTTTCAAGGAAAAATATAGACTTTTACTTTATGGAATCACAAAATTCCCAGAATTTCATTCTTTTCATGTTGTTTCAGAAACTTTCCAGTTTTTCTGGGCTAACTTCAAAAATTCATATCTTTTTGTGTATAGCTCTAATTGCGTCATATGACCTATCAAATTAAAGCTTAGGATGTCTACTTTCATCCTGTAAAATATCATAATTTTTGATCATCATTTGATCATTCAAATGAACATGACAAGCTCACTACCTCATAGGTGATTTCACCTTAAGCATTATCACTTTCTTCAAAATTAACCATTTTACTTTCTTAATACCCCAAAGATATTAGAATCATTAGGGAATATATTTGGGACATCTACTAAATCGGGGCTTAGTAGTCCACTCAATTTAGGCTTATTCCAAAGCTTCCAATCCCAAAATTCGGGATATTACATTTTACTAAACATATAGTAAAACGAAAATCACATCAATCCGTGTGTGTACACAAAGTTCAGGGCCAAACACCCAGTAAAACAACAATCCGTGTGTGTACACAAAGTTCAGGGCCAACCATCCAGTTGAAACCCTTACGTGTACCTCAGCCGAGTCACCGACTACAGCTAGGTAAGATCAGTGTACCTCAGCTAGGTCACAAACCATAGCTAGGTAATGTGCCCTAGGCACGTGTTCATTCACAGAATATAGAACATACAACATATTAACTATCACATAGTGTACGAGAGATTATAGTTACTACATTGGCCTCTCCAGGATAACCTTCCTGCTGATCGTTGATCATTGTTTGCTATTCTATTCTCTTGCCCTGTGTTTGCTGTATTAGGCTAGGTCTAACTTCCTGACCTTGCCCAACATCTAAACCTCTTAGTCTTACCACCTTTATGTTTCACTATATGAAGCAAAATTCAAAGTGTATATGCCTATATATAGGTTGCCCACACGTTTGAAGAATTAAGATTATATTTCCTAAGTGTATATATATAAGATAAGGAAAATCACTGTGAGGTCTCAAGAATCATACCATATTATAATAAAGTCCCAAACCAAATTCTCCTATCAAAAAAGTTTCTAGGGGCTGTATTGTGATTAATTCGGAATGTGAAATTACCTTATTGTCCCCATTGAATAAAAAAGAAAAGGAACAACGAATGCCTTTTTTTACAAGTGCTTATGACTATTTTGACAACTGGATGAGCTATTTTAACAAGTTCATTTTCTTTCCTGGAGAAGTTTTAAAATTTCAAAACTTAATTTTTCTACTTTGACAAGTGCATATGCCCTTTCTGACAAGTGTTAATGCCTATTTTGATAACTGTATGAACTATTTTGACTAGGTCATTTTCTTTGCTGGACAAGTTTTGACATTTCAAAAGTAAATGTGCTAATTTTGACAAATATATATGCCTTTTTTGACAAATGCTTATGCATATTTTGACAACTGTATGAATTATTTTGACAAGTTCATTTTCCTCCCTGGTAAGAACAGGATGCATAAAGGAAGACACAACCTATGAGGAGTTTTGAAGAATCATATCATCTATAATTGGAAAAGAAGTAATGAAATTTGTTTGAAATTCAAAATTACCTTTGAAATTTTAAAACTTCTCCAGAGAGGAAAATGAATCTGTCAAAATAGCTCATTCAATTATCAAAATGGCCGTAAGCGCCTGTCAAAAAAGGCATAAGTTGTCCCTTTCATTTTTTATTCAATAGGGGCAACAAAATAATTTCATATTTCAAATTAATCACAATACACTCTCTAGAAACCTTATTGATGGGCAAATCTGGTTTGAGACTTTTTTATAATTTTTGATGGTATTTGGGACCTCAGGATAATTTTACCTGTAAGATATATTACAACATACTACAATTGACCCCACACGCCTTGGCTGTAATGGCCATCTCATATGGTTGATTTTCATCTGACATTACATGACTTGGATTGGCCGTATACGAAACACTGACTTGGATGAACACAATGCCTTCTCTAACCTTTTCAGACTAATTGCATAAGACATTCATTCATATCCATAACATGAGATTCTTTCTATACATTTGACAGCTGGTAAATTAATTAATGTTAATTTAATGAATTCCATCGTATCAATTTATTTTTTTCGGATGAAAATCTATTCCATCAGATTCATTGAGTACTTTTTGACCTCAAGATTCATTTTGTATAAATGGCTATGTAATTAGGACGGGAGGGAGTATTTAAAATTTTTACCAATTCGATTATTTTTCACGCAATTATCTAACTACCTGCAAACATCAAATTAAAAATTGGACAACAAGTCAAATAGCAACTGCTTTGTTACGCGTTCATGACCCTCCACTACATCGAAACTGGAAAATCCTATTACATGTGCATTATATTATAACTAAATCAACGAAAATATGGAAAAAAAAGTAGTATATGGTTCAGTTTAATTTAATGAAAACCAACGAAAATAAATCTATCAGTGAAAACTTCAACCAGCCTTTTACAAAAATAAAAATCAACCAGCCAAATTAATTAGTTTTTAATTATAAATTTTAATAATTCAGTTTAAATATATTTTTATTCAATCTTAATCAACTTAGCATTTTAGTTACGTTTGAAAGATATGAATCTCTTATACGGTATATCTCACCTTATATAGTAGTTCTTCTTTTCCTCACCTCTCAATACGAAACAGGAAACCATGACAAATTGATGAAATATGTCGTAGTTATTTATTAATATGCTGACAGGAAATCACTGAAATTTTAGACTGAGTATTAAAACATGAAATTGCATGCAGTTTCAATTAAAAAGATTAATGAAATTTCAATAAAATCATCAAATAAATACGACATGACGAATAGACCAACATGTGGGGGTAAACTTTTTATTATCAAAAACAAAAAAACAAAACAAGGGAAACGGGGGAGACAGATGCCCGGGAAAAAAGAGCCGGTCCGGCAAAATAAATAATATAATTAAATTTAGGAATAGACTAAGTGACTAACGGATCAAAGATAAATAAATAAATAAATAAGACGATGGAGATCAGAGTAAACTTGCGGGGTATATATATAGAGAGGAAGTGGGATCGGAGAGGCGTTTGAAACAGGCATGAGGCGTTAAAGAGAGAGAGAGAGAGAGCAACTGAATCTGTTGTTCCATTTGGTGCTATCACAATGGTGATACTAAGAATGGGCAACTCCCAGACGGAGAAGAAGGAAGGAAGGAGGCTTGCCAATTACGAAATTAGTACAACTCTGGGCACTGGTAGTTTCGGAAAGGTGAAATTGGCCAAACATATCACTTCTCATCAACTCTTTGCCCTCAAGATCATCGACAAGAACAAGATCGTCCAACTCCATGTCGCTCATCAGGTCTCTCTTCACGCACCTCTCTTCACTCCTGCATCAGCTTTTCATTCTAATCTTGATAGCAACACCAAATTGCAGATAAAGAGGGAGATTGCCACCCTCAAGCTTCTCAAGCATCCCAACATCGTCAGATTACACGAGGTACGTACTGTCCTCTCATCATCCATGGATTCCAATGCTTTTTTTTCTGCATCCAAATCTTCTCATGCACATGTTGAGTAAAAGCTTTGCTCTAGTTTGGATTTTCTCTTTTTCTTTAAAATAAAAAATCAGCTTCTCCTCCTACCATGTCTATGCTTGCGGGGATCTCTGCTCTGAGTAAACATGATTTTCCTGATTTCTCGAGCCCAAGCGAGAATTCCGATTCCCGCATCCTACAGTTACAAAACACACTACCTTGGTGGTCCCCACTTTTCGTTTTTTCAATTTTCTTAATTAAGTTTTTAATTTTCTAGCCATCTTTGCTCAAAGCAACGTGTGTTCTCCGCAGCAGAGGATTTGGAGGCCGGTGACCGCCCCGATTTGTTTTGCCCTGCGTGGCTCCACGCTTCAAAAATCATCTCACACCCCAAATTAAATTAAATTATCTTTTCTTTTTTGTTTGTCAAGTTATTTAATCAAGGAAAAAGTTCCAATTTTTATTTAACGTCATTCATTTTCTGCTATAGCGTCCTAGTGCTTGATACTGCATTTCGGAGCAAGTAATCTAAATCAATCACACCAACTATCAAGTAAAGAATCTGGTATTGCTTTACAATTTTTCAAAATGAAAGACAAAGCGGACTTTATGCTTTCCATTTAATCTTCCACGTATATTTGCGTCCACCGGGACATAAACATCTGGGATATATCCTTACTTGGATTCCCTCCCTTTTCACTGTCAAATTGATTCTTATACTTATTTCTAGGCCTCCCTTCAATGTGCCCGGTGTTGACATAAACTACAAAATTAACGACAAATCATAGTACTCAACAAGTCATTAATTGGCTCATTGTTCATACTTCGTACGCTACACTACACAGGGCTCACATCACATGTTAAGATTACCTATTAATGACCTGTGAGAGTAACTAGATGTTTATGGAAAGCGTCCCGCGCGAGTTTCACGTGGCAGTTCTGCGAATGGAGTTATTCATCTATCCTCTATAACAGGGCCATAAGACAAAAATGATGGCCCCCACAAATGATCAAGTTGGAACTATTTCTATTTGCTCAGAAAAGAAATATGCACCAGTCTTTTGCTTAAGCTGGTGCAAGCCCTAAAGGGAAACAAGAGCCATGTGGCTTTTGCAGTTATCTTATCAATATCAAAATCTTAAGACAATGATTTCTAACTAATTACGCAGGTTTTGGCTAGCAAAACGAAAATTTACATGGTGTTGGAGTACGTCAATGGAGGAGAGTTGTTTGACAGAATTGTAAGGACAGTTTGCCGATTTTTTCTATGTTCACTGCATAGCATTGCATTAATTAACGTGCTATTTGTGGTCGCAGGCATCCAAAGGTAGGCTTAAAGAAGCAGAAGGTAGGAAGCTTTTCCAACAGTTAATTGATGGTGTGAGCTACTGTCACAATAAAGGTGTCTTCCACAGGGATCTTAAGGTTCTTCCTTCTTTCTCAGTCCTCTACAGAATTAACAACATAAGAGTGGCGCTTTAAATGTTTTTTTGGACTACACGGATAGCATTTTTTTTTCAAGAAATATGATTATATTTTGTTGCAGCTGGAGAATGTACTAGTTGATGCCCACGGCAACATAAAGATAACCGATTTTGGCCTCAGTGCTTTGCCCCAGCACATTAGGGTATATGAATCTGATATGCTTTAACTTTAAACCCACAACTGAAGGCCAAGCCGAAGAGTATCATGTCTTGTATGAAAATTTCAGGCCGATGGGTTGCTGCATACAACCTGTGGAAGTCCCAGCTATGTTGCTCCAGAGGTCCTTGCTAACAGAGGCTATGACGGTGCAACATCAGATACATGGTCATGTGGTGTC
The DNA here is from genome assembly GCA_963210345.1 of Inga oerstediana. NCBI lineage: Eukaryota > Viridiplantae > Streptophyta > Magnoliopsida > Fabales > Fabaceae > Inga > Inga oerstediana. The sequence goes on from OY723410.1 coordinate 451,599, forward strand.
ATCTTGTTTGTAATTCTAGCGGGATATCTCCCCTTTGAAGATCGGAACATCGTCGTTCTCTATCAGAAGGTATTCAAAGTTCTGCCCCCTCCTGTCCTTCCTTTTAATATGGTTGCTTCAATAGTTCTCAACTGATTTTTTATTTTTCGAGGGAGTACAGATATCTAAAGGAGATGTCCGGATACCAAAATGGCTATCACCTGGAGCCCAAAACTTGCTAAGGAGGATTCTTGACCCCAATCCTCTTACCCGGATAACCCTGGCCGGAATCAAAGAAGATGAATGGTTCAGGCAGGACCATGTTCCAACAAATCCTGAGGACGACGGAGAGCAAGAGAAACAGAATGTGTATATCGATGATGAAGCCTTTTCAATCCATGACGCGGTACGCTGTTAAATTATTTACTTGTCAATTTCTTCTTCTTCTTTGGCTGCATCTCATATGTTTCCTTTATAATAGCCACATGAAGCAGAACAGAAGGTTCTTGAGTCCTCAACCCTTATCAATGCATTTCAGTTGATAGCAATGTCTTCTTGGTTAGACCTCTCAGGCTTTTTTGAGAAAGAGGTGAGGATCAAAGTTAATTGGTTAGATTTTTCTAATATTACTATGTTCTAATCATTGATTTCCCCATCATTTCGTGCTTGCCAAACTTGTGAGGAAATTTACACATCATCAATCCCACGATATGCTTTGAATTCCAGGATGTTTCTGAAAGGAAGATGAGGTTTACATCCAACCATTCAGCAAAAGATCTCATCGCAAAGATTGAAGATATTGGAACAGAAATGGGATTTAGAGTCCAGAAGAAAAATGGAAAAGTTAGTATGATCGCCTATTTCTGGAATTTGATTCATCAAATCCCACCCACACACGAAAGATAGACAAGAAATATTATCGTTTTTCATTCTGAATGATGGAAACTTAGAACAAGACATGCACAAAAAGATTATATTTCCAGCACGGTTAAGAATTTGTGAAATATTACCTGAGCTAACTTGTTAATATAATGCCAATGTTTCAGTTGAAAGTGATGCAAGAGAATAAGGCGCACAGAAGTCTAGGTGGCCTCTCGGTGGCAGTAGAGGTAATGATTGTTTAGACTCAAATAAACCATGCTAAACTAATTTATATTAATCAATATCTGTTTAGTTTTTCGAACTTATGAAACCATCCCCATTTCAAACATGACAGGTTTTTGAAATAAATCCATCCTTGCATGTGGTAGAGTTGTGTAAATCGTATGGAGACTCTTCTGTATATGGACAGGTAATACAGTGTTGAAAATGATCTCTTTCCTATGATATAGCAAATGTTTATGCCTACATAATTATCATATGCAGTTATGCAAGAAGCTATCAGATGATTTGGCATTAGCCCCGGGCCTAGCGCGTGGAGAATCAGACGAGTGAGAGACATGGGAGAGGAGTTAGAACTTAGAAGTCATATGATGAGTATATAAATAAATACTCCATTGTTAGTTAATATAAGATATATTTATCTAATTTGATTAAATTAAAAAAGTTATTTAAGTTAGTTAATATGACATGTATTTTCAAAAACCCCCTAGCCATTTTTCTTAACTCCATCATTCCCTCTCCTTCTTAATTATTGTTGAGGGAGCATCAATAAGGTTAAATTAAGAAAATATTGATAAAAATAAAAAATATGTTTTATATTTAGAACCAAAATTAATCCTTCAAATATATCCTATACTAAGAACCGGAGGAGTATTTTATTTTTAAAGGTCAGTTGTCTATGCACGTAATTGTATAACTCATATCGTACTGGCCAAAAAATAAATAAATAAGCAACTAGGTAAACCCCCACACACCCCCCCTCCCCCAAAAAAAAAAAATGAATCTGGCTAGATGTGTAAATATAAGTTAGACAAATCTGAGTTTCATCCAGGTAATGTATTGAAATACAGGCAATAGATATTACAAATAAAGTGAAAAAATCTACAATACAACATGCTTGAGCCAATCTCTCTCTCTCTCTCTCTCTCTATGTACTGAAGTTATCCCATCCTTGAAGCTTACTAGTACCTACCTGAACGATGTGATTCACTGACTTATTAGCAGGTTACCTATCAGATCGCTATTGTGAATTCACACTATGTTTCATAAGATAACGGTGCAGGAAATTCACTGTACAGTTAATATATATACATGAAAAATATAGGACTTACAAATGAGGCACTGATCGTTCCCAAATTCCAAGTCACTGTAGGAAATAGCAGCCGAGGCCATAAATTGCTACATGAAGGGGATGCACAGAAGATGAAGCGTCCATAAGAGGGGCAGCACTAGCTTGCAAGCCTGTTGCCAAACTCCTTGCTGTATGCCTGAATCAAACCACTTTCATCCGCAGGATGAAGCCTCTCATCCAACATTTTCTCGTATACTTCGTCTTGAACCTCTAATCCACGCACAATCTCAACCTACAAAACTAAGATATTAGCTAAATATCTAAAATGCAATCAATAAGAAACAATTTAGGCAGATTTTACACAATTGATAGGGATAAATCAGGTTTATTGTGCAAAGAACTATCCAGAGCATTGTAAATAGTGTTAATAGGCCCTTAATCATTGGCCTATTAAAAGTTACTTCTGACCAAACTATAAAAGAGACAGATTTGTGGGAATGAAATTATCCATCTCAGACTGGTGTAGTTGTTCCCAAGAACATGTAGACAAAGTAAGCTTTTATTTGTGTGGACAAATAAATTTGCATTCCAAAAATTCGGGTACTCATAATCTGACAGACTCACGATCAAGCTGAAAAAGTCGCTGAAAAAGCCTCAATAAAGAACAAATAGAAGAATGATTTGTCCATGACAAGACTTCAAATCACCTGTTTTTGGAATTTATCGAATTCATCAGAGCTCAGGGAACCATCACTGTTTGAATCAAGGAGCAGCATCATCTCCCGGGCATCTTCCCCTGGGGCACCGAGCTCCTCCATTACCTCTGTAAGCTCCTCAATGCTAATTCTACCATCACCATTTTTGTCAAGAAGGCAAAATACTCTATTTCTCTGGTCCATCTCTATTCCCTTCAGATTTGTACTTGGAAGATCTCTAAGGCGCAGAGCAGCCAGCTCAGCAGCAGCAAGCATGATGGTCTTCAAACGTTTTGCCTGTCATCAACAACCAAACAACCGAAACTTGATTTACTTTCGTTTTCTCTTTAGACTAGATGGCAAGCAGCCTCCAGATACATTTATAGCAGAGCATATTTATAAATAACCTAAAGAACACAAGTGTACACTGATAAATGAAATGATATGACTGAGTTTTTCCACGCTCAAATTCAAATTTGATCCATGTAATGTAAAGATGATATTGCCTCAAAATTGTTTTACAGAGGCATAAGATAGGGACCTTCTCAACTCTAAACGTAGTTGTTTTTTCAATTAATATTCTTCAATTTTAATTCCAAAAAGGGCACTAACCTCTTCTGGATCAGTAACGCCACCCTTGTATAACGAATGGGATGCTGTTCCACCAACAGCTAAACGGTCCATTTGTGTTGTTCTTATTTGTATTTCCATAAGTGGTCGGGCCCTATCATTGTCACTCACATCCACTGCCATATGTAAACTCCTATACCCGTTTTCTTTGGGCTTGGCAATGTAATCTTTGGTTCGATGAGGAATTTCTTTCCACATAGATTGGATGATTTGGCGAGTCCTGTAGCATGCTTGCTCTCCAACTTCCAGTGTATCACCTCCAGGCTTGGGATTTAATATCACCCGTAGTCCTAGCACATCATTAACACCTTCTGGTTTCCGACCATCTTTCAAGATCTTCTTCATTGTGCTATATCGACTTTTATAGCGACCCTTAACTGAGATATCATCTACCATGGCAGCAAGCAACGCATCAGCTTCTAAGATTTGCAGCAACTCGTCCTTATATATATCAATTAGGGATCTACCCCCAGCCTCATGACTTCGTAACCATGCATCCACATAAAGATAAGAATAAGGAAATAAATACCGAAATGAGAGATCTTCCAATTCCAGTGATAAGTACTTGGTTCCTACTGCATGAGCTAGAGGAGCATGTATTTTCATAACTTCTAGAGAGTGGATCTGCTGCAGATATCTAGGAAGGTAATCAAGATGTCTCATCATGTCAAGCTTCAATGCCAAGTCTAAAATCAAAGCCCTAATGTCGTAGTAAGTCAGGCAGAACTTTCTTAATGCAGCAGCATTATCATCATCTAGAGCATCTACGCTGGATGGAATGTTCCTCACACGTAAACTTTCATGCAACAGATGAGCAGTACCAGCACCGATCTGATTTCGTATTTCATTTATAGATACTCCACCTGTCTCCCACACCTCTCTCAATATTCCAGCTGAGATCACTTCGGCATCCATCTGCAGTCACATTTACTATAAAGAAACAACAAATAGCAATGAAATAACAATGACAAGCAAGTACTCTCAATAAAAGCCTTAAAGCACCAGGTCTTAGTAATCCCTCCATCCCTCTTCATGATACCCTTTAAATGTTACAGATTAAGGAGGGAAATTAAATTTTGTTGGCGACAGTCTTGATTTTTACCCAAAAAAGTAATTAATTTCATTAATTTTCCGTGTGAAAAAGAAAAGCGGTACTTGTAGTTGTAGAGTGAATGTATGAACGAGATTTTTAGAAAATGATCGTAGATACTTTATTATAGATTTTTTTTTTTAAAAGGTTCATAAAAATTTGACGGGAAGATAATAGATAATATGATGAAGCTTTTGAAAGGCACTGGAATAGATCAAGAGATAATCCACAACATACGGAATGCAACCCGTGTTAAGGTAGGAAAAAAACTCCAGTGGTCTTGAGAACCAGACGCTCTAGAAATTCGAGAGGCTTCGTGATACCAGACGAAGATGAATGACCAAAACATTATGTCGGCGGAGCGGCCTATCCGGTCGTAACATTGGTAGTAGAGTACATAGTAAGTTCTCATCTAGATGCACCTATAATTTCTATGGAGAAGATTAGAGAAAGAAAAGACAAGCACAAACGAGCATACCCAACAAATAGAAAAGGGACGGAAGAGCAAAAAAAAAAAAAAAAAACCAAAGAAGCCTCAGTAGGCAACATTTCAGGGAAATTTATAGAAGCAGAAGCAGCAGCAACCAAGACCACCTGCAGATCAGCGAGAACCATAGCCACAGACAAGGCCTTGGCAAGTGGAGAACGACCATCAGGAGCAAGAGTCAAACTTTGCAGGATGGGAATTGACAGCTTGAGAGACTTGAAAAGAAGACGAGAGGAGCTGGTAGACAAGACATTCATCCTTTCGGTGAGCTCGTTGAAAGCACCCACGAGCTCCATCACCATCTTGCCGCCGGCGTGCTCCGGGGCAGTGATAGCGACGGGCACGGAAGCATCGGCCCCCGCCACGCACGAAGTGGGAGGCAAGAATCGTGGTCCGGCAATCGGATTCTTGGCGCGCCTGCGACGGGGGAGAGGGAACAATAGGGTAAGGAGATGACGACGACGAACGGAGAAGGTGGGTGTTGAGAGCGAGTGGCGAAGTGGAGAGTCAGGAGTAAGGGAAAGCTCCATTAGGCTGTGAGATGAACTCAAGCGCTACCTGTGGTCTCTGTTTGAGCTTAGTGAGATCAGTTCTGGGCCTTTGTTTTCCTTTCTTGTTGACTAATTTTTCTGGCTGGAAATGAGGCCGTTCCTATTACTATTTGTTGCTCATTTCTATTATTGTGATTATAGTTGAGATTCATGGTGCCTGGTTCTTGCTAAGTTATTATTATGATCAAAATATGATGTTAAGGAGCTTAAGATTTAAGAATAGCTTTGTAGTTTTCATTCGTCAGACTTGTGATTTTAGATCAACTTATATAAATGGTAAACTCTCTATATACCCATGGCAAAAAAAAAAAAAAAAAAAAAGGTAAACTCTCTATATACACTCATATGAATGAATAGATGTTTTTCCCCCATAATAAATGGTTATCAAAACCCTCAAACAGTGAAAACAGGATGGGGTGTGTATAATAACTAAGATTTTAGAATTAGTTTAACTAAAATGTTTTACCAAAATATACTTCATTTGGGATTATGTTAATTTTAAATTAAAAAAATGATAAATAAATTGTGACTATGTGATGGATTTTGGTTTTTTCAAAATCTTATGTCTTTTTTTCTTCTTAGAATCTCATCTCCACCCTCAAATTAAAAAAATAAATGGTTTATATTTTATATTTTATAAAACCGTTATTTTAAACATAAATAAATAAATTTAAATGATTAAAATATGCTCTATACAATTCATAAATATAACATAAACAAAAATTTTAAAAAATCAAATTATAAAATAATATAATAATAGTTTTAAAAATATTAAATCTAAATCATTTATTTTTTTAATTTAAGGTAAAGATATAATTCTAAAAAAAAACAGAGAGAGAGAGAGAGAGAGATATGAGATCATGAGTTCTATGCTTGAAGCAGGCCGTGGGCATTTATAATATAATGATGAATAGAAAAGAAGGGAGGGGAAGACTGCATTCCATTCCACCCCATGAAGAAGAAGTGAGATAATGAGAGAATGATTATTGGCTTTATTCTATAAAACCGAAGGGATTTATTTTTTAAAAAGAAGTCGGCTTTCAAGAAGTTACAACTTACAAGTGATAACAAAAAAAGGGATTCAGTTTCCCTGCTCATCCTTGGGATGAGCAGGGAAATCTGGACCGTCCAGATTTCTCTGGACGGTCCAGATTTAATTTTTTTTGTTTTTTAATTTTTTTAAAAAAATTAGTTTAATGGGTACAGAATCTAAAATAAAGATAATCTCTTAACTAACGGTTTCCCAAAAAATGATTATTTTATTCCACAATCACCCATTTAAAAAAATCAAATCTGGACCGTCCAAATCCAGATCTGGACGGTCCAGATCTGGATGAGCAGGGAGAGCTCATCCTTGGGATGAGCTCTGAAACCGGGTCCACAAAAAAAGTATAAAACATTCGCGCGCTGTCCTCTGATGAGTTGGAATGGCTTTCCCCGCGGCGTCACTGTCGGTTATGCTGTGATGACCTATCCTTGGGAATCTGAAAACCATTTTCTTCAATATTGATTAGGTTCTTATTTATAAATTATGTTGTCACTTGTTATTGCTGTTGCTGGATCGTAGTTGTGTTTGTTTACTGTCGTATTATTTAAATAATGACATCCATATTAAGCATTGGTGTCCTTAAACCAGCAAAAGCTTTTTATTTTTCTATTTTAAATGAGTTACACAAGCTAACTTAATCATAAAGAAATGTGAAAACAACTAATAAAGCACATAATAATTGTTTATTGCCACCTAACGGCGCCTCTCATTCTGTGATCTGTCCTTTTACATCAACGTCTCTCTTCTCTTAGCTAAACGCTGTTGTCTTCCAGAATGTCATTTCTAAATATTCCTTTTGGCACATTCTCACCTGCATTCTGATACCTGCCACCCATTACCTCGCCGGGGGAAAAGAAGTATGTCCTCCGTGTAAAAGCTCCGGGAAATCAACAACTTAGGGTTTCTGCTAGTTTTTAGAATCGGTTTTTGCCGGGATTTTGGTGGGAGACATTGTCTCCGGCAACCATGGCCACTAGCTTGCCAATGAGTCCTCAGTTGGAGCAGATCCACGGTGAAATTCGAGATATTTTTCGAGCCCTCGCGTATGTATACCGAAAACTGACTTTTCTTCCTCAAACCTATTCCCACTCCTCTGGTACATTGCTGCTTTCTTTTGATTCGACGGGTTCTTAGTTGATGTTATATTTGATGCAAGATGGTATCCCTTGTGATGACTGCCGCTTAGGAAATATAAAACTTTTGGGGCTATGTATCGTATTATTCACCTCGTTAGTACAAGTTATGATTTCATGATTTCTAATATTGGCCGACTTTGGCGCTAAAGTATCTGGGATGTTCTTCAACTTTGGTCAATATGAGTTGTGGGTGGCATGCTGATTTGTAGGAGAGTTCATCCTTGTAACTCATAATTGACTTTCGACTGTGTCATACTGTGACATGAAGTTTGTTTGTCTTCTGATTTCTAAAGCTGCACGGTTACCTAGATACCCGTTAATTGTAAATGGAGGTAGCTGGTTGCACTTATATGGAAGGCAATGTTGATATGGGGTGAGATGAATGTGGTTGTGTACTTGCGGTGGAAGTGGCTTGGAGTATAGAGTTTAACTACGTGGTGGCCTCCCTGCCACTAGATGTACATACTCATGGTGATAGTGAAAACTGGAAATATTGTATAGAAATTAGAAAGGACCCAAATTTGAAGTGTACAAGAGCTCAGACCAAAAGTTGGTCACCTAATTGTTTGCAGGAGATACTTAAATGCTTAACTGTTGCAACTTCTTGTGCTCAGCTGTTAGCATGGATGAAATCCTTTTTCTTACCCAGTATTTGCCCCTATGAGTCAGGATAAAAATCTTTTTGGACTTCATAAAATTTGAGAGCGTCCTGCCTTTTCCAATCACAGCAATTACTGGCTCTGGTTCTGCATATTGATCATTTCGAAGAAAAAGAGTATTTTTGTTGGAATAATTAGTTTGCATCCTTTGTTCACTTTTGACTGTTAACAAGTGTTTTGCAGATATTTAGTTTGTTCATCCCTTTATCGATTCTAAATGTTTTCACCCTTTGCATATAGTAATGGCTTCCAGAAGCTGGATAAGATTAAAGATTCCAATAGACAAAGTAAGCAACTGGAAGAACTCACAGGGAAGATGAGGGATTGCAAAAGGCAAGTCAGGCATCTTCTTGGAATTTAATTTTGACATCTTTTGGTGGCAAATTTAAGTCTATTTGCATGAGAAGGAAAACTACAAGTTCTTTGCAAAATGTCAACTGCCTAGTATTTTTTCTTGACTTTTTACTTGATTCGTACTAGCCATTTTCTATTCGCTGCATACCATAGAGATTATAGAGTGAGAAATGAAGTGTTTCTGTGATTAATTGTTTCAGGCTGATAAAAGAATTTGACCGTGAACTTAAAGATGAAGAGGGCAAAAATCCCCCGGAAGTGAACAAGCAACTCAATGATGAAAAGCAATCCATGGTCAGCACCTTGGACCCTTGTTTTCTTCTTGCATATGTCAGGAGTCTAGTTTGCTGGGTTGGGAAGAATGAAAGATCTACTAAAAACTGTGAAGGATGATCAGCTCATCCTGTTTTACACTTTTTGACAACTTACACGAGTGTCCTTCTCAAGACCTACTAATTTTTGGGCCTATTAACCATGAAAAGTCATGTCAACTACTGTCATTTAGTGGTCAAATAAAGTTATCTTCACGTGGTCTTGAAAAATGTCCGTGGATGGTCCAAAGGTTTTTTCATACACGTGTGCGCTCTTGAACAGTCAATTCTTTATGCTTGTTTATGCTTCCTTGCAGATCAAGGAGCTAAACTCTTATGTGGCATTGAGAAAAACGTAAGTTCATTCATATATTACTATTTCTGTAGCTGGAACACCTTTATGAAATTGGTTCTTGTGAAAGCATGGGGAAAACTTGGATAATTTATACAAATTTTCCCTATGAGCATGTTCAGCGTGCGACTTAATGGTAACAGTTTGTTGTCAGTTTTAATAGAACCAAATATGAAGAGTTCAATAAAGGAAAGTATATGTTTTCTGGATATTATAAAGGAAAATTTATACTGATATTTGGATGATTGGCAGATACATGAATACCATTGGTAATAAGAAGCTTGAGCTTTTTGACAATGGAGCAGGAGCCAGTGATCCAATGGGTGAAGAAAATGTTCAAATGGCATCAGGTAAGATGTATATTTGTGTTACAGTTTACTTATCATTTTCTATAGATTATTTGATATCTCATTTTTAGTACTCATCATATCCCTATAATTGTGGTGTTTTTCCTGTTCATGCGGATGAGAGTTCCTGTAATTTTGATCTTTTCTATTGGGTCCCTTAAATGCAGCTGTTTTTTCACCTTCAATTTTGAATCACATTTTAATCCGTAATAGCCTTACAAGTTTTAGGAGTTTGCTAATGTATCCGTAATTTTAGTCCGAAAAAATTATTTGATAATATAGAAATCAACATTGACCCAATTATAAATATATTTAGTAGTAAAATGGAACCTTCATCTGTTTTGTTTTGACATGTTTTAGAAATTTTGATGTTTTTTTTTTTTTCAAGTTAAAGTTTGATTGTGTTTCAAGGCCATGGCATTACAATTCTAAACACCATGTCATGTTCCAGAAGCATTTTCAATACGTTTTGGTAACACTTTGAAATGTTATATCACAGCAATGTCAAATCAAGAACTCATCAACGCTGGGACGAAAACGATGGATGAAACTGATCAGGCTATTGAAAGATCTAAGCAGGTTTCATTTGATTTTTTAACTGCCCTGTTTCTCTTATACCTTTGTTCTTAACTGCTTGGGATCAAATTGTAGGTTGTGCATCAAACAATTGAAGTGGGCACCCAAACTGCTACAACCTTGAAGGCCCAAGTAAGTTTCATTTGCACCTAGAACTTTAATAGGGAAAGGGTGTATTGGCTCAGTCTTGTCTCAAGCTCGGTATCTGTTTTCTGGTTATTAATAAAATTGTCTCTTATAAAAATAAAAATAAAAAATTGTGCAGACTGATCAAATGGGCCGTATTGTTAATGACCTAGATTCAATTCAGTTCTCAATTAAGAAGGCCTCCCAACTTGTGAAGGAGATTGGCAGACAGGTTGGTATATCTTTATGACCTATATTTGGCTATGATCTGTTTCCATTGCTTGCTATGGAACTGAAGCTTTACCTCATGGCCAGGTGGCTACGGATAAATGCATCATGCTTTTTTTGTTTCTAATAGTCTGTGGTGTAATTGCCATAATTGTTGTGAAGGTATGTCCCTTTCAGTTTACAGTAATATTCAATTTGTTGACTACATTATGCAGCAGAGTGCTTTCTCAGTATGCTTCTGTTGTAACGGGTGTCGGTCTTTTGTAGATTGTGCATCCAAACAACAAAAATATAAGGGATATTCCTGGGTTGGCGCCTCCAGTTCCCTCTAGGAGGCTTTTGTATGCAAGGACTGGACCACATTTATATTGACCATTTCCCATTCTTGTTCTTATGTATGGGAAAGTCAAAGGTTTGCTCATTCATAACTGTCTGGGGCCGTCAGTGTGGTCCCTTCATTTAATTCAAAATTTTAAAAAACAGATCTTACCGGCTTGTGCATATCCTGTTTGGAGTGGCTTGTTATTTTTATGTAACATTTCATATTTGTTGTAGGGTTAGAAGGAATCCACCTAACCGTGAGAGATTCCAACATGTACATTTTCCATTCATTGATCTGTGCCTATTTTCCATTTTTCCAAATATCTGGACGACTGTACTTGTACCTGTCGGGGAAAATCACACCAAGATCCAATTAAAGAAAATAATATTAGAAAAGTCATATCACTTGTTAATTGTTGTTCTTTCATTTATTATTGACAAACTATGAAACTTTTCTGATATTGTTTTCCTTGATTAGGACCTTGGTGATATTTTCCTTGATTGGTAATCTACTGTTTGGGTTAATTGCATCCTTTTTTAAGGTAGATCACATTATTTGCTTTAACTGTATGGGGATTTTTTCTAACTTCAGCTTTTAAAATATATATATTTGCTTTTGAAAATTTCAATTGAAACACATCCTGAATGATTTTTTTTAATAATAATATAATAATTGCCGTGAGATGCTGCAGCATGCTAAATTCAAACAGGAATAAATTCAAACATTTATTATGATCCAATGTACCCCTTCCAGTAAAAGAGAGACTGCAGCATGCAGCATGCATCATTTAGTATCTGCAATATCAATAAAAAAAAAAACAGTATAATATTCACAAACTATCAAGAATCAACAATACAATTCATCCTTCAAACCTAGTCTGACATAAGAATCATATCAGAGGCCTCTGCTTCAAAACGTGAGCCTCTTCTACTCACAGGACGGCAATTGCAAAGAAAACAAATTCCGCACTCATTATGAATCCGCTCTTTAATTTTTCTAAAAGGAAAAAAAAAAAAAAGAGTAATAAGTTGCATTTGGCTCAGCTTCCTCTTTCTTGTACTTTCCACCTTCCGGTTGCATGGTTAATTGGCTGCGTTCGTCCAATATGAGATAACCTGGATGATACCAGAGCTGCTTCTTCATCAGGGGTGAAGCCATTACCTCCATTGTTCCCCTCACTGTCACTAATGTTATCTGCTACCTTAACATCGGATGACTTCTTCTCCAATTTCAAATCCTGTGTGAGTTCAATGCAAGAATTTCCAAAGGCCGTCAGTGGACCACATTTTGACAACATCAGAATGGGAAAAGCAACGTTGAGGCTATGTCCATGACAGTTTTTTCTTATTTTCGTTTTTTTTTTTTTTTGAAAAATACAAAAAGTTCATCTACCACATGTTTCTTCTACTTCCTGCTACCACGAATAAATTATTTGACTCTGAAGTCTGAAGCAATAAATATAAATGTATCAAGAAGGCATCAGGAGAAAGAACTTTATAGTTCGGTCTGCAATAGTGTCCAGAGCCAGTTAAGAGGCACGAACATCCTTAACCTTTAAGTAGTTGTACATCACAACTCCAGATAGTGCTGCAGGCAAAAGTTATAATGATGAGAAGGGAGGGTGATTAAAATAAGCACCAGGCTTTAAACCAAAACTCACCAATGGCATATCCAATTATATTCAGTCCTGTTATTGTCGATTCTGGAAATAAAACAGTTGACAGGGCTATTAATATCCAGTCTTTTAGTACACCGGCCACCCGGATGGTCACGGCACCAGTTCTACCAATTACTAAGAAAATGGAGAAATTCAAGGCTAGAGCACATAGAGCGTTTGAAAAGAAGATCCAAAAGTTGAACTGAATTTCTGAGACTTTCATCACAGGCTTCTCAAGTAGGTACCAAGGTACAAAGAGAAACACACAGCTGCATAAAACAAAATACTTGCAAGTTAGAAGCTCAAATAGCATGCATTGTGTGCTTACTCGCATAAAATAGGGATGATGTGACATCATATATAAATTGCATAATCAGAAAAAACCATAAGTATATGAATAGCCAATCCCAAATTGTGTGCGCTGCCGTTACATTGTCCAATGAAAATAGAGAGAAGAGTGTATACACGTGAATTTAACTTATACTCAAGTCAAAACGACTACCAAGCAATTGGACAATTATTAGTTTAAAAAATAATAATAATGCCATAATCTTATTCATTTTAACAAGACTCATTTGAATTTTCTAGATAAAACTAGCTGACAATAGTTTACCTGCATGGAGCTATGTAATACAAGCTTGTAACAGGATTTAAAGTCAAGCCCTTCTTCTGCAGAAGCACTTGCGTCAAGACCAGCCTTAAAGCTTCTGCAAAGATGCCAGTGACTTGGAAAACTGTACCAATTACATTAAAATGAATTTCCACATAGGAGGAAATGACAACTCCAACACTGACCAGCACCATGTTCATGAACACGTCACACCTTGCTTTGTCAATGCCACACACGACGGCCATGATAAATGTTGCCACGGGCACTGAAAAATTAAGTTTTAAAATTACGTAAATGTTGCCAAAGCAGTAGAAATCAGATGAGAAGTTCATTAAAGTATACTTAGAGCTTTGAGCATCTAGATAAAGGCCACAGAGATGTGCAAGTAAGCTGTGTTGCCAAACCTGTAGCAAGCAAAAATATCCTGCTCAGTTACTTGTTCCTTCTGAACTACTGAGATTTTTTTTTTTGGTCAATTGAACTACTGAGATTAAATGAAGTTTAAATGAGTGTTTGGTTACACGTTTTAACAGCCAAATCGTGCCAATAAATGTCAAATCGTGTGATTGAGAGGGAATGGAAAAAAGTGAGTGTTTGGTGAGTACTAATTGACAATCTCACTTTTCTTATATTCGCACGATTTGAATAAAGCTACTAAAGTCCGATCAAAAAAAAAAATAAAAAAAATAAAGCTACTAAAGGGAGCTTTCAGCTTTTTGCTTTAAGCCAGCAATCGCATGAAAGGAAGGAGGGGTGATGTTGGTGAGGGGGATGGGACCCAGGGGATGATGTTCCCAATAATTTCCAGCACACTGCCACGTACACGGGTGATCACATTAATAGGAGTATAGTTGTTGGTTACCATTATCACAAAAATCACTTATGCTACGTCAATCCAAACAATTTTTATTTTTTCAAAAGTCATTTATACAACCGTCAATCCAAACATAAATCACATTGCACAATCCAGCTTTTACCAAAAATAAGATTACAAAAAGTCAAATTGAAAAAAACCAAGTTTCCAATCTCTATTCCAAACAAGTATGGGAAGAATAGAGCATATGCAAATAAAAAAATACCCATCTATGATAAGCACAAGTTATCATTTCTTAGAAGCGTCTAACTCTAAACAATTTCAGATGATCCAAGTAGTGATGGACCAATAGTATAAGGTAACTGTAGCACATGTATGGTCGAATTGAAAAGGTACAACTTATTATTCATTTTATATATAATGTTCATAGCTCTAGACTAATGATAAGTTTTTATACCCAAATGAAACTATATGTACTACCCTTTAATGGACTTCACGACTACACTTCTAGAAGTCCTTGAGCTGCCTCAGGCATCATCAAAGTTCAACCAAGCACACATATACTAAATGGTCTCCAGTTCCACACTTTACACTTTAGAGGTTAGAAATATACTCATAAGAGTCTTGAGAGACTTGACCATACCTCTTGTTAACAAGTCTGAACAAGGCCACTAAAGGAGATATCAACACTTGTTGACTTAAAATTTTAACTAGAATTTGTTGGTACTTACCAAAGACTTGAAGCAAAGAAGGCACTTATTGGTACCACACTTGTTGCGTATCTGACACGGAATGATGGTATTAGTAAGCAGTTTGACAAAAGAAGAAGAGAAAGGATAGGTTAAGATGGCTCAAAATCAAATGGCAATGGAAAGAAACTCACATTTCAAACGTCATTTTGTATTAAACATAAATAGTGCCAAGGGATTGAGGGAATGCATTGTATGGGAAAGTGTTATGTTTTTTTTATGCTTGGCGATTGCAGTTAAATGTTTTCCCAAGTTGCTTTGAAAATTACCGAATTTTGTGTTGTGATAGTAAGAAAATCATGTCACGACGATGGAAGCCACGGCGCCGTTAATACCAATATATGTATTTGTGCCCTCTTGTCATATAGAGTAGCAAGAACACATTTGGCTAAGCCTTTTTTTTTTGTTGGGATAAATAGCAATTATCATTGAAAGTAAAATGATCATATATCACAATTCTACAATCATGTTGGGGGCATGATTGCAGAGAATGCAATAAAGTTCGGTTAATACTACCAGTTGTTATAGATTTTTTTTTTAAAAAAAAATGTATTTTCATGTTACTATATTTAAAAATCAAGAAATGTAGCCAGGAAAGAATATGTTGTTTTTCTATCTTGGAAAAATAAAAGTGGATATTTTTTTTGAAATTTAACATAATAAAATTTAATTTTAAATTAAAAAACGACTATAAAGATTATTACACAAAATCAGAATGAAAAAGTTAGAGTGGAGTATAATAGCTCGAGAAATTGAAAAAGATTAAGCTAAACCTTTATCGAGTCATTGTAATTCCTCAACCTTTATTTTTTTCTCATTATTTACTCTCACAGGTATGCAGCTAGCGTTCCCCCCCGCCCTCCCCTGATTATCTTTATTCAGGAGTGTTCAAAGTTTTTCCGTTTTGGTCTTCTCGTCTTGATACTAAGTAATTGGGATATGAAAATTTAGGATTAGGAAAAAAATTTTTGGGATTGGAAATAAGACTTCCCCATCTCAAATAATATATATATATATATATATATGTCAACGTCTTTACACATGTCATATGAATAGCAAGCACCAACCAACTAATCAAATGATGTTGTTTTGATTTCATAAATTAATAACAAAAATGATCAATTTATTTGATTATATAAATGTATTGGACTAATTCTCAAAAAAATGAAGCACCTTGATTTGACTTTCAAGCTTTAGGATGTAGTTGGGCTCTTTTTAATTATATAATATATTGTATTCTTTGACTTTTGATTATGTAATGTATTAGATGAGATATGTCATTAAGTGACTTTTGAGTGAGTAAACAAGATTTCAGACAAAAATCACTATATTTATGTTGCAAATTAAGTGAGGAGTTCTTATAATTTTTGAATTGATGCTCGATAAATGTTGGGCTTTGTATAGATTTTGGAGTATTGCATATTTTGAGATTTTTTCGGGAAATCCCAATTCCAATTAAGACGGGAATTTTTCAGGATTGGGATCGGCAATGATTTCCCTTCCCGAGCCTTCCTTAGGATTGGGATGGGGTTTCCTGATCCCGTCCTGTCCCAATAACACCCCTAGGCAAGACATATGATATGCTCCTCCATATTTCTTTTTTTTTTTTAATTTTTAATTTCTTTTTCTCTTTTTTCCCTTTTCATTTTCTTTCTTTTATTATTTTTCTCTTCAAAATAAAAAGAAGATATGGGAAGATTTTAAACAGAGATTACCTCTCATCTAGATAAAGATTACTTCTCATCTGGATATTTAAACTTAAAAAAACATAAATTAAAAGGGTATAAAATATTTATAAACCTAACCCAATACATTCCAAAATCTACCCCTATTTATAACCCACTCACATATAAATATATAAATGTTTTATCAATAATCTGCAACCAAATAGAAATTATATTTTTCTATCAACTATATTTCTATCATTTTATCAAATATATATACTCTATTCACATATTCACTCACACACACACATATTTATACTCCTCTTATTCTATTTACACTTGAGGTTTTTTTTTTTTTGTTCTATTTATGAGTCACGTCATCAAAATTATATAAAAATTATTCCTATTTTAATCATTACATATCATAAATTTGAAAAATGAGTGAACCCTGGAGAAGAAAGTGTCATGCCCCTCTCTGTAACGAAGGTTCTTAACATTGTTAATTTCAGTACTTGTTTTTGTTTTCTTGGGTACAAAGTTTTAGGTTTAATTTTGTTCAAGGTATTGAAAATCGGACTGGACATTGAACCGGTCGTGGCATTGGGTCAATGGTCAGTGGTTCAGACCAAGGTCAACCCGAGATAAAATTTAGAACCTACAGGATAATAATCTGATAATGGCAAATCATATTTATTGCCTCTGTTATTGTACAATTTATAAGTAAGGGTTTGTAACCCACGACTATTCTGTTACATGCAAGTAGGTAGTGGATCCATAATATTAAGAGATCCATAATTATAGGATCATATACAAAAGACTATATCAGTGTTATACTAAGTCAACTATGTGGGCTCAATACCAACAGAGGGCCCAATCAAGTTTTGGGCTTGAGTATTAACATCCCCCCTCAAACTTGGACCAGGTGACCTCACAAGCCCAAGTTTGTCACAGAAGGCCCGAAACTTGGTGTGGGACAAAGCCTTTGTGAAGACATCAGCGATCTGCTCCGCCGATGGCAAGTAGCGGACCACGAGCTGCCGATTGAGGACGCGATCTCGGATGTAATGGACATCCAACTCGATGTGCTTCGATCTGGTGTGAAAGACGGGATTCGAGGCTAGCGCTGCCCCGCTGAGATTATCACACCACGCGATGGGTGGCTGCTTGAGATTGGCACCTAGTTCTCCGATTAGCGACTGAACCCAGACGAGTTCCGACGCCAGCTTCGACAGGGAGCGATACTCAGACTCGGCGCTGGAGAAAGCCACGACGGGCTGCTTTTTCACTGACAAGGAAATGAGTGTGTCACCGAGAAAGACACAATACCCACCGATGGACCACCAATCGTCGGGGCACACGGCCCAATCGGCATCTGAAAAGCCATGAAGAGCAAGGTGGGTGGTCGGTTTGATGTGCAAAGCCAGAGTCGTGGTCCATTTTAAGTACCTGAAAATGCGTTTCACAGCCTTCCAATGGACATCAGTGGGTGAGGTAAGAAACTGACTTAGCTTATTTACAGAGAACATAATGTCTAGTCTGGTGTTTGTTAGATACTGTAGTCCACCAATTGCTTGCCTGAAAATTGTTGGGTCCTTCATGGGGCTGCCATCGGTTTTAAAGTAGTGCTTATTGATTGTCATAAGCGTTGGTACTGGGGTTGATTTTGCCATGCCGAACCTGTCTAATAAATTTAGAATATACCTCTCCTGTTTCAAATATAGTCCTGTGTCATCTCGAAAAGCCTCAACACCTAGGAAGTGGTGTAACTGGCCGAGGTCCTTTAAAGCAAAACGATCATTGAGTTGTTTGATGAATAGCTCCAAAGCCTTGCTAGAACTGCCTGTTATGATTATGTCATCCACGTAGATTAGTACAAACATGACAAATGATTTTTGCTTGATAAAGAATAGGGAAGTGTCACATTTTGAATTTGTGAAACCCCAGCTTAATAGTGTAGACCTCAACTTGTCAAACCATGCTCGGGGAGCTTGTTTTAGCCCATAGAGAGCCTTTTCTAGGAGGCACACATGATTCGGATACTGTGACAAGATAAACTCCTCAAGTTGCTTTATAAGCACATGTTCTTGTAGGTCCCCATTTAGAAATGCAATATTGATATCAACTTGCCTAATTTGCCAGTCAAAAGTAACAACTAGAGTAAGAATGAACCTCAATGTGGCTACTTTGAGGACAGGGCTGAAAGTCTCATCAAAGTCGATTCCAGCACTTTGTTGAAAACCTTTTGCCACTAACCTGGCCTTTGGCTTGAATTTGGTGCCATCAATTGTAGGTTTTAACTTGAACACTGAGAAATTAAGGCTTTGTCAGCTTTTTGCCTTGGTAACCTCTTCAAAAATAACCAAAGATTGCAATATAGGGTACAATCCCGGATCGTCTCTCGAAGAGCCTTTTATTAATTACCTAGAAACTAAGTGCAATGATTGATATGAAATGAGTTAAAAATGATCTTTGAGCTTTTTTTATCTAACAACTAAGTTGCAATTAAACTAAAATGCTTTTAAAACTAATATTTTTGGATTTTCGGAATAAAATTGATGAAGGAATGAAAATTGGTTAGAAATGCAAGTGATGAAGATGCTCTTGAAAATGATTTTCAATGGCTATCCTTGCTCAATTAAGATATTTGGGGAGTTAATTCACTAAGCTTCTAATATATCAAACCTCAATTACCATTGAGTCTAGCATCACAAGAGAGGAACCCCTACCCTTGAAATGCTATTAAGCCCTCTTAGTGTAATGAGTTTCTCTAAGTTTTCTGATATACCAAACCCCAATTACCATTGAGTCTAATGCTTAAACTCATGAACCCATTTATTTAAGCATTATTAAAACCCCTTAGAGAGTGATTATGGAATAAGCAATGTATTTAGGTTCAACTATAATTCCAATTCAATCAAACTATCCAACAATACCATATTAAATAGATAGAAAGCAATAGAATCATAGGTAAACATATATATAACCATATATATTGATGAGCACAAATCCTCATTATAAATTCCAAATCACAACAACTCAATCCATAAAATAAAACATAACTAAAATTATAGTCTCAATATATAAATGAATTCTTAAACCTAAGAAATCAAAAATACAATGAGCTATAGATAAAATAAACTCCCCTTTGAAGCACATATGAGCTCAAGTCATCTCCAATTCATCCCCAAGAGCACAAAATTGCCTAGCCACTCATGAGAAAAGCTTCAAGAAATAAAATCACACTCTGATTTAAACATCCAGCCATGTAAAACACTGAATTAATTAACAAATTAGCACCAAACAAATTAAGCTCAGGGCTGAAATTTAATCGAGAGGCAGAACAGAGAAGCTATGGCTATAATGAACTCAAAAGCAGAGGAAACCACGGCCTGGAACTAAATTGATGGCTGAATGTGATTCCAGAAAAAATTCAAATAAGCCACAGCTTGTGGTGATGACAGAACAGAGGAAGGAATGGTGGTGGTTTGGTCTGGACGAATGGAGGAATGAAGAAGATGGTTCTCTCCCAGCTCACCACTCGTGGCTCTCAGCTCTTCCTCCAAGCTCAACTCTCTGCCTCCAGCTCTCTACGATTCCCTCAGCTAAGCTTCCGTGTCTTGCCTTAGCTCGTGGCAGGTCTTGATCAGAAATGGTAGACTCGCCGGCGGCTGTGGTGGTTGTGGTTGGTGCCGCCGGCGAGAAAAGAAAATGAAAGTGAAGGTGATGATGCGATGATGAAGCTCGATGCTGATGCTGATTCGATGATCGACTCCCCCCTGTTGCGGCGCCCTCTCTTCGTTAATACCCTCAGCTCATCTCCCGGGTTGCTTCCATGTCCAGCGCATATCCATATTGCATATCCAGCGGGTCATCCCATGTCCAGCGGGTCATCCGTGCTGAACCTAATTGTTTCCTGGTCAAAACGCAAGTTTTGACCAGGGACCAATCTGAAAATATTAAAAGCTTGGTTGAGGGACTTCCATATAACTATTTGAAATTTCTATAGGTCCGAACTCAATTTTTAAAACCTTGGGGTTTTTTTATATAATTTTATTTTCTGGCCCTCTCTCTCACATATTGGAAATTTTCAGAAATTCTGGGCATTTCATATAATTTTCCCCATTCCTCAAAAATATTAATTTGACCCAATTGCATTTTTTTCAAAATCTCAAAATTTCTTCCAAAACACCTATAATACAAAATTAAGCACAAATAGCATCAAAAGTTCAAGAAACAATTGTACAAAATAATTAATAATTTTGATCATTTTGCCCCTAATTACCATTAATTCAAAACAATTGTTCCTAATCAAAATTCATGCTTAATCATGCAATAATGCTTCATAAAAATGCATTTAAATCCCAAATAAATCATGAAAATCATGTAAAAATATGGTTCAATCAAACACCCACTTGCAGTCAACTACTTTCCTGTGTCCTGTATTTGGAACAAGTTTCCAAGTCTTGTTCTTGACGAGTGCATTGTATTCATCAACCATTGCTTTTCTCCAGCTCGTGCAACTCAGTGCTTCCTTAACAGTATTGGGTTCTCTGAGGTGTCCCACCTCAGATGAAACATGTCCAATGAAAGGGAGTTTAGGTTTGGTTATGCCAGATTTGCTTCTGGTGGTCATAGGATGTTGTGGAATAGGCTGAATAGATTGAACAGGTGGGTGTGATGGGTTGATGGGATTTGGTTGGTCTGTGTTAGTTTGGTATGGTGTGTGTGTGTATGTATCAAGCTGAGTGGTGTCATATGCTATTGATGTAGGATCATGTTGTGGTGATGGGATCTCGGTGGAGGCATCTTGTGGTGAGTGAAAAGGAGGGGTGGTTGCATCAGAATTTTGGCTAAGCATTTCAGAACTATTTTGATTTGTACAAGGTTGCAAGGGAAAGAAAAAGGCTGCTGGTTGGACTATCTCCTCAGGTAACTGACTTTTGTTTATGAATCTTGTAGCAAAGGGAAATTCTTTTTCGTTAAAAATCACATGTCTAGAGAGATAGATTTTACCTGCCGAGTTTAAGCACTTGTAACCTTTGTGTGAGTTGCTGTACCCAAGGAAAACACATTTTGTAGACCTGAACTGCAGCTTATGTTCGTTGTATGGCCTTAAGCAAGGATAGCAGGCTGTGCCAAAATTTTTTAAGGCATTGTAATCTGGTTGTATGCCCAGTAGTTGAAAATAGGGAGAAACACCATTTAGAATGCTTGTCAGTAGCTTGTTTATTAGTTCAGTAGCAGTATGGAATGCTTCCCACCAGTAGAATAGAGGCATCTTGGCTTGAGCGAGTAGTGTGAGGCCAGTCTCAACGATGTGTCGATGCTTTCTTTCGGCTCGACCATTTTGGGCGGATGTGTGAGGGCACGAGTGTCTAAAATGTATGCCAGAGTCACTTAGGCTTCGTGAAAAGCTTCTATATTCTCCACCCCAGTCACTTTGTACCGTCTTAATACGCTGTCAAATTTATTTTCCACTAGTTTCTTGAAATTTAGGAAGGTTGGCAGCGCCTCATCTTTTGTTTTCAGGGGATAAATCCATGAATAGCGGCTGTGATTATCGAGAAACAAAATATAATAACGAAAACCATTCATAGATGTAATTGGAGAAGGTCCCCATAAATCAGTGTGTATTAATTCTAGAGGTTTGGATGCTCTAGAAGCTGAGAGTTTAAAAGGAAGAGAATGAGATTTGCCATATTTGCATGAATCACAGAAAATTTCTTTATTCTCATTCATGTTGACAACTTTCAAGTTACAACACTTTATCATTTGATCTAATACTCGACCATTTGGGTGACCTAATCTACAATGCCAAAGAAATTTACTAGACTCTTTTCTGCTTTTTGGTTGATTGACAGGTTTATCAGCGACAAATATCTTATCTGAAAAATCAATGCTGTTCAGTTCATTGAGTTGAAACATTCCACCTTCACTTGGCTTTCCCGTGAGAAGTGTCTCCCCTGTTTCCTGAGCCTTCATAGAAACACCATTGGCATTAAAAATCACACCAGCATTATTGTCAAGAGCCATTTTGTACACGCTTAACAGGTTTTTCTTTATCTCAGGAGTGAATAGCACATTGTGAAGTTTAACTCTATTGTGTGGTACATTTGAGACAGTAGCTGAACCAATTTTTAGGACACCAACTCTATGACCATCACCCACAATAATATTTATCTTACCATTTGTGTCAGCGTAAGTCTCAAGCTTAGAAAGATCATTAGTGACATGACTTGTTGCTCCACTATCCAGGTATCACACATCATCTGCCACTATTTCAGAGGTTGCCTAGTAGGCACTGTCAAAATCAGAACTGGTGGAATCTGAATTTTTTATGCCTCCTGAGTTGTTTTGTCTCCTGTTAGAAGGCATAAAAGACCGGTCATAGCGATTCCACTGTTGAAGTCTCTTCATCATCACTATTATTGTTGTTTGAACGTCCACTACGATTCCAGGTTCCTCTACCACGTTGGCCTCTGTTTGAACGGCCTCCACGCCAAGTTTTGTTGGGGTTGGCACTGCCTTCAGATCGAGCAATATTTGCCATGTTATTGCTGACTGAAATCTGGGCAAATTGAGTCAATTGATCAAAGCGCGACTCAAAAGTGTAGAGGGTTGTTTGAAGTTCAATCCAGGAGAGGCTATCGGCTTGACTTGAGAGTTGAGCAATGACAGGATTGTAATCACCATCGAGGCCAGCAAGGGCTTGAATGATAAGGTCAGGTAAGGGAATTGGACTTCCTGCAAGAGTTAGTTGATCACTTAGGCCTTTGAGTTTGGCAAGGTAATCTTGCATCTTCAACACACCCTTCCTAGTGCGCTGTAGTTCAGATCTGAGCATGATAAGGTGAGACTTGTTTTGAGCACCGGCTAGTTGTTTTGCTGCTTCCCATAAACCTGCCGAGGTTGAGACGTGAGTCATCTCGGAAGAGACTTCTAAAGTCATTGTATTCAATAACCATCTAAAAAGCAATTGATCTGCAGATTCCCAATCTTCAAACTCTGGATTGACCTTGGTTTGGTCGTTGTTGGTGAGGAACTGTGGAGGACAAGGTTTGGTGCCATTGATGAACCCCTCAAGCTTGTATCCTTTGATAATAGGTAAGACATGGGTGAGCCACACAGAGTAGTTGGTTCTGTCCAACTTGACAGAACATTGGAGATTGGGAAAGTTATTTTTCTCATTGGTTTTGCTGAGCAAGGAAGCAGATATGTGGCTGCTGGTAGTGTCAGAGGCAATGCTGTGATCATCTCCAGGAGTAGTCATGGCGATTAGCCAAAACTGCCCTGATACCAAGATAAAATTTAGAACCTACAGGATAATAATATGATAATGGCAAATCATATTTATTGCCTCTGTTATTGTACAATTTATAAGCAAGGGTTTGTAACCCACGACTATTCTGTTACACCCAAGTAGGTAGTGGATCCATAATATTAGGAGATCCACAATTATAGGATCATATACAAAAGACTAGATCAATGTTATACTAAGTCAACTATGTGGGCTCAATACCAATAGAGGGCCCAATCAAGTTTTGGGCTTGAGTATTAACAATCCGGGAGTCAGACAGGAGTCAATTAAATATATATATATATATATATATAATTTAAATGTTTATGCATATCATTCAAAAAACTACATGAAAGTTTTTTTTCCAACCAGTAATCCAATATAGGCACATGAACCTAATACCCACAAAAATATCATTAAATAAATAAGGATTTTTCTCTAATCAATGCAAAACAATAAAAGTATTCCACAATCCTTTTAAAACTCCTTACAAATCAAAAAATTTTAAAGAAATAATTTTTAAAAAAGCCAAAATGACGTCATTTAGAGTATAGAAAAGTTTTTTTTTTAAAAAAAAAAAGGCAAACCATGACCAGCCGGTTCATCCCGGATTGACCGGGTCAGATCGGTTCACTACAGTGCGGTTCACTGACCTCCAATCTGACCGATCAGGCGACCGATTCACTAGTCGGTCCGGTCCGGTTTTACATACTATAATTTTGTCAGATGATTTATGCAGCAACAGTGGCACTGAATGTTAAAAGAAAGGCCTCGGGTAAATAGTCTTGGGTTTTGTGGGCCTGTCATGGGTCGGCCCACCTAGGGAGTGAGTTCTATTATATGGATGATATATAATGAGTGGCATCTGGAGTTGAGGGTATTTTTTTGGGGAGGAAATCATGTGTGAAGATAATGCCAAACAAGGAAATAGGAGACGAAGCAAGCATGATGATGGTGCCGTTCCGATATGGTGGGCGTGGTGTTGGTGAGGTTCAGAGTGACGACGCCTTACTATAAAATATTCAATGGAGTTAAAGAGGCAGAAGTTGGAAAGACGTGTTTGACCATTTACTACTTTATTCGACAAACCATTAAAATAATTATTTTAGTGGGGGAGGAGGGGAGTGATGTCAGCTGATTATCATTAAAAAAATTTTAAAAAAAGCAATGTGTTATGTGTGGGTTTGGTTTCATAGGCGTGGTTGGTTGCCGATCATGACATAGCACCAGAATTCACTCACCTACCCCCACAGGCCACAGTCACCATCTTAAGTTGGTCAGGTCATATGCCTTGTGCCACTTTCATGCCAATTCCCACCCCAAATTTCAGTTCTACGGCTACATTACTTTCATTACCTATTTGTGTTTGGTGTCCCTTTGTTGCTTATCCGATGCTGCCGTCTTTTTCCCTCACAAGCCTTCAATTTGAAATCAAACAGACTTGATCCTCTTGTTCAAAAGACAAAATTGAATATGGTATCCTAATTCAAGTAAAAATACATTAAATACCACATATCAGCGTAACGTGGAGGTGTGAAATCTGGCTTCGTACCGGATTTTATTTTAACAAAGTGCGGTAATGCCTAATAAATAAGCGTGAAATGTCAAATCCCGCGTGTTCCCACATCTCTACCTTTTATCATCATTCTCATTTCTCCAAAACACCAAACTAAAAAAACACACATACTCCCCTTTTATCATCATTCTCATATTCACCCTACACACGCAACTATATAGTCAAAGCGAATGAGAGCCAAATAGAATAGAGTCAAAACTAGAAGGCCATTAGAAGGTCGCCCTGTGCATAAAGTATTCATCAGGTAAAAAATTAAGAGAAGATCAGCTACACCTCCCTGGAAAAATCAAGAATTCTTCATTAGATTACATTTTAAGATAAATAAAGATATCAATCCAACTTTTACTACGTCATGAAGAATATTATAATATATAACACGTTATTTTTTAAAGCTAGAATACAATATAACAAGTTTCAATTTTCATTTTATGATTTTTCCCCGGTTTTTTTCGACACAATTTTCTCCATGCTCATCTTCCACCGAATGAAAATATGAAGCAAATAAATAGATCAATGTAAATCCGTGTGGGTGCAGCAGAACTGTATATTACCCGCGGTGTACGCAAGCATATCCCCTCCCACCGACTCCTCCTAATCCACAGACGGATCAGATCAATCTGAGAAACCAATCTCACCCGTCGATGCAGATCGCGCGGGTGAAAGCGAGGGAATCCAGCTGGGGGGATTTTGCGCGTCTGAGAAGTGAGGACACTCCGTGCTTGGCCTATAAAATGCATACTCAAGGCCTCGTTTAGACTCGCACCGCTTGAGCAGTTCCAATAGAATACTTCTGTTCAGGCAGCCTACTCGTATCTCTTCTGTGACCTCCTTCTTCCTGTCTCTCTGCTGCTTCTTCCTCCTCCTCCCAAGGTAGTTTGCCTTTTCTCTCATTTTAGTGGGCGAGCTCTTGTCCTCCCCTGCTTCGAAGAGTTCTTAGTTTGTAAAGTGAAGCTTGATATGAATATTTTAAGTAAATCCTTATCGTATCACGGATCTTGCGATTCCCTTTGGGATTTTGTGATTATGGTTTGTTTCATTCTTGTTTTTATTCAGCGTGGTCGATCTTAGTTATTCGAACCTATTCCATGCTAATTAAGTTGTATTGTCGTCTTTCGGTCTTTTAATTGAAATCTGGACTCCATTTCGAGGACTTGTTATTATACAAAGATGGTTAGTCTGCTTTTGCGGAGAAATTTGCTGTATGCTCCCAGATCTGCTCAAACATGTATGTTAAATGCGGTTACACTTGATAGCAATTTAAGATTTGGGCAAAAATATGGGTTATTCGTATGGATTTGATTTAGCATCTAGCGTCTTCTGTCACGAAGAGTGAAATGGCCTTTTGGCTAATTCATGATAGATTAGCTTTTGTGCTGGACTTCTGGTACACTTGGCAAATGGATGGCGACCTTGGACTCAATTAGCATGTTGTGATTAGAATTTTTTTTGGGTAGAAATCAAAGCCGTAATTTGAAAATGCGCAGCGGTAGTGTTCTGTTTGCCAGTGTTTATGCATGATGCGTATATGTCTTTTGTGAATAATTGCGCTAATATTTGTTTCCTTTCCCATTTGACGTATCTCTGCAGCTACAAGGATGGAGACTTTTCTATTCACCTCCGAATCCGTGAACGAGGGACACCCAGACAAACTCTGTGACCAGGTCTCTGATGCTGTTCTTGATGCCTGCCTGGAACAGGACCCAGACAGCAAGGTTGCATGTGAAACTTGCACCAAGACCAACATGGTTATGGTCTTTGGAGAGATCACAACGAAAGCCAATGTAGACTACGAGAAAATTGTTCGTGACACCTGCAGGAACATTGGGTTTGTTTCGGACGATGTTGGTCTTGATGCTGACAACTGCAAGGTTCTCGTCAACATTGAGCAGCAGAGTCCCGACATTGCTCAGGGTGTGCATGGCCATCTGAGCAAAAAACCCGAGGAGATTGGTGCTGGTGACCAGGGTCACATGTTCGGCTATGCTACTGATGAGACCCCTGAATTGATGCCCTTGAGCCACGTTCTTGCGACAAAGCTCGGAGCTCGCCTAACAGAGGTGCGCAAGAATGGAACATGCCGCTGGTTGAGGCCTGATGGCAAGACCCAAGTCACCGTTGAGTATTACAATGACAAGGGTGCCATGGTTCCCATTCGTGTCCACACTGTTCTTATCTCTACCCAGCACGACGAGACTGTGACTAATGATGAGATAGCAGCTGATCTCAAAGAGCACGTCATCAAGCCTGTGATTCCTGAGAAGTACCTTGATGAGAAGACAATTTTCCACCTCAACCCTTCAGGTCGTTTTGTGATCGGTGGCCCTCATGGTGATGCTGGTCTCACTGGGCGTAAGATCATCATTGACACTTATGGTGGATGGGGTGCCCATGGTGGTGGTGCCTTCTCTGGGAAGGACCCAACCAAGGTTGACAGGAGTGGAGCCTACATTGTGAGGCAAGCTGCTAAGAGCATTGTTGCCAATGGACTTGCCAGGAGGTGCATTGTGCAAGTGTCGTACGCCATTGGTGTGCCCGAACCTCTGTCCGTGTTTGTGGACACATATGGTACCGGAAAGATTCCTGACAAGGAGATCCTCAAGATTGTAAAGGAGAACTTCGATTTCAGGCCAGGCATGATCTCTATTAACCTTGATCTCAAGAGGGGTGGCAATGGCAGGTTCTTGAAGACTGCCGCCTATGGACATTTCGGCAGAGATGACCCTGACTTCACATGGGAGGCGGTCAAGCCCCTTAAATGGGACAAGCCCACGGCTTGAATGATTTCCTTGCGTGCCCTTCCTCCATGGTGGCTGGGTTGATTTTTCACCTTCGCTGTCCCTCGCCCCCTCGCCTTTTCCTTTTGGGATTTTTTCTCCCTCAGAGTTCTTGTATTGTGTTCGTCCACAACGTATTCTTTTTCACACTCATTAATCATATGCTCAATATATATGTAATAATCATCTCAAGTTGAAGTGGGTATACGATTTTATATGCCTTTCTTTTGAATGAATTTATATGCGTTTTCCTATTTCATTTCTAGATTCGCTAACTCAAGGCTAACAAAATACGGAGTATAATTAACTGAAGAAAAATAAACGAGAAGCGCCCAACGCAAGATTGTCCTATGGGCGTTTAATTTTATTAACTGTAACTCCTTCAAATTTGGTGTTCTGAAATAGCTTGCCAACTTCTAATGTTGAATACTAATAATTAAATACACTCAAGGGCAGTTTTTTTTGGCTGAACTTAATGGTGGGTGGGGTTATTGTACAAGTGAAATTTTAGCTCATTCATATCCCTTTCTACTGATATAAAACAGCTTTTACTGTTAAAATTCATCAATTTGACCAAGCATCGGATTAAATATAATTTTAGTGGTTCAGTTCACGTTCGCTTTGGGCATATGCAGTAAAATCACCTTATAATCAGTTGAGGAAGTGGCAAATTAGGGCCGGCCCTTCACGGGCTCGGACCTAAACAGGCCGGTCTGTTTAGGCCCATTTACTAAAAGTATAATATTTTTTATGCCCTCGGCCCTACAGGGTTGGTCCTTCACTGGCTCATGCCTAAACGAGCTTAAACTCATTTTAATTCCAAAAAATTTCTTTTTCAAGTTTTACAATTTATTTATTATTTTGCTTTAAATTGAGATACATTATTTTTAAAACTCAAAATTTTTTAGTTAAAATAATTATCTAATTGTCCAAATCATTGTAAAAAATAAAATAAATCAAACCAATTAATAAGTGTTTGCCTGTTATTAATACTCTATTAGATACTTAGGTGTCTCTCATATTGATAATTTGATATAATGATATTATATTTATTAATTTATTTAAATCAAACCAATTAATAAGTGTTTGCTTCTCTTTTTAACATCTAAATCATAAACCCGACCCTTAAAAAACTTAGACCTAAATAGACTCGACCCGAATCAAGACTCTATTAAAAATAGAGCCATCATTCAACTACGTAGGAATGTAATGTGATATTCTTAGCCCAAACGTAATAGGCCTACTCTTTAAGAAACTCCTCCAAAAGGTCTGAACCCATAGCCATTGGGTCTACTCGTTAAGAAACCCCAACCCCTACCTACCCACCAAACAGGCTTATCCGACAAAGAAAAGACAAGAGGAAACTAATAACTGTTTGGCACAGTCATAGATAGCTGAGTCTCTTGTGAGGGGTTCCGCCTGGATTCTTTAAAAAAAAAAACAGAGAGAGACCAGTGGGAAAAGAAAGAGGAGAGAGGAAATGGGAATATATCGGAAAGATGCCGAGTGAGAGAGGCCAGCCGAATCCAGCCGACCCTCCAAAAGCTGACACATCAATTCCACTTTCCTTCCCTTAAATCTCGTCAGTACAGTAACATGCCTGTGTTACCAAGGTTTCTGCTATTGCTTTTTTCTGTTTGGGAAAATCTTCATAATGTGTTTTAATTATTTCATTTTAACACAAATATAATGCATGTTGGACAATTTACCAGCTAGCACTGTTCACTGTTGAGATCAAATTCGAAGTTAAGCACCCACTAAAATTCTAACCCATTTGAGCTTTTACAGATTAAGGATCTGTTTGGCAAAGCGGCACTGCAGAGATACCGCGCGTTCCACAAAAAAAAAAGCCCGTTGGCCACAAAACTACCGTTTAGAAAGGCTTTTTTTTTCACATCACTTCTTTCATCACCGTTGCGTTTTTAGGAAGCTAATTGAAGTAGCTTTTCGAACCACAACACTTCTCTCTCTTCCCATCAATGTTGGTGCAGAAAGCCGTTGGAAGATAAATGCTGAGCACAGTCAACCGTTGGAGCCATTAACGTATGCAAGAGGCGATCTCTGAGCTTGTGGTTTTCTTTCGATTCTGAGGTTCCGGCGGTGCATTTTCGAGCAAGAGGCGATCGACTCAGTGTCTGAGTGTCGCCATCTTGGGTCATCGGAGCTAGCAGATCTCAGCATGTGAAGCACCGTTCAGGTGTGAGCTTGAACCTTCAGATTGTTTTCATTATAATTATCACTGAGCTCATGGCTTGCCTTCGGTGGTTCGGTGGTTTGCGTCTCACGTCGTGGAAGAAGACGCTATGCTCTGTTTTGCTGATTCATTCCGCTGGTTCGAGTGTTCCAAGGAAGGAGAAGAACTTTGGTCAAATTAGGATTTGACCAAGAACTTTAATGAAAATTTCAAAAGTTCTCAAAGAGGGATTATAGTGAAAAGTTTGAAATATTTGTAGGGTAAACTGTAATTTATGAAACATTTGGGTAGCTTTTTGTGATTTTCCCGATCCCTTTTCTTCGTTCACTTATAATTTTCATAAATTTCAGGGTCCTTTTCTATAATTTTCTCTAATCCTCAAAATATTAATTCTATTAAATGAGTCATCAACTACTCAGTGATCTATAATATAAGAGCTTTAATTAAAGATGAAAAATAAAAAGTTACAATTAATTCATTAAATATGTTATAAATTTATCCATTTTTAATTAAGTATTTTCTTGTATTTTTCTTTTTTTTTCCAATAATAATTTATTATTATTTTATCAAATTTTATTTATATTTTTCAACTTTAATTATCATAATATATACAAATAATATATATATATATATATATATATGTAGTATTCAATAAGATTCATACCCTTTTTAGTCATTTTGCATCTAAACGGGCTTTTCAAACTCTAATCCAAACAAGTTCAAGGTTAGAAAAAAAAGTCACTTTTGTCACCGCTAATCCAAACACGAATCACATTTATATTTTCATTTTTTTTCCTACCTTATTTTTCCAAAAATCAGGTGGTAAAAAAAACCACTTCTCCACCCTAATCCAAACAGACACTAACTAAGTCACCACTAACTAACGACATCACTAGGCTACGTGCACCCCCACCCCCATTTTTGGCCGCTTTATATTATCGCTGCATCATCTCCCATATTTGAGCTTCACTCGACATGCTGCCAATTTTGAAAATCTAACCTGTTATACATGAATATCCCTATGATAGCCCCAAAAAAAAAAAAAAAAGTTTAATTAAACGATACACATATGAAATATTATGTTTTTTTTTTCCCACCCAATGCGGGGAAGTTATTTACCCTATAAAAACTATAGACTCTATTTTCAATTAGCATGTACCAACCTATGCAATATTCATTTTCAGTTTGCCTAAATTTCAAGTTGCGTTAAGAAATTGCATGTATTACAATGCGATAGAACCTATTTTTTTTAATATAATTTATGATATACAAGATAAGTATATGAAAATATTTTTATCTCGATTTATGTAAATATGCTTTTACAAATGCCCCAATTCAAACAAGCACTATCTGAGACTTTTTTATCATTGATTAAAGTAATTTAACTTTATTAATATAAAATATAAAAAATTCTAACAAATCGTATTCTTTAGGGAAAAATCTCATTTAAATATCATTTGAAATAACAAAACCCATAAAAGTCCTTTATAACATATAAAAGACAGAAAAATGATGTGGAATTTATCAGGAATATTGAAGTTTAATGCTAAAAACCAAAATATCCTTCAACTCTTTACTCACACACTCACGTGGGACGACTCCAGACCGCAGGAAGGCTCGGGGTTCTCTCCTTGAAGGGTCACATTGGGTGGTAGAAGGCTCATCATCATCCCCAAATCGGGAAGAGTAGGTGTCGGGTGGAAGCTGTTGCGGTGTCATACATTAACTGGTGGGGGAGTATTTCATGTTGATCAAGTTCAATGTCTTGTTCTGTGTAATGTTTTTTACTCCTCAAATCCTAGGTTACCTGTTTTAGTTTAACTTTGTGGATTTTGTTTGGGTTTTTGAAGCACAAAAAAGCTGGGTACTTGTTCAAATAGGAATAAGTAATTCACGCAAGACATAGAGAGAACGTTGATGTCATGAAGAATCTGGTATTTTGTAAATTTCATTACTGTACTTATCATTTCCATTATTACTTTTGTTAATGGTGATAGTTGACGTAATTAAAGTATAAATGAAGGAATACCTTCTTTTGAGTTCATGACTTATATGCATTGGGTGTAGGTTGGATGAGTAATGTTAAATTGTCATTTGGACCCTTTACTTGATAGTTGCTGTCATGAACATTTATGATTTTTGTTAATGTCAGAACAGAACTTGTCATTCCTATTACCATTATCGTCAAAATCAATAAAAACTTTATCATTCCCATTAGTAAAGTTGATGTAATTAAAGTATACATGAAGGAACACCGAACAATATTTTAATGTTGCAAGGAACACCTTCTGGGCAAGGATTGTTCTATGATTTATGAACAACTTATTCAAATTGAAAATTAGCAATCGAATCTGTTAGACCTGCTCCAGGTACATTGAGGCTTATGCCTTTTTCTTTACTGAAACTAAACTAAAATGAAGAATCTTTTCTGAATTCTGATACTACATTATAATATTTGTGTGTGTTTGTATATTTGACGTTTTCTCTTCTCATATTGTGCTTCTGAAAAAGACTCTTCATGTACTTAGTTTTCTGATAGCTTGTCATATTTGACTATTGGATATGTCGATGATCATGCTTTCTTCTCTGGTTTAGCCTAGACGTGCCTTCACTATATGATTTGGAACAATCTTCTATTAATTTCATAACACTGGCAATCAACATAATTGCCAGAAAAGTTACCACAGTAATTACAACATCCTTTTCATTAAATAATGTCTTCATATTTTCGACTTAATTTTGTTCTTTTTGATCATAATAAGTCACTTTTATGTAACTGAGGTTGGTCCTTTCTTCTGACTGCTGAATTTCAAAAAACCTATGTTAAATTGTTTTGAAGAGTTGAGTGGATTCATTGGATTGAGAATTGAAAATTTTACTTTTATCACTCTCTCCCCTAGCAGGTAAAGCCAACTGATATTGATCCTTCAGACCAAAAAAAAACCTTCCCTTCTCATTGCAGATTGATATCTAGATGAAGATAGTAGATAATGGGATAATATGCATTCCAGACGTTAGACCAGATATAAAAGCCCTATGTGCTAAAGATTTTCATTTGAGTCACTAGTTTACCTGCCCTTTTTTTCCCTTTCTATTTTCATGTGGATATAATATGCATGTTTTATGTGTGCAGAGGGATCAATTTCATGACATCATCGTGCTTGTAAAACCGGAGCATGTTGGGAAGGAGCTGATAAGTGATATTATTTGGGCCCCCATTCCACAACAGAACAATTTGTGAGTGTTTTTGTATGTGCACATGATTCTGGTTGAAGATGGTTTAGTGTTAGTTTTTAATGTCACTATGTCATACAAGTGATACTGTGGCATCCATGTGCTAATTTGGTTGAACAATTGGAAGCCAGGTGTAATCTTCGAGTATGGTGAGGATGAGGTTCGGGTGTATAGGCGAAACCTATTGTGATGGGTGGTTAGCCATGAAATGAATAGCAAGAGCGAGGATGCATTAAGACTACTGACTTCATAAATGACCCAGAGCAAGAGGATAACACTGACATAATTTTGTTCTTAATGTAACTTTTTGGTTTTCCTCAAAAAATTATTTTTTTAGCATGCAACACTGTTGTAAAGAGATTAACACCTATTGTCTAACTTAGTAACCAAGCATTACATTTTGGGTGACATAGTAAAGTTGTTATTTTGGTCACCGATCTTGTATACTGATTTATAGCAGTGACCTTTTGTGATGTACTGTTAGTGTGTATGTCTATTTACTAAAGAAATAGTCCCTTTATTCCAACAGTATACTATTATGCACTTTTATTGTACAAGAAGCAAGTAAATCAACAAATCTTGTATGTTAAAGTATTGGCCCAAAAGGGGTGGACTTTTACAAGTTCACTAATGGAAATGACAAAGTCTTTAATGGGTTTGACGAGATTGGTAATGAGAATGACAACATATTCTCACCAAACGTATGAAAGTGTTAGCCCAAAATGGTTGGACGATGACAAGAATCATAATGAGAAT
Organism: Inga oerstediana; assembly: GCA_963210345.1. NCBI lineage: Eukaryota > Viridiplantae > Streptophyta > Magnoliopsida > Fabales > Fabaceae > Inga > Inga oerstediana. The sequence continues at coordinate 485,988 of OY723410.1, forward strand.
ACCAAATTTTTTAATAATTTTGACGAGAATTATAATGGAAATGACAAATTAGTCTCACCAATTTTGAGAGTGTTGGCCTAAAAGGATTGATCTCTGACAAGTTCTCTAATGAAAATGACAAAGTCTTTAATGAGTTTGACAAAAATGATAATGAGAATGACAACATATTCTCACCAAACCTGTGAAAGTGTTGGCCCAAAAGGGTTGCACGTTGACAAGTTAACTAATGTAAATAACAAAGTTTTTAATGGTTTTGACGAGAATCAGAATGGAAATGACAAATTAGTCTCACCAACTTTAAGAGTGTTGACCCAAAAGTGCTGGTCTCTGACAAGTTCTCTAATGGGAATGACAAAGTCTTTAATGGGCTTGACGAGAATGGTAATGGAATGACAACATATTCTCACCAAACATGTGAAAGTGTTGGCCCAAAAGGGCTGCACGTTGACAAGTTAACTAATGTAAATAACAAAGTTTTTAATGGTTTTGACGAGAATCATAATGGGAATGACAAATTAGTCTCACCAACTTTGAGAGTGTTGGCCCAAAAGGGCTGGTCTCTGACAAGTTCAATAATGAAAATGACAAAGTTTATATTGGTTTTGACGATAATGGTAATGGGAATGACAAGTTCTGTTCTGACATTAACAAAAACCACAAATGTTCATGACAACAACTATCAAGTAAAGGGTTCAAATGACAATTTAACATTATTCATCCAACCTACATCCAATGTATATAAGTCATGAACCCAAAAGAAGGTGTTCCTTCATGTATACTTTAATTACATCAACAGTCACCATTAACAAGAATAATAATGAAAATGACAAGTACAGTAATGAAATTTACAAAACACCAGATTCTTCATGACAGCAACGTCCTCTCTGTGTCTCTCGTGTGAATTACTTATTCCTATTTGAACAAGTACCCAGCTTTTTTGAGCTTCAAAAACCCAAACAAAATCCACAAAAGTTAAACTAAAACAGGTAACCTAGGATTTGAGGAGTAAAAACATTACACAAAACAAGACATTGAGCTTGATCAACATGAAATACTCTCCCACTAGCGATTGTATGACACCATGACAGCTTCCACCTGACACCCATGTTCCCCGATTTGGGGGCGACGATGAGCCTTCTACCACCCAATGTGACCCTTCTGGGAGAGAACCCCGAGCCTTCCTGCGGTCTGGAGTCATCCCGCGTGAGTGTGTGAGTAAAAGAGTTGAAGGGCATTTTGATCTTTAACATTAAACTTATCCCTGATACATCTCACATCCCTTTTTTGTCTTTTAGATGTTATAAATGACTTTTATGGGTTTTACTATTTCAAATAGTATTTAATAGGGATTTTCCCTATTCTTTATGAGCTATAAATAGTTTCGTTTAGTTATGAAAGGACTCGTGTTTAGTTAAAATTCATCTACTGATGAAGATGAGATGCACAGAACAGAACTCTAATTCATGGATAGTTGAGGCCAGATTTTTCTATACTTGAAATTATACGTAGAGGCCCAATTTTTCAGTTTTTGTATACGTGGATAAACTAATCTAAGTGCATGCTAGCTAAGTTGAACAACTAAGCATTGATAAGATGGTAATTAGGTTTAGGATGAAGAGTAGGCAAAAAGAAATTCTCAATCATCAATAATAATTAACTTCACGATGTCTTGACAAATAAATTATAAAAAAAATCGAACTTTTTCTAGAGCTGTTGTATTCCTTTGGGTCGACTATATTTAGAGTGGCGCAAATTAATTAATTGTTGCCGTGTATCTTAGGAGTTGTCTTTTTAATAAGCGAAAAGAAAATATTCCCCGTTTGTGAACGCTAAATTTTCATTATTATAAAAACTAAAAATAAAACATAACTTTTTATTTTGTGTTTAACTAAGGCATAACCTTAATTATCTGTCATGCAGATTTTTGGCAAAACTATAGAGTTGTTCTCGTCCGAGTTTTTTCATTTCTAACCATTTAAAAGATTGCAATTTGGAGGTGATGTATGTTTCCTGAAATTCATTGGACACACGTCACATTACCAAAAATAAATAAATAAGGATAGCTTTCAAATGAAGCGTGTGAAAAAGAAGGGAAAGAAGTATCAAGAGCTTGAAGATCGGTGTTTATGGTATGGATAGTATCGATAGTGGTAGGGGCGGACAAGGAGGAATAAATAAAGAAGAAGAATTAGGAGTTATATAGGGATATTTCTATCAGTTGAAGATCATCCTTGTTAACAACGAAGCTGGGGCATGTCTTTTTCACGCTCATACTCATCGTAATCTTATTTTGCACTCATAATTGAAAAGAAAAAGTAAACGCAGGGGAAATGACAATAATTATAATGGCGTATCCCGCTTTTCTGACAATCAAAGAATGAACGAATTCGGGCGTTGCCTAAAATAACGTTTCCTATTTCATCACTCAGTCTCACAACAAACCGAGCAGACAATACGCCAACCCAACCTTCTCTTCTGAATTCAAACGATTCCTTTTGCTTTTCCCTTTATTCTCACTCTCACCCCTTCCTTCATTTCTGCCCACTTTAGTCGGTCGCCTCTGTTCAATTGTCTATCCACCACAACCTCAATCAATCACTGAGTCTTCGTTAAGGTGACTTTTTTTTTTTTTCAAAACCCAATCTCTTTTCTCGGTTTTGGCTCCTCTGTTTGCTGGTTTCGGTGTTTTTTTTACCAGCTAGTTCCCCTGTTCTGGTCTTTTATTCCTGGGTTTTAAGCAATCAAAAGCATGTTTTTTAATACCTTCAATCAAGTCACGGGGACTCCATAACTGAGAGCATTTCTTATCTGAGTTTCTTCTGGAGTTGATTTCACTACTTGTATTAGTTCTAGGACTGATATGGAACTCTCGGTTGTTACTTTTATTATCTAGTATTGTTTATCCTGTTGGGGAGGTAAGGATGTCTCGTATCCAAAATAAGTGCCTAGTTCCGCTGAAAATAATCGCCATAATTTTTTTATACTGATGTTGTGGACTTTTCTCCAGATTGGAGGATCATGGGCTTCTTCAGCTGTTGCAAAAAAGGTGATGATCATCAGGCTCCAGATACTGGACCCTTAGTGCCAAGGCCAAGCTATCCCACTGGTAATCATCCACAACGCCCAGATCCTTTCTTTCTAAAAGAATTTATCGTCTCACGTATCTGCTCAAATCCATGTGCTTCTTGTTGTTTTAATTCTATTACGCAATGCAGGGATCAGTGGTTATACTGGTAGACAATTTTCAGTTACCACTACTCCACCTGTTGATGTTCAGCCCATTGCCGTCCCTCCCATTTCAGTTGATGAAATGAAGTCTCTGACTGATAATTTTGGCACAAAATCTTTCATTGGTGAGGGGGCTTACGGTAAGGTGTATCATGGTGTATTGAAAAATGGGCGTCACGTGGCGATTAAGAAGTTAGATTCCAGCAGGCAACCAGAAAATGAATTCCTTGCTCAGGTTAGCTTCAAATGTGACCTGTTCTTGTTATAACCTTTGCAGTAGAATTCTAAGGATCATTTGTCCCCATTTACCTTTGATTTGTCACTTCACAGGTCTCAATAGTATCAAGGCTGAAGCATGAAAATGTTGTCGAGCTTCTTGGTTATTGTGTTGATGGTGCTTTCCGAGCCCTGGCCTATGAGTATGCACCTAAAGGAACTCTCCATGATATTCTACACGGTCGGTTATACCATTCAAATGCAATTTTCTTTTGGCCTTTGAATCTTAGGCTAAACTGTTTATTTAGTCCATACAAATCTGTGATCTGGTATTCCTTAGCCCTTAAGGCATGTAAATTTGTCCTGTTTTTGACTAATAAGTAGCAAATAAGAAACCTTTCAAGAATTGAATGTATTTTCTCTTAGTTGATGCAGATAAGTGAAGCATTCGAGCATACATACGGTTGTGAAAACTGAAGTTTATAGCAACAAAGTTATCAAAACTTGCAACTTATAAATGTGTTTGAAATATAGGACGAAAAGGTGTGAAGGGTGCACAACCAGGTCCAACATTGTCATGGCCACAAAGAGTTAAAATTGCAGTGGGGGCAGCTAGAGGGCTTGAATATCTGCACGAAAAAGCAGAGACTCGTATAGTCCACCGTTATATCAAGTCTTGCAACATACTACTTTTCGAAGATGATGTGGCGAAGATTTCTGATTTTGATTTGTCAAATCAAGCCCCTGATACTTCTGCTCGTCTCCATTCCACCCGAGTTCTTGGAACCTTCGGTTATCATGCTCCTGAGTAAGCTGATGAGTATTTTGAACAGCAATAAATGACAACATTTTCTTCCTCTTTAAGGTTTTAATGAATGACAGATATGCCATGACGGGTCAGCTCACCTCGAAGAGTGATGTCTACAGTTTTGGAGTAGTACTTCTAGAACTCTTAACAGGACGCAAACCTGTTGATCATACACTGCCGCGAGGGCAGCAGAGCCTTGTCACCTGGGTATAAGTATAAAACATCCATACTTTTTGAAACAGAATGATGATACCGTGTCTTTGTGATTTCCAAAACTCAATACTTGAAACAAGATATTCTATATTTTAACATCATTGGTGTGAATTAGGCAACGCCAAAACTGAGTGAAGACAAGGTGAAGCAGTGCGTGGATGTGAAATTAAAGGGAGAATACCCTCCAAAGGCAGTTGCAAAGGTAAGCTATGTTATATTTGTGGAGATTAATTAAGTATGTTTCAGATCAACACATAGTGATGACTATGGTATTATGTGTTTGTGAAAGATGGCTGCTGTAGCTGCACTGTGTGTGCAATATGAAGCAGAGTTTCGGCCAAATATGAGCATTGTAGTGAAAGCTCTCCAGCCTTTGCTTAATCCTCGCCCTACCTTTAACGCAAGGCAACCTCCCGACTTGTAAATCCCCAGATATAATCCTCTGAATTGCCTGGGAACAAGTCGCCTTAAAGTACTTCATGTTGAGCATTCTGTAGATTGAGCTGTTGTAGGTAGGAAGCTGCCAAAGATGCAATCATAGTTGAGCTACTGCTTCATGAAACTTTGCTATTCTCTGCTACTTCCTCCAACAAATACATATAAAAGCTAATTTTTCATAGCTTTTGGAGCCTGTTACTCATAATTTTTTCTTTGACTTTTGGAGTTGCAAAATTTCAATCTATCTTACCAGCTGCTAATTCATTTCAAGTAGGATTTAAGATTTTAATTCATACATAACAACTTTATTCAAAAATGGCAACCATTACAGGTAATATTAATAATGTCTTGTAAGTAATGCGTGTATTTGAAAAACTTAATATTTTTGTTGCATTGTTAATTTTAATGTCTTTAAGGAGCTGAGAAAGTTTTAAGAGAGATGTTGAAGCTATTTCGTAGGAATGTTGTTTGCTTTGGTTCATAAAATCCTAGCAATAAGCTAATGTAATATTGGAAACTGATAGCAGTAATTAATTGTGCAGAATTTTCAAAGAATAATATTGTGTAGATATTAACTAGAGTGATAATTTTCAGTGGAAATAGTGGAAGGGCGTGGCAACTGAAATGGAGACAATAGTTTATAAATAGCGATAGGAAAAATCGCTATCGGATTCTTCTGCCCCAAGTATGCTTGTAATTGTAATATCTTCCTACTCACTTCCAAGTTTTACAAGGAGTCTAGATGGAAGGGTAATATAAAATATTTGCTTAGTGGGCCCCTAAGCCAGCAATTCCAAATGCCAACATTCATAATTAGAACTGATAATATAGGTCCAGCCGTGGGTTGGAACAGAGTTAGGGTTGGGAAAATCCCAACCCGTAAAAGTGCGGCCCGCACCGTATGGCCTGCGGGTTGGCCCGTAATTTTTTTTTACATATAATAATTTCACAAAATTTATAAGTTGTACCCTCCTATTTTGGTACTTCCCAATTCAAAGAGAAAAAATCATAGCTTCTTTCCTTCTTTTTTAAACAAAATTATTATACTTTGGTTGTTTGAGGATCAGTTTATATTTTATTTATAAACTTTGACAAATTTGATAACTTTATCTCTTGAATTGTGAATTATGTTTTTAAATTTTTATAAGAAGAATGATTGATGCTATAGAGGTAAATTTAATAATTCATATATATATGTCTTGTATTTTCCACCCTCTTTAAAAAATAGGAATTTTTTTTTCAAAAAAAAATACGCAGGCTGGCCCGTAACCCGCATACTGTGGGTTAGGGTTGACATAGAAGTGTGGGCTGCACTGGCCAGAAACGTGTGGCCTGCGGGTTGGTACGGGCCAACCCGCAACCCATGGGCTGACTCATATTCCCAACTCTAATTCATATCTCCGTTATTTTTCAACCTTCGTCGCGGCTCGCTGCTGTTTGTTTAAGGAGGACAATTTACTCTTGTCAATCTGGAATTTTTTCCACTTCCCCTTGGTTTTGGGGCTGGCATTAAAACAGTAAAACTAAAAATAAAGCTACTGTTGTCACCCATAAGAGAACAATGAGCAACGGAGGGGAATGCCTTGCTATCTCATTCCATGGCAATCTAAAATAAGGCTGGCCAAGCTTCTGGAGAACATTGCTGCTTCACTACAGTAAAGTAAAAGACCGTCACTGTTGGTGGGTCTAGTTCTATGAGGAGTAGAAAAAAAATAAGGAAGAAAGTAGTACACAATATAAAACGTGAGCAATACTTTTTTTCAAGTTTAATTCGCCCCAACCTATTCTCATCTAGTAGGATGTAATTTGGATTAACAGAGGATGATTGTCTTGCAGGATACAATTTTAAGAATGGATTACACTATCAACTCTCAAGTCAAGACAACAATGACTTTTACAAAATGATAATTTGATTCTATCTTTGTATGCACTCAAAAACAAAGGTAATGGGTTTGATTTCTTGTGTGATTTTTGATGTGCAAATGCACTGATGATAGTGGGTATTTATAGGTCATGAAATGATATCTTAAAATGGTTACTCTTGAAATAACACCTTTTCAATTAAAAGTCATAACAATTTATTAGATTCATGACCCCCGTATGTTCATTCATGAACAAACATATGAAGAGTTATATTTTTATATTATGTAGAGTTTTCTTATAAACACAACATTTCACCAATTGATAGTTACCGCACATGTGTCTTTAGGAGCTAAAGAGACATAACCTTAGTGACTCTTAATATTATAACTCCTTACACAACTCTTTATATAAATCCCTTAATTTATAACAACATAACTTTACAAAAAAACACATCCCTTTGTTCAAAAATATTCCAACAGTGACCACATACTTTGTCCTTTTTGCTTCATAAACTGTCTCATATGCAAAGTTGGAAACAAATGAAATCATGTAAGACAGTATTCACCACAAGTGCAGGAGAGTTGTTTAATGCCATATTCATGCACAAACTCCTAGCTCCTAACATCCACAGCTACGCTATAAGCATAGATATTTTAACCATCTACAGACCAACTAATTTCAGCCGTCCTTGTTGTCAAATGTGGCTGGCATCACAGGTCACTCATAGAAGCTCAAAGAATGCAAAGGTTGCCCTTCAATCCTCGAATTTGAACACCACATCCTCTGCCTCTAACTATGTTGCTTCATTCTGCCATTGGACCTATAGTCTAGATTGTCACACTTTCTCTGTGTCAGAAGTCTCCCTCTGGCCCTGCCCCTCTGAGTTTCCTGCCTGACTTTTTCGGCGGCGTCTTCGATCCTGAATTTCAGCCACAATATTTGCACCCATTTAGTTTCAAGAACTTCACCAGGCATCAATGATATACATACATTACAAGGAATCACGTAAGATAAATGCTATTTTCAGAAACCGCCACACCGCGTAGGAAACTTCAAACAGACAATATGAGAATCAGAAACCAAACCTCTCTTGGTATGGGATATTCGTCCGATTCAAGCAAACGGGCAACTTGACTCATCTTTGGTCTTTTCTCAGCATCGGAATCAACACACCTCAAAGCAGTCAAAAGGGCTCGTTTAAGGGCACTTGTTGATGGCCTAGTCTCAATGTTGGGGTCCACTACCTCTTCTGAACGCCTACTCCCCACCATCATCTTTAACCAATCTACCAAATTTACCTGAAAAAACATATTAAGGAAAGTCTTCAGGGAAAAAATGGTATGAGATGAGAAAATTACAGAAACCAACAATGAATTTACTCAAAAGGGGTAAATGCATGTCAGTGTCCTACAGATGACACACCTCAACTGCTGGTCGACCATAATCCACTGGGTCCCTACCAGTAATTGTTTCCAGAAGCAATACCCCAAAGCTATAGACATCACTCTTCTCATTTAGCAAGCCAGAAATGGCATATTCCGGAGCCACATATCTGAAAAATGCAAAGTATATTTAAAAAAGAGAATGTAGCTAACCGACAAGGACAAGATACAATTTCTCAAAGTACAATATCACAACCCTAATCAACAAAAACGAAGACACTGTCAATTTTTGAAGCAAATTATGAGCAAGAGATGACCATGAAGAGGTAAGTTAACCTAAAACGTTAGATGGAATATTAGATTAAAAATACAAAGCAAGCATTCATCGTCACCGTGGCTACCCAATTGAAAAAATTACTGCTGAAATCAGAGTTTGAATTTGTAGAGTTTCTAACAGGATTTTATCAGATCTTACCCAAAAGTACCCATTACCCTAGTTGTAACATGACTTTTCCCAGCGCCAAGCAACTTAGCGAGCCCAAAGTCAGATATTTTGGCATTGAAGTCATCATCAATTAGAATATTGCTCGACTTAATGTCCCGATGCACCACTTTAGGTTCAATTGCCTCATGCAAGTAAGCCAGCCTGCAACACAAAATCTCAGATCAATGAAGATAAACTTCGGTCATGCTGTAAATTAATTTATTTAGGCAACAATAAGCATACGCCTTAGCAGTGCCAAGCAGAACTTTCATTCGTGCATCCCAAGTTAGATGCCCATATTGCCGCATGGCTCCATGAAGCCATTGCTCTAAATTGCCGTTGTTAACGTACTCATAAACCAGCAACCTGAAATTATATAATAGATTTATCAAGAATAACTAAAATTTTCAAATACAATTTTGTGACAGTTCAAATTTATCAGATATTTCTCATGGAGACATTGAAAATACCGTGAGCATGTTGGGTACGTCAATCAAACCATTAAATGAAGACAAAAGCAAAGACATCACGTAATGTAGCTTGTAGCCTTGAAGGGGAAAAAAATGAAGCTTGTACCCCAAACAAACTGCAGAACAAAATATGTGGTACCTGTGAGTCCCTTCAATGCAATAACCCAAAAGTCGAACCAAGTTTTTATGGCGCACATGACCAATAGCCTCAACCTCCACTCTAAATTCCTTTTCAGCTTGTCCTCTGCAAGATGGACATTAACATTTATCAGGCAAACTTGCTGAATCCGCATATGGTCTTAAAAAAATTAAAATGGTAAAGAAAATAGAGCTCAAAATTTTAAAATAAAGGTGGTTCTGCAGGTTCCTGCCAAAACTTACAAATTATTGAGTAGCTTCTTAACAGCCACTGGAGTCCCATTAAGCAGCTGACCACGATAAACAACTCCATACCCCCCTTCGCCAATAACATTGTCTCTTGAAAACCTGTTTGTTGCAAGTTCTAAGTCCCTTAATGTAAACCAGTAACCCCAGCCAAGGTGAGAGAATTCAGGCAGGCCAGACAATGGTGATGGCACAGTTATAGAATGCAAAGATGACTTGTATGCAGAAATGGTCATGGCACCGTTTTCTCCACCAGATTGAGAACCAGCAGCATCTTTCTCCATTTGATTAAATGAACCTGATTGACTGCTAGTATCCCCATTTTTTGTCTGGATCGAAACCTTCTCAGAATCGTTGTCACTAAATTTGTCATTCAGACTCATAAAAGCACCATTCTGCATATGGTCATTAGCTGAAACTTGATCAACTCTAATCTCTTTGATATCTTCCAAAATTGATAACATATGGCTAGAGGGAGCCTCGTCATTGGCACTTTTGGATCTCTTTCGTGAAGTAAGACATATTAACACCACAAGAATTATCACAATGAACAAACCAACTGTTATCCCCATCAATACCCACAATTTCAAACCAAAAACAAATGTTTTCTTGGACAGTCCTGAATTCAGATCCGATGCCATTTTGTTGATGTCAAATATCTGCAGGTTAAAACTTGAAAAATTAAGAATGCAATTTTGTGTCTAAAGTAAAGCGCTTTTATAAATTGTAAAATTTTGTGTGTGTGTGTGTGTTGTGGATGAAACCTCACATTTTGTGAATCTCAAAACAAAAGTCAACCGACATAGGCTTACAACGATTGAATGAAACGCACGCACAACAGGGATAGAATGAAATGTGTTGAGAAAAATTTAAAATTAAGCTTGCTGAATACAAGAAAAAGAAATAACCATAAACAAAAAGAAAGTCCCTCACGTTAAACCATTAAGGTTTTCTTACATCCCACCACCAGGCTTGAAAATGAAACTCACATCCGACCTTGCAAATTTCTAGCAAGAAAACGCTCAATATATTAACAGACTATATGGCAAGGTCAAAGCCAGTGGGCAACAATAATTGGGTTTTAATCGGCAGCCGCAAGTAGAGTTGAGGTAAAACAAAGCGTTGTCTCCAGAAAAGGAGTAAACAGTCCAAGAATTCATATTCAAAACAAATCAAGCACATCTTTTTGGCCAAAATGAGACCAGATTTGTGAAAAGAAAAATGCAATAATTTGACCTCGAACTTCTCAGGAATATAGATCGGAAATAGCCAGAAGAACATTTTTCCTCGTTCAATAAATGGTTTTACAGAACACGTAACAACCCAACAAGCAAGAAAGACTAAAACTTTGTCCATTTTGTCCTTGGGAAATTGAGCAAGATGAAGAAAACAAGCTTGTGCAGCTGGATTTGTTTTCATATTAGCCAGCAGACCAAGCTGTTAAGACAGACAACGAGAACCGTCATTTCTTTACGTCTCCTTAAGATTCCCAGAAACTGGGCAGAGATTAAACAATGAGCATATATAATAGTATAAGAGAGAAAACAAATCTCAGTGTCTCAATACCCGTGGAAGAGCCTAAAGGCGAAATCCTGCAATGAAGCAACTGAAACACTAAATCTATTCAGTGCCAGCAATCTTATCAGATGTCAACAAACTGCAGTTGGACCCCACTGTCGAAATCTTGCAATGTATATCAGTTTCATCAATAAGTTTTCTCAATTCCATAAATGAAACCTTTTGCCCAATCTAAAATGACACTTCGCGGACTAATCCACCCCGTCTTCGCGAAACAAGAGAGGGTTGCAGCAAGGAACCGACCCTGCTGTGGTGCTGGAGAGGATTAGAGAGCACATCCAATTCTGAGAAGAGGGAACGGTGGGGTTAACGAGAAGAAGGCGTGGAATTGTCAGAGGTAGGTGATGAGAAGTGACATGGCTCACAATTGACAGTACATTCAGTAAAATTGAAGCATGAAAATGGATACCTTCTTTGCTCTTTCTTCAAATTTCTCCCTGCCTCCTTTTCCCATTTGCATTTTATAATCAAGCACTATTAATATAAATTAATTACTGTTGAATTTAGACATTGTTTTTATTTAGCTTAATTTCCTACTATATTGAGCCAATCATGACTAATATGTTTATCATACTAACAGATTTATAGTATTTATTTGGATATTAAATATTGGGATTTTCTATTAAAGCTTTCACATTTTAAAAGTCAAACATCATTTCTAGATTGTCCTATTATGCTGCTGCTAAACGAGACAATTTGCTCTTTACAAAAACGCTGGAGTGCATTCTAGTGGGGGAGGGAAAAAAACTTCTATACTTAAATTTATATACATATAATATTCGCTTTTAATTAAATTAGGATACATATTCCTGTTATTATAGTAGGCACTTCTTAACTAATTTTTCTTATACATATTTTTTTCAAACAAAAAATAAACAAATTTACATTTATAACAAAAATATTACTAAATTACTCTATCCCATCCATGTTATATGTTACTTCTAATTACCTCACTATACAACTAATAATAAAATGAACTAAAGCATATGTTAGATATTTTAAATTTACATCAAGTTTCAATTTTGTTGTTTCAATTTTAAAGGACCAAACGCATAATTTAACCTAATAATCTAGCTTATTTCACTGCAACAAGCTTATGAGTATACTACACTTTCAACTATTTCATATATCTTAAGATTGTAAAGTTTTTATTCTTAACACCACTAAAAGACGCTATTCTCTTCTATCACAAGTGTAAGACTTGTTTATCAAATTTGATTGAATTAATAAATTTAGTTAGACTAGTTAATATGGGATATACTACCATTTGTGCCCTTGAATGAATTTTAGTGAATAGGTGATGTCATTAATCCGTTACTGAAAAAAATGGCGGCTGAAGGAGCTAATGAAGGAAATGTGGATGACCACAATATTTAAAAGCCTCTCTCTAGAGAAAACATAAAACAACACATGTGGATGGCGCGCTCACATATATATATATATATATATATAGAGTTGGTGAGCTTAATGAAGATGATGGAAGATGCTTTGATTTTGGATAGAATGAGAGAAGGAGAGCAACTCCAATCTCCATCCTTCCAAAGGAGGCTGTTATTAGACCACACTTTGAACGTATATAGGCGTGAGAGTGCGCTCACCATTTCAAGAACCACGTTCCTTCTTCCGCAGCTTCATTCCCATCACTTAACCACACGTTTCCCTTATTCATAGACACAAACATGTGTCTATGAATATATCCTACAATTGGATTGGATGGGGAGGGAATATAAACTTTAATACGCAAATATGAAAGAATTTTTTATGCACCTTTCGTTTGAGAGTGCCTCCACATAACTAAACCACTGATGTGGACTTTGATCACACCACACAACAAATAACATGCAAATAGAAGATAAAATCAAGGTATTAAAGACCGGACCGGGTATTGAACCGGTCGGGGTACTGGGTTAAGGGTCAGTGGGTCAAACCGGGGCCAAACCGGAGCTAAACCGGGACCAAACCGGTGAGTAATTGAAAATTTTAGGCTTATAGTATAAAATTCTAAAGGAAAAAGTTAAAAAAAATTTTTTTTTTTTATTTGGGACCCGGACCGGACCGTGAACCGAACCGGTCTAGTGACCGGTTCGGCGGTTTCCGGTCCGGACCGCCCGGTCCGGTCCGGGTCCGGGAACACTGGATAAAATAGAACTCTTATGAGAGAATCTTCTCAAAAGAAGGAGAGTGTCATTTTATATGTGTATTATTATTCATATCACACACTCCCTCAATCTTATATCCTATATATCCTACATGTACTATTATATAAGAATAGACATAACTCTTAAAAGTACTGATCCTATATATCGCACACATACTATTCTATATGAATAGACATGACTCTTGAAAATATTGTTACATGAGAATACACATAATTCCTAAAGGTAATGTTAAATAGGAATATATATATATATATCTTTTGAACTATAAAGGAAAACCTCTCTTTTTGATACATATTTTCCCATATTTATACAATAACCCCAATTTGTAATGAGTTTGAACCCTAATCTTTTAAGGACAGATTAGGTATATTCCAACAAAATGCATCTACAAGTCAGTTTATATATATATACACCACTGTGGTTCTATTTATAAATCCATTTAGACAAAAAATTTTGGTCTTTATTATTAGTTCAGTTTCAGAGTAATAAATGTGTTTTTTACTTTTTGACCCCCATTAGTTGCAATAAACAAAAACATTTTTATTCATGTTTATTTTTGGAACAAATCATAAATAAAGGAAAAATTAAAAATTTAGCTTAAAATTAATGAGCTGACTAACTCTCCTTGATATATGAGAATTAGGTAATTCAGACTTACAAATAGAATATATATATATATATATATATATAGACACACTATATATATTTTTTTTTTGGACTGAATATAGACACACTATATAAAGAGAAAGAAAACAACGGATTACGGACGGCATATTTATGCTAATTCCCATACTTGCGGGTTTCATACTATTTTACTTATTCTTATTTAATGAGCCTTGCCATTCCCATGCATGTAAAAGGCTGGATGGTGAAAGAAACAGACTGGACACCACATCAGTTTTTTTGATGGCCCGTAATACCCCTATTGTGGATTTAATCATCCAAGCACGCCCCTACATATGAATCATCATGAGTGATGATCAAGTCCGACAAACTGTACCCTTACACTGATGAGCCTCCATTTTCAACCTCTCTTTCCCAAACCAAACCACCGATCATGGATGGAAATGAAGCAAGTCGGTCCTTAAAATTACCTGGCCCAAGAATTTGAAGTCACTTAATTATGAGTATAAAGGGAAAAATAATAATATCCAACGGTAATGAATGTAAATTACAGTTGGACAGTGTTTTAATGGACGTGTTTGTTTGACCGTTTGAATACCCAATCGACTGATTGAGTGTGCCAATCGGCATTATACAGTGATTTTGCATAAAGTTGGTGTTTGTTTCGGCGATAGATTAGCAGAAAAAAGTTAGAAAAAGCCCCGATGGAAATAAGCTAGAAATTGAAGCTTATGGGAGCGTTGGCTTCTGTTTGGAGGAGTATTTTCATATTTTTGGGATAAATGAGGTACTCAAAAGCACTTCTAATCACAAAGCTTCTTTAAAAAAAATGTTTTAAATAATTTTCTCTTTCTTTAGATAGTAATCTTTTCCTAATTAGAAAATACTTTGGGATAAGAGTTTAGGCAAGTTTTGAGTTTTGTTAATATATAACTGTAGAAATGTAGAGAATAATTAATAATTAATTTTAATCAGTTTAAATTTATTATTCAGTTGTTTTATGATTTTATAATCAATTTATTTTTATAAACATGTCATAAATTAGTTTCTATATGGTGTTTTTACCCATTAAATTTTAGTTTAAATAATTTATTTGGATTATTGGAGGTATTATTGAGGTTTTAATCGGTTTATTTTGTTAGATTTTGAGCTATGTGAAAATATGAGTTAGGATTTAATATTTAAATTAGAGTTTGATATAATTTATAAGATTTAAGCTTGAGGTGCACAGTAGAAAAGACTTTTGGAGTGTACCAATTTAAATTAGAGTTTGATATAATTTTAATTACCAAATTTTCAAAGTTAATTTTTGAGAAAATTGTGAAAAAATCTCTCCGTATGTAGATATCTTCCCAGGTCTCATTGGCAATTAAGTTGCTAATGAGGACTTTTTTTACAATTATCCCTTCATTTTTTCATTTTTCATAATTTTTTTAATTTTTTTCTCTTAATTAATATAAAAGTTACTTATGGAAAAGTCAAAACAAACATCCTAATTTTTACATAAATTACTTTAAGTTACTTATCCAATCGCTAATCCAAACACTCATCATTTTACCAATCTAACTTTTTTTTAATCTTAAGATTCCATAAATTTAAATAAAAATAAGTTACTTATCCAATCGCCAAATCAAACACACCCAATGTAAGTAGAGTTTCATAGGAAACCATCAGCGTCTTCTCAAGCTGACAGGCCTAATGCTTCACCACACCGTGCAAAGGAATGATCGGATTGAACAGAAGGCCTAAATTTTCTGGCGCGTACAGCACAACAAGTTACTTGTTGAGGAAAAGTTGAGGTGCCCATCATCAGGTGCTCCTCGACGCAGGGCGTAAGGGTCTGTTTGCCAGGAAGGAAACGACGGAAAAGGAGGAGGAAGGACAATTTGTAAAGAGTTAGGGCCCGTTTGATATGCTGGAATTACAGAGATGGAAATGGAAATGGAATTAAAATCCATGATAAATGTTTGTTTGGTTTGCATGAATTGATTTCCATGTTGAATTCAATTCCATCAAAATGAGCAAGATTGGGTTCCATGCTAGGACCTATGGAAATGGGATGATTCCATGGAAGCCATATTTTTGGACTAAAATATCCTTAGATATAAAATTTTTGGACATTTTTACCCAAATTAAAATACTAAACCCCATCTACCTATTTCTCTTTGTTACCTCCTCTATCCCTGCAACCCCCCACTCATCAGCGCGACCTCTGCTCATGCACCGGCGGCAGCGACATCCGTGACCTATGCTCACTCAGAACAAGTGAAGGGCGACAAAATTTTGAAAACAAAACCAGCAATCATAGCCCAAAAGCACAGAATTGCATACTCAGAACAACCAGATCAAGCATGAAAAACCAGATCAAGCAAGAAAACCACAACAACATACAAAAATTGCATACTCTGGACAACAAAATGAAGAATCAATTCAAGGACACGATTTGCGGAAGGAGCAACGGCAGCCATGAGAAATCGGCAAGATCCTTGTTCGATGGAGATGAGAAACGGAACTCGAATAGTAATATAAATATAAGACAAGCTCGGGTTTTAGAAGACGGTGGAAGCACGATGAGTGATTCTGGTAGTGAAGAGCTTCGACGGTAGAGGCTCGTCCTTCATCAATGGTAGCGCAAAGATGGGTCATTGGGTTTTTAGGAAGTTTTTAGGATTGAAAAAATTATGAAGGGTATTGAGGACTTTTAATACAAATAATACATATTTTAATTAAAAAATTATTTCTCATTTCCATAACATACCAAACACACTTTTAAATCTCATTTCCATATCCATTTCCAAATCCATCTCCATATCCATTTCCACCCAAATCAATTCCAGTATACCAAACGGGCCCTTAGATTTAGAGTTAACAGACAAAAATACTCACAAATTTTTTTTTAAAAGTGGGATATCATAAATTTCTTTTGATACAAAACTACATATGAATTTTGCAAAAAGGAATAAAAATACCATCCCCATTAACTTATATAAACGGAAGTTACTTTTAAATTTATAGGTCCCACCAAATGACAACACATTGAGTCACCGGGGCACTTGTCTCTGTCACCTCTCGCTTCCTTCCTTTTCCTCTCTCTCTCTCTCTCTTTCCTGGATGGTAAGCATGGATGAACAGCAAAAGCCTACGCTAAACACTTCAGAGTCAATCCCCAGTTCAACGAAACTGTTCAATCCGCTAAGTAAGATGATACGTTTGGATTTTGTAGGGTGAAGATGATTCAAAAGGAGGCTAGCGCCGTGGAATATATTTGCAGGTGGCTTGTAGTTGCTACAGGGGGAAATTCCGAGAAAGTTGTTCCAGAGTTTGATGGTTAATCCCAACGAGAGCAATATGGTAATTCTACAACAGACATGGACCCACCCGCCGTGATCGGTTGTGGTGTATGCTCCGGTGGACGTGCAATCCTTGAACGCCGTAATGAGTTGCGGAGACTCCGCCTATGTCGCCCTCTTGCCCTTGTTTTTCCCCATCCTCCCCAATGGCCACCACCCCAGCTTCGGTGGCAGTCTACTCAAAGGTGGCAACAGCCCCGACAGAGGCGGCGAAGGCCAAGGAAGCCTCCTCACAGTGGGGTTCCAGATTCTGGTAAACAGCCTGCCAAGAGAAAAACTCACGGTGAAGTCCGTTGAGGCAGTGAACAACCTCATCGCCTGCACCATTCAAAAGATCAAAGGCGCACTACCAGCTGCATGATGATGACGATGATTTGTGTTTTTTTGTAGTTTTCTTTTCTTTTCTTTTTTTTGTTTGTGAAACTGAAACATGAAGAAAGAGGGTAGCATTCATGTGTTGCCGAGGGAGAACGGGAAAGAGAGAGAGAGAGAGGAAGAGAGAGTTGACAGAGATGGTTGACCAGGGTTAGTGTTGTAGTCACGTGATACTTGATGGGACCCACAAATTAAAAAAGTAACACCCGTCCATTCAAATTAGCGGAGATGTTATTTTTACTCTATTTTACAAAATTCATATATAATTTTGTATCCAAAAATAATTTATAGTGTCAAAAATATTTTTAAGAAAAGTTTATAGATATTTTTATACCTTTAATTTTTAAATTTTAAAAAAATTTTAAATTTTTTACAAAAAATTAAAAGGGTAAAATTATAAAATTATAATAAAAATAAGATGTAAAATAAAAATATTAATTACAAACTTTTAACTTAATTTCTCTAATTTTTTAAAATTCAAGTTATAAAAAGTTTTTCTCTCATCCCCTCCCACCAAGTTTCTCATACTAAACAGGCCCTAAATAAACTGAACCAACCATTTTCATTGCTGCGTATGCCTCTAGACTTTGCCCTCTCATGCCTCGCTACATTGCTTCACACTTCACTCGGACCCTTGTTTCGAAAGGTGGTAGGGTTTGAAAAAGTATGATAGGAAGGGACAAAATACATTAGGAGTGAAATGGGGTGTTTGGGTTGGTATTTTTTTAAATGAGCTTTTAGATCAAAAGATTCTTTTAAGAAGAAGTCACTAAGACCTGTTTTTTACAGAGTAGATAGACTTCTACCACCGCCAATCTAAACATAAATTATATTTATAATATAAATTTTATCTTATCTTAATTTTGTAAAAATCAAATTAAAAAATAACTTCTATCATTATTATTCTAAACGGGCCTTAACATACTACGTTACATTGATGTTCAAAAACCACTCCTCCAATTCTTTTTATTTGATTTTTTCAGTGCATGGGGTTTTGCCGTCCCCCATAATTATATTTTTTAGAATTTGAGTTTATGTTTTTCTACTTAGGAAGTGAGACCACCCTGCACGATAACCAACAGTTAGGTAAAATGAATCCTATCTTATTATATAATTAAGTTATCATTATATTTAGTTACCCGCAAACACTTCTTCCTACACTCTCTCTCTCTCACACACACACACTTCTTTGTGATAGGCAGGTTTCCCCCCTTTTTTTGATCATATATTTATACTGTACTTGCATGGTCCACATGCTAGGTCTTTTGACATGCAAAATCAGGAACCTTAGGAAGATCAGATTACACACTGACTCAACTGAAGCAATTCAACTGCTATTCCAGCCAGAGGTAACTACCATCCCCTCCAGAATGAGTTAGAGGAGATAAGACAACTAATCTACAGGGATTGGGATTTAGAGATCTACCATTGTCACCGAGAAGCCCTTACATGTGCTGATTTCTTGGCAAAGACGGCCCTTGATTCAAGCAACGAACTGTCATTTTTGGCACACCCGCCAGATTTTTGTGCGCTCCAAATGTTAGCTGATCTAAGTTAAGATTTGATCTCAGTAATATTTATATGTACGCAAGTCTACTGTAAAGGCCCGTAGTAGCCTCAAGAATCTTTTTCTCTTGTCTCTGTAATACAAAAAAACTAATAATAATAATAATAAAGTTTGTGTTTCACTTTAATTTATAAACGAGTTGGAGTCTTGCTCCATTGCTCGTGGTCATGGACGTCTCAGAGGCCCAAACTGACATGATGATTTTCAACTTCATGAGACAACTCCTTTTTCTTTACCGGTGATTAAATATGGACACATATGGGCATCACATACTGTTTATTATTTTCATACAGTGATTAGGGTCCCACTTAATAATTATGTGACTTCTGATTACAAATCAAGATCTAATCGTCCATTCATTCCTTTATCACGACTCACTTTATAGTTTGTTCCATTTTCTTTCAATGACTTTTATCTTAATTGACTTTTATAAATTAAAATTAAGATAAACATCAAGTAGTGTATTGTAATTTAGGCTTCAATAAAATTTTATAAAAAAAATATTTGAATGATATATTAAAAAATTACTTTCAGAATGTTGAAATAAAAAAAAATCATAAGTTAAAAATTATATAAAAAATTATTTCAACTCTAAAGTGATTTGAATAAAATGTGACTTGCTCCCAAAATCATACCCAATATCATTTTTTTATTCATCTAACTTTTTTTTTTTGTCCCAGATGGACTTCTAAGTCTTCCTAATGCCATCCCAGCCATAATTGGCAATTGATCTCATAAAAAAGACGATTACTTGTGATTGAGGGTCTGTTTGGGTTAATGTTGAAGAAGCACGTTTATACCGGTCGAGACAAAACTCCTCTCACATACTTATCTCATACATCGTAAATCACATAACAAAGCAGTTTCTACCGCTAATCTAAACAGGCACTGAAGAGGACTCGGTTGTAGTTAGCCCATCAAAACACCACTTTATTCCTATAAAAACGAAATGGAATTAAGTGACCAGGATTAACACTATTTAAGTGGACGTATAAACATGTGGATAAAGTTCAAGTGCATCTATTTAATTTCACTAGATCAACTTTTTTTAATTAAATCTTACTATTTTTATTATTAATGATGCATGGCCCAACGCAACTTTAATATCTAAGATAGACCACAAGGACGTTAACGACCGGAGAAATACTTACATGCTCCTGAAACGCCATCTTATCTGTATTGTGATTAATTAAAATATAACAATTTATCTTATTTTAATACTATATGACAGATGAGTCATCTGAAGAAATTCAAATTTTGTTATTTTTTTTAAAAAACAACTCATAAGAGGGGATTGCGTCTTTTGATTTTTCAAATTATGAAGTTTATGTTTTTTAAAATTATAAATTTTGGATTTCTCCAGATGACTCATCTACCATGTAGGATTAAAATAAATTGAGTTGTTGTATTGTAATTAGTCAAAACACAGATAAGGTGACGATAAAATATGCAAGTATTTATTTAATGACTGATTCAATTCTTAGCTTTAATGGGCAATATTCAAAGGATTAAGATTTGCGTGGGATCACTAGTACAAAATCTGTCATTTAGACCAGCTCATTTAGACTGATTATAAAGGGATAAGGTCTAAAATGTATAACCGGTGGCATTTTTGTAATTATAGATAACTTCGGAGACTGGTTCTGAGAATATCAGGTCTTAAAGATTTGCGTGGGATTACTAGTACAAAATCTGTCATTTAGACTGGTTATTGAGGAATAAGGTCTAAAATGTATGACCGGTGACATTTTTGTAATTATAGATAACTTCGGAGACCGGTTCCAAGGATATTAGTTCTTAAAGATATTATTTAGACATTATTTATATTTAACCGGTTTTAAAAGAATAAAATAATAAAAAATAAATACACTTTTTAGACCGGTTATTTTTACACTACTACAAAAAACCAAATCTGTGGCGCTTATAATTGCATTAGCTGTGGCGCTTGCGAAATACCACCTATCTTAACGCTACTAAAAAAAGCTGTGGCGCTTGGAAGCGCCACAGCTATTTAAATTTTTTTTTTTTTTAAATAGCTTCCTGTGGCGCCTGGCTGACCAGGCGCCACAGGAGGCCTTTTTTTTTTTTTGTGTTTTCTTTTTCTTTTCTTTCCTGTGGCCCTTTTTTTTGCTTCCTGATTGTGAAGCTTTATTTTATAATGAGTTACTTTCATGTTTATCATCTCTCAAATTTTCAATCTTTCTATTTTATATTTCAACCTATTATATATATATATATATATATATAATTTTCACATTTAAAATTCAAGTTCCCCAACAATAATTTTCTTACACAACAATATATTTATTGTCATTTCCTCAACAATAATGTTCTTACATTAATACTCTCCAAAGCTAACATAAAAAATATCACAATACAAGAACTTGATATGTGAACACAGTACATCAACAACTGATTAAATAAATTAAAAGATTACTAAAAAAATTTAAACAAAGCAAGCTAGAATGAAACAATCTTCTTCTTACGTTGGTGACGCTAGCTTGAGTGACGAGGATGAGCAAATGTGAGCTGTGGAGTGGAGTAGGGATCAACTGTAGTGGGGTTCAAAAGAGGAAGAGAGACAGAGAGTATGAAGAAAAGGGAACAACTAAGAACAAAAGTGGGGACAGACGAAACAAAATGGAAAAAGGGACAAGAGAATTTAATGAAGAAGACGAGTGTGTGTTTTTGTTGTGCAAGAGAAAGTGATATCTTTTACGAGGGAGAGGCGTCAACATGAGCTAAGGAAGAGGGAATAAAAAGGAAAAAGGGAGGGAAAAGATAAAAAGTAAAGTTAAAGGAGGGAAATTTGATTGGCGGGAGAGTTGAAAAAATTCATTATTCAGCCAATTGTGGCACTTCTTTAAAGAAGTGCCACAGCTGCCCCTTTTTTTTTCTATTTAATTTTTTTTTTTAGGACCCAATTGTGGCGCCTGACAAGGCAGGCGCCACCTTTGGGTGTGACCAGCTGTGGCGCCTGGTCCACCAGGCGCCACAGCTGGCCAATTGTGGCGCCTGGCAAGGCAGGCGCCACCTTTGGGTGTGACCAGCTGTGGCGCCTGGTCCACCAGGCGCCACAGCTGGCCAATTGTGGCGCCTGGTCTACCAGGCGCCACAGCTGGCCAATTGTGGCGCCTGCCTTGCTAGGCGCCACAATTGTCCCCACCAGCTGTGGCGCCTGGTGGACCAGGCGCCACAGCTGGTCCCAAAAATTAAAAAAAAAATTAAAAAAAAAAAATGGGCAGCTGTGGCACTTCTTTAAAGAAGTGCCACAAAATATGCGCCACCTTTCAATCTTTTTGTAGTAGTGTTATAACCAGTCTAAATAAGCAACCCGTAATTTTTTTTAACTTTTAAGACCGATTTTAAATTATAACCGGTTTAGAAAGTATATTTAAGATCGGTTATTCTTAAAAATCAGTCTTAAAAGTGCGCGCCCTAATTAAAATTTTGCTCTTTTTTTCTCGTGTCAAATCGTAGCTTGCTCTCTGAACTTACTTTTCCTTGAAATTTCTTTGACAGTATTCTTGTTCACAACTCTGCCATCTTCTTTTTCTCTAAATCTGGAGCAATCTCTCTCTCTCTCTGAACATAATATGTCACAATCTGACCGACAATGTTCTTTTTACTAATCTCATTGGAGTCATTGGGCTGGGTCTGTATTAGCAGAGGAAGAGCCACTACCCATATACCTTGCCATTAGTCGACCTTTATTTCTTCGTCAATTGATAACATTGAAGCTTCAACTCCTCCTCCCTTAAATTGTTGCTCGTTCTTCTTCCAAATGAGAGCACAAAGAGTAACTACTTGTGAAACAACTTTCCAGATTTATTTTGATTGTTGTTATTAATTTAAACTTGACCCTTTTAATATTGTTTCAGATGGGTTTAACCATGTTTGGCGTCAGATTCTGATATGCTTGAAGTAGGAAATGAAGGTGTTCTGTTTTATAATTATGGCTTTGTTTGAATATGCCCAATGTTGCACTCTGTCTTACTCTCGCCATTGAACTTGATGATAACTTTAGATATTAGCTTAATGATCACATTATGATATTTTATTTATACTTTCTTATATTGGATTGTCATTAATAATCACATTATGATATTTGCTATGTGGGTTTGAATTGAATATAAAATTACGAATAAGAGTTTGATAATGGATAGGATGCTGCAAGTTATTTATACTTTCTTATCTTATTTTTTTTCCTATCATTTTGCTATTGGATAGGATATGAGAGGATATGATAATGGATAGGATGATAAGATATTAGCTTAATGATCACATCATGAAGGATATGAGAGAATATCCCTTTGTAAAACTACTTTAAAGGTTAGCTAGCTAAAGTAATTATCATGAATTATATTTGAATTATGTACATAGTTATTTTATATATAAAATTACTTTTTTGTTGTCTTCATAGGAAAATGAAAGATTTGAGGTGTCATAGCTAGTACAGATGCTTCGGAGCCAGCTAGTGATCATCGAGGATGGATTATTGTCTACTATGTTCTTTCTCGGTAAATATTAATGTGCTGATTTTCAATGATTTATTGTTATTACTTCTGTGAGATGTGGGATGTATGAAGAATGATGTAAGTTACACCTGTTGAAACTCTGTTTTAGAATGTTTGATGAAATGCGAATGTGTAAAAGAATAATTTATTTGGAGTGTAGGAAGAATAATTTATTATTGTTGCTTCTGTGGAATGTGAGGTGCAGGAAGAATGATTGTTTTTTCACCATTAGGCTTAATGTCGCTAGAATTGTTTGCTGGGTAAAATGTTTTAACAGGGAAAATGATTTGCTGCTGGCTAGTTAAAAGTAATATTTTAAAAAAATGGAGCTTTTTAGACCGATTATTTAAAAAATCGGTCTTAAAAATACTTTTTAGACTGGTTCTTTGAAGAACTAATCTAAAAAGTATGACTGTTTTTTCAAAACCATTAATGTCGTTATATTTAGACCGAATGTATAAACAACCGGTCTGAAAACTTATTTTTTTTATAGTAACGGATTTTTAAAATCGGCTGTATTAAAACCGTATTTAGAATCGATCTAAAATAATGTTTTTAACTGATGTAAAAAGAGTGGATATAGGATTTAGGAAAGCGATTTTTATTATCAACGACGCATGGTTCCACACAACGTTAATATCCAAGATGGACCAGACGTTAACGACTGAGTGACTGACGAGTGACGACTAATTCAATTCTGACACAGCTTGAATGGGCAATATTCAAAGGATTAAGTTTGCGTGGGATATAGGACTTAAGAAAGTGATTTTTATTATTAATGAGGCATGGCTCAACACAACTTTAATATCCAAGATGGACCAGACGTTAACGACTCACAACTAATTCAATTCTTACACAACTTTAACGGGCCATATTCAAAGGATTAAGATTTGCGTGGGATATAGGATTTAAGAAAGTGATTTTTATTATTAATGATGCATGGCTCAACACAACTTTTATATCCAAGATGGACCGCACAGAATTTAACGACTCATTCAATTCTTACATTGCTTTAATGGGCAATATTCAAAGGATTGAGATTTGCGTGGGATTTATGATTTAAGAAAGTGATCCTTGAATCAGATGCCAAGAACTTAATTGAGATGCTCAAGATGGATGATATTGAAAACACTTGGCCTGTTTTGTACGTAGAAGACGTGGGAAAAGAAGGGAAGATGAGCAAGTTTCCTTATTTATAATGCAATTTTTTCCTTATTTATAATGTAACCACTAAAAAGAAGCTTGATGAGCCACAAAGCATTGTAGTCAGAAGCACATGTGACACACACCACCGTTTCGTTTCCGGCGTAAAACCACACATACGTATATTTACTCAAATAGGATATCAATTGAAACGACGTTAACGCTAGTACTAAAATTCGCCACCGTTCGCGGCAACAGTTCTCAAAACAAGTGTGGCACAATCAATTGTTGGAATACATCATGCTAATCATCAATTACATCTCAATAAACGTAGCACAACATATTCTACAAATTACAGCGGAAGACTTCATAAATACCTCTTGCCATAGCTTTTCTTCGAACCGAACGAGATCACAAACACTGGGAAAATGAGACTGCAAAATAGAAAGAGTCAGAAGATTAATTAATCATGGCCCGTAACTAACGTCAGTTGCCCTATTCAGATTAATTAAGGCTATGCTGCAAGAATCATGGCGATAAGTCCCTTTAAGTTAAGTATTATCTTCCATGTATTACATAGCAGCACCCTTACTTAATGGGTTAAAACTTTATGAATAAACCTTAAATGTTTATTCGGTTCCTTCTTGAATGTTTGTCAATCTCGATAACTAGGTACCAATATGAGACAACAAACTCCAACTTGAATTTCATCATTTATCAATACCTTATTTAGATCACTCAATGTGATCCAAGTCACAAATAAGGTATTTGATCCTTCAATGTCTCTAAATGCATGCAGTTCATTTAAGGATCTATACTTTATGTGTTTATGACCTATTAACTTTATGGTCACACAACACCCTTAATGGGCTTAAATTAATTTAAACCACATGATGAAATTCTTTAACCGGCAATCTTATAACTTGCCTCCAAGAATGATTAGATTAAGCAATTCATGGTGGAAATAAGCAATCAGTGACTACTTAGCAATCTTGTACACCTCCACAATGCAATTTGTTCAGTAAACATAAAGATGCATCATAATGTTAACAATTTTATAGCTAACACATCATACTAAACCAAACAAATCTAATCATTCTCCTATATGTAGAGCATAAGACTTGATATACATTTTAAAATGTACTTCATGACCTGCAGCTTTTCAATTATTATTCAAGCAATAATATGCTTGATAATTCTCCTAAAAGTCTCTTGCAATGGCATTGCTCGTTTGTGTGCACATTCAAGCAAGCCTGCACCTAGGAAACCAAATTAGAAGGAACGGAATATAATGATATTAGAAACATATAGACAATTAAATCGTATTCTCATAATAGATATTAAATACAACAACCACCATCTATCTTTAAATGTTCAAATACATGTGATTATAGGTTCCTTATGGCATTCCCAAGCGTTTTAAGAACGATTTCCTTATGTATTCTAAAAGAATACTACACTTACCTTAGTCCTATCACAAATTTGAACAATGATGATTTTGTTGTATATAACACCTTATGTCAAAATTCACAAGCAATGAGTGAATCATCATTTTGTTCAATATAGATGATTCAACTCCCACTAATCTAGTGATACAAATAGTACTATGATGTTTTCAATATTATCTTATATGTGATAGCATCATAACACATTATTCACCACTAATGTGAAAATGCATGTGAGGACGGTTTCTCAATTTTGCTAACTAAATTCTCCTTATAGTTTATGTGACCTTTCTTTAATTCACACACATCTCTCCTTGTTACTATAATGGAAAGATGCTAATGGAAATTAGGGTCACTTTCATTGTTTATGCTCTAGTCAGATTACTTGAAATACATGATGTATTGTTGGTAGCGATTGCCAAATTTAAATTGTCATTTGGTCTTAACCCAATCTGCTAACAGATTAAAGTTGTATAATAAGAGCATCATCTATCAATTTAGAATATCCCTTGCTTGTTTCGGGATATTTTTCGTAATAATTGATAGAGTCCTTAATGTTGATGCTTCTTATTTCAAACTTGACCAATTGAAAATTTCAGAACTTCATTATGTTTCACATTTACCTCAAGAAGAAGAGTATCATGTAAAACCAATGTTCCATCATGATTAGAGGTTACAATCTGTTATGTGTGATCATCCTGAATGAGTTTGACCACTCCCACTAATCATACAATTTCTTAATAATTTGGCATTCCAAAATTACTACACAACTTCTAAAATGGAAAGGATAGCTTAATAAAATTCCCAAGATCTCTCTGCATCTTCACCAAAATATGCAGTCTTAATCTCTAGGATGTTTTCCATCCACACTCTTTCATTTATAAGACAATTATATATAAATCGAGCTTCCAACTCTCAGATTTTGAAAAAGTTTAAACATAATTTTGTTGGAAACTCATCTAATATATATAGTTGTATTGAGTGCATTCTTTAAGAGGAAAACATATAGGCTAAATTACTATCCTTAACCATGTACCCATCATGTCATCCATCTCTTCTAATTGACTTTAATATATTAATCTGTTTACCAGATTAAATTACCCACTTCTACTTTATATTCTCCAAAAAATTGTCAAATGACACTACTTAATTATAAAGCAAAAGATGTTCAGGTATTTGAAGAGTCAACTAAATCAGGATGAACTACCTCATCTGTTAGAACAAAACCAATGGCAAGTGTATATCCACTACTGCCTCCAATGAAGCCACTAATCATAGACAGATTAAACTTGATATGTCTATTGCTTTATGATTTTAGGGTTGGTAGCTTGATGTCCCTTATTTAAAATCTCATGCTTTTCTAAAAGGGAGCAAGACTTATATAAACACATTTACAATGAATACTTATTATCCATGCATGTATTCATGAAAATGAGTAATAAATCATGAGATAATAAACAAAGGATCTATTCCACCAAGATTAATGGAGACATCTTACCCTATGATGAAGAATCACTTAATAGTCAACAAAACAATGCAACAACATTTATGAGAATTTCTAAATATGTCTCTCAGCCTATCAACAACCATTGACTGTACTCCATTCTTTATGTACTTTTAATAACTAGCTTTTAACTGAGATTACTTTATTGAGACAGTAATGTTATCTCATTTCTCATGCTAGCATTATAAATACTAGAGCTTTTCTTAATGTCAATTTTGTCCTAATGGCAGAAGTTCTCTTTATAGGCTTAACTGTCTCTAATAAATTATATCAAACTAAATAATTGAATAGATAACAATCATGCTGCAAAGTCAAAATCAAAATTAAATCATACTTACAAAATTGCTATCAGAGGCAAGCATCCATCGCATATAGGTGTATGTTTAACAATGTAAATCATACAATTATAAATTCGTATAACTAAAGTCTACATGTGGGCAAAGACATTAGCATAGCATGAATTTATCTCAAATTGGTGAAACTGGAATGCATTTATATCCCCTAATACCTGTGGGCTACTTAGAGAATATAATGTTGTTCCATTTCACCCTAATTAAAACTATGATTATAGTTATCTACCTGTGGGCAAAGATTAATTATAACCATACATTTAATTACAATTGATGTCTTTAAATCTTTGAGTGATGTATTTTGTTAATTAAAACAACATAGAGTGTATGTGCCTAGTGAGGATGCTGTGGCTACTCCTCGATTCTACATACTCATCACAAAGACATCACATAATTGTGTATACTGATTGTACATATGAACATAATTTGATATGGTAAAACCTTATGTGATGATTACTTATGCATACAATATGTGCATAAGGATGCTGTAGCTATTCCTTAAACAAAATATGTATACTAATCACTAATATCAAATATATACAATTTAAATATCATATATGTATACACAATGTCAATGGGAATCCTAATTAATTAATTTAATCAATTTCTGAAGATTAATATTTTAAATCCATATATGATTATTTATGCATGTTGTAAGAGGGCGCTGTAGCTACCACTCTAGCATGCAAGTTAATCATAAATATTAATCATGTGCACTTAAATTCTGTATATGCACAGCTTTATGGAGGATTTAACCAATTAATTTAATCAACATAAGTGACTAAATACAATCCTCCCACTTTGATTGAATTAATATTACCCATTAAATAGAGTTGATATTTTAAAACATAAAAGTGATTATCTATACATACAACAGAGGATGCTGTGGCTAAGCCTCTAGATGCATGTTAATCACAAATACCAACCTTGTGCATTTAGATTCCAAATATGCATAAATCTTTTAATGAGAATTTATTTAATAGATTGATTTAATCAACAAAATGTGACTAAATAATCAAGAAAAAATAAATTCTCCCACTATTTTGTGCATCCAAATTAAATCTAATATATGCACTTCTTGATGGAGGGATTAATTAATTAATTTTCTCAACAAGGTCCCTAGATAATTAATTAGAAAACCTCCCACTGTTTTATGTATCCAAAAAAATTGTTTAAAGAATTAATTTTGGCATATTGCAATTTAAATTAAGCTTTACAAAATTCGAATAGTAAGATAATTGCCTAAAATGAATTATCCAAATATATAGGCAATTAAAAAACAAGTCAAAAGGATTTTTGCAAATATTTCAGAATATGAAAATTGCCAAAATTAACCCCTTTTCTTAATTTAAACAATTAAATGTGATATTATCAAAAATATACATAAAACAGAAGCTAATTTAATAAACAGTGAGCAAAAGGTTTAAGAAAAGCCTAAAATGTTTTCTGGAATTTCAAAAACCATAGCCCAGAAGAACAAAAAAACGATTTAGGCCCAATGTTTGTTTCTGGAAGGTTCATCATTATTGCATAGTCCAGAAAAAAAAAATAATATAACGCCCAGAAAAACCAAAACCCGTCACTGTTCAAATAAATTTTTTTTTTTTTTTGTGTTCGGCCCAGTATGCGAATCAATTAATCACCCAAAAAAAAAAAAATACAGAAGCCCAGCTGCGTCGGCCCAGAATGCGCGTCCGGCCCACCCACTGGATAAGTGAAACGCTGCGTTTCACTTAAGGGCCGAACGACGCCGTTTCGCGCGAGTGGGAGAGGCGCCCCGCTGAAGACCCAAAACGACGGCGTTTTGATTGAATCAAAACGCTGTCGTTCAGAGTCATCTCTCCCACCCGGAACTCTGAAACCCTACCCGACCCGACCCGACTTCAACCCGAAACGAGTTGCCGCGACCCGCGATCTCAGTCAGTCCTTTCCGGCGATCGGAGGGCTCAAAACTCCGCCTCACGGTGGTTTTAATGGCGGATCTTGCCAGAAAACGCAACAAAATGCATCGAAAACACAATTTATCCCATAAAATAGCGATTAAATGCAAGATTTCGAAACAAAATTTTTGGCTCAGATTCAAAATGAGAACCGGAGGTTCCGATGACGATACAGAAACGGAGAGTGTTAGCAACAGAAAACCAAATCGGACAAACCAACGGCGATAATCATCGAAACAATAACAGTGATAATCCAACAACCGTACATAATCACAAATTTAAAGCAAAACACGCTCAGATCTGAAAACCAAAAACGAAAGTTCTGACGGCAATGAAAATCACAGTAACAGAGAACGTTAGCTAATGAAAAACCAGACAAGAATTCAATAAAAAAGTTCCTCTCGTTCTCTCTTGCCAAACAGATTTAACACATCAAAATCGAAACCAATATTTCGAAACTGAGATGCAATTTTGGACCCTCTGATGAAGGAGCGACGAGATCATCGAAGAGCAGAAAAGCTCTTCTCGTGTCCCTTTTACCCGAAATCAAGCGAAACTTTCGAAAACAAAAAAAAACCCAGATTTGATGATTTCTTAGATAAAATTAATTATCCCCACACCTCATAATCCGAAAGCAAGGCAATGTAATATAATCAGTTTGTTAATAATAATTAGAAACTCAGATGAATTAACTCTCAGCAATAATATAATTCATCTGTTTAAGAAATCTGATCTCAAATCCAAGTTATGGAATCCGTGTAAAATTACTACGGGAAGCTTAATTTAATTCCATACTTAGATCATCCCCGATCAAAGAGTAGAAGGCAGAGGATCAGAGAGCGTGAGCGTGGCTCTGATACCACATGTAGGACAAAACTCATGAATACCCAAATAAATCACAAATTAGAGTACATGAATTTTCCTATATCAATAGCGGAAGACTTATAAGAATTACCTCTCGCCATTGCTAAGCTTTGATCGAATGGAGAACTCACGAATCCTGATGAAAGAGAGCTGCAAGAGAATTGAAGACAGGATATGATTGTCAGGTCTCTTTCTGACTGGCTGTGGGGCACAGCGATGGCAACTGGGTCAAGAGCCGTCGCCAGTCAGGGAACCTCAGTTGAGCAGATAGGTTTTTCCTTGTACGCTCAATTCAGACGGCTATCCACTTAATTGTGTATTTTCCACCATCAGAAAAAACACATTAATAGCCAATAACCCTAATCATGAATTGGGCCTAAATCTGACTAACGGGCCACATTCTGGATATTTTAATTAATTACCTAATTAATAACTAATAATAATTATAATATATATTAAAATATCTAACATCAATAACTAATTAATCCACAAATTATTTCATGAATAAGGAGCACAGACGAGAACCCATCGGAGTCGCATAATATTTCCCCTGTTTTGCTGTTAAAAAACAGGGGTGTTTTTTATTAATAATAGGAGCACATTCGCATTTGAAGAGATCTTAGACAAATTCGAATTTGAAAATTCTGCTGTGGTTATAATTAATATTTTTTATTATAATAGAGGTGAGAGATTTTTTTAGATACACTACCGTAGTTGAAGCCGCAAAACTCACACACGATTAGTTTGGAGATTTTCAATCAGTTACTATTTAATTTAGTTGATTATTTCATTTTATTATTGTTAATAATCACTATAAGGCGATGAGTTGTGATATCTGATAGATTTGATTCAATATCTTAAGAAAACACAATCTTATATTATAATTTATATTATTATTTATTATTTTTATTTAATTTTTTAAACATTTAATCAACATCATTTTTGTTATAGCTTTTATATACTTACACGAATAATTCTTTTATAAATAATAATTTTATATAAATAATTATTATTAATAAATACATTATAAAAGAAGAAGGAAAATATGTAGAAGGGCATTTTAACCTTCTTTAACCTAACTTAACTTAAATAAACCTCACTTAACCTAACCTACGTTGAACCAAACAATATTATAACCTCTTCCAACCTAACTTAAGTAAACCTTACTTAACTTAACCTTTGTTGAACCAAACAAAGCCAAAAAGTCTTCTCTTCCTTTCCTTCCCTTAAATTCCTTTCCCTCTTCAAATCTTCTAAGTACCAAATGGGCCCTTGTAGCTTAGTGTTCCTGTAGATTAGAAGCATGATGAAATTTAACTGGGAACTACAAGTTCTTAATGGTCCAAAAGATCAGAATAGAGCCAGGTCAAAAAAAAAAAAAAAAGATCAGAATAGAGTTGCTGATGCCTCAGGAAAAAGGGCTTGTCAAGCTTTGCCGTATTGGATGTTTATCCTCAATAGCTTAGGTGCTAGCCACTAGTTGATAGAAAATGTTTGGAATCGCAGTCCCATTAGCGTACGTAATTTTAGGGCTATCGCCTTTTTCCTTTGTGCCAGAAAAAAAAAAAAGCCATGTAACCTTTTTTTTTTTTTTTTGCCTTTTAGCATTTTAGATAACGTACAGATATTGCCTCAATAAGTTGGAAATAATGAGTGTATGTATTATAAGGAATAAGTCTTATATTATTTGGAATTGTAGGGATTTAAGTAATAAATTATTGGATTATTAAATAGGTTAGGAGGAGGAGTGCACTCACACCTAATGATGAGCCACATGAAAATCTGGTAATTTACCCCTACACTTGAGTTAAACGTGGACTGTGTATCTTTTAACTAAGCTTGTGAAAATCAAAATATATTTTGGAACGAAGAAGATCAAAATATACTATAAATTTAGCCTTAATTGTGGGGATGGAACGTTGGGTATTTAAACTGATTTTATGAGTCATTTGTAATACCTCTATTGTTGAGGTTGTAAACAGATTCTTCAATCTACTTTAATTACTTTTAACATTACACATTTATGGCCTTAAGGAGTCTTTATTTTATAACATGCAAAACCGATTTCATTAAAAGGTTTCAAGGCTATCGACATTTAGATTTTTTATGGCAATCAATAGCTTGTTCAACGTTCAAATATCCGAGCCTATATGAGGGGCATCACCAGGAGGCTCTTGATGTAGCCCTTGAACTTTCACCCCTTCTTCTCTTGCATATTTTTTTAGTTGCTGAGTTGTATTATCTTATAGTTCTGCTCACTCTATTTTTATAGGAAAAGTATGTTTAATTATGAGAAGTGCCTCTTCTTATTCATCGGTGGTTGCATAATAGCTTTTAAGGACAATGTCATTGAGCATGACTCGAATCAACTCTTTTATTTTTAAGTAATGTCACCAACAGGTTATGCATGTCGCTAAAAAGGACTTGGAAGATTCATTGAATTGTATGACAATTTAGGAGCTCTTGCCATCACAATATTTGATGCCCCTGATCATAATGCCAGTCAACTGTTCATCCTCTACTCGCGTTAGTCCAATCACTTGAATAGAAATTGAATGAAAATCATGACAAATTACAACAGAAGCTATATAAGCATGATAAAGTTTAATTATTTTGTAGTTCCCACCACTACAGAGGCAGCACAATCTAAACATGATAAAGTTTATTAATATTATTATGCAGGAAGGCAAAAGGTGGGATGAACTAGTGCTTATCTGAATTGGCAATATAATCTATTTTTCTAATGTGTTTTACAGAGTATGGGGTAAATATATGAGAAGGGTTTTGTTTCGACTTACATGAACATACTTTTCTAATACTAATTCAAACATGCCTTTAAACATACCCAATCCTTTGTCACAATTATATTGCTTCATTCGGCTTTCACTTCCCTTGCCTTCATCCCAACAAATTCAAATCTTGGTTCTTTTTTTGCCGCCTACTTTTGATTGCATTCTCGTGAGAATGATTGTGAACTAAGGGTGGTATGTTTCTGGTTGAGATGATCGTGTCAAAAGATACAAACTATATATAATTTGAACCTTTGTCACAATGTCATACCAATGGTCACTTATGACTTATAAGCTAAAACGTTTTTAAATTTCAACCTACTATTATCGTCAAGAAAATAGAATATAAATGATAATATTTAGATTGAGTTGAATTTGGGTGTGCATACAGATTCATTGAAGGAAGAAAGCCTCCTTATTTAATGTGTAATGTTTCTAGAGAAGTCTCGTGCATATGTTTTGATTAGGAAAATACTCAATATCCTTTTTATGACAGAATAATGTCTAGATACTTTCATAAATCTGGCCCCATTTTGAGGAGGAGAATATTACCTATATATGGTCATATGATAAGACGTGGATGAATTTTGTGGATTAATTAATGCATACATAAATTTGAAATTGATATTTAGTGTTTTAAATTAAAATAAGCACTTTCTTGAAAAGCAAGTATGAGTGCAGAGAGAAAGGAAAGGGTGAGAGTTTGAGAATAGAGACTAAAGAGTAAAGACAAATAAAATCGTATTCTATAAAAATTATATATTTCATTTTCATATCAAATTATGCTGGAATATTTATGGCAATTATGTGGACTCGTAAATGTTAATTGATAATTAATATTTTAATAAATAAGATTTAATGCTGTGCAACAAATATTATTATTACATTACATATAATAAAAATCTATAATTAAATCTCACCCCTTAAAACATGATATAATGCTTGTGACATTAATGTCTTGTTTAGTACATCAGAATTGATTTCGATGAAAATAGAAATAGAGATGGAGATGGAGATGGGTTTTAAAAAAGTGTTTGGTATATTATGAAAATGAGACATAATTTTTTAATTAAAATATATATTGTTTGTATTAAAAGACCACAATGCCCTTAATTTTTTTTTTTTCGAACTGAAGAACCAAAATGATCCATCATTGCCACCATCCAAGTTTTAAAATCTTCTGCCATGGAAGCTCTTCGAGCTCTAACCGACAAGATCCCTCACCCTCCACAATGCAATGAAGGTTCGAAGACATCGAGAAGAGCAAAAATCAAAGTTCAACAAAGCATATTCAAACACACTTTTTATTAAAACGTGAAGAAATCAAAACTAACACCCATCTGGTTCTGTTCCTATTTCATCTTAACAAGCATTGAGAAATCAAAACCATGAAATAATAAAAGTGTTGAACAATAAAATCAGGGTTCTCTTGCTATTTCAGACTAATACCGACACCCATATGGATTTCACTGTTTACATTGGTTCCTGATTTTTTCATATTTGAAGCTTGCTATTTCAAAGCAAAAATATAGGGAAGAATATGAGTTTCAGGCTGTCGAATCCAAATATGTGGACCGAGGGGAACATAAATCACATACAGGCCATGGTAACGTGGTTGAACCAAGCTCCTTCCATTGGCAGCAGCGTGGTTCTGCAGTCTTCAAATCTACGGACTACAAACCAAGGTAGGAGATTGAAGGAGGTAGGTTAAAAGAATGAGTTCATGATGCCGAAAATCACAAGGAGGTTGCCGTCGTCGATTTTGCTCGTCAGCAGTGGTTTGGGCTTATGGTGGTCGTGCTTGCCAGCAGTGGAGTTGGGGTTGATGTCTTGACTTGGAGGTCAGCGATGATGGGAGGTTGGAGCTAAAAATGGGAGGGGCAAAACTAGAATTTCATGGATTTTTTCAGAATTCCACATGTTATGTGATAGAAGCCAATTCCATCAATTTTTAAGGAATGGATTTCTTTATGGAATCCAATTCCATGTCTCATTTGCTATACCAAACGGTTCACGAATATGAAATTTAATTCTAATTTCATTTTCATCAAGTCAATTCTAGCGTATCAAATATGACATAAGTGAAGAGAAATTGGGGAGAAGGTCAGTGAAGACTACCCTCCCCCTGAAGTATCTAAGTATTTATCTAAAAAAAAGCGATGACAGAGCCATGTCAGACAAAAGCCATGTAAGTATGAACGCAAAGTGTGGACCTTGACATCACCCCCCCCCCCCCCCCCCCCGCAATCTTTTTTGATTTTGTCACGCGGCTTGGCATTTCTTTCTTTTCTTGCTGGAAGCTCTGCTGTTCTCCTCCCTCTTCCTCCTCCCTAAAAAAGGAACATTTAAAAAAAAAAAAACCACATAATTTGCTCTCAGGGCTCTGCCTCTATATTCATTTATCGTACGGGTTTTTGGATCCTTCCTCTGTTAGTAGTTGCCAGCACACTCATTGCTTAGTTGTTTGGATTCCATGCAAATTTCTGTAATAAAAATTCAGACTGGTGTTTCTTGTGCGATTATTGCTGGCTCATGGCTGAAAACAGGAAGCTCATTCTACACAAACAATTAGGTCAGATGGGTGTCTCTTCCGCACGAAGAATTGTGCCACAATAATGACTCTGTTTTTTTTCCTCTTTTTTCCTTTTGGCCTGAACGCTGTTCACCAGTGCTCGTTAATTCAAGCTTTTTAGTGTTTACTGGATTTCTCTTCGGAGATTGCTTTTCGAAATGCATTTTCTTATTGATATCATTTCATATTTTGGTTCTCTCTGCATGGCCTTAATTGCCTAAAATCCTTGATATTTTTGCATGCCCGCAATTGCATATTTTTTTCCCTTTTTCCATGCATGTTAACAATCATTTTGTGCGAATGACATGGTTCAGCGACCATTTTAAATGGTCAGGAATCAAAGGTTGGTGCAATCTCATTGGCAAAATCAACATGTCAGTCGTGTGTCGTGCTTTTGTTTAGTTTGATTGTGTTCTGTATATGTTTAGTTTTGCCCACTATGCTGATTTATTAATTGACGTGTTATACCCTCTCTATGATTCTATAGACCTTGATGAGATACTCCCAGAAGCAGAGCACCGTTGGTTTCGACCTCCGGAAGTCTGCGAAATACTTCGCAATTATCAGAAGTTTGACTTAACACCAATTCCGCCTATTAGACCTCCAGGTACTTCTTGCCCTTTTTAAATATGGCTTTCTTTTCCCTGTATCATAGCCCACTTTGGTTTGTTTCGTTTTTGGTTACTCTCTGGGAGGGCTACATTTTTTCCTAGATCAAGGTTCGATCCCTCAATTTTGGGTACTTGCACCTTATTGGTATGGTGGTTGACTTCAGGTGTCAAACCGTGGGTCCTTAATTTATTTACCTGCCTGGGTTGTGACTATAACATGACATATTTGTGGTCCGTACTCTCATCTTGAGTTCTTATGTGATTTAATGGAAAAATTCAAGCATGGGATTCAATAACTTTTATATATATTACATCACCAATTCCCGGTATAAAGATGTAGCATTAACATGGAGTCATCATATGCTCCCCCTCAGCTGGATCACTGTTATTGTTTGATCGAAAAGTTGTTCGCTGCTTTCGCAAAGATGGTCACCAATGGAGGAAGAGAAAAGATGGGAATACTGTGAGGGAAGCTCATGAAAGGTTAAAGGTGTGCTGTTACTTTTTTATTATCAAGTTTCACTTTTTAAATCATTATTTTAATATTTTCATTTAACCTATAAGATGCGTCATAGTATTGAGTTGGAAATTAGAATGGCCTCATATGATTGTCCAATGGAATTTAATTAGGAAGCACATTTGTGCCTCTGTAATTATGCAGCTTCATGGATGGTTGTAGCTTGTTCAATTTCTTTGCAGATGTCATTCATTAACTGGTTAGCACATGATGATAATCTTATCCCTCAACAGCATGAACTGAAAAACTTGTACAAATTAATTAGGAGGCGTCATTCTGAATCCAAGACCTAAGAAGTTCATATAACTTTTATTGAGTCATAAAATAATGGGATATGAATAATATTGCTTAGTTGTCTAGCATTTGTCTATCTTAGTTCTTTATTGAGACCTTTTCCTTGCCCTTATTTTTTGGCTTGAGCATTTTTCTGTCTAAAAATCTCTAAGGATTTGGTAAACAATAAACTATTTTCCTTTTACAAGCAAGTGATAGTCATGCGGCTCTTCCTTTTCATCGAAATGCAATATGATATTTATAAAACTCTTGATTAATTTAAGCAAGAATTATAATAAGTTTCTGGATATATTTTATGAAAGAAAGATCACAATTATTGAGACGAAGTGCTTCCTAAAAGGTTTTGGCTTCTTCTATGGAAACTTACATTTTGTTTGTTTTGCCAAGTAGACACTCTTATGAAATTCTAAGCAATTGAAAATGCTTCATGATTTTCCCGTATTTGTGTAATATCTCACCCTAACTTTAGCTTCTTTTCCTGGCCCCATGAGCTGCCTAATTGTCTGACTCTATTCATTTGGTTAGGCTGGTAGAGTGGATGTTCTAAAATGTTACTATGCTCATGGAGAAGATAATGAGAACTTTCAACGGCGATGTTATTGGATGCTTGATGAGTGAGTTTCCTTCTTTGTTAAAGTCAAGCAATAATATAGAGTCTTAATTTTTAATTCTAGGAATCATTGAAATAGTCTCTTGGTGATTGTTTTATTTTGTATAAGAATCTATTGAAACAGGTCAAATTAGCTTCTAGCCGGTAGATAATGTTATATCTTGTAACTTTGACATTGTTTTTGTCTGCAGAAAGTTTGAGCACATTGTCCTTGTTCATTACCGAGAAGTTAAAGAGGTATATGCTTGTTTCACATGCTAGCATTTTGCCCGGTATCATTTCTTTTTGTATGGATAAGATGCTCTTATATTCAATTAATGACCTAGTTAGTCAAGGCTTGTTGATATTTTCAACAATATTGTTTTTCACACTCTTTATTTTTCTAATAAAGTTTGTTCGTTATGAGTTCTGTCATAATATATGACCAATTATGAAGATTTATTTTAAAAGTATCTACAACTTAATTATTCTTTCTTAAATTTGCCGGTTTTGCATAGGTTAATTAATCTTTTGTCCTATGCTTTACAGGGGTACAAGGCTGCCATTTCACATTTCCCTGCAGGTCCAGTGCCTTTGGTTGGTAGCCCTTTGAGTATTTCTGCACAAGATAGTTCATCTCTTTCTTTAGTTCAACAACCTTATGCATCAACTGCAAATAGAGTTCATTGTTATGGAAGAGAATTATCTCCTGAGTATGACGATATGGACTCTGCGAGTGGTCATCCAACCACGTTGCACACTGAACCTCTCGGCAGTCAAAGTTGGCCTTTGTTTACACATGAAACTACTGGTACATTACATGAGATTTAGATGAAATTCATTCTATGTATGATGATGAATAGTTTTGCTAGAATAGTAATATGCTTGTGTTGTTAACTTTAGGATAGAATTCAGTGCAAGTACCTCAGTGTCATAATTGTTAGGGATCTAAAATGAATCTATAATGGATTCCCCCACCCTCTCAAAGGTTTAGTCTAATATAACTAATATTTTATAATGCTCTTATACATGCTTGTCTTCATCACTATTCTATATGTCCTATGCCTATATTAACATTTTTTCCCTTCAATTTTCTAAAGTATAGGTCAATAGCAATGCTGTTGCTTTTTATAACTTTTTCGGGGAAGATAGTTAATTTTTATTCTAGTTCACATATAGTTAAATCTTCTTGACTATAGTCTTCTGTTTTCTTTTGGGGCATGGGCGAAGGGAAGAGGTGAGCAACTTTCCTTATTGCAAGCTATAACTGATTCCATCTATTATGGTAAATTCCTTTGGATTTTGGGAGGTGTAATTTTTTTTTTTTTTAAATGATTCAGGTTTTTCTCAGTTGTCAAGGAGTCCTTGTAATTCATGGTCATCATCTCTTCCTAGCTTTTATCCCGCATTTTTGGCACCTTCATGGCCATTAAATCAAAACCCTAGCAGAGACACAATTAGTATACATGATAGAAATCTTCATGTTGAAGGATCTGCTGAAGGCTCCCAAGCTGATTTCTTTGACCATAAGCTAAGCAATGCAAGGTTTGATCCAGATAGTGCTATGCGAAATGCTGTGACTTGTGGAAATAGGCTGATTAATGAAATGCACATCCAGTCAGTTATAGGAGTTTCCAAGTCAGTAAATCAGGTATGGTAATTGCGCTTAACAGTACTGTCTAAAGTTTGGCAGCCTCTGCTTTCTTTCATGCTAATTCTTTGTTATTTCTATAGCCTTATATTGGTTATATCTAGGGATGGGAGCATAAAGCATGCTCTATGAAATTTTTTGGTCTTTACTTCCAAAAGCATATCAAGATTATAAAAATTCTGAATAGGATTTTGACGCAAATGTTGCGAATCTTTACATATTGATAAGTTGACTTTCTGATGACCTTGTTCTCTTTGGATCTGCAAGTTGAAACATGTTATTTTATTCTTTATATAATTACTCTTCTTATGGGAGTTCTTCCATGGCTTTTTCTAAATTGTGGCAGGTACAAAAAGAGGATGATTTAAATTCAGATTGTATCCCATTTCATGATCCTTCTGATCATCCAGTTCTTGATGCTTCAACTGTTATAGTAGACCAGCAACACAACAATGGAAGTACATATAGTTGTGAATTAGAACAACTTGAATCTGGGGAGCTGAAGAAACTTGACAGTTTTGGAAGGTGGATGGCTAAGGAAATTGGTGGAGACTCTGGTGACTGTTTGATGGCTTCAGACTCTGGCAACTATTGGGATACACTTGATCCTCATAATAGCGATAAGGTAGTGTCCAGTTTACATATGCAGTTGGATGTGGATTCATTGGGTCCTTCCCTTTCTCAAGAACAACTATTTAGCATCCTTGACTTTTCTCCAGATTGGGTATTTTCTGGGTCTGAAACAAAGGTGCATACATTTCTTTCATATTACAATACTTTCTTATGCTCATGACTTCATTCTCATTGTGGTCATATCCTCAATAATTCTAATGTTCAAATCTGATCTTTAATTTGTTTCTTGCTTTAAAAGGTTTTAATTGTGGGCACATTCCTGGGGAGTAAGAAACTTTCTACCGAGAAAAAGTGGGGATGTATGTTTGGTGAAATTGAGGTTTCTGCTAAAGTGTTGACAGACAATGTCATATATTGTCAGGCTCCTTTTCATTCACCTGGTCGAGTTCCATTCTACGTTACCTGTAGTAATAGGTTAGCTTGCAGTGAGGTGAGAGAATTTGAATATCGTGAAAACCCTATTATAGGTGCTAGAATGATGCCAGAAGATGAGGTATGCCTTCAATTGCGATTACTTAAGTTAGTAGATCTGGAACCTAAGAAAATCTGGTTGAACTGCTCTATTTCTCAATGTGAGAAATGTAAGCTTAAAGAAACAATCTACTTGATAAGAGAAGGAAGTGGCATATGTCAAGATGCTTTGAAGAACAATGCAAGTGATCATGTGAACCATCGAGATGTCCTAGTTCAGAAACTCTTGGGAGACAAGCTTTTGCAGTGGTTAGTGGTAAAGATCCATGAAGAAGGTAAAGGACCGAATGTGTTGGATAATGAAGGCCAAGGAGTGATACATTTGGCAGCTTCTCTTGGCTATGCATGGGCTATGGGTCCCATAGTTGCTGCTGGTGTCAATCCTAACTTCAGAGATGCCCGTGGAAGAACAGGACTTCACTGGGCATCTTATTTTGGAAGGTAAGACCCTATTGCAGGCTCTTCATTTAAAGGTCTTGTTATCTCTGCATGTGGTGTTGAGGATTTTGCATTTTGTTTAAACACGTCTCTTATTGGGTTTATTTTTGGCCATATCTCTTAGTGGTGGTGATAATAATTCATATATTCACCTTGCATCTGTATCTTATTCTTTCTTTCCTTGTGTCCAGAGAGGAAACTGTGATTGCACTAGTCAAACTAGGTGGAGGCCCAGGTGCTGTTGAGGATCCAACATCAGCATTTCCTCAAGGACGAACTGCTGCAGATTTAGCTTCAAGTAGAGGACATAAGGGCATTGCAGCATATTTGGCTGAGGCCGATCTGACAAGCCACTTATGGACTGTCAATGAGAATGAGATAGACATCATTGCCGCAGACAAAGCAGCTGACTGTGCTTTTGAGACTGCTCTAGCTGACTCGTCCAATGTCACAATGCATGAGCAATGCTTTCTAAAAGAGTCACTTGCAGTTTTGCGAAAATCAGCTCATGCAGCTGCATTAATTCAATCTGCATTCAAAGCAAGATCATTCCGTCGGAGACAGTTAATTAATTACACCAGTGATATACCTGAAATAGCACTAAACCGAGTTGCAGTTGGTTCCTTGAACAAGGTTCAGAAAATGAGTCACTTTGAAGTTCACCTGCACTCTGCTGCTCTAAAGATCCAAAAGAGATATCGGGGGTGGAAGGGAAGGAGAGAATTTTTGAAGATACGCAACCGTATTGTAAAAATTCAGGTGCTTTACGTGTGTACATTGTATTATATTATATTATATTTTCATCATGGAATGTTCACTTAAGCTTTGACTATTCCATGTAGGCCCATGTGAGAGGACACCAAGCTCGTAATAAGTACAAACAGGTTGTTTGGTCAGTTAGCATCGTGGAGAAGGCAATACTGCGATGGAGGCGGAGAAGACCTGGTCTGCGAGGATTCCGAGTTGAGCAGACCTTTGGAATTATGGCTTCAAGTGTTGACAAAAGTGATGAATATGAATTTCTGAGCATTGGACGGAAACAGAAATATGATGATGTTAGTAAGGCTCTGGCTAGAGTTAAGTCCATGGTGTATCACCCTGAGGCACGTGATCAGTATATGAGGCTAGTCATGAAATTTGAGGATCTCAAGGTAATACTCTTTTGCTAGACCATCTTCTTTACCCTTTTGTGGCACTAGTCCCACGAATTAACGGGGTATTAGGTTTTTGGTACACTATCTGAGAAGATACTTTTGTTCCTCCCTTTTTTGTATGCAAATCTGATAAATTGAACCTGTTTCGATGCTTGGCCGTGACATTGAACAGATTGGTGACGGGGAAGCAATAAGCAGTACTTTAATCCAGCTATAAAGGGAAGGCAAGAGAAATATTTGTTATTGCGCTTTTTGTTTATTATCAAGTCCTACAGTACCACAGCACAGGTATGAATTGATTCAATATGTTCTGTGGACATCTAACATGGTTTCTGTGAATGTTAAGTCAGAAAGGCAGGAGATAAAAGGGAAGGGGGAAATGTAAATGAATTTGTCCCCCTCTCGGCGAATAGATTCCATTTTTAGTTGGTTTAGGTTTTAGGATGCGGACAACTTAAATAAATATGTGGATGTTGAAAATATTTTTCAAAGTAATTCTTCCTTACGTATTGAGGTTTATTCTCTTGACTCTCGAGTTTTATTTGCATATGTAGCTGACTTTTTTATTTAAAAATAAATGATGATAATCATGATGAACTTAAATTCATCCAAGGGCGTGTTATATTAAATCTAAAGCATTTTCAGGATAATCACAAGTACCTAGAATACCTAACTGAATTGATTGGAAGTTGTGATACCCTCCATCATTTGTAAGTTTGCCAGGTTATCAGTAATAGAAAATAGCTTTCCATGTTCTTGCTTTTTTCTACATTTTCCTCCATTGTCGTTTTCTAATCACAATCGCAAATTTTATCACTTTTTGTTTATCTGTACAAAAATTGAAACTTGAAAAAAAAAATACGGACGAAGGGAGTGGGGATCTTTGCAAAATCCAAACAGTGAAGTGGGAAAAATATAAATACAAGCAGGAGGGTGGCAATCACAGCCAAAATGTCTTTTGGTCATTTTAACAAACATGCTCTTGTACATCCACATAGTAGACCGCTGCAAAGAAAACGAATGGAAGAGTCAAACTGCAAAGCCATAGGCATGTATATATTACATACTCTTGGGATCGAATTAGAATGTGTACCTTTTTTATTGATTCCACGAATTGCCCCATCACTCTTGAGAGTTGGAACCCATATTAGTAGACGAGAGAATAGTATGTTCAAAATCAACTGCTTTACATAATTAAACCAACAATCATCATTTACATGCAAAATACAGCAACGTAGGTGTCGGTTCTGCTTCTACGTTCTAAGTCGGTGGTCTAGCCGTGTGGTTATTGGCAAAAGATTTGCAGTACTTGGCAAGCTTGTCATTCTC
Organism: Inga oerstediana; assembly: GCA_963210345.1. Taxonomy (NCBI): domain Eukaryota; kingdom Viridiplantae; phylum Streptophyta; class Magnoliopsida; order Fabales; family Fabaceae; genus Inga; species Inga oerstediana. The sequence goes on from OY723410.1 coordinate 529,938, forward strand.
AAGAGAACGAAGCCGTTCATATTGTGACAATCTCCTAGTGATCTCAGCACTACCCAATTTTTCAGAGCTCCTGTCCTGTAAACGAGAAAACGGAGGGCACATGAGTGAGAACTGCGATCTGCGAAGTAACAGTTGCAGCATAAAATAATGAGTAAGCATGCCTTAATCTTAGATGTCTGTTGGACAGGTTGGTTTTCTCTTGTTGCAGAGAGAGTTTTCACCATGTCATCCAGTTCTGCAATCTTCTTCATGAGATTGGTCTTATCCTTCTACAAGAAAAGACAGCGAGAATTCAAAAAAGTTGCTTCACCATATGAAATAAATTAATAGTTATTTGTGCGCGTATATTACTATTGAGTGCGTGACATTTCCGCTGGTAAAAAAAAAAAAAAGAGTATGTGATATTTCCTACCTTCAACATTTCCCTCTGTGCAGAAAGCAACTGATCTCGCTCTTGGAGTCTCTGTACGGCTATTTGGGAAGCAATTATATTGGCATCTTTACTTCTCAACTCCAATTTGCAGCTGAGTGACATGATGAACGAATTTACAATTATGGAGAAGAAAGTCTGGAGCCTTGTGCTCTTAACTCAGGCAACAGAATGAACGGATAGTTCGAACAGAAGGAAGCTTCTCTATTACTTAGTGATATTGATTCACAATTTGGAAGCATCTCTCAAGTGACTAATAAATGTCAAAGCTCCCTTTAAATAATAAGAGGAAACTATTCCAAATGCCCCCTTACCCGCCTGATAAAAGCTAAATTATTTGACAAAGATACTCGTACAATCATAACTATTCCAGGTAAAAGGATCAGACCGCATCACATAGGAGAAACGTATTATTAAAACATAATTTTATTATACTAACCTCTCTCTTTCTTCAATCAGTTCATTAATCAGCAGACTTTGGTTGTGAACTTCTTTTTCCTAATGAAAGAAACAATAGTTAAAATAACACATGATGAAATAGACAGTACGTCATGGTTTTCGCGTCAAGTACCTTAGCAAATAACTCCTCTCCTAAATTATGAGCCTCTTCCACTAATTTCAGAATCTGGTTTTGGTCTACCAAAGACTAATATGCAAGAAACAAAAGGGTAAGGGAATGAGAGACTGAAAACAATAAACTCTTGTTTACAAAAGATGAAGCCGAAACTTACTGCGTAGTTCGTGATGTCCATTTTGACACCTAGGAGGTCCCGAATGACATCATGAGTCATGCTCTCGGTAGCAGCCAGCCTTGTTTGCAACAGGCATACCTGACAGATATTAAATATAATCAACACATAATGAGAGTTTTTCTTATCACTCATTCGAAGATTCTATTGGATTTCAAATTATATGCAACACTTTCAAATTTAGAGTATTATAGAATCTGACTATATAACTACTAAACTACATGCCACAAAAGTTTAACTACGTATGATTCAAGTGACCCTCAAGAGAACTTCAATGGAATTATTAAACTTTTGTATCAAAACTTCATTTTTCCTTTTTTTTTTCCCGTTAAATAATATATAATTATAATTCTTATCATCTCCGTATGACCGTTATATTGAAATTTGGTCTTCAAGAATCAATGCAGTGATAATGACCGGAGGGAGAAAAGATCAGACCTCCTTCTGCCGGCTTGCTGCTAGTGCTTCTAGTTCCTCCATTCGTAGCTTTGCCGCAGACAATTCTTGATCTTTCTCCTGATTCATCTGATGAACAAGATTTGAAATGCATCTGAATGGTGAGCTTGAACCTCTTGCCCTCATTGAGCTTTTCTCGACCTTCTCCGATGGTGCAGTTGATGTTAGATTTGACATTTCTTTTTTCACTTCACGAAACATGGACTCCAGGCTTTTATACTATTAAGGATGCGGAGGCAAAAGACAGGGTTGGGCAAGCATACGGATTAGATGAAATTTACTGCTTGGATTAGAGAAAATACTGGTATTCTCAACAAAAATTGAAGTTTTTGGAAGAATGCTATCTTAATGTGCTTGTACCTTCTGTTGGTATCGCGAGGCCTGAGCTTCCGCATGCAATACGACTTCAGATATGTACTCTTTGCATTGTTTGATCTTTCGAAATATGAACAATGTGGAAATTCAAAACTCAAGCATATGATTCAACTGCTTTTTATTTTCAGGGAAAAAACTACTGTGCTGAAGATACCTGTTTATCTTGTTCGGCCTTTTCCTCTTCAAGAATTCTTATCCGATTAAGTGCCTTATGAAGTTCCGTTATTCTGCGGGATGGTTGTCTGCATCAGAAATTTTTTGCTGGACATTCAGAAATTTAAAGCCAACAAGCAATAATACTATTGGAGATCATGTTACCTGAACGTCTCTAATTTTTTAACTAATTATCAAATTCTGAATTTCTACAAAAATAAATCAAGAAAAGAACAATGCTAACCTAGATATTTGCTCTTCATGTTGAACATTGGTGATATCTGAATCTCCATGTTGGGGTATGCTGTCAACTGCTTGCAGTCTCTCTTCCAAAGCTAGGAGTTTCTCTTCTAGTGAATCCCTGATTATATGATGTCTTCCCACCTCTTCATCCATTTCATACACCTAGAACGATAATGGATTTTACTTGTTAGAAAGATTATCTGAACCGGAAGAAGTGCATCAGCAAAACACTAAGTATATTTATTTTGCCACTATAACAAGCTATTGATCATCGTCCTAAGACTTTCCGTGCACAGTAATAATACATGCAACTGACCTTCTTCTCCAAAACATTTATGGTACCCTCAAGCTCCTCAACGGAATGTTCAAGAATCTTGACTTCCTCTTCCTTCTGTTCAGCATACAGCTTACAAGCCTCTGACTCCTAAAATGAGAATTAAGATTCACCAAAGGAAATTCCACCTATTAATTTCATTCGGCAGCAGAAGAACCCAAAAAAACAAAGCAAAAGAAAACAAAAGGGGCAAAAAGACAGCTACCTGACGGGCTTCTATGGCAATGGCTTCCTTTTCGTCAGCCAATGAATTAGCCATCTCAAGTTTGTCATTCAAGATAGAAACTTCCTCATGAAGTTGGTCTCTCTCTATGATCGCCTTTCTTAATTCATCTTCAATGCCTTCCAACAAGGAAAGTGAGCTATTTTCCAGTGAAGAGGTCAAATTAACAATTTCTTTCTCCAAACCTTTGATTACATCTTTCTGTTCATTCAGCTGCTCCTCGGCTTCAGCTTTTTTAGAATAGAGTTCTTTCATAATCTCCCTTAACTCGGAATTATGATCTGAAAGTTTGCCGATCAATTCTTGAGCAAGATTAAGTTCATGATTTGAAGTGGATAAGGCCCTTTCAGTTTCAGCAAGAGAACCTTCAAGTTTTCTATTTTGAACCAGAGTGTCTTCAAGATGATGTGTTTTAATGTCTAGCTCATATCGAACTTGGCTCAAAGATGTTATTAACTTTTCAGTCTCCTCCTTGATGTCTTTTCCGTTGGAAGCTAATTCCTGCAACAGCCTTAAGTCAAAAAACAAACCCTCCAGTAACTCTTCTTTCCTCTCTAATTCCTTCCTAAGAGCCATATGTTCATACATTGAATTACTATTGGGCAAGTCCTGCTCCTCTTGCAAAATTTGGGCTTCTACCCGTTGATCTCTTTTCGCTGAGCCTTCATCACTTGTAGGCAAGACAGACTCTGCATTTGAGCAAACTTTCGAAAACTTGCACAATTCCTCTTGTTTGGTTGATGGGAAATTATGGTTTACCCTAAAGAAGAGGAATTTACTGACAAGCTCTGTTACATAGCAATTGTTCAGTACGAAAGATGCAAATCTTTCCCCCATAGCCCAAGAAAATATATCTTCTAGAGATGTTCTCAGTCCTGTTGTAAAGCATATCATCTCCTTCTGAATCAGCAAGACATAAGAAAAAATTGACATGAATTTCTTCTCCACATCTGTTTGCACTTGCAAGAAACACTCTTCAAGTATAGAAACTGAGTTTTCCATCTCTATCAAACTGTAATTGATGTGATCTTTCAGTAATTGGTTTTCTTCTTCTTTATGGCATATCGAAGATTTAAGTTTCTGAATCTCGTCTGCCAAGCTTGCTCTCTCTATCATCAGGTTTTCATTTGTCTGCTTCCTTGTAACACTCAACAGTTTCTCATCTTCATATGCCTTTGTCAAAGCATATAGCATAAAATCTGCTTCCTTAACGGTTGCATGAGCTTCCTCAAATTTGGTCAAGCTATCATCAAGTCTGGTTGTCATATCACCGAATACCTGAAATATAGTTAGACAGCCAAAGAATATAAAAGTCAGGTGCCTCTATTCCATATTGGTTAAAATACAAATGTCGCCGAAAGTAATTAATAATTATTAGATGTATTACTGTTCTTCAGTCATTTTAGGAGAGTCCAGCTATTAAAAGGAAAGTTGGATACCTTTGGGTCATTTTGGTTGCCTGCGTCAAATTTTTGAATCATCAGCTCACAAAGAGCCTCCTTTTTTTGTTCTGTCATTCAGCATAACATAATTATTAATTAAGACCTTGTAATTTCAGATGACTGGATGCAAAAGGAAGTTTCTTAGTCAACACTTATAAAGGGAAAAGCAGAGTGAATTGATACCTTTTAGGCATGAACAGATTCCATTATCCAATTCTTTAAGAAGTTCAAAGAAATGAGCATTCTGCTTATTGAAAGCTTCGTATGTGGCGTATAATTCATTTCTGAGAAAGGATGCTGCAGCTTCCCGTTGAGTTGAATTCCTCTCATGATAATCTGTATTTTCTGATTCTTGATTATCAACTTGAATGGCAAAGCCTCCTTCAGATTTCGGATTCGCTATCTGTTCAGTTATTTTTCCAGGAAACTTAACTCTGCATGTACTTCTGGATCCATGCAATATGGTTCCAGAAACAACGCTCTCAGTTTCAGTTGATGAATCAGAAACTGAAGAACTATCAGCACTCGATGCATCAAAATCCATGAGATCGTTATCTATTAAAGAGCAATTAGAGAGATCCATTTCTGTGTTAATATAATTCTCTATGATGCTCAGTTTTATATTCATATCAACTAGTTCCTTTTGTATCTGATGCAGTATGTGATGCCATTCTTCCAACTTCAGACATTTTTCTGCATCTGCTATCAGGGAGTCAGCAGCACAACACGCAGAACTCTTATTGTGCACCTTTAAATCCTTTATTATTTTTCTCGGGTCCTGATTTTGTTTGACAGGGTTCAGAACCAAGTCCATATCAACAGAAGAAAGGCTGGAGGTACTTGTTTGGAAATGGGCCATACGAATTTCTCTATCTTCACAAAAGGCATCAGCAGCGGCATCCATCTCCAGTACCTCTGGTATGGCCAACTCAACTTGAGCCATGAGTTCATTTGATATGAGATAAGTCCTATCACCTTGATCCTCAAAAATGGTCCGACTGTCCAGCTTACTGTGCACTTCCTGTCCAGGGATGGAAATATCTCCCACTACATCATTTGTGTGAACGACATTTTGACTATCAGAAAGCCATCTCACTAACAAAAACGCAGCGTCAGCTCGTTTTTCTGCTTTTCTAAGCTGGTCGTCTTTATATTTCACTTCATTTTCTAAAAACCTTAACATATTGGTCTTCTCATCCAACAACATTCTTAACTGAACTGGGTCTTCATTGGTTTCGTGTCCTTGTTGAAATGCAGTTAAGGTTGCAGTTGCTTCCCTTAAGGAACCTACCTTCAACTCCATGTCCCATACCATCTTCTGTGCATCTTCCAAGCTACCTTCGAGCTTCTGAATTGTTTCCTCCTTCTCCATATAACTTTTGACAGCCATGCCAATGTGTTCAGCAATCCTTGTATTTCCTTCAGGCAATGAACCAGTGATGCTTTCTACTTGGCCACAGGCATCTCTGAGAGATCTAGAGCCATCTAGAAGAAAGGTTGTTAGCTCAAAGATTGCCCTTTCCCACTCCATACACAGTGTCCTAATTTCCTCCTCTTTTGTTGCTACCATATTCCTTAGCTCTGTATTTTCCTGAGCAATGGAACATAACCTTCCTTCTAAATCTGACTGAAGACCTGCAATATTTTCCTGCAAATGCAAAATTGTTCTTGTTGTTTCCATCTCAACCTCGTCACAGACTGATTCAATCTGGTGTTTTTGGGATAACTGAAGTGCCCATTTTTCTTGGTACTGGTCGTTAAGCAACTTAACCTCCTCAAGATCCTTACTCATTTTTTCTAGTTTGGCTTCCAACATTGTCTGCCTGTTGTCTTCTTTCTCGTTAGTGAGCATGTCTGAGGCACATAAAGCATGTCCTTCAAGATCATCAACTGTCCAAGTATTGAATGGCATCTCATCCCCAGAATCACTTTTCAGAGATATTGTATCAACCTGTAAAATCTAATAGATTATGGACTTGGTTATTAAAGAAAAAGGGCGAATCTGTGTATTGTTTGGCAAGTTTCACCAATTCCTAAATATAAGTACTTGCTTTTGATTTAGTGAATAGTGAATAATCTGAAACAATGACTTTATTAAATATCCTCCAGTGGTAATTTCGTCAACAAATAATATACGCAAGATATTGCAGTGGTTGCTCTATGCTTAAAACTAAATTGTTAGGGATGGGAGTAAGGACCTCTCTCTCTCTCTCTCTCTCTCTATTTTTTTTTTTTTTTTTTTTTTTTGCTTCTCAAATTTAAAATCCGGAAATATCTATCATTCATCTTGAAAATACAACGCATTCAGAAGCATATAGAAGCGAACATGATGGGTGAAATATATTTCTGCAAAAGACTCCAACAAAAACCTAACTGTTTTGAAAAATATGTTGAGCTGAAAATCATTTTATATTTATTCTCACCAGGGAACATTTATCAGTCTTCATCAGTTCATTTGGAAGCTCAAATGAAGAATTTAGAACCTACAAAGATGAAAAATGATTATATATGAAGAATTCAGCCGCATGCTGACAGAACTTTAGATATCTTAAGCAATTCTTACAGAATCAGACTTTGCTCGATCGCAGCTAATATACTTTACAAGTTCTGTTTGTAATCTCTCTACATCGCTGCAAAATACAGAATAATTAAGGAGAAAGGTAGAGATTAGATAATGTCAGCAAGTTCAGTTAGACTTATCTGGGCTCGATTTATTTATAAGTGTCAGTTCTATTAAGGAAACAAAACCATGGCATAAATGACCGAAACTGTCGCTTGGAGTATAAAAGTAACGCATTAAGATTTGTAGAGGCTCACTGCCTACCGAAGCAACTTAGAATTCATAATCTGGCAATCTTCCAACTCCTGTTTAGTATCATTATCCTGAAATCGTGGAGTAACCCGAGTAAAAATAGGCCGTTTCGAAAAGCTAAACTAGAACCGTATAATTATTAACTACTAGATTATTTGACCTGGTTTTCATTTCGCATGGGGAATGCGAATTTTTCTTGAAGACTGACAACTACCTGCACATGAAGCACCGATTTCAAATATCCATAATATTGATCATTGAGCAAGGTGAATTTTACCACTCAGAAGAGAATGGGGGAAATGTTAAGATCTGTTTAACCTGATCACGCAATTGAGAAAGTTCCGTCAGCAATCTTTCCCGCTCTCCATGCTCATAAAAGTTTTGGAACCTGGTCATTAATGCAAATTGATAATTGGCTTCCAGCAAGCGGATAAGAGCACAAATTCTCCATTGAACGTACCGTTGCAGTTCATGTAAAATTCTATCATTCTCCAAAGCAAGCCTGGTTGTTTCTGGGTTGTTCTCAATCCTCGCTTGAAGCTCCGTTATCTCGTTTTTCAAAGCCCTGTTTTCCTTCAAGAGATACTCCTCAGGTGACAAGGCACCGTCTTCTAATACTTCAAGTTGATTAATTTTCTCCTCACAAAGCCTCAACTTAAATGCAGTATGCTGAGCATCCTCTTCCCTTTGTCGAGCCTGCGGATGACAAATGTATTTTAAGCTCATGAGATAAATCATCTTAGGTGCTTAATCGCGTGACAAACCTTTGGGCAGCTACATCTCTAATATTATAAAGTTTTTGTTTTTTTCGGTGCGACTAAAAGGAGGAAATCTGAAAACTAAATTTATTAACCAAAACTGGACATACCAAGCAGTTTAGGCGTTCAATTTCAGCAAGCAAATCCTGAATTTTGATCTCAGCCAGTTTTTCTCTCCTCAATGCACCTAACAAAGCAGTTTTCATGCATTTCATCTGCCAGGTATAAAATAACTCTGACGTTATTGGGATAAAATCCTTGAAAAATAATAAAGCTCTTAACACAGAGAGCCAACTAACTCAAGAATTTGACAAGAAAATTACCTCTTTGGTTTGAAGACATAGCTTTTGACCCATTGTTGCGTTCTCCATGAAAGAGTTACATCCTTCTGACGATTCACTCAACCTACAAACCTTGGGATATGGCTCCAAATTTGACATAAGACTCGGAAAATTGTTGTGCTTTATCAGAAAGGATAATTGACCCTGTTCAGTTTCAGTTAACAACACAGTTGAGTCAGCTATGTGAAGTGACATTCCTGCGGGAAACTTCCCACAACATGGCGATTAAAATCAATACCTTTAACTGTTGAATTTGCCACTGCAGTGCATTTATGTCACCTGAAGTGCCTTCATTCACTTTTACCTTTTTGGAGTAGGAAGAAGAAAATCAAGGCATCTCTTATCAATGGAAAAGAAACTTCATAATAATACGCATGCATGTAAAATTAATTACAGTGTAGAATGAGGAAATTGTTTGGCTAAGAAGAATAAGAATGAGTACATTGTTTTGAATCAGCTTGGCTCGCTGGGCAAACTTTAAAGTGCTAAGCGTTTCATTTGAGGAGCTGCATGAGAATCAAAATATATATTAAGGATTTAAGGAAACAAAATAAATGCAAAAGACCGTCACTGCATTTCAATAAACAAGCTTATACAAACCAAATGGATGGGCTGACATTCGAAATTATCATTGTTTTTGAGTTGCCCCCTAGAGAATCCTGCATATAAAGTTTCCAAAATAGAACAGTCGCACCCCATAGATCAGTCATCAGTGTGTAAAGTTGTAGAATGTGGTTTACAAGAAAAAATAATCCTGACTTTCAAAGCTCTATGAATAACCTGAAGAAGAAATGTAAGCCTTGAATCTCGATAGGGGACATGTCGTGGTTTTCCGTGCGTCAGATCCACCAAATTCATTATAACCAAGCTATTTAGAAAAAATAAATGAATAATAAATATCAGTCAATTGAGTTTAGCGATAATTGTATTCGTGTTCTTAACACTTCACTGCTGTATATCAACAACAAATAAAATGATAAGCAGGTCCTTCGTAAAATTACCCAAGTGTTGACAAGGATTTATTTATATTTGCTGCTTCTTTCAATCGTTCGCTATCTGTACCAGAGCTCTTCTGCCTACATAAAGGAGGAAGTTAGAACAGCTTCTGTACAGAGGATACTGACAGCATGCATTGAATTAAACACCCTAATCATAAATCACTGCTTACCTTTCAGAACCAGCTAGATCTACTAAATTTAACCTTGCGAACCTAAAGTGAGTTATAGAATTTTTCTCCCAACGGCTTTCAATAATACAAGTGAAAACGCTGTGAGACCGACTGCTGTTACTATTCATATGAGTTGCAGCCACCTTTCTATTTGCGGTGCCCTGTGGTAGCAATTATGAGGGGTGATGAGAGTATGCCATACATGTTCAAGCACTAATCTATGCTAATTAAGTTAGGTTGTAATTGTACACGTTTGAACAGACCCACCTGTAACAAAAGCTTGAGAACATCACTCACAGTCCCCACACTATGTTCAGAAAGGTTTTCAACGTATACCCCCTTCTTTGTATCTTCTCTGAGCTACAGAGAGAATAGGATGTCATAGACTCAGTTATATAGAATGTTAACTGAATCTTAAACAAATCTAAAGTACAAAATTTTGGATTACTTGCAGATTAGTGGATGAAGGCTCTAAAAGATCTGTTATTTGCTCATTGTATATCTCTAAAAAGGAACATCTGCAACTGTATCTCAGTTTATCATCCCTTCTGCTCTCTTCTTCCTACATAATGGAACGTCTTGGATAAGTTCAATCTCAAACCAACAATAATCCAGGAAACCGCATTAAACAAGTATAAAGAACCATTCATGCAGAAACGTGTGCATTCTAAACATCTCACCAGTTTAATTCTCATAAATAAATAATCAAAAACTCTTGGTGTTATCCCACTGTCTTCAGTTAGGTGTCCTTCTTCCTCTTTTATCTCACCCATCATGGTATACGTCTTGCCACTGCCCGTCTGCAGAAGAAGCTTAAAGTTCAACAGCAAAACAAATAACAACTGGAAAAACACACTGCCCAAAATGCAGGTACCTCGCTCATACCTGACCATAAGCAAATATACAGCTATTATAACCAGACAAGCAATTCTCGACCATGGGCACTCCAGCAACTCTAAAAAGATTTTCCTGCACCAATTTATGAAGTAAGCATGTGTATGAAATAAACACTCAATATGCTCCTTTGTTTTTTTGATTTTACAGGACTCTTGAGCCTCAATCGTGATATATCCCTTTGGACTGATTAAGATATACTATCCACTTCGAAAACTCAAAGAAGGCATCTCTGCCATGATGTTAAACGAAACAAAATTCCTGTTGATTAATAAGTATTTCAATATATTTCACCTGAGATAATGTCTCACACGCTATATGATCAAAGGTGAATCTGGTTTCAGGATGACCAACCCAAACCCGAGTCTGCGCAGATTCCTGTCTCAGGCACCGGTCATATCCTTGTGAAAATTTCTCAACATTATTTAAGGGTCGAAATCTTATCAGTACCTGAAGGCATCAACCACAATGCACACTCAAGAAACTCGATGAAATAAGATCTTAGGCACTAATGATGACAAGAAAATCAATCAACAAAACCTGCACATTATGATCCATCCAGAAAGAAGGGTCTTCCTTGAGCTCGAAATGCTGAACTTCCTTGGAAAATTCTGAGTTTGCAACTGAAATGCCCTTAAAAAATGTACCGGAACTCCCTGTCTTTCCTCCGCCTGAGTATTGAACTCTGGTTCCAGCACAAATTCCCCCTGCTCCGCCCAGTGAAATTCTAGAGGCATTTCTTGCCGGGGTGCTTTGCGCTGAGCTTGGCTCCGAACTTGCCTTTCCATTACGACCCAAACCTCTCGGAGTCCCATTGTTCAAGCTGAGACTTACAAACCTATCGGATGATCGACCCGACCTAACAGCTTCGATTTTGTAATGAGAATTAGCATCAGGTTCTTGAGGTTCCTTTTGATACTGACACGGGTCTGGTATAGTGTTCAAAGGGGTTCTCGGAGGTGGGTAGTTGTGTATGTTCTGTGAGGCTTCAAACACATTCTCGTTTGCTTCGAATTGAGGATTCCTCGATGAGTTCCGACCTAGAGTCCGAGTAGAGCTTTCTTTGAACATTCCGATACTCGAATTTTGCTTGCAGATAATGGACTTGTAGTTTTCAGATGACCATCAGAACCTCCGAAGCTCGGAAACTGGATGCTGAGGTTGACGAATTAAAAAAACAGAAGGCCCGCCTGTTTTCAAATCAAGCTGTTAATTTACGGAGATACCCTTCTATAAATGTTTTTGTTTTTCGGTGCAGGTCTATAAATGTAATTATCGATATGACCCCAAGTCCCCAACGGCCGAGCCAGATTTGAAATTTTAAATCTTACTAGTACTTTATAAGCAAAGCAGACAGCTCTAGCAGGAAGAGCCGAAGAGGAGCCCCCTAAATAGCGATGATATAATTTCATTGATGTCATGATTGGGAGATGTTGGCCGGTTCCTTATATTTTAATTTATATATAATTTAAAATTTATATTTAGAAGTTTATAAAAAAATACATGAAATGCGCATAACGAACAAAATAGAATTTAGGGTTTGTTTGGTGTGAGGGATTTGGAGGGGAGAAAACATTTTTATAAATAGAATTTTAAAAGATTGAAGAAGTGGGTAATAAAATTTTAATAAAGAGAATATGTAAGATAAAAGAGTAAAAAAAAATTAATTAAAAATTTTTAACCCCATTTCTCTAATTTTTTTAAATTCAACTTAAAATTTTTTTTTCTCTGCTCACTTTCTTTCCCCTCCCCTCATACCAAACAACCCCTTAATAACTTGCAAAAAATTGTGTGCAATAACTTATAAATAATAATAAAATTATATGTGTTCCAATGTAAATTTGTAAATATTGAGCAAGCTAATTAAGCTAGGTATTTATAAAAAGTGTGTTTATTTCCTAAAGCACTCATTTTAATTATTTTTATACTGGGAACTACATTATTAGAAAATCTCCTTAATATATGTAGTTAACGAACAAAATTAAGGAAAAAATTATAACTTTGAGGGATAAACTGAATTGAAATTATACGTTTATAATTATAGGAATGACATCCATTAACGCTTACATTTAGAACTCAGAGGACTAGTTGATTTGTGTTGCTTGTTTTTACTTTTATATTTCCTTTTTCTGCCAAAATGTTCATGTGGACGGTTTTGTCAAATGAACTTCCCACCTTGGAAAATCTGACAAAGAGGAAGGTGTGTGTGGCAGATGTACGCCTAATTTGCAAAGCCAAGACCGAATCCTTGCATCACCTACTCTATTTTAGTCCGTGGGTCCATCGAACTTGGTTTGGAAGTATTTTTTTTTTAACTTTGAGTGTGATAGTGCATTTGATATTGAGATGTGGATTTCTCAATGTTTCCTGGAGCTGCAACTCTCAGATTGGCAGAAGGCTCTTATTGCCAGGACTCTATGCCAAATATGGAAGAGTGAGAACTAATTTATTTATGACAAAAAGGAACTTGATCCAGTATTCGTAGCTCCTCAGGCAAGTGGCATACTACAAGAGTTTTTGGAGGTGAGAGGTTGGTTGGCAAAAGACACCACGTCTAACCCCGAAGCTAGAATACAAACACGGATAAAGTATAAATGATGCAAACCCGGGGTGAATGAATTAAAAATCAATATTTACAAGAAAAAGGAACCTAATCTAGCATTCGTTGCTTCTCAGGTAAGTGGCATGCTACAGGAGTTTTGGGAGGCGAGAGGTTGGATGGCAAAAGACACCACACCTAACCCCGAAGTGAGAATACAAACACGGATAAAGCAGAAGTGACGTAGATCCAAGGGGAATGAATTAAAAATTAATATGGACTGGGCCTATAACCAGGAGGAAGATAAAAGCAACTATAGCATTTGTGGTAAGGGATTCAAATGGGTGGATTCTAGACAGCTTGGTGAAGCAAACAAATGTGGACTCAACCTTCATGGGTGAGTGCATAACTATGTAAGAAGCTATGCAATATATAGTGGATAATCAGTTAGAGGATGTAATTTTTGAATCAGATTGCCAAGGCCTAATTAAATACTTAAATGAGGGAAATACAGCACCAAGATGGATGTGTGATATAATTATTGAAGATATCATGGCCACAAAGAACTCTAGTCGGAATCACTCCTTTACGTGGATTTCTAAAAAAGAAACTTCGATAGTTGATTGAGTTGCTAAAGCTTCGATAAGAGGGTCATGTCTAGCGGATTGGCTTACAAGACCCCCGCTAGTTCTACAAACTTTTGTTGAGAAGGATGCTACAGGAATAGGAGTAGATCCAGGTTGATTATTTTGATGCTTTTGCTTGTAAATATAAGATGTAGTATATTGTAATTTGATGTTAATATATGAAGGTAGTTCGTTCTTGTTGGCAAATATATATATAAGTGTGTGTGTGTCTCCTTTCTCAGCACTGTTTTGCGTTCCTTTCGGCCTAAGCTAGTGGTTGTTCTGGTTTTTAAATTTAAATATTATTACCCCTTGTTAGCAAATAAATGGCAGATTATAAGCTGCTACCTTCTCTTCTCTTCTCTTCTCTTCTCTTTTGTTTTATCACATCATGGAATCTAGTTTTAGTGCTCATCATCCCTTATGAAAATTGAAATTTGGAGCATCCAAAATTAATTCCAAGGTCCAAATTAAATTTTTTTGCTTTTTGTATTTTTTAAAAATTATTTTGACATGTACATCATCTAACAAAGACAATCTATTAACTTTTTTTTTTTCAAAAATTTTTTTTAAAAACAATTAGTTGTAAAGTTTAAATATAAATTGATAAAATTGTACTTGAACGGTGCAAATTTTATCATAGTGATAGATAATGGTGCTCATGAAACTAGTTCATCAAATTATGAGCGTATTGATTAAGGGTTGTTTGATTTTATGTATGTTAAATCGAGGTTCTGATTGTTTTTTTAAATTCATAGGTTGTGTTTGAGATTATTTATGTTTTTATTTTTTGGTATTTAGATGGATTAATAGGTGTAATATTTTTTGAATTCGTGCAAAATTGACTCCTTTTTAGTTTTTATTAAAAAGTGATAACCTAGGCATGGTCTAGGATTTTGGAGACTCCAGAAAATGTTTGGAATAGCAATTGGAGCATTTAAAAGCAACTTTTTAATTTAAATTTACTGTATACGAAATAAGTATGTGAGAGGAGTTTTGTCTTAATTTATTTAAATAAGTGCTTTTAAGAGTCTAAAACATGATCCCAATCAAACACATTTATAGGCTATGTTTGAGATCGCTTTTTGCTATCTCAAATGTACATCCAACAGGAAAAACATGTTTGGATTCGCAATTGATGAGATGCACTACTTTTATGTGAGAAGTCATTAGGGGTTATAAGCAAATATTTCATGGCTTTTGCATTTCTATCGTGGAAAGAGAAACATTAAACTTTAATGGGTCATACCTTTTATCAAAGCCCGAGTTTTCAAAAGTTAGATTAAGTGCCCGTTTGGATTAACGGTGGAGAAGTGACTTTTTTTTTTTCATCTGACTTTTGCAAAAGTAAGGTAGGATTAAAAGTGAAAATGTAAATATGATTTGTGTTTGAATTAATAGTGGCAGAAGTGACTTTTTTTTCTAACTTTAAACCTGTTTGGATTGAGTTTGAAAAGCCCGTTTAGATAGAAAATGACTGAAAAGGGCATGAATCTTATTGAATACTACACACACATATATTATTTGTATATATTATGATAATTAAAGTTAAAAAATATAAATAAAATTTGATAAAATAAAAAAAATAAATTATTATTGGAAAAAATAAAAATACAGGAAAATACTTAATTAAAAATGGATAAAATTAATATTTTGAGGATTAGAGAAAATTATAGAAAAGGACCCCAAAATTTATGAAAATTACAAGTGAAGGAAGAAAAGGGACCGAAAAAATCATAGAAAAGAACTCAAATATTTCATAAATTACAGTAATCCTACAAATATTTCAAAAATTTTTACTTTAATCCTTCTTTGAGAACTTTTGAAATTTACAAACAAGTCCCTGGTCAAAGCCTAATTTGACCAAAGCTCATCTTCTTCATCAAAACAGAGCCCGGAAACGAAAACAGAGCACCTCCTTCCCAGTTATAAACTCTCTCTTCTCTTTTACCTTCCCAGTTCTCTCTCTTTGAACATCTCTCTCTCTCTCTCTTCCCCTGTTCATATATTTCACCACAGAGCAAAAAAACCTGAGACGACACAAGAAAAAAAAATGGTGGTCCTGTCGAAACCAAATACCGAGAAATACAACTACTTCCAAGCGTGCAATGGTCCTAGATCACAGGTCAAGAGTTGCATGTCCTTCCATGCATGCAACGGTCCTCTGCAAGCGTTAATTATCCACCGTGATGGAAGAGAGAAAAGTGCAGTGGAGGGAAAAGCAATGTAAATTAGCTTCACAAATAAGCTACGGTTGGGATAAAAGCACAGTGGAGGGAGAAGCTTTGCCAAACGGTCGAAAATCATCCAATGAGCTTTTTTTTTACTGAAAACGTGCGTTCAACACTGCCAAACGCTTTGGCAAACAGACCCTAAGTGTCTATTTGGATTAGCGGTATAATCTACTTTTATAATATGACGTACAATGTATAAGATAAATATGGAGATGAGTTTTATCTCATATTGTGTGAACGTACTTTCTAAACTCTACCTCAAACGGGCCTTTAAAAAAGTCGCTAATGTCATTACCAATCCAAATAAACAGATGATGTTGAAGACAAGTATAGGTCAACAATGGTTTTATTGGGAGTGTTTCAAATAACCTTAAAAACTTTATGAAGTGGCCACTAAACATTTAAATCAATTGGTTGTGGGTTATTCTAGCTTAATTAGTGATCTCATATTCGAGTCTTGAGAATGCAGCCGCGATAATTCCTTAGAGGTAGTGGGGTATGTTTGTTTTAGCGGTTAGATTGCTTATAAGTTGCTTTTGACGTAAATCGAGACATAATTCCTCTCACATACTTACCTTGTATACCGTAAATCATAATTGAAAAGCTGTTTTTAAGCATTCCAATCACTAATCCAAACAAGCACGAATTCTCCCCATTATAAGCCTACATTTCTGCGAGTTAGACTAGTCAGTTGTTAATAGTATCAGATATCAGTAGATTAATCTTAAAAAAAAAAAAAAACTTCACGAATTGGGGGAATGGCCTTAAGAAGTATCTCCGGCGCTAGCCTGGAAAGTAATATTTAAATTATTAATAAAATCATTTTTTAAATGTTGTGGCTTGCAAGTTGCAGGGCTGTTTTGCGCGGCCAGCCGTCGTGTCATATCGAGAGGGAATTATCGCTTTGCTAGCTAACCAACTATTTAAATCTTACTGCTGCCATTAATAAAAATCTGCCGATCAGTAGTGGTTGGTTAAATGGAAGGGACTCGATTCCTCCATCAAACAGTCATGCAAAAGAATAATTCTTTTAATTTTTGCAACCTACTTTTTGATATTGTTCATATGTTTTTAAAGTGAGATAAATTATAATTATTCACGTTATTAATTAGTTAAATTATGAAGATCAAACATTCCTAAGTTGCATATCAGATCTGCATGCAATGCAATACACGAAATTGATATAGTTCATACTTCGTTCATCCTTATGGGACTGCCTGGGCTAACATGACAAAAATAACACTTTTTTTTTTCACCACCAATAGTCGCGGGGAGGTTGCCTTTCTTCTTTTTAAACAATGATAATTATGATGTGATTTGAAATTTAAAATATTGATCGCGGCCATTGCCTTTCATCTGCTCCTCGCTCAACAACCTTACAAGAAGGAATATACTTAATCCTGTCGATTTAAATTTGAATTCCAAGTTTACCAAAATTTTGAAGGATGAAAAAGTGATCTCCGTAGCTGAAACAAGGTTTGGGAAGCTAATTAATTTAGCAATGCTTTGGGGAAGTGGCCTCGGTCCTTTTCCTTGGACCATTCTTTTTCTTCTGTGGGTTGTCGGATTGAGATATCAATGATCCACATTTAATATTATTTTAAATATATTAATATAATAATAATATTTTTATAATATATTAAATTTACACTGTTGAGATCTCAATCCGACAACTTACAGAAAAAAAAATATGATCCTTTTCTTTGAGGGAAAAGAACCGAAGCCATTAGGTGATGCTTTCATAGAGGAGGGGGCTGAATCTCTTCAGCAAAAGGCGAAATCAATCTGTTATTAATCATTAATTAACGAAAGGACAGACTATATGCAACTAATTAGTTAGATAGTTGAAAACAAGAGCAATTAAGCATATAAAAATGCTCAAAAAATATTTGTCATATTGTGAAATCAATGTTCCACTTCTTCCGTTAAAAAGATAAGTTTCCTTGGGAGCAATAGCCTGTATCAATACACACATTCAAGTAGGTTACTCCCTTGGGATTCAATAGACTTGAGGTAGGTGGCTTGGCCTTGGACGATGGCAAAAGCGGATGTGGTGGTCTCATTTGGGATCTTAATGGACACTGGTACTTGGGTTACTGCTGCAAACTTACCAACGTTCCACCAACCATTGCTGAGCTGATTGGGATAATTATGTTCTATACATATGCTGGTCTAAAAGCATTAGGAAAGTTGATACTACTATTGACTAGTATATCGAAGCTATCAACCTACTCACATGAGGTTGTGATCAGTTCCATCCTTTTAGTGATGTTATTCAGGAGCCAAGGTTACTTTTGAATAGGAATTGACAGGTTCTTGTTAGTTATATACCAAGGGAAAATAACCCCCTTGCTGATCAGTAGATAAACACGCACATAAGTCTTGTAGGAAATTTTTGTATCCTTTATCACCCTCCACTTTTTTAACTTAGGAAGGTGATGAAGGATTAATGCTTACTTTTGTTTTCTCTTTGTATCTCCTTTTGAGGTTATAAAATTCAGTTTATACTAAAAAGGATTAGTTTCAATGTATAAAATCTAGTTTTCCTTAACAAAATTACTAATTGTCAGGGAATTTGACATATGCCACAGACAGTCGGGTAAAAACTAAAAAGAAATTAAAGGAGCAAAGCTCGTGCTCATTGGCAGTCCTTTTTTTCCCTCCTGCCACACAAGAACTTGCCAACTATCAATGTCATTTTGGGCTCTCAAAGAAGCATATCACAAACCAATAAACACAGAAACCCTGCAAGCCTACTAACAAGAGCGAGAGACAATTAAAGCTCAAACTCTGAAATGAGCCTCATTACCATGTAAAGAAACGACCCAAGAATCATTGCTAATTGGTAAAATATCCTCGGAGCATTGCTCTGTCCACTTGCCATCATGCTCCCTGTACCTGCAGCTGATATGCAAAAACACACACTAAGCACCCTAAAATTTAAGACTAATACCATGTGTGTTCACAGTTCACACAGCTACTCACCACATTCCAAAGTAGAATTGGTGGTACTTGAGCAGAGGCAGAGTAAACCTTCAGTATCAGTATCAAACCCACATGCGCCACCAGATTTCCTGCATCTTTCGCAGCCAGTATCCGGGACGCTAAAAGACAGCTTGATCCCATAAATCCAGTCCAAAGGGCCAACACCCCTCAGACCATCTGTGTTAAACAACGAAGTGTAATGTGTACAGTCCAATATGTTCATGCTCATGAATTTCACTGTGTTATAACTTGTAAAACAACAAGGTGGGGAGCTGTTTGTCAACAAATGGAACACCCGAAAGGCATTGCAGGACCCATAAAGCTCGTCGCAGGAGTGACCTGAGAAGTTGAAGCAGAGGTACTTATAATGGTTGAGAACAGGGGAGTCAATAGAGCAATTAAGAAGTGCGAAGACAGTGTCCTGTGATGGGGGAATTGTGGCTGATTGAACATCCGTCATAACAAAGTCATGGTGAGGCTGAAGAACGGAGCAAGTAGACATTGCAGGGTCATAGATTACCATGGATTTCTTGTCGTACTCAATGGACTGAACCTTGTAGGCTCCTGAAGGCGTTTGAAAAAACAGGTCATTGGTGCAGTTAAACATGTGCCTAAACTGAGGTGCCCCACACCCATCGTCGAGGCCAAATGGGTAGTTTATGGGAATGCTACCACAGAAACTCCTGCAGGGAGAGAGAGAAACAATGGGAATTGCTTGTAGTTGCAGAGTCATTAGGATAACAAAATGTTTGAAGTTGGAGAGTGGATTTCGGAGTTGAGGCTGCTGCATCTTTATGACTCAAGGTTACGGCAGAAAGCAGGCAGGCAGGCGACAGAAGGAGCTGAGGTAGAAGACGAGTGAATTTGTGTTCCCAATTTTATTTTTTTTAATATTTTTACATGAAAAGGTGCAGAAAGGTCCGTAATTTACTCGCTGGGCTTGAACAGCTTTTCAACATTGGATACAGCCATGTAGGCCAGGGCTTGCTGGGATCCACCTGTTGAAAAAAATGATGAAAAGAGACCGAATAACGAGGTCCTTTTGTCAACAGTCATCCAGCGCGTTGTCGTTCGGATGCGTGGCCTTTTATAATTATACGTACAAAACATCTTCAATTTCGATGCCTTCTGCACTGCAGAGACGCAACTCTCCATCCATGTTCCTGCACGTTGTTGCAGTGTGTACATGAAACTCAGCTTTATCCACCGATTCATTTACCCATACCCAAAAAGCTGCCAATTTATAATTTTTTTTGGGAGAATCACTCCTAGATCCTAAGCAATGAACATATTATCAAAAAGGTCCCTATTTATAACTCTTCTATGTGTATTAACAGTATGTTGAGTTTGTTTTACAACCTTGAGGGACCTTTCTGATAATATGTTCCTTGTTTGGAACCTAGGAGTGATTCTCGCTAATTTTTTTCTCATAAACAGAGCTATTTGCCTTGTTTGTCACCGGAAAGGCGGAAATATACATACTTCAATTAAGTGAGTGTTTTGTTTGATAATTTGTTAAATCTAGATTTGCGCAATCGAGATAGAACTCTTCTCACATATTTACCTCATAAATCGTAAAATCTATTTAAAAAATTAATCTAAACACATAATAAATTTGGTTTTAACGTGTTCCCCAACCAAAAGTTCCTAATTCAGTACCAACATTTCTGAGTAGCAGAACTCCAACTGTTAAAGAATAATGGCAAATAGATTTGCTCGCTCGTATATTTTCTCAAAATTGAATCAGCATACTCTTATCTGTACCCACAAATAGAGGACGCGAGAAGGGATGTGGCCATCACTTTAGGGCCTGTTTCGTTGGAGGGGTGGGGATGAGAAGAGATGAAACATGAACCACTCCTTTAATTGGTTTGAAAATTTGAAAGGAAAGGAAGTCAAAATATGGGCTCCAAATTAATCCTTCCCCTCCGCTTAGTTTGTTTCCCTTCAATTTAGGATTTTTTTTGGAGGAGAGCAAAATATTTAGACTAATTTCACCTCATTAAGTTTTAAATATTTCCATTGATATCTATAGAAAGAAGTTAAAAACACTCTAGACTACACCGTTTCTTATGATAATGTCTGTTTATGCAAGCTGGTTCCCTGCATATTTTTTCAAATGCTTTGGAACATGCAGGTAATTACAAAGGAAACACTTTCAACTGTACAGGTGATTTAAGAAAGAAAAGGTACGATATAATTGAGATCATTGAGATAAATTGTACTTTTTTGGTTTTTGCTAAGATCTCTCTATTCTTTTTTTTGCTCAAAGCTAAGATCTCTCTATTCTCATGCATGAAGAATGATGCTTTGCCTACAATAATGGAATTGCTATCATTGGAAAAGCATCAGGTACGTAGCTAAAAAAATATATAAACTAATATATATGGTATATAAGAATAAAATGAAAAATTATATATCTCTCCTCTCATTCCCTCTTGAATCAAATAAAGGATTATTAAAAAAACTTCTTCGTTTTCCTCCTCCAACCAAACCAAATAAGATAATCCTGTCCTTTCCCTCCAGCCCCTCCCCTTTCATTCCCTTAACCGGTCCTTAGAGTACCTCTCATCTGGGTCCACCATGTTGAGCTGCTTGATGGTCTCAAGCACTTGGGATCTGCCATGATTGGATAGTTCACCCTGACACCTCGCTGCATATGACAAAGGGAACAAGCTTAGATCCTCAAAAGCCATAATTTACCCCAAAATTTTTGCCACATATTTGTTGACTCCCGATGATATGTATGCATATGGCTGAAAAGTGAAAGCTCACTGTGTAGGCTCCAATGTCTTTGATCCACCCTGAGTGGGATTGCAGGTCATCACACGACTGACCAAATAGCTTTACTCCTCGCCGATAAAATTCCTGAGAATATTGATCCACCTTACCTAGCTCTGTAGTACAGATCGGGTGAAGTCACCTAAAGTACAGAATCATAAAGAAAGAAGAACAAAAAATAGGATTTCTGAAAACATGCATGAGAGAGAGGATAGAAAACTGAAATGACACAGATAAAGGTTGGAACAAAGATCCAGTGACCCATCAATTGAAGCCAATATCCAGTTGGGTGAGAGAAGACGATGGTCCAGTAATGGGCGCAGAACCGGCGGAGCTTGGGGCGGTCTCAACTTCATGCGCGAGAATTGTGTTACTCATGGTAAGGCCTGACATTTCCGAAGTGACAGAACTGGACAGATTAGAGAAGGTTTGAATACATGATGAGTGGATGACCAAGGTACGTTTCAGGTTCCCAGTTCTCTTGCGTTATAATCTGCCACCGAGATTATGGATAAAGAACAACAAATTCCTTTCAGGAAGAGAACGTGGCATGCCCCTTGGCATGGCTAGTTGTTTGCATGGCCTTGGAACTCCACACTTTTCAGTCTACATCCATGTCAGCAACTAAACAAACCCAAGCAACAACTCGGGGATGTAGCTCAAACGGTAGAGCGCTCGCTTTGCATGCGAGAGGCACGGGGTTCGATACCCCGCATCTCCATAACATTTCGTCATTATCAATTTCCCTTTTTTACCCTTTAATAGTATGCTGGTGATCAATATATCCCTCCCGATTCCCGAAGGGCGTCCAAGCCTCCGAAAGGCTTCGCATGAATGTCTCCCGCGGGTTACTAGTTTTCCCGCCAACTGCATCTGAAGAAGACTTGTAAGGGTTTTCCCAGCAATAGGTCCAGTGACAAATCCGAAAGCATGGACGAGGTTGCGCAGATCGCTCAGCTGCTTAAGCAGACACTCAGCTCAAACGACAACGCCATTCGTGTCGCCACCGATTCGCTCGATTGTCTCTCTGTTAACCCAAACTTTCCTTTCTATCTTCTCTCCATTGCCACAGGTTCTTTTTTCCCATTTCCAAGTTCTGAACTCTTGTTAAAAGAAATTCAAAGTTCTGAACTGTGAAATTCGTAATTAATTTTGTTGCTCATTCAAACAATATGCCCCTTAAGTTCCATGTTTTAAAGAACTTTCGGTCTGTAGTCACTGCTTTGAGCTACTGACCTTGACCACCGGATGCAACGTTAATATATATTTAGAAGGATCCCTTAATGTGATTCTTCTATTAGAGCCTATGTATTACCAACTCGGTCGTTCCCCGTCTTAATCTGAATTGGTTTTTGTCGCATATTTATAGGAGGGGAAAGTCAAGGTCTGAATATTTCTGCTGCTACGTACCTAAAGAACTTCACTCGGCGGAACATTGAGAGTGGTCGTGCATCTTCCAAGGTGAGCAAGGAGTTTAAGGATCAGCTGATTCAAGCTTTGCTTCAAGTTGAATCCCGTATTCTGAAAATTTTAGTTGAAGCGGTATGTATACTTGATTCATATTGATCACACGTATTTGCTTGTTGCATCTTTTTATTAAGACTGCTTATATATCTGAGCTTTACTTCGGTGGCAGTTCCGGGTGATCGCTGTTGCTGAGTTTGTTAAGGAGAATTTGTGGCCAGATCTTGTACCTAATCTGCGTTCTGCTATTCAAAATAGTAATCTTGTTGACAGTTTTAACTCTAAGTGGAACACCATCAATGCCCTAATCATTCTTCATGCACTCCTTAGACCCTTCCAGGTACTCGATATATTTGCGTGTATGATTTTGGATCTTCGTTTTTCTTCCCCCATTTTATTATTATAACATTGCATCTATTAAAATAAAGTTGTTTACGAGGAAAATTATCCTTCCTTGTGTAAAACCCAATTTTATGATCTTAAATATTTGAAGTTGTGAGTTTCTGCCAATTATAAGCATGTTTGTTTCAGCTTATAAAAACTTATAAGTTGCTTTTTACGTAAATCGAGACACAACTCCTCTCACATACTTACTTCGTATACCGTAAATCACTATTAAAAAGTAACTTATAAGTAATCGAATCGCTCAACCAAACATACCCTATATGATCTGAAATAGTATTTTGCTTTTAATTTATTTCAGTACATAAAAAATTCTTTTGCAGTTTTAATTCATATCATGTATTTGCATCTCATTAGTTGTCTGTGCTCTGATGCTAGTCTGTTTCTTGATGAGCAGTCAACCTTCCTAGACTTAATTTGAAAGCTTTTATGTTTTCAAGACCTGTGCAAAAAAATTGTAAAGTGTGAAATTGTGACAACAATTATATATGATATTCTTTTCATCGTTTGGTCAAAATTAAAATTCCAATATTTCACTTCACAGTACTTTCTGAATCCTAAAGTTGCCAAGGAGCCAGTACCACCTCAGCTGGAACTTATAGCCGCCGAAATTCTTGTGCCTTTGCTTGAATTATTCCATCAATTCGTTAAAAAGGTATGCAGTGTTTCCTCTTTGCTCTGCTTTCATACCTAATGAGCTGTGCGTCTCTGATTTTATGATGCATGGATCAGGCTTTAGCAACCCACGACAAGGCAGATATAGAAACAGAGAAAATCCTTCTCACTGTCTGCAAATGCCTACATTTTGCTGTAAGTAATGATTTGGTATCTGTATATGGGATGAACAAGAATCTATAAATCAGTTAGTGTCTGCATGCATATTGTAAATATTCAATCGGAGTGGTATTTGAGCCTTGCTGTAGCTCATGTTCTTTCTTTTCTTTTGTTATTTTTTGGTATTCATCCTCTTTATCTTTATTTTTTATAAATATTCTCTTGACTTCCTTTCCTCACTTCTATTGTCATTCATTTGAAACTCTTGTAGATAAGGTCGTATATGCCTTCTACTTTAGTCCCTCTACTGCCTTCATTCACTCGTGACCTGATTAGCATTTTGGGTTCTCTGAGATTTGATTGTGTGGTTGCTTTAGAAGATGGATACTTGTCAAGACAGAAGACAGGAAAAAGAAGTCTACTTGTTTTGTCTTCCCTTATCACCCGTCACCGGAAGCATTCTGATAAGTAATATAGTGCTTATCAACTTTTGTTTATTGAATGTAATTATTTTTGCTGACATACATTGAATTAGAAATATATCGCTTCCATTTTCAGGTTGATGCCAGAAATCATTAACTGTGCTCTAAACATTGTCAAGTTTAGCAAGAATATCAGTGTAAGATGAGTTCCTTAATTCCTCCCCTTATTATTGTGGCAGTAGTTAGCTTGATACCTTGAACAATGGCAATGCTTATCTGTTTCGAGTTCTTTGGCTGCCTGTGTTCTGATATTATCACTCATGAAAAACTTACTTGATATAATTCCAACTCACCATCGTTTGATACGTCAACCACCAGTCTCCTGCTATATCTTAATGTTTCTGCTTTGTGTGCTTTGACAATTTTTCTGTATGATTCTGGACTTGGGTTTTCCTTACTGTTTATTGTTATGTTTCCTGCATTTTTGGGATGGCTAATTTATGCAGTTACGTTTCTTTTGCAGAAACTTGATTTCATGTCAGAGAGGATATTGTCCTTAGGATTTGATGTAATTTCACATGTACTGGAGACCGGGCCTGTAAGTTTCATCATAGTAGGTTTTATATTTGCAGGTTCTAATTAAAGAAAGATTATAGTTATTTAAAAAAATAATTTCAACTGTTAGGACTGCCCTTTGGATGGTCTATATCTTCACTGAAATATTTAACTTTTATATGTTTCATTTACAGGGATGGCGACTAGTTTCACCACATTTTATGTTTCTGTTGGACTCTGCAATCTTCCCATCATTGGTGATGAATGAGAAGGTTAGAAATCTTTTTTTTTTTCCTTTTGGGTGGAGAAAGATTAGAGGGCTTTAAATGAAAGGGAAATTTGCAAACTTCATTGAGATTACTTTTTTCTAGCCAGTAATATTGTGTTGCTTAATTAGAGTTTATGATGAAATTGTTTTGGATAGGATGTCTCCGAGTGGGAAGAAGATGCAGATGAGTATCTTCGAAAGAACCACCCTTCAGAAATTGTATGAAAAGTAATGATATTTTTGTCACCTTTTTACATTTTTCCTAGTTATTTCTGAACTTTTTCTTTAATTCAGGATGAAATTTCTGGATGGAGAGAGGATTTATTCACAGCCAGAAAAAGTGCTACGAACTTACTTGGGGTTATTTCAATGTCAAAGGTCACCACTTGATGAAAGTTCATTGGACTATTGCATTTTGTTATTACTATAGCTCATATTGTCGTTAATTTTTACAGGGGCCTCCATTAGCAGCTTCCAGCCAGAGTTTATCAGCTTCAACAAAACGTAAAAAAGGTGAAAAGAACAAGAGAAGCAATCATCTCCGCACCATGGGGGAATTATTGGTGCTTCCATTTTTGTCTAAATTTCCCATTCCTTCCAGTTCCAATTGGTCTCAAGACAGCATCCTGAATGAGTGAGTTTCTGTAAATGGTTCATGTGTGTATATATTAGATGATTGATTTTGCTTTTTTTTTTTTAAAGATACTTTCAATTGCTCAAGTATTGTTTTTATCAAATCTTATTATTGCTGTGACATGAACATTGGCAGTTACTTTGGCGTTCTGATGGCATATGGTGGCTTACAAGATGTAAGGACATCTTACCATTTTTTCATCAACTGGACAATTTCTGGATTTGGATTCACAACAGCAAATTGAATTTCTGCCTTTGCTTATACAGTTTCTGAGGGAGCAAGAACCTCATTACATAACAAGTCTGGTTCAAATGCGGATTCTGCCATTGTATACTTCTGCCATGTGCCTGCCATATTTGGTTGCAAGTGCAAACTGGGTACTTGGAGAACTAGGTTCCTGTCTACCAGAAGTAAGAATTTCTTAATCATACTATCGTAAGCATTTACAATTTACAAATATATTGTAGATGTATTGGAAAAAAAAAAAACAAGTATATTGTAGCTTTATGCTTTCTTGTGACTTATGTGATAATAATTTTCAATAAATTTTGGATAATCCCTAATTAGTTTCTATGTTATTCCAGGAGATGAGTGCTGATGTATATTCTCAATTGCTCAAGGCATTGGTCATGCCAGATAAGCAAGATCTATCTTGCTATCCTGTGCGGGTTTCTGCTGCAGGGGCAATCATTACACTCATTGATGTGATTTTCTAGATCCCTGTTTCATTGTGGGCCATGAGCGTGTAATATCATTCTTATTTGTCACACAACTATCTCTTCTTTTCAGAATGACTACATGCCACCTGATTGGCTGCCTCTTCTCCAAGTAGTAATTGGCAATATTGGAAGTGATGATAGTGAGAGCTCCATCTTATATCAGCTTCTTAGTTCTGTGATTGAAGCTGGAGATGAGAAAATTGCAATTCATATCTCATTTCTTGTCTCATCTCTAGTTGGTGCAGTCTCAAAATGCATAATCCCCAATCTGGAGCCTTGGCCTCAGGTATTTACTTGTCATTATTTCTTTGTTGTTGGTTGATAATAACTTCTACTTGTTATTTCTCGAGTAATTACTATATCAATTAATTGAAAGCATATTAATATAAAATATTTAAATCTGAAGATGCCAACAACAATTAGTGGTAATGACTACTATGTTTACTCTGAGTATCTCTCTACAACAGGTGGTAGTACGTGCATTTGCAACACTGGCAGTGATGGCTCGGACTTGGGAAAGCTTTGAGCCTGAAGAGTTAAAATCAGATTCCAACATGTCTCCTGAAAAATGGGCTTCTGGTCAGGCTACAATTTGTGGAGCCTTTGCTGAACTCTTGCAGCAGGCTTGGCTTGCACCTCTATGCACAGTGGTTAGTTTAGGTTCCTTCCAAAATTGGATTTGGCTTTTATTTTTCTAGGTTAATGCTCCAAACCTGAGATGACTGTGGATATCACTTAATGTTGCCAGGACTTCCTCAAATATTTTCATGCATGTCTTACAAGGTTCATTTGTGCTTTGCCTGATGCACTATCTCAAATGTAGAGTTTTTATAACTTTTAATATGATATGTTATGAACTGATAATTGTTTGAGGTCCGCTTTATTGATGCTGTCATCGTTAATATGTTTCTGATGGATGATCTTTTAATAGACAGAGCATCTTAGCCAGCTGGTTTTTCTGTTGTCATATTTTTAGTGCTGCCTTTTGTCTTAATAATTTGATGGAAAGGTGAAGCATCAATTCCAGGTATAATTGGATTGGCAAAAACATTGTGGCAGTAATTTGGGGGAACCCTAGACGAACTCTTTAATGTGTCATCATAATGTATGGGGATGTCTCCATGTATTTATATTAGAGCAGATGAACTTTAGTTCAGTTCACTGACTTACATTGAGCTCATGCACACTATATTGGACTGAATAAGATTGATCGACTTTCTCTAAGTCAGTGTATTCACATTATGTAGCTTAAATGTTAAACTTTCAGGATATTGGTAACCTTGCTTCCTTATCTTTATCTCGACAGCTACTTGGAAGTCCGTGTTATGTATTCTTTTAGGCTGTTGATTATTATGAGCTGTTTTTTAAGGCTGTGCTATTCTGAATGAAAATTAGGCATATCATTTATTGTCAATTACTGTATATTATCAATTTATCATGAACCAATGCATTTTGACATCAACTAAGGTATGGAAGGATGAATATCTTATTTTTCTCCCTTTTCCTTAATATACCAATATTTCAACTCTTCATAACCATGATCCTCATCTAATCTGTGGCTTTCTTTTCTGCTCCAGTAGTATTATCTCCGGTCCTAAATATAAGACATAGTTGACTTTTTTTATAAAGATTAAGGAAGCTAAATAAATTGCTTTAAAGTGTTTATATTTATCATTTTTCTTCAAACTAATTTGTGTCACCTATAAACTAATATATAATCCAATGACACCATATATATTATGATTAAGTCGTTTATTTAGTTTCCTTAATATCTCTTAAAAAAGTCAACTATGTCTTATATTAAGGACCGGAGGGAGTATCTGCTATGCATTAAATTTATTTGTGCTAATTAGACTTCTCTATTGTTGTCTGATGATGGAAGCCTTTCCTTGATCGAATATTCTGTATCATATTTTAACATTCTTTATCTTCCCTTAAAAAAATGGCTTGTCATGTTTGAATCTAAAAAGGATCAACAAGGGCAGCGTTCTACCCCTTCATCATGCATAGAAGACCTGTCATCATTGCTCCGATTCATTATGCTATCTATTACTGGAGATCGCATGATTCAAGAACTTAAAGTAATGGAGTTGCTGTCAGTTTGGGCTGATTTGGTTGCAGAATGGCATGCTTGGGAAGAATCAGAGGATTTATCAATTTTTGATTGCATTAAGGAAGTTATAAATCTAGATCGGAAGTATGGGCTGACAAACTTTCTTGTGAAACAGATGCCACCCCCTCCAGCTCCTCCTGTACCTGAACGTTCAGTTATAGAGAGCATTTCTGCTTTCATTAGTGAGGCTATTTTGCAATATCCTTCTGCAACATGGAGAGCTTGCTCTTGTGTTCACTTATTATTACATTGTCCAACCTACACACTTGAAACTGAAGGTATAAAGCAGTCATTGGCTGTTATTTTTAGTCAGGCAGCCTTCACTCGCTTTGGGGAAGTTCAAAGCAAGCCATGCTCATTGTGGAAACCTTTATTGCTTGCAATTTCCTCATGCTACTTGTGTTATCCTGATACTGTGGAGGGTATTCTGGAGAAGGGTGAAGAAGGAGGCGTTGCAATCTGGGCATCTGCTTTGTGTCATGTATCCAATAGCTCTTTTGAGGCTGGTCTGACTGCTGAATCTGATATGAAGTTAATTGGTAAGTAATTTGATCAATTTATTTGCTTTAACAGAGCGGTATCATAAATGTCCTACGACTCCATTGTATTGCTTCTGTTTGTAGTTTGTGCTCCTCATCCTGCCTAAATCATTCTATATGAAAGTTTAGTTGGGAGCCAAAAAAGTATAACTTGTTGGATAAGATATACTTGAAACAGAAGGCAATGCAAGGCAATAACAGAACGGAGTAACAAAAACCTTAGAAGATTTGTAAATGTTAAAGAATTCTTCCATCTCTTTGCTTATCTTTTATTGTAAATCCACCTAAAATATCATGCATAGAACACCAACGAGAAGCCATGCACCCAACTCTATCTCATAACTTATGTAAAGGAAAAGATGTGACCTCAAAGGTATTTAATAGTAATTAGTTCTACTGTGAACTCACGTCTATTTGCATCGACTTTGCGATTTTTCTTTTTGGGAATTCTGAGATGAGGATGCTGCTGAATTTTGTTTGACATGTATTTATGTTCTTGGTGAATGTTAGTGATGACGCTGGCCAAGTTGATTGAGCAACTTTTGAGACAAGGGAAGTCAGGCGCTGTTTCTTTGCAGGATTGCTTTATTTCACTGTTGGATGTATCTGTGCGATTGAAAGAAGTGCAGGAAGGGAAAGGAGAGGAAGAAGAAGCTGAAGAATCTGAAAATGGTGAGGGTGATGAGGGCAGTGACAGTGACTCTGAAGATGATGATGATGAGGTTTGCTTTTCTAGTTTCATCATTTATATATCTCATCTTTTATAAGTATTGTGCACAGCACATCAGCATATTCTGAGGTTGGGGCCTCCTACTGTTTTTTCCCGTGTACGTGTGTGTGACCAACTAGGGCCTTTACTTAGAAGTATATAATTCTAGTGAAACTTGAAAGCGTCACCTAGATCCTTGCATTAATACAAAAATGTTGCGAATTGGGGTAGGTATCAGCTAGAAATGAAACTAGGAAAGCAATGAACAAGGTGTGGTTTCAAGCTTTTGAGGAGTTCTAATAAGATTTAGGGACAAAGAATGGTGAATAAGGAAATGAAACCAAGAGATCTGGGCCTGTAAGAAGTTTTGAAGAAGGAAGAGTTTTTATTACAAATGAAGATATAGATGGGAGTGCTACTTTTTTAAGCTTTTCAATGATGGATTGGGCCATGTGCAGTGTTTGCTTTTGTTTTCTTATTTACTCTTTCTTGCTTGATTTAGGACTCTGAGGCTGAGGAATATGAAGAAACAGAAGAAGAATTTCTCAATAGGTATGCTAAAGCTGCTGAGGCACTGGAAAATAGTTCAATCATTGAAGAGGGAGATGTGGAAGATCAAGAACCGGAGACAGAATTAGGTAAGGCTTAAATATGCACCGAAATATGTTTTTATTCGGTTTCAGCATAATCGTAATTACCTTGAATTGATTTATTTGAATCAAAATATTCTGTCAAAAAAAATTAACAAATATGATGTATGCTTAACAGTTGCTTTCGGGAAGTGATGAAGTTGACAAAATGACATGTTATGTAGTATACTTATGTATGGGATTTTATGTTCATGATTTTAGATGAAAAATATGTTTCAAACCATCTGCCGCTGTGTTGGTGGACATACAGGTCGCTTGATAGACATTGACGAGCAAAAAGTTGTGTTGTCCTTGATAGACAAATATTATCATGTGCTCATAAACGGACAAGTTCTACCCCCGCATCTCGTGGTGAAGTTTGTGAATGCTTTTCCTAAGCATGGTTCGTATTTCCGGCAATCCAGATAAGTATGTTGTGATTTCAAATCTTCAATGGTGCGTGTTCATCATAACTTCCGTATGGAAAACCGCTATTTCAAAATGTGTGCAAATCCAAAGAAAAACTAAATCACAACTAGTTTCAGGTTTTTTCATTTATTTGTAGATGATCTTAACATTTTGGGCCCCGATGTTATTTATTGTTGATAGGGTTAAGACATCATGTCATGAGAAGTGTAATATATGTATTTTAGAACATTTTTTCCCTTCTACTCTGCCTTTTTATGATTATCTTTTACGGTTTGTTTAATTTTGTTCCCATTTTTCATTTGTAATAACTATTTTGTAAACTAATTTTAAAAATTATTTTTCATAATAAAACAAAATAAAAATTACTAAATTAATGGGTTAAATGACCCATTTTTCACTCACAACAAATCCTAAAAAAAACAATATTTCAAACCATCAGTCCAATCTCCTGAATTAATTGTAGCAAAATAAATTAATAAATGGATTAAATGACCTAATCCACTGGGTTAAATCTATTTTACCAACACTAACTAGAATAGATGAGTGAAAAGTGCATAAAAAAAGAATAGATGTGAAAATATGCCTTGTCGACATTCAGAGAAAATTCATAAACCGGGTCTTCTGGTTGGCGAAATTTCGAAGGTGCTGAGATAAAATCTAAGGAATAAGATGTCTTATGTTGGATCCATTTAGGATATATCGATGTCATCACAAAATTTGCCTCTAGCATGTCAGTTGCTTAATAGTTGTGTTAATCACCTTCTGAATGCAGGCATGTGCTTGTGTGAATGAAGTTCTAAATTACTAACGTATTTGGACTCTGGTGAACCCTTCAAAGTGTAATGTTGAGGGTCTTGAGTTCAAAATGATTCTCTAAAGTCATTTCAGAAGCATGTCAATATCCGGCCGGCCGTCCATCGTCAAAACCCAACTAATTGGCCTTTGGATAACTCTACCAGCACTCGATCCCTAATGCCACAAATTTCCTCCTGAAATGCAATAACTCTATAACCTTGTAAGTTTCCAAAAAATTCACATATATTTGTAATAATAAAAAGCGATGTACATATAACTGGAACGAGTCTATATATTTTATATGAAGCCCAGGATGATTTACATGAAACTCAGCACGAGCGGGAATGTTTACAGCTTGTGATCAATGCAAATCCTTGAACTTTTTTCAATCAGCATGCAGCTTCTTATACTTTTTATGTTAAATTGATTTATCAACAGCGTTCAAGTTGGCTCACCGTAGAAAAAGGTACAATTGACCCGCACATAATAATGGAGGCCATATATGTCAGTACGAACACACCACAATCATGGCTGCAGCACAGATAGAGAGACAATTTCATTAAAACATTATAAAGCAATAAATAACAAGACCAATAGTCAGCTAATAAATAAAGACAATATGAAACTTGCCCCAATCAATATTGCAGTCAGTGTGTGCGTGGGCGAAAAATCTAAACGTGACAATACCCATTTACTTGCTGAGGAATATCCTTTGGATAAATAAAATCCCACGACTGTGAATCCTCATAACCAAGAACAGTGGCACAAATCCGACGCAGCCAATTTCCCTGGGTAAAAATTATTAAGATCCAATTCAACACATGATTTGGAAAGGTATAAACCAAAAAGTATTATATCAAATATACAATAGTTTCTGTGAGAGTTCGTACCACATTCACTGCATCTCTTTTGTGCCTCGCACTATTCATGGAATCATAAACAACCACTTTTTGCTTAAGACAGTCAGCAACGGCCAATATGTAATGGCGGTTTATCACACACGGTAAAAATAACTGCCACACGAAATTCCACTAACTGAGACGTCACACACACGTGAATGTTGTCTATGGATAGAAAATTAAACGAAATGATAGTAAAACCATGCACATTAAATGCCTTATTTACATGACAACCAATAACAAACCTACTCGATTGTGGTGACCCTTCATCAATTTTTTCACCCAACGGAGGTCATCTCTATCATTCAAAGCTATAACCTGTAATCCATGGAACTATTTTGGTCACAATTTTCTAATATTATTCACATAGTAACAAGGGCTTAAGAACCAGTACCCCAGCATAAGGAGAGATAATAAAATCAGTGTATTCCTTATCAGGGTAGCAGCGAGCCCATTTCATCAGTATTTCTCCATAACAATGAACAACCTGAGTACAAAGCTTAAAAAAGATTATGAAACTAGTTTGCCAATAAGTTAAACATTTTTTTGTCATAATAGCTGCGTTCCATAACGTGATAACCATACTTGTATGAATAAAGAACAAGTTACCACGAACATTATTGTTTAGCCATGATTTACACAAATCCCGATGACCTTTGTAAACAAGGCATTGAATATCCATGGCCAACAAATCAGAGTCTTGCATTGAAGTAGCACCAAATCTGCAATGTCATAAAATGAGATAGGGATACGAATGATATCAAATAGATAAATGGTAACAGAAATTCATACATTATATTATCACCCTCAGTTGTACTAAATGAATGACATCTCCACCTTTCCACCACTTCAGATTCCTCTTGGTTTAATCTGTATGTAATGTGTCTTCGCACATCCTTTCATTCAAAACCATAAAAAGTTAGCATGTAAGTAACAAGTATTTACGCAAAAAGTTGTCTTCAATATAAACCTTTGAAATAAACCTAAAAATTGTGATTACCTCAACATCCAACCGTGAAGTGAATGTTTGGGTCCGATCTGATTTTTCCTGTGCACGTTTTGACCTTAAATTGTACCCTGTTGAAGGTTGAAATGGAGATTTTTGAATATGGCTAGACCGGGAAGCATGTCTTCTTGACTTGTTCCTTCGAACATACACACTTTTTGGTGCTTTCATCTTGTCTGACTCTGCCATAACAGCGGAAACAATAGATGTACTGCTGGCCTTGTCAACTCTCGGGCATCTAATTTCCCTATCTTTTGTTTTATTCCCTAATTGAGCTTTCATCTGTTCCAATCTACGGAATTTTTCTGTTCGTTCTACTATCCTATCATACTTCTCATTGCTTATCCTATCAAGATGAACAATGCCATAATTAACATTCTCAGCACAAGTTCCCATCTCAGAATTGCCAACAAAATCAGTTTTGGTCAATCCAGTATCAGTTTTATTGCTAAGGACATTTTTGTAACCAGGCGCAATTTTATCATGTTTGGATATTAGAGAAATAGTAATACAGAATATAAGTAATGAGAATAAATAATGAATATAATGCAAAATTTAAAGAATCAACAAGACTTGACCAGGTCTTATGGTTGGGCTTAAAATTTCAGTCCATCAGTCCAAATGTTAGGCCTGGACTTAAGGTCCACCGAGTTGGGCCAACTTCAGCTATCCTAGTCCACAAAGGGCTTCAACAGTCTAACTTCAATATCCATCCGACTATAGTTAATCCTTGAAAATTCAACCTCCACACCAATTGAGAAACTTAATTGCAAATTCAGCGACAAATTCAATGGATTTAAAGGAATAACAATTGGAGAAAAATTTGCATCCATGTTTTTAACTATTGACTTGGCTCTATAGTCAACTTGATTCCAAAACACCAAACTTACCCAGTAAAGTTCTTAGCAGATTGTTTGCGTTATATGCATAAAGGCACAATCTTGTAAAATAGGAAGAATGGACTACAGCAAAGAAAAATAACAGGAGAAAATTTCGCAGCCTATGCTTTTGATGAGGCGGATAAATTCAACATTGACCAGCGTTACTAATCAGTTGAGAAGCTTCAGAAAAAAAAGTTTTTTTTTTTTCCTTTGTTTTTTTGGGATGCATATGCTCCCTTCAACTTAGAGTCATTTGCGAACACCTTTTCGGCTATCAACCAGTTCAAAAGTATCTATTTTTCCATTTACGAAGTTACCAGGAATGTTTTCTGCTATTTCAAGTTTCGCCATTTGTTGTTTTTCAAGAGTGCCCCGTGACAGAGAAGAGAGTCTAGGGGAGCATCTCTATTAGCAGGGAGCATTTGTTGTTTTAAGAGGTTACTAGATGTTTGCAAAGACTGGAGGTTGAGGCATTTTCTATTATTCCCAATAAAAAAATATTAGTAACCCACGATGAGTCCGTCACTACCACCAAGTCCAGACCTAACCATGCCGCTTCTCACTGACAGCTCAAATATATGCCTAATTTTTACCACGCACATGCTGAATTAAGCCATCGCATGAAGCAAAAGGACGGTAAAAAAAAAAAGCCATACTTCCCGAAACCAGGTATCAGGAAGCGTACAAGGAAGTTGAATCAGAAGAAACAACATGCCGAGGGAGGAGAAGATAAAATAGGTGTCTAGCGAAACAAACCTTTTAGGTCTCAGTGATAAACGTGAAAAGAGAGTGTGAAATTTTGACGAGGAAGAAAAGCATTCCAAGGATCTTCGATTTGCAAGCTTGGAGACAAAGATCACCGCGAGCAGCAAAGAAAAGAAGAATCAAACCCTACCGTCGACGTGAATTCTCTCGTTTCGTAGCTACTAACGCTGGGAGTAAGGAGCAATGGTTGGAATTCGGGAATCATCCGAGCCTTGGATTTGAAACAGCCAACAGGACCTCACAGTCAAACACCACTACCTGCCGCTCGCGGGCAGCGCCAAATGTCAATTGCTATTCATCCCCGCGCCGGGGCTTGAAGAAGTGACCTAACGTCGTTTTCATCCAAATGTACGGCACAAGGACGTTTTCGGTAACTCACATGACCGAATGAAACTTCTCTTAATTTTAAATAAAATCTATAACTGAAAAAAAAACAAAAACAAAAAACAAAAGCATGTGGTATAGTATAAGCTATATCTTGTCGTATGTATACAGAGCAATTCTATTAACTGCATTCATATGCAGAGAGCTCGCCGACCGTCTCGGGGTCACCTTCTGTCAGGCAATTGACCGGAGGGATGGTCAAGGTCTCCTGCGTGCCATAAGCGTTCCAGCAATAAGGATCATCCACCAGTTCCCCTTCGTGAGGAAAAAGCTCAACTTCAGAGAGCGTTATGTTTGTGCAGGCTACAGTGTCACTGCAGGCAAAGTGTATAGGAGGGGTTCTTACATCGTAAGTGCCCTTTATGTTCCTGAACGTCACATCTCTTACGTGCACCGCTGAAGTCTGGTTCAGACATCCCTTCGACGTGCAGTAATACTGGTCTATTATGATGCAGTTCCTCACGTTTTCCATTTGGATGTTATCAAATTCTAATCCTGACACTGACCCCATCCCACCTTGCCATGTCTTGATCCTCACCCCGTTGTCTGATTCTTTTATGATCGCGTTCCGAACCGTTAAATTCGACACGCACGCCTGTGAATTGTGTACCCCAAGGCTTCCAATGCTGCTCAAAAATTAAACACATCAATCAGCTCACTGAGAACCTTTTGAAGTTTATACTTTATCATTGCTTTTCCAAGCCCAACTTTTCCATCCAATAATTACTAATTAGCCCCAGCTAGAAGCAAAGACCTCATTCTTTCCTTCCAAAACTGTTTTCTTCTATCATAGTATATGAAACAAGTACTTAAAAGCAGAGACTTGATACTGCAGTTAAGGTGCATCAATTAATGCTTTCATGATTAATCGGTACTGGACAACGATGTTCAACTTAAATTTAGGAGGAGCTATGTACCTAATGCCGTGGCTAGGACCACAAGTTACACCCTCTATGTCCACATTCGAGCATCCGGGTCCAATTGAAATGCAATCATCACCTGCTCAGATCATGGGCATGTTTCTTTTAAATTACACACCTTCTAAGTCTAACAGACATAAAAAGTGTAATAATTAAACTTTCATACTGTTATAAGATGCCGAAGTCATTAACCTTTACCATTGCTTATGATCGAGTTGTATATACCAACGGACTTGGTGCTCCCGAGGTGAATTCCATCGGTATTTGGGCTGAGTTTCGGCGAAGAGATGGACAACTTGTCTACCAGTACTCCTTCGCAGCCATCGAACTTCATATGAAACTCAGGACTGTTTTGAATTGTGAGTCCACTCACCTCCAGGTTTGAGCTCATGTAGAATTGTATCATCTACAAACAAGAGTTGAGAATCAATAATTAACATACAAAACATCTATAATATAACCTTGAGTTGAATTTTAACTTGTTTACTTACTGTAGGGCTATTACATGGTCCTCGCACCGGGTCTCCATCGGGACTCTGAAATTGAAATGCCATGTCACTTACAATAAGAATTAGTTCATTCAACATCAAATATAATTCAGCAAGAAACGATTGATGATGAAGAGTTTATAATAATGGGTCAAATCAAAGAATTTATGAATGGTTAAAACGGTTACCCTGTGAGGTTTGCAGGGGAGATCCCACCATTGCTCCCCATTGCCTTCTATAGTTCCAGTCCCATTCAAAGTCATTTGGTCAAGTCTGTAAAACACAAGCCACTGATTGCGTCTATCTGCTTCTGGCCACGAATCTGGTCCATCTGGTGCCATCAGAGTACCATCCACCTGTTAGCAATCAATCCTTTTGGTTAGTGAACTACATGGAAGGATAGAATCTAGTTCCACGAATTCTTAAAAAGAAACTCATGTCATGTGAAAGTAAGCAATAATTTAACAGGCATAATTACTTGAAATACTAGCCCTGGTTTGCAGGGGCCTGAAAAGATAGTTGAAGTGATTTTAAAACAGTAATCAGAGGGAGCTAAGATAACTCCTGACTCCACGGCACAAGCTGCTTTCCATGCTTCTCTAAATGCTTGTGTGTCATCAGCTGAACCATCTCCAACTGCCCCAAAGGATCTTACATCAAAAATACCGTCTGAAGTGGAATTTCCAGGATCATTTGGGTATGGATCAGAAGGAACAGTAGGAGAAATTGAAGGAGGTGGAGGCTGATCCTCTGGCTCTGAAACATGTACTTCCTTCTGCTTCCTGTGATGGTGGCTTCTTCCTTCAACATATCCCAAATTATGGAAGGAAAGCATCACAATAATGCACATGAATAAAAAACCACGAATGAGATCCATAAGGAGCCTAGTCTGTGAATTTTGTCACTGAACGGCTGAGCCAACGTCTCTGTGTCAATATGGAACCACAAAAATGCTCCTTGTAAGGTTGTCTTTAAGTTGTGTACGGACAGAAACTCCAGCTTCAGAAGGTTTTGTGTCAAATACAAATGATGGAGATCAACTAAGAGAGAAGAATGACAAAGCTAGGTGTAACTCCCAAAGGCTTTAAAACAAATAAGCGTGGCAAGGACCTTACCAATCAGACATTCTTATTTATATTCAGAGCATAAATTAAATAGATGGCTCAGAATCATTTCTCAAGCACAAGGTTGACACGTGTCAAGTCCTAGTAAAGAGTTTTTGTGCCTTGTCAGAAATAAATCAGGTACATGTGAAACTACTATTATATTCCCAATCAATACTATAACAATCCTTAATATAAAAGTTAGTTAATTAATTTAGGTAGATTAAAGAAATTAATTATATTAGTTATTTGTAATATATTGATTATTTTCCTAAAATTCTTTTTTCCATCATATTTACTCTTGGATAAAAACCCCTTAATATGTGCATTCAATAGCATAATTTAGGGGGCAAATTATAAAATTGAGGGAAAAAATTAATTGGGTTTTATATTTAAGATTTAATCTAACCCTCAATAGCTCTGATGTTAAAAGACTAGAGATTGTATAAACATATAATCACTAGCTAAACTCCATGCAACAGAGGATTGTCAATTAATTGATACATGTGCATTAATGAATTTATATTTATAATTACGTGATATGAATAAAATATTTTTTGGCGCTCAAGAAAACGATTGAAAGGTTTTGAAGGTCCCTGTTGGACATTAATGTTTTGAAGCTGAATGTGGCAGAGTTTCTTTGTTCTTCAATTGCATTTTCCTGATAAGCTTATTTCTTCAATCTAACTATTTAGGGGCTGTTTGAGCTGGCGTCTAAAAAATACGCTCAAGTAAGTCAAAACTAAACTTCTTTCATATATTTACCTCATATATTGTAAATCACGTTGAAAAAACAGTTTTCACCACTAATCCAAATAAACACTTAATAGACTTTGATCCACCATATCTCATCGCTCTATCTCATACCTGTCCTCTAATCAGACGCCAATTAGCGCAAGTCATATTCGTGCCCTCTCAAAATATTTTCTCTTGTGTGTTTGTGAACGTTCAGAAAGTGCTCTCTGAGCAATTTTCAGCTCTTCAGCTTCTGCAAGGCTCCGCTTTCCAAGAATACCACGCTGAAACCTCGGTACCTGGTTTCATTTGTTGTCGTTTTCTTTATCTTTTGGGGCCAAATTGTCCCTTTCTTTTCTTTTTTTTCCCCAGTTAATTTCTATATTCTAAAATAATGGCGTTGCCGAAAGAAATTATTGTGGACATCGAGTAACTATGAACATTATGACACTTCGGCGAGCTTGCATCCCATGAATTAGTTGAAGATGACTAATCTCTTGGTTTCGTATTGGTTCATGTGTCTTGTGACTAACTACTGAAAAGATCAGTTGGTTCCTATGGATTTAAAAATAAATAAAAATTGACGACTGTCTCGAACTGAGACGAATTATATGTATTAGCGACTTGGCGTGGACATAAAAAAAAGGGCAGAGGAAGCAGCGCAGCCACATAGATATAACAATATTTTTCCAATAATGAAGAAAACGAACAGTTGAAAATTATCGGTGTTTATGGAATCTTTTTGCCCAGTTAAGCGCCATCTAACTCGGTGGTTTCACCTGAGAAAGACTTGCCGACAAATGAAGCTTCTGAAAAAAGATACTACATGTGTGCCGTTACAGACAATCCCAGTAAGACAGAAAAAAATCAACTTTTTTAATGAGATGGATCGCAACCAACTTCTATATATATATATATATATTAATTTGTTCATAGCTTACATGGCGATTGGGGAATATTCTATGATTGAAGGCAATTCATGAACCACACATCATATACTCCCACTAATTTATTATTTGTCGGGGTTCATTTCCGACCTCTGGCTCATGGGAAGTCATCACAAGTACAGAGACAGAGGAAGGGGGAGAGTGATAATTCATTAAATAGTTTGGGAAATGTGTGGCTGACGATGGAGATGAATATGTATAAATAAAAAAAGAGGTGTGAATATAGGTGAATAATGTGGTTGTGATGCAAAAGCAAAGTGATCTCGTGACTCTTTCTTGTTGTTTAGCTCTCTGTGGCCATCAAAGCAGGGAGCGCATATTAAGAGGCAGACAAAAGAATAATAACACACATTCACGGGCGCAATCTAAACTGTTCCATTAATTGCAAACATCAACTAAATACTTGAGGGAGACCCTCTTGCTTTGCATGTCGTACATGATATTATTTAATTCTCCCTTTACCACTAAACTAACCCCATCATTTCTGCATTATTCTACGTCACCATTCAAAGCAAGTAAAGAAATTGAAAAGCCCTCATCTATCAGCATCTACTTCTGTAAAATAGGGCTGTGAGAAGGCTTTTGTAATTGGGAAGGCATGCAGGTGTTCTCTCTACGTACCTGTCACGTGTGTATTCTCACGTACGGTCGAGAGTTTTAACTTTTAAGAAATCGCAATCGTAAATTTAACACGAGTTGGTGAAGATTTTTGGAAGGATCCTATGGATCAGTTAAAACGAGAGATAGTAAGTTGTTGTTTTAATTTTAATTAACACCCATCGCATGCATGTCAGGCCTAATTCCTCATTTTCAAAACTGGTTCCTATAAAATTTAGAAAACCCAGTGATCTTAAGCAAATGTGCAATGGCTGCTGTGTAAACTTTCTTGCCGACCACGCATCATGTTGGATTTGGGATTTCATTTCTTGCAGCGCAACATCGGTCAGCGGCCTTATTGGATGGTCTGCTCTCCAAAACAATATTATTGGATGCATAAAAATAAAAGTTTTATTTCCTCTAGACTTTGTCGTTTAAAGTTGTGTTTGGGATCATTTAATTTTAGAGAATAAGTTCTTATTACTACGCAAGCCGAAATAAAACTCCTCTCACATATTTATCTTATATACCGTAAATCACGATTTATAAGTACTTATTGGTTTGAAATAGCTTATTTTTTAATAATAAGTGCTTATAAATCGTGATTCACGGTATACGAGATAAGTATATGAAAGAAATTTTATCTTAACTTATGTAATAAGAACTTATTATCTAAATATAAGCCCAACCAAACTCTGATACTCTTTGGCGTTTTCTTCCCACTTACGAGAGAGAATAGACTGATTCTGTTGGATGCGATGGCAGCATTTGTGGTTTTCAATCAGGACACGTGGCATGTGCTTACTTGCACGCTTTTCACCCGCCAAGTTGCTGGCTTATGATTTATCACTTTATGGCATCACGATGGATCGAGTCGGTTCGGAAACTTGGTTGCATCGCGGTTCCAAGACTCTATTGTCACGATCTTATCAAAAAGAGAAAAAGACAATATTATTATCACATGCAGCCCTAAGCTGATTTAGCTGCAGCCAAAGGCAGTCCCTTTTTCTCTGTCTGAGCTCATAAGAAGCAGAAAAAGGAAGATGGAGGGACACGTGGAAGCTGGGGTTTCACGGGCTGGTGTTTCTTACGTGTCACGGGGCATGGAAATAAGGATTAAATAGTAGTTAATTGGATTATTAAATATTGATTGTTGGCTAATAGCTTTGTTTTAGGTTTCTAGTGGCTGTTTTCATAAGATATAGATGTGGACAGCATATGAAGTTGAGTTAGCATTCTTGGGGTCACATTTCAAGATATTGCCAAAAACCCATTAATTTAAGCAAAATGTTATTTAATTTGTCTTGTCATGTAATCTATCAGGATAATTAATTGCTCCCTCATCCATCCCTGTGTAAGAGCATTTTAACAGATCGTGAGATTTTAAAAAACAGTTAAAAATATTTAAATATAATAATTATATAAAAAATTTAATTTTTTTTTTTTAGAAATGTTCTTATTTATGAATGGGTGAAAGAGAATAATAATAAAGAAATGATGAAAGAGAATGTATGTAATATAATGATTAATTGAGATCAAAATAAAAAAAATACATTTATTATTGATACAAACCTAAAAAAGAATCTTACACTAAATCCATTGAAAAGAAAAAGTTCTTACGCAGAGAGACCGAGGGAGTATATATAATTAAATGGAACCACCAGGAGGATAAAACAAGGTAGGTATTGCCGATGGACCATTCTGATGAGGAAACGTCGCTGCCTGTCGGATGTTTCAAGTTCACCACGTACCGACTATGCCATATTCCAAAGTATATCCTGCCTCATTTAGAATGTGTTTAAAGCGATAATAACCTCAGAAAAGCTAAAAGTTTAGGTAAATTGGGTTTAAAAATTTGATAGAACCATTTAATATGCTTGCCCCTTTAGTTTGTAGTATAAGCCCAAGTACAAGACTTGATGTGTTTCTTCATGATTCAAGTTGTTTGCCACAGTATTAATTTTTAGCCTAAAAAGGGAAGTTCAAGACCAACTCGAATAAAGAAGCTTTAAATGAAGCTCATTTCATACTAGCCAGCATAGTTGTGTATTGATTGATTTAAAAGTGAATCAAAGTCTGAAACGTACACTAACTAAGACAAAAACACCTGCTTGATTCTTCCTCTGAAGGAGAAAAAGAGCACCAGATTTTCGAATGGCAATGAAGATCGAAAGGAAATATGGTTTACTTAGTAAATTAGTAAAGTAAATAAATAGATCAACGGTAGGATAACAGCAATGAGATGAACGTCTAAGATTTTTCCCCTCATTATTGGAATGGTGGTGCTCATGATGGGTGATGAGTGGGGACCTGAACCCAGAACCAGAAAGCTTGCATGTGCATTCCAAGTGAGCAATGCGTTGCCACATCAGCAAATTATAACCGTTTTTGTGCTTGGAGCCGAAAATCTAAACAATACACACTTTTAAGTCAGGGATTAATATCAATAACTGATAACTAATCAGTAACTTTGTCATACCGATGGATATAAAATTTAGTATATTTACCGACATTCATGTTTCATAACGGAAAATATAGAGCGATGTTTCGCCGCGGGTACTGGTTTTTAACTTTACAAGTTTGATAACATTTATTATTTTTATATATATATATATATTGGGCTTTCCAACTATAGGTGATGTTGTCCTCAAAGATTTGAAGTTGAAGGCAGAGGCACTAAATGCACTAAAATTACCAGTTACTGTCAAAGCTGGCTTTGTTGGCATGGCACCATTACTCTGAAAGTAGTGTTTGTTATTATTGGTTGTCTGCCTCTGGTTATCGGGTCATTGCTTC
Source organism: Inga oerstediana (assembly GCA_963210345.1). Classification (NCBI taxonomy): domain Eukaryota; kingdom Viridiplantae; phylum Streptophyta; class Magnoliopsida; order Fabales; family Fabaceae; genus Inga; species Inga oerstediana. Next base: position 573,454 of record OY723410.1, read on the forward strand.
AGAATCGTGGGTAATATGCATAACTAAATACATCTCTTTGTCTCCCGCCACTTGGGCTCGATCCCTGGGAAGTCCCTCCCAAGGGGCGCCCCGGATTAGTCTGCATCTTCGGGTGTGTGAGATACCGGGGGAAGAAATTCAAAAAAAAAAAAAAAAATACATCTCTTTGTTCGTCATAATTGAAATTATTTGAAAGGGCATACTTTCATGATTAGTAGCGTGCATACAAATAAACTGTAGCTAGATCTACTGCATACACGTAAGATTATATACCAAGCATCATTTAACGGCATATATGTACCTTTTATGTGCAATCTTCTATTTTATCTTTAGATCTGTCTTTTCCAGTTCCATCTGGATTTGTATCATGTGCTTTGTGGCTGAATTTTTGTTACTTCTTCACTTGAATTCATTTGCTGATATGATGAAGGTTCCTTGGAAAAGTTTGAGCAAAGCACCTGTGGTTGTTTTGATTGATCGTATGTTTGTTCTTGCTAATCCTGCTCTTGATGAACGGACAATAAAGATGCTGCTAATATTTTATGTTTTATTTGTTAACTATTATATATTTGCGTCTTTGTTACTTAGTTGAGCTTGCTTTGTTACAGGAGGAGGATTTGGAAAAACTTTTCCAAGCCAAGCCCCAGGCTCCAGCAGATTATGGTGAGATTCATGCAAATTTGGCTTGTATATCTTCCTTTTGTTTTTGTTCATTTAGAGGTGGTATATATATATATGGATATTTAATTTATTATTGTTTAGTTGGTTGTGTTACTTATGAGATATATATATATATATATATATATTTTTCTCCCACAGGAAGCAGAGTCAGCTACGCTTGATGCAATATCTAAGTCAGAGGTCAGAAATGTATGTGTTGGCTTCTTCTGTTTGATATCGGTGTTTAGGAGAGGATTTGATCTAATGGAACCATTTTTTAACAGATGTAATGTACTGGGCAGAATCCAACTTACTAGATAAACAAGAGAACAACACGAATTCAGGACAGGAGTGGTTTGGTTGTATTAATGTACTAATAGTCCTGTTTAGTTCATTTGATTAGAGTTGGAATAACAAGTGAAAGTTCCAATCTTTGTACTTGTATGGTGCAGTTATGTCAGCAAGAAAGATTTATTAAGAAGTAATTCTAGAGAAAGAAATCATGTTGGTATTGGACCATTAGTTGATGAGTGTTAAATGAAAGATTACATGAATGATCTGGTGCGATATTTGGATGGTGCAAATGGGGGTCCGAATTTGGATAGAACATAATGTATTTTGTTTACGTTGAATTGCAGAATTAAATACTGAGTCTTATCTTTCTAATAAAATTTCTTTTTTTTTAAAAAAAAATAATAAAGCAGATAATGAGCTGCATCTTTGTTGGTGTTATATTCCTGAATGCAAATTATTTGAGTTCAGTTCCTTTCTTTTCTTCTTTATAATAAAATGATTGCTATGCATGACCTATAGTACATGTTGTTTTGCACATTTGAAATAGTATGACTAACTCCTGAGTGTTTCACAGTCACCTTCTGGAAATTCGTGGCTGAGCTCTCTAATTGCTACTATTATTGGGAATCTTAAGATAACTATTAGCAATGTACATATCAGATATGAAGATTCAATAAGATTAGCAGAAAAGTACAATTCAAAATTTTACTTGGAGAGTAAATTTATTTTGAACTTTTGAAGAGAATCGAGAGACTGAACTGATTGTATAGAAATGAGAGGATTTACATGGTATTTATAGGACAAAAAATAGAGATAGAGTGAGAGTGATTAACGGGAGAGACGGAGAGACAAACAGAGAGTGATTGACTGAGAGGAAGAAGGAAGTCAGCAATATCACTTGCACCGAAAGAGCTTCTGACTTTAACACTCCCCCTCAAGTTGAACTGTAGATATCTATCAAGTTCAACTTGTCAATCAAATACTCAAACCTATCCTTGGGCAGTCCTTTAGTGAAAATGTTTGTGGTCTGTTCTTTAGAGGGTAGGTACCTTAGATCAACAATACCCTCATCAACTTTTTCCCTAATAAAATGTACATCTATCTCGATATGTTTAGTTCTATCATGTTGAACTGAATTATGAGTAATGTTGATTGTAACCATGTTATCACAATAGACCTTGATTGGTAGATTTATGGACTTCCTCAAATCTTCAAGAACACGCTTTATCCATATGCCTTCACAGATTCCTAGTGCTACTACCATGTATTCAGCTTCAGCACTACTTTTTTGCTACTACACTTTGCTTTTTACTTCTCCATGTGACCAAATTACCCCACACATATGTACAAAATCCAGATGTGGATTTTTTGTCATCTTTATCACCTGCCCAATCAGCATCTGTAAATAACTCTACAATCCGTTTGCTAGTTTTCTTAAATAGCAAGCCACGACCTGGAGATCCCTTCAAGTAACAAAGGATCCTGTAGACTTCATTCAAATGTTTCTGTTTAGGATCATGAGAATGCTGGCTGACCACACTTACCACAAAGGCAATGTCTGGTCTAGTATGAGACAGATATATTAGTTTGCCTACCATCCGTTGATAGTTTCCTAAGTCTACTGCCTTATCGAGATCTGCATCTTCATCTATTTTATCAATCCGTATAGGTGTGCTACTGGGTTTGCAACCTGTCATCCTTGTTTCCTTTAGAAGGTCGAGTACATACTTCCTTTAGGAGATATAAATTCCTTTATTGGATCGGGCAACTTCCATCCCAAGAAAGTACTTCATTTCTCCAAGATCTTTGATCTAGAATTCTCATGCCAGGGCCATCTTGATTTCATTGATCAAACAAAGTATGGTCGCTCTGCCATTGAATATAACTATATCTCTTCAGAACCCAGGTGAATCTGTCAAACCAAGCACGCGGAAATTGCTTTAACCCATATAAAGACCTCTTTAACTAGTAGACTTTGTTAGCCTTTTTTCCTGGGAACCTGGAGGTAACTTCATATACACCTCTTCCTTGAGTTCTCCATTGAGGAAAATATTTTTTACATCGAGTTAGTACAGATTCTAATCTAAATTCACTGTAATAGACAAGAGAATTTTGATGGTATTTAACTTGGCTACTGTAGTAAATGTTTCGGTGTAATCTTCCCCATATACTCGTGTGAAGCCTTTTGCAACTAGTTTAGCTTTGTATTTCTCAAGAGTTCCATCTGCTTTATACTTAGCAGTGAACACTCATTTGCACCCAACAGGCTTCTTCCCTCGTGGTAGATCTACTACATCCCATGTCTTATTACACTTAAGAGCTTCCATTTCCTTCAAGACAGCTTGTCTCCACTCAAGTATAGCCATAGCGTCATCAATAGTGTCTGGTATCCTGATTCTATCAAGATGTGAAACAATTGCATTGTATTTAGATGAAAGGGCCTTATAGGAGACAAATTTATCAATGGGATATCTAATGGATGATTTGGGTTGTTTAGGTTGTTTTAGCACTGCAATGAGAAGATTAAGATCAGAACCTTCTGTTTCTTTTGGACATGCATCTGGTACCAACTCCTAGTGAGTGCTAATAGCCTGTGGCTCATTAAATCTTTTGTGTCATCGTATGTAGATATTACCCCACATATTTGTTTCTCCCCCTGGATTTGGCACATTATCAGAGTTATCAAGGTTATCAAACAAAAACGGGCACAGGAACGCTAGGATACGCATCGACAATGCCGGAGACAGAGACGCCGATTCTGGTTCTGATGTTGCAGAACACAAAGGTGAGTGGGTTTGAGTCAGTCTCGATTATTTTCTTCTTCAATGCTCTGATACCATGAAGAGAATTAGAAGAATGAATTGATTGTATAGAAATAAGAGGATTTACACGGTATTTATAGGATAAAAAATAGAGACAGAGTGAGAGTGATTAACGGGAGAGACGGAGAGACAAATAGGGAGTGATTGACTGAGAGGAAGAAGGAAGTCAGCAATATCGCTTGCATCGAAAGAGCTTCTGACTTTAACAACTTTGTTTTTCTAATTGCATTGGATTGCTTTTTAGCTTGCAGCAGTTTGTCTTCTTATATGTGTAAGTGTTGGTTGCAGTAATCCTGGCCAGCCATTTTGTTCGGGGGTAACTTTGGCTAAACTCGCTGCTGTTACAATGGATGAGCAGGGAAACGAAACCTTTGATACTAGTGGTGCTTTGGATAGATTGAGAAAGGTAAGCTTAACTTCTGAGGGAAGCAGTCCAATTTTGACGTAGTACGTGAACCAACTTGAAAAATGCTAAGTTTCTTTCTAATGAAATAAAGCTTTCCCATTATTGCTCATGTTCAGTAGTTTGCACTTTACCTTTGTGTTGGAATTAGTGATATAGTATACATTAGGATTATGTTTTTAGCCATATAACTAATATTAATATTTCATTATATTTCAGCAAGTAACATGAGACAGTATATGTAAGATATTGGCCTGATAATATTTTTCTCTCATTGCAGTCATTTCAACTTGAGAGGCTAGCTCTTTATCATGATTCTGATTGCCCTCCTTGGGAGATTGACAAGAGATGGGAGGATGTCACTCCACATGAGTGGATTGAGGTTTACTCTCATTTTTTTTTTTAAAAACAATATTCTTTTAGTTTTTGGTTCCTTGTGTTTCACTCTTGAGTGAATTTTTCTCTATAATGGTGTGTAAATATTACTCTCCTTTAACCTGTTCTTCACCATTCTTGTTTATTAGATGTTTGAAGATGGCATAAATGAGCCTTCGGATGACTGTAGATCGGTGTCTAAGTGGGCCATGAAACCTACATATTTGGTTTTCCCTATTAATGAAGTCCTACATTATCACCGTCTTGGGAAGCAAGAACAGCATAATCCAGAAATTCCATTTGAGAAAGCTTCCCTTGTCCTCAGTGATGCCTGCATCACTCTTACTGAGGTATTTTATTTTCATGGTTTATTTTTGGGAACTCCTTTTTTTTTTTTTTAATGTTAAAACAAGAGTATATGAATCAGAAAAAAAGTTGAGAGTATCAATCCTATGCAAAATAAAAAATTATGACATTTATGTAGTGTAAAATTTGGAGCTTCGGGCAAGCATTGCTCTTGCTCACTAAGTATCTTGAAACACTTCCTCTGAATTCTCATTTTCGTGGCTTTGGGAGGCGAAAATGAAGGTTTGCTTCATATGTTGGGGCTTCCGGCTAAAGTGAACTACTATGAATTGCTCCTATATATGAATATTTTCTCCACAATCATCTTGAACTTCATTTCATCTGTGAAGGAGCCCTTTATGTGTGTGTTTGGTGTGGCTTTTTTTTGCCTAAATAAGCATGTTTTTCCACAAAAAAGCCCAACTAAAACGCAATACGTTTTAATTGTGTTTGGGAGAGCTTATTGAAAAATTCAAAAAGCCCAAAAACGCAGCTTATATTTTAAGCCCAAGATACCTACTTATTTTTGAAAAAAAGCTGGAGCGGTTTTTTTTTGGGCCCCACCTGCGTATCTTACCCACTTCCCCCCGGTCCACGGGCCCCACCTGCGCATGTTACCCACTCCCCATCCGCATATTTCTCCCATTTCATTCCAGACCTTTTTTTTACGAGAAAAAAAATATATTGACTATATCATTAAATTTTGAGTTAAGGTGCAAACATATTTAGTAAGTTTTTAATTAGGAATAATGTTGTCTTAATTTTTTTTTGGTTCAAAGTACCTGAAAGTGTTAAAATAGAATAATATTATCCATTACCTTTAAAAATAGAATAATCTTCAATCCGTATGAATCACATTCGTGACATGATTAGAGATCGATTTGTACGGGACATGTGATCCAATTAGTTATGTAATATTTTTATGTGAAATTATGTATTTTGGCATCACATTTTCTAACTTCAATTTTTCCACTAATTTTTAATTTTAAAATTAAAAATTAAAAAATCACTTATTCAGATATCTTCCTGGGCCAGATGATATGTTACTGTTGGATATCGCATATATGATCTATCTAAAATTTGAAGAATATACAAATGCCCTTCAAGTTTTTACTTTTAAAAACGCACTTATACAATCGCTAATCCAAACACATTTTGACTTATGAGAAATCACTTATTCAACCGCTCATCCAAACATAAATCACATTATAAATATTGACTTATTTATTAAGTCATTTTTAATAAGCCCGAATTATATAAGTCATTTTTTCTACCACTATCCCAAACACACCCTATATATTATTTGAATTAAGAAAAATCACGATTTTGATTTTTACTAACTAACGTCAATTAAAAAGTAAAATCACGACTGTGTTATGTAATCTCTAACATTTATTTTATTGTATTTTTCTATCAATTTGCAGGCTCAATATTATGATTGGATTAAACTTTGGGAAGCTGTTTCAAGGTACAAGACATGTGTGGAAGTTTCTCATTTAAGACCTGTTGTTCCAGTTTCAGAGGCTCCTTATTTGTGGTGGAAGTATGCTGCTCAAGCTGGACAGCAACAGAGGATGATGTGGTAACTTTAATGTTATTATGTATATAAATTCATTAACCAAAAGTGCAATGTGCATCAGAATATAAAAAGTGCTCAATAATATGGATTCTCCGCTAAACACATGCATTCCTTGTTTAATCTCATTCTATAGTTGCTGTGCTAAATCAGCTATCTCTTATCATGGGATCACATTCAGAATCTTTGTCAACGTCGTCGTCAGTACATTCAGTTGTACATGGCCTCTCTTCAACGAACATCACATGTTAACCATGCAGAAATCAGAGAAATATAAAAAAACTCTTGATCCTAAAGTGATTCTTCTATGGATGTCTGTAAATCACTTTCCTTGTCCATTGTACTGATGGTGATAGAAATTGGCCATGATTGTTATCAAGGATATTCATGCTATACTACTGCTACACCTTGATGAATATTCTTAAAGGATTAAGAGTTTTTACCATATAACTGTTAAGAGGAAAATCATATTTATGTGCCAATTTTTGCATGATTCATGTTGTTAGGTTACTAGCTCACGCAAAGGTTACATCTGCAAAATCAAAAATAGCAGCTGAACAAAGGAGGCTTAGGAATAAAAGCTGGCTTTCATTTACATGGTATTTGACTACTTTATCTGACAACTGGTTTCAATTTGAGCAAAACCTTTGAATGTTACCGAACTTCTTCCATAGATTTTGTTTGTATGAAAATTTACCGCATTTTTTTTATATGAAGGAGTGCTGACACAGGAGAAGCCTCCTTGGAGAATACTTCTGGGTTAACAGATGAAAGGCTAACCAAAGAAGAATGGCAGGCAATCAACAAATTGCTAAGTTACCAGCCTGATGAGGAGCTTAAGCTACCTTCACCAAAGGACATGTCAAAAATGATCCAGTTTCTAGTAACCATATCTGTTAATCAAGCTGCTGCGCGGATTATCAATGTGAATCAGATGGAAATTGTTTGTGGTCAATTTGAGCAGCTTCATTTGTCAACAAAGTTCAAGCATCGCAGTATTTACTGTGATGTGCCACTAAAATTCTGTGGTTTATCTGCTCCTGAGGGTTCACTTGCGCATGTTTTTTTTTTTTTCGGAACTGTCATTTAGACTGAACTTTTAATTCACTAGTTTACTTCCTTTATTCATTTGTTAGTCCTAGCCTTATTGCTGTAAGTTTTAAAAAATCTTAGTGTCCCAGTTGATATATAGTTTCAGAATTCAGGTTTAGATTAGATTGTTGGCCAGCTCATACTTCTTGGCAAATTGAAATGCTGAGTGTCTGCAGTGGGCAAAAGGTGAATGCATTAGCTGCTAGTTTTGTGCACTTACCGATCGGGGAGAACATTGACTGGAGGCTGTCAGCTACAATCTCTCCTTGCCATGTTACGGTGATCTCTCAGTCTCTGTGAGAGTCGAAGAGGGGTGATAATTGTGTGTGTGTGTATGGATACACACAAGTGGATTTCTTGCGCTCCTTTTTTTCTATTCCTTTCAAATCCAATGGTTTTCACTTAAATAATAATGGGACAATGCAGAAGAAAGAATTTTAGTATAAATGTTAAGGACAATAAGTATTTTTAAAAAAATCTTATGGTTTCTGTTGGAATCTTACGATTCTTGGGAAGAATCATGTGCAGATATTAGTGGACTGAAGTCAAATACCTTTGTTCTCTTTTTCTGGGCTCACAAACACCTTTGTTTCCTTGTTCGCTTGCTGTTTATGAGGCCGAAATTTTCATTTATGTGGCACGATTATTTCCTTTTTCTTGAGGTTGATTGGCTAAATTCCATTTACCTTCTTCCTCGTCTATATGAAGGGCTACTCCTTTGGTTATATGCATGTCCACTAAGTCAATTTCGTGGACATGCATTAAAGCCATCTGCCATTAGCTAGCCAAAAAGCCATTATGAGCATTAGGCGTGATCTTTGGGATTTAGTCATTTTGAGGCATGATTTTAATGCAGAATGTCTTTTTATCCCTCATAAAAAGATAAAATGATACTAAAGCAACCAAAACTTATAATTTAGCAAAATTTAAAAAAGCTGAACTGAGATCTTGAGAAATTTAAAAAATACAGACTTTGAAAGGATGTAACGCCATTTTAAAAGGTGCCTTTAGGATCAAGTCTTTGTGAGGCATAACCTTTTGGATTGAGTCATTATAAGATGTGATATTTGAGATTTAAGTTTGTTTCAATTTGATTCTCTATCACTCAACAGGATTACAAAGGGCTCGCTCCCATTGAGGTTTAGAAAAGCTTTAGACCAAGCAATGCTTCAGTCCTAGCTAAATTTTGCCGTGTGTTACATTGCGAAACATCAGCCCTTGCGTCTCACAGCAAAACTTTAGGACCCGTTTAGTTCGATCACATTACACTCTATAATGCAGTGCAATGTAATGATAATGCAATGCAATATTAATTACAGAGATAATGTTTGGTTTGATTTTTAAGTAAGGTGCAATGAGTTAGTATTTTAACAATTATTTAACAATTAGTCATTCATCTCAGTGTGCGGGAGTACGAATAGCTAGCTGTGAAATGGATTTGTTCTTAAATATTAGGCCTCAATCCAATTTATCTCATAAATTTATAATTTTTTTCTCAAAGCATCATTGATTGCACATATTATAAGGTTGCCATCAAAGAATAGTCATGATAAAATATGGTACTTTACAAAAACCAACATATATTCATTATAAATAATTGACATAACTAACTTATTTAATCTACCTAAATCAATCAATTAGCTCTTGTTGTCTAAATTATGTAAATCACTGCGCTTCACCCCGCTTCATTGTTGACTTATTAACCTCTTGCTAAGTGGTTCTTCAAATAGCTTTTTTAAGTTTAACTAATAAATTCTCAAAAACAGAAATGATGGAGCAAACCCACATTCATAACAAGTTGGAAAAAAGCTTGCCACACTTAATTGCACGAAAGAGAGAAATAAAAAATTTCAAATTTTCAGCATGGTTGCATTATCAATGGATGAGAAGTTTATTCAAAGTCGGCAGAGACAGGTTTGTCCAAAGATTATTCTTCTGGGTGACCTATCCTGGATGTTTATGTTATAAATTCGATAGGCTTATTATAATCTAGCATTATCACATCCATTGATAAAGATAAAAAACTAAAAGATTTTGAGATCTTTTTTCACTGATTGCAAGAGGAATGTACTCATTTTATCTTATAATCAACTGGCTGTGCGTGATTATAAGATCATCATACGATGTCTATACAGTGTATAGAATAGATTTAAGGTTGTACATTCAGAAATCTAAAGGGTGTAAGATACTACTAGTACACCTAATAAACCATTCAGCTAGACCACCGCTACTGGCCACATTTGATTCTAACTATTACACAGAAGGAAAAGCTTATGTGTAGTTCCTTAAAAAGGATTTCACTCTGAAATTCCTCATTTTATTTTGAACACAATGGTTGCAAGTTTATGGGAGAATGTAGGGAGGTTTAGCCAACGACCCTCTTTTTTTTTTTTTATGGTTTATGCAATAGACTATTTTTGGCCTTCGGTACACCCACCGTCCAGATATCCAGCGTTAACCTGAAGGCCAACGCTGGATTTACCGACATGGGCCCCTAACAACCGATTAGTCCTGACGCCCCCAATCTGATAGGTCCGAAAGGAAACCACTTCTTTTGAGGTGCCCCAAGGGAGAGAGCTCCTAATGGAAATTCTTTACACCTTCCATTTCCTGGTATCGAACCCAAGAATGGATTGGTATGGCGCAGATGCGTACCCATCTGCGCCAACTTCCGTTGGTAGCCAACCACCCTCTAAAGGAAACAAAAATGAACATGAATAAAAGTAAAGAATGATATAGTAGGAAACTATTTAAGCAAAAATAGGAGGAAGAAGAAGATCAACCTATTAAACAATAAAATCCATGTGATTCTTGTTGGAATATTCTACACAATGTAATCCAGATTCATTATAGTGTCTAAGTTCGTTCTACTTGGATATATGTAACCCTTCTTTTACATCTATATTCGCCCAAGACACCATATAAGGGTTTATAAACACCTCACGACTTATTTTCTTCTCTCTCTAATTTATAAATTCTTATGAAGATACCCACTAATACCCAACAATGATGACCTAGTAGTCTGATGAAGTGGCAAATTATAGGATCAGGGGTGCACCTCCCTGATGCGCAGGTGCTGCGCGCCCCATTTGGGGCCCTTTCCAAATGTATTTTTTTTTGTTCCTTATATCATTAGATTCTAGATGAAATGGGCGACATTTTGATATATTATGGTAAAAAAATGGAGTTGTTTTCAATTTTATATGATTTTCCAAAGATTCAGTGCTCAAATTGAAAAAAAAAAACTGTACCATGTTTCCAAAAAAAATGCACTGAATCTTTGGAAAATCATATAAAATTGAAAACAACTCCATTTTTTTACCATAATATATCAAAATGTCGCCCATTTCATCTAGAATCTAATGATCTAAGGAACAAAAAAAAATACATTTGGGAAGGGCCCCAAATGGGGCGCGCAGCAGGCTGCGCATCAGGGAGGTGCACAGCACCCACCCTGATCCCCAAATTATATGAGGAAAAGACAGCATTTAATAGATGGCTTCACATTAACGGCCACTGAGCTGTTCATTTGTGGCCAAAGCAGGAATTCAACACTCATTATAGATTTTTAATAGATTTGAGTCATATTACGTTGCTTTCATGGATAATGTTTTCCCTGTTTTTGTTAATATTTTCAATTGGAATTTAAATTATCCTACCATTTGTAGTGGTCTAGTAGGATGCTGATCCAGATGCTTAATATATATTGGCACAACAGGTAAACAAAGGCATAGAGGACTTTGGTGATGTTAGAAGAGAGGGAGGTGGAGCTTAGCTAAAGGTTTATTCCGAGGAGTAACCGGCATTTTGACAAAGCCTCTTGAAGGAGCAAAGACTTCTGGTGTAGAGGGTTTCGTTCAGGGCTTTGGGAAGGGAATCATCGGTGTGGCAGCACAACCAGTGAGTGGAGTTCTGGATCTATTGTCAAAAACTAGTGAAGGTGCTAATGCTATGCGAATGAAAATTGCATCAGCTATAACATCTGATGAACAACTTCTCAGGAGGAGAGTGCCTCGGGTGATTAGTAGTTATAATCTGCTTACACTATATGATGAGTACAAAGCTCAAGGGCAGGGATATTGATTCAAATTGCAACTGATTACTCTTCCAAAGTGTCTTTTTAATATTTAAATTTTAAAATTGAATAAAGCAAGCTCTTCTCAGAAAATCCCTAGGCACTGGATAACTTCAATCAAATTCTTTTGAAGAGAACAGTGTTCTAATTTTTAAAGTCCACTTCTAACATTTCTGACAGGTGCTATGTGAATGGACAGAAAATTAGGGTTGTACTGTATTAAATAAATGTGGTTAGAGTAGAGATCCCCTTGAGCCAATACTTGTTATCGTTACACACTTAATTGTACACGTGTGAATATAAACAGATTCAGTTATAGAGAAACAGAATTGGCTAATTAGCATAAAAGCCCTGTACGCACTTCACTTTGGGTGTGGAATAAGAAGTGTTTTCTCTCTCTCTATCTTTCTATCTCTCTACCAATGGGAAATAGTGAAGACTATTTAATCATGAAGATTATAGGATTCATAAAATATTTCAACCTTAAAGCCCAAACTGTAGGCTCAAGAATATCTTTAATTTATTTTTTATTAAAAAGAAAAATTATTAAGAACTAACCGCCATTGCCAAACTTGTGTATTGAAGGTCATGTTGCAGCTGGCAGAATCAGGTTCATTTTTTAGCCAGATTGATCTGTTTAAAATTGGTGGCAACTTAGCCTCATCAGATGCTTACGAAGATCACTTTCTTCTACCAAAAGGCAAAATCCTCATGGTTACTCATCGAAGAGTCATACTAATGCAGGTACAAATGTGTGGTTGAGAATGATTTAAGGCAAACTGTAGCCATATTCTATATTCCGCTGTTACCTGACAGTTGTTTTGCCAATGTCAGCAACCACCCCATATTATTGCTCAGAAGAAGTTCAGCCCTGCCAAGGATCCTTGTTCGGTAATCTGGGACATAGCGTGGAATGACCTCAAGACTATGCAGCTGACGAATGGAAAGAAAGATAAACCAAAAGCTCCACCTTCGCGGCTCATTTTACGTTTATGGTCTAGATCATTGGATTCAAAAGAATATGCTTGTGTTATAAAATGTAGCCCTGAATCCCATCAGGCTCTTGAAATTTACTCGTCAATGTAGGCAAAATCTGCAAAGAAATAAAAAAATATTTGATTCGAGTTGCGTCCGAGGACACTGTCTTTAAGAGATATTCCGCAGCCCCCTCAGTAAATAGGAAGCGGCATCTCCCCAGGATTAAACCAACCCTTCCTGTTAGGATACAGGGCGGCAGAACTGGTGGAAGATAAGGTAACCCAGTGAGAGATTACTGAGGCTTCTATTTATCTTCTTCCAAATGGTGTCACGATTGGGATATTTATAGACAATGAATTAATGCCTTGAAGTTGTGCCTCTTGAAGACTACACCTCTTCAATTGGAAAGTCATAACTATCTGTTAGATTCATGAACCATGTTGATTCTTGAACCAACACAAATCTCTTAATTCATAAGAACATGACTTCTCAAAACGCATCTCTTCATTTAAACACATTCCATAATATTGGAAAGACTCTTTCTTTGACACACCCATATGCAATATTTACAACAATCCCCCACATGTGTCAAAGAAAACACACAATTTGCTGAGTTACACCCATGGATATAACCATTATATCTAGTGGTCCTTTGGACTATGAACTAGACCTAGACCGATAACACATGATACACAGAGATGTCAGTGGTCCTATGGACTATGAACTCTCATCTCTTGGCGTGTATCAGAGGCATTAAGAGTCAGATTATATCCTAACATTTCCACTGTTAACAGCGGTTTTGCACGTTATGTCGGCCATACGCATGCCTGGTGCATAATGAATGCTCTAGAGATTTTGCCAAGATCTCATAGGAGCGGTCACACTCCACATTCATAGAGGTGATTTCATTTAATTTTGTGCCTGCACTATGCACACTGCCTCATTGAACTATGAAATCATTAAGAGCTTTGCTCAACCTATAATAATGCAGTCTAGCACATTCAAAGTATCATAGGAAGGGACGTAAAATATTTGTGCTAGTCAAAACTGACGAACGACTTGTTCTTACCCAGTGAACCTTCTTCATGGGATCACCAATCACAAAGGATGGGTTGCCATCGCTGTCAATTAGTAGTCGGCTTTAGTCCCATTCCTCTTGACATTTCAATAATCATTTTCCTCCCAGGGGGTTTTGTTAACGGATTCGATAGGTATATTATTCACCTCACCAAATCGATTGAGATAACTCTACCATAATTCTTAAGCGCTTATTTATATCATATCTCAAACGATTTTCACTTACATCATTGTTCTTTCTACAATGACTATTACCATTTGACAATCACAAATCCTCGACGCTAAGAGTCGGTTTCTTATGAAAATATTTGCTAAGAGGTTTTCAACATTCTTAGCACTTCACCCATTTCCAGAGTAATCGACTTTAACTCAAGTAATATTTTACTTTTATTACCACTGATGGTTAATGATATAACCATTGGATTTTCACACATATATTGAATTTTAGTTACCATCCGTGCATATCAATACAACGGGAATCCATTATACATGATGTCATCATTTATGACATCCCTTAACTATTTCTTTCTCTTCAATTAGAGTTTATAAATGCTTCCACACATCATCTGCTATGTCACAAGATTAACATCTATCAGTGCTACAAATTCTCAACAATTTGTGCATACATTGATTGAGCTTTAGAGTAATCTCAAGTAGTATTATGAGGAATATTCACATAGTGGTTCTCAGAACCAATCTTCAGAAACATTTCTTATTTATCATCACTTGTCTTTTATGATCATTAACACCCTAAATCACATGTGATTCTCTCATGATATATTTGACCATGTAAGTCATCCACATGAAAATTCAATATATGTTTACAATATGCATATACCAAGATAAATACATATCCATAAATTATGAAAATTTAAAACACCTTTATCTAAACACTAGATAAATAATTAAATTTCCATATCACTACTATAATGCTTATTTAAAGTTATATGCAAAATTTAATAATTCACATTACAAGATTCGCTCTTCACAGCAAATACTAAAACCTTCATCAAATTAATTTTAATTATAACCCATATCTACATGGCAATTTTATAATTTTTCAATATATCAAAATATATATTCTAAGGTGTCCCTTATAAGATACTCTATATCTTACACACTCCCACACTTTTAAATATTTCAAAAAATATCTCACAACTTTTCAATAGTAATTCTAATTAAATTAGAATATCACCATATAATCCTCTTCCATTCTAATTAAATTAGAATTTTAATCATAATAGTCCAGTACATGAGCATATCGCATGTCTCAACAATTTCAAGATTCCCAAGTTTGTTTTCAAACCAAACTAAGCAACCTCATAAATATGAACACTTCAAATATATAATATCTATTATCTTAAATATAATCTTATAAAAATATAATCACATAACAAGCAACAATAACTTATTTCCAGCATAAAATTTTCAGTCCCCAAAACATTTTCTCCATATGATAATCGATCATTATCCTTAACTAATTTAATATGTATCAGATCCCCATTGAAATAAAAGGAGATATAATAGGAGATTAGCATAATTGAAGGAGAAATCATAGGATATTAACAAATATTCAAACCAAACTAAATTAATAAATTCACGAGATGAAATAAGATTTTTTAGTAACTACCCCATTAATCAAATTAATATATTTATTAACTAAAGATAATCAAACTTTCAACGGATGTAAATTCACCGTGCAAGTAATCAATAATTAGCATAAATAATTAAATAACACATTGATTTCTATGGGTAAATCAATACTCAAAAATAGGCATATCAAATATTGAAAGTAATATCCGCATTATCCCTTTAATATAATAAATCTATATGACCAAGGAGCCAAGCCAAGCCATGTGTTTTTGCGGCTTCTCACTCATTTTACTGTTCATATGAACAGTGTCGGCTGTCGGCTTCCATTTGGCTTGCATACACGGTTTGCATTTGAAATTTGAACTTCCCTCCTATATTTCCCAAACTCGCTCTCTCTTTTCCCCTCTCTCTCTTTTTCAGTGTAAAAGCTCAAATAGCTCATTGCTCAACTTTTCTGCCTGTTCGCTGCTGAAACCGCTCATCTTTTCCCCTTACAAACACTTCACTTCAATCGCTTTCTCCATTCTCTTCAATCCTTCTGTTTCACTCTGTTTCTTTCTCCATTCCCGCAAGATCTAAAAGTGAAAGCCGACCTGCAAGATCTGAAAGCAATTGCTGGGTTTCATGCTTTCTCTGCGAACTCCAGCTCGGAGGTGGAGGACTCGGTGTCCATGGCCAAGACTGCTCATCAGGCTGCTTGTGGTGAGTTCGCGATCGAGTAGTCCGGTAATGACGTGGCATTCTCTAGCTGCCCCGCCATGAGTGCTTTGTGCCTCGGCGTCGCTCAAAGTCGCGAGAAAGCCATTGTTTTGTTGGATTCTGATAGCTCAAAGAAAGTTGCCGATACTTTTGGTCAACGAACTTCAATCTATAAAGGCGTTACAAGGTAATAAATCTCTGATTCAGATTATTATCTCATTTTTATTAGTGTTTTAGGTAAAGATTCCATTTTCTTTTGGGGATGTAGACACTGATGGACGGGAAGATATGAAGCGCATATATGGGATAACAGTTGCAGAAGAGAGGGTCAGGCGAGGGAAGGACGTCAAGGTTCATCTCTCTCTAAGTTTTGTTATGTAGTGAAACTGTGTTTTGACGTCAATGAGCATGGCAATAATCTTCAACTTTTGTTTGTGAAACATCGATTATTGTATTGCTTCCTTTGCTATTGATTAGGAGCATTAACTCAACTTTCCCCATGATTTTGCAATGAAAAATCAAATGCTCTCGCCAATGAATGTTTTTATTTTTAAGAAAAATTAGTGCTTTTGAGCTTGCCCGTGCATCATTTGATGATGTCCCATCTACTATTTTTTGGACAGTAT
The DNA here is from genome assembly GCA_963210345.1 of Inga oerstediana. Taxonomy (NCBI): domain Eukaryota; kingdom Viridiplantae; phylum Streptophyta; class Magnoliopsida; order Fabales; family Fabaceae; genus Inga; species Inga oerstediana. The sequence goes on from OY723410.1 coordinate 590,069, forward strand.
ATTCTCTTATCATTCAATGGTTGCTTTTTATACTAACAGAAGAATTCCAAGTAAACTGAGAATTAGAAATCTTCTGTTAGCTGCATCTTTGACATGAGTTTTACCATAATGCTTATGTGGCAGTTTTTCATAGCACTTGCAGTATAATAGATCCCATCATTTCCAAATGATTTAGTCTAAATGTGCTGCTTCATTTGTTTACTTGGCAAGCTTTCTTTCTCATTCTTCTTTTCCTCTGCAGCGGAGATTTTTGCAGACATGCAGCCTCTTATTCGTTTTGTTTTGGATGGCTATAATGTCTGCATATTTGCTTATGGCCAGACTGGCTCAAGAAAAACTCATACTATGGTGAGGCATTCTAACAATCCTACTACAATTTAGTTCTTGTATCAATTGATGCAGTTCGGACACAATTTGGACCAAATGATCTCTCTGAGGAAACCATGGGGGTCAATTATAGGGCACTAAGAGAACTTTTTCTACTGTCACAGTAGAGGAAAGACAGTGTTGCCTATGACATCGGTGCTTGGATGCTTGAGATCTACAATGACCAAGTTAGAGATCTTCTAGCGATAGATGTGGCAACAAAAAATATCCTTCTCTATTTGAACTTATATTTTTTAATTGTTGAAGGAAATATATGTGGGAGTCATTTTAAGTTGATTGTCTTATTCCTCTAATGTTTCATTTTAAGTTGATTGTCTCATTCCTCCCCTATTTGTCCTTAATAACAACATACGATAGAAATTCGCAACAGTTCTCAAAATGGAATTAATGTACCAGATGCAACCTTTGATCAAATGAATGAATGATGATGAGACAGTGTCAACTCTCACAAACAAAAGTTATACTTGTAATTTTACTATAAAAGGTTTATTAAGAAGATGGGAGAATTAAAATACCCAGTACACTGTCAACCTCTTCAAATTTTTTGTTTGTAGTTTGCTTTGCTAGCTTCTATCTGGAGATCGTTGCATGGTATACTAGGTCAAAGTTTTCTAATTACTAGAAAGAGTTGTGGCGGTACTCCAGTTGAAGTGAGGAAAATAGCTTCCCATCTGTTTGATTTGGCGATTATCTGAGAAAGAAGTTTTTTTTTTGCTCCCTTCCTCAGCTGACTACTGCTATTAATTGAAATGATCAGCAGCACCATTGAAATAGTCTTAAGATCTACTTTGACGATAAGCATTGCTAATTTTTCCCTCATAATATGTCTACTTTTCTATTTACAGCTAAGATCATTAGGCTTTTTATATGACTGGGGTCGTGAAATATCTACTACAGACCCTAATTATTACAAATGAACTTAATGGATCTTTCTTTAGCTGTTAAAGAGAGGACTAGCATATCAAGTTGAGTCTAAGATAGCTTATAAAACTTTTACTGTCTATAATCCTGACCAATGAAGACCTAATGGCGTTCCTGTCATATGTACAGGCGGAAGTTCCTGTCAATTTGTGCCCTGCTCTAGGCACTGTGTTAGCCAATGAGGAGGTGGTGGATGGTGTTAGTGAGAGAGGGGGTCATCCTGTGATAAGAAAGGTGTGTTTGTTCACATACTTATTTTTGTTGCTGAATCCTTTGGTGATTATCTCTTTTCTTCCAGTCCCTGGTCAATATTTTGTTTTGGATATGTCACTGTAATCATGAAAGTTTTATTTTGTCCTTTGTATATTTTTCGTCATCATCAAATGCCATTCAGATAGCCAAGGTTCCAGCTGTCTAGTATACCTTTTCTTTTGGTTTTTCTGTTACATTTTCCTGCACTAAAGGTTCCTCAAACTATGTAGTCTGCACTGCTTCCAATGTTGTTGTGATATGGAGCATGTAATATGAATCTTTTATGTGCAGATGTGTTGAAGTTGTATGATACTAATGTGATATGAGATATTTTTGTGTATGGATATGTAATTTTCCAATTTGTCACATATAAAATTGTTGGTTTATAAGTTCATTTCTGTGTCAAACTTCTATTGTCCATGTCCTTATTTTATGGAATTTCTGACACATCTATTGTATCAAGATCTGATTGCAGGTATACCGAAAATATTAGATACTTGAAATTTGGGAGGATATATCTACTACATATCTCTGCACTTTTTGTGTGTTAGGTAGGAACATGGAGAGACTTAGTTTGGAAACATATATGTTCATATTATTGCTTTCATTCTGGATTTTTATCTTTCTTGCTGTTGACATTGGTAATGACAATGTTGGAGAGACACCAATAGTTATTGAGATTATTCTTTCTATGGTTTGTTGTATGATGGCTTTTGGAGGATCCCAATGAGAGCGATGTTCAATTTCATTCATGTAAAATGTATTGTAGTATTTATGATTAAAGATAAGTGGTTAGTATTATGTTGGTTCATAATGTGTCACATTTTAATGAAGACATATTCTGTGATTATGTGGTAATTTCTTTTTTTAGTTAATATTAATTTTTGCATGAGTTGTACGCAGTTTAAATCATTGGAATTAATTTATACGTGATTGAATATATTGGGAATATTAATTACACTTAAACTAATTCATCCTGCGCATCGCGCGGGGAAGTTAGTGCTTGTTAATTTTTAATATATGCCCACCAATAGTAATAATATATATATATATTTATATATTATTAATATTCTAATCTAGATGATGCGCACCTTATTGCGGTTTGATCACAGCAAAGAAATATGACTCTTTCTTCTTCATCGGAGAATTTGCGGTTGCCAACGGACGTACTCCTCCTTATTGCGGTTTGATCACAGAGAAGAAGACTAAATTAATAAATTCACGAGATGAAATAAGATTTTTTAGTAACTACCCCATTAATCAAATTAATATATTTATTAACTAAAGATAATCAAACTTTCAACGGATGTAAATTCACCGTGCAAGTAATCAATAATTAGCATAAATAATTAAATAACACATTGATTTCTATGGGTAAATCAATACTCAAAAATAGGCACATCAAATATTGAAAGTAATATCCGCATTATTAATTTTTAATATATGCCCACCAATAGTAATAATATATATATATATATATATATTTATATATTATTAATATTCTAATCTAGATGATGCGCACCTTATTGCGGTTTGATCACAGCAAAGAAATATGACTCTTTCTTCTTCATCGGAGAATTTGCGGTTGCCAACGGACGTACTCCTCCTTATTGCGGTTTGATCACAGCGAAGAAATATGACTCCTTCTTCATCGGAGAATTTGCGGTTGCCAATGGACGTACTCCTCCTTCATCAAAGCGTTCCAAAGATAGTTTCTCTTTTTTATCAGAGTTGCAGCCTTCTTTTCTGCCTGACCACAGTGCCCTCACAATCTCTTTACCACAAAAAATAAAATAATCCGGTTGAAGGGGAAATTGCATATTCGTCCATTACAATACTGATCATGGGGGAAATTGGATATTCGTCAATCATGGCCCGCCTTGATCATAAGCTTATTTTTAATATACTTTCATCATATACACTAAGACCCAATTTTCACTCCTTCCATTATCAATTATCATGGGACCAACATATATATATATATATATTCTAAGACAACCATCTTTGCTTCGTTTATCATGAAGCACCCCAGAATTGGGTAATATACCTTCATCTTCTTTTTCCTCCTCCTTTCGATTTGCCTCTTTCGACAGATCAAGGCTCCTTTTCCATTGATTTTAATGGTGGAATGTTCAAAAGAACAAGATAGACAGTATATATGGGCAACGATTTCGTGAAAGAACTAAGGCAAAAGTTCAATCTAAATTCCTTGACTTTGAAACCAAAACTTTCAAAAATAATCTGAAACCAAACAAAGTTATTAACTTCAATGCGCAACAGTGAGCGTATTTGGGACCTCCATTATATTTATCCATTAGGATGGTGACGGCGTCATCGCAAACGTAATTCCCTTCCTGTCCCAATGTCCCAAAACTTTTATATATATTCAAATCAAAAAGCAAATGACCAAAGAGGATCTATGATGTTCAGTATGAGTTAAAATCGAAGACCCCCATCTTCTCGCCTGCAAACACCTTTTCAAAACCCAAAACACTTGTATCATCCAGGAAAGTAACAATCTTTCTAAATGATGCAATATTCATTCCACCATAAAATCTGAGCGCATCTCATAAATTATTTCATGAAATTAAAATAAATGGGGTAAAACTGAAATAAAACTTATCTTATTTTCTTTGCAATGTGCCAAATGAATTTGAGAAAACTCCATCACGATGCACTCATAGTATTAGTAGGAACTATCTCTTAAGATTGTAGGCAAAATCTGCAAAGAAATAAGAAAATATTTTATTCGAGTCGCGTGCTAGGACACTGTTCTTAAAAGATATTCCGTAGCCCCCTCAGTAAATAGGAAGCGGCATCTCCCCAGGATTAAACCAACCCTTCCTGTTAGGATATAGGGCGGCAGAACTGGTGGAAGATAAGGTAACCCAGTGAGAGATTACTGAGGCTTCTATTTATCTTCTTCCAAATGGTGTCACGGTTGGGGTATTTATAGACAATGAATCAATGCCTTGAAGTTGTGCCTCTTGAAGACTACACCTCTTCAATTGGAAAGTCATAACTATCTGTTAGATTCATGAACCATGTTGATTCATGAACCAACACAAATCTCTTAATTCATAAAAACATGACTTCTCAAAACGCATTTCTTCATTTAAACACATTCCATAATATTGGAGAGACTCTTTCTTTGACACACCCATATGCAATATTTACAACAATCAATTGAACATGCAATGAACACTTGCAGCCAAAATGAATCGAAGGTACTTTTCCTTTCCTTGTGTCTCAGACTTTCGGTGACCATTGATGTATACAGGCTCTACTCTGTAGCTCTTACTCACAGTATCCAGCAATTCATTAACACTGAACAATGTCACCCTTCTTAAATTGATGCTTAATGTCTTTCTTTATAACTCTGCAAAAAGCATGAATTTTGCTTATGTCTTCATTGTTCCTAGCAAGCTATCAGTCTTTCGAGTAAAGATTGTGTACTTTTGAACTTTATTTTGAACATTCTTCTTGTTACTTTCCCCCTGTATTTCATTGTTGAAACACTGGATTTTCTTTTGTATTTGCTGAGTAGCTTTATTTGGTTTTGGACTAAGCAGATTATCTGACCCAGTTGGGATCTTCCTGTACAGGAAACACTGAAGAATATAGTGACAAAGCCATATTCCCCACTTGGCGATAATCCTGTTGTGGATTTAATACAGAAAGAAGGAATATAGCCCTGGAATGCCTCGATCAATTCTGGAAACTACTGAGTTTTAGATTTCCTTCACCCAACACAAGGTTTCACGATACTTACTCTACATATATTTTGGTGAAATTCATTTCATTTACATGTTTAAAAGGTTTCAGTTTAATCATCTGTCTTCCCTCCCATCTCCGGGCACAAGCATTTTCAACAATGAGGGGTATTGTTTTTTTTTTTGATACAAAAGGAAAGCATAAAACAAAAATAAAAATAAACACAAAACTAAGATAGCTGCATAACGCTAGCCAACGTGTTAGGGCCCATAATGGTCAAACCAGGGTAGTCGTTCAAAGCTGTCTTGGCAATTAAATCAGCTCTAGCATTCAAATTTCTCTCAATATATTCAATCATCACAACCCAGTCGCGTCGTAGCATTTCTTTCGCTTCCATGATGAGAGACCAATCTTCGTGAAGGTCAGAAATATCATTCAGAAGAAGATGTATCACTTCCTGAGAGTCGCTTCTCAATCGAACCAGTCTATGACCTCCCTCCCATGCTCTCTTCAAGCCCAATAAGCAACCCCAGATTTCTGCTTCAAGAGATTCACCATTCTCAAGCCTGAGACGAAAACCTTCCAATATACTTCCATTATGGTCAATAATGATTCCTCCACATGCACATTTTCCTTGCCACTGAGAATAAGCTCCATCGACCTCTACAGTAGTATAACTATCGACATTGTGAAATGTAGAGCCTTCAACTTGAAATTGATTGTTTGCAAGCTTCGTATATTTAATCCTATTCGTAGCTTCCATAAAGCTTCCAAGGATTGCCCTAGCCTTAGCATTAATTTGATTGAGATCCATGCTCGGACAAGAGTGAATCCTCTCATTACGATCCCTCCAAATGAGCCAACAGATTATAACAAAGAGATATTTCCATTGCTCCATATCAAGCCCATAAGAATGTCTCATATTCTCCTGGAACCAGGTATGAATATTACCCGAGAAGAACCTGTCATAGACGGAAGGGTGAATGACTTTCTCCCAAATATTCCTAATGTCCTTGCAATCTCTAATTGCATGAATTTCATCTTCAATGAACTCTTGACAACGGTCGCAACGGCCGTTAGGATGAAGGGATAATCGTTGCTTCCAGCTATTAGTGATAAGTCGTCCATGTAACATAAGCCAAGCAAAAAGCTTACATCTTTGGGGAATTTTGAGTTTCCAAACATCACTCCATCTACCTTCTAGAGAGACCTCTTCGTGAGAGAGAACCTTATATGCCGATCGCACCGTGAAGGAACCATGCTTTTCAAATTTCCAACGAGCTCTCTCTATACCGTCTCTGTTTGTAATTAACTAGATACCTTCTTGAACCTTAGGCCAGTTTTGTTTAATTCCACTCCAGGTGTTGGATCCTGGTTTTTTGGAGTTAATTCGTGGTATAAGATCATCACCACAACCATACTTACTTCTGATAACTTTAGCCCATAGAGAATCTCGCTCTTTAATCAATCCCCACCCAAGCTTCATCATATAAGCTCGATTCTGTTGTCTAATATGCTTCATACCTAGACCGCCTTTTTTTTTCTCAGTACAAACCTTATCCCATGCCACTAGATGCATTCGTCTTCGTTCATCTGATGAACCCCAAAGGAAGTTACGTGCCTTCTTTTCAATATTTTCACAAACAGATGCTGGAAGGTTGGTCGTCTGCATGTTATAAGAAGGCATCGCAGCTATGACTGATTTAACTAATGTATCACGGCCTGCAAGAGAAATTCTTGAGGCATGCCAACTGCTTAGCCTATCTTTAACTTTATCAACCAGATGCTGGAAAGTTTCAGTAGTAACACGATCATGGTGCAAAGGCACACCCAAGTATTTTCCAAGATTCCCTGTGATTTGGAAGCCCAACTCCTCGCTCATTTGTCGTGCTCTATTATGATTAACATTTTTTGAGAAGAAGACTCTTGTTTTGTTTGCGCTCACTTTATGACCCGATGCCTTGCAGAATTTATCCAAGCAATCCTTGATCATCTCGACTTGATCCATATTTGCCTCTGCAAAAAGTAGCAAGTCGTCAGCAAAAAATAAATGGGTAATAGGAGGACCATTCTTACCTAGTCTGATTGGTTTCCATCGCTTAGTAGATATCATATGTTGAATGATGTGAGCCAATTTCTCCATACATATGACAAACAAGTATGGTGAAATAAGATCTCCCTGTCTGATGCCTCTAGTAGGAGAGAACTCCTCCGCTCTACTACCTTCCCAGAGAATTTGCATAGTTGGAGAGGAGATACAGGCCTTTACCACCTCTAGAAGACTGTTTGGAATTTGGAGTTCCTCTAGGCAACTCATAATGAAGTCCCAACGAACTCGATCATATGCTTTCTCTAGGTCTATTTTAATGGCCATAAATCCCTTCTTTCCTTTCATGTTTCGCATAGAATGTATCACCTCTTAAGCAATAACAATATTATCAGAGCTGGATCTTCCCGGTACAAAACCACATTGGTTAAAAAAAAACAATCATGTGCTTGTTAAATGGGTTGAGGGACAATTTTATTCTAAAAGTTTTTATCGAAGAGTAATTTTGCGTTAGAAGTTTTTCAGGAGGCAATTTTATCATGGAAGTTTGAAAACAGGAGCAATTTTACTCTGACTGTTATCTCAGTTAATTTTAACTGTTAATTGACCAAATATATTGACCTGGTAGTCCACATGTCAGTCACGTCATTTTTATTAAGATACAAATTTGCCCGAGAAGTACATGTGTCATTTACTTTATTTTTTTCAAGTTAGATTTAAAAATTTTGGCTAGATTTATACCTTAATAAAAATAACGTAGATGACATGTAAACTATCAGCTCAACAAATTTAGTCAAATAATAGTCAAAATTAACTGAGATAACGGCCAGAGCAAAATTACTACTTTGTAAAAACTTCTGGAACAAAATTAACTCTTAAGCCTGTTAAATTAGAAGATGTTGCCAATGGTAAGGAAAAAGCACGTTATGTAAATGCTAAGAGGTCTTATGCCATGATTCTAAATGTGAAGGAATGTGCTGGGAAAGAACCAATGATCTGAAGCTGAAGTATCCATACTGATCGTATTAGTATTTTGTGCCTGGCTTCACCAAACTTACTCTAACTTTCATACGATGTCAACCCCGGCGGTATGTGGCTATTGAAGCATGTTCCAAAAGCCTCGGCCAACATGCCCCGTTGTCAAAGGCTCAGTGTCTCCGAGAAATTATGCCTAAAGAGCTTTTTGGGGATAGACAAGGCAATTTGTGGAGCTTTCAATCGCTATTAATAGCATCTAGAGTGTGGGTCATAAAGTGAACGGAAACTATTATTATTATTTTTTTTTATGGTTTATGCAATGGACCATTTTTAATCTTCGGTGCACCCACCTTCTAGGTATCCGACGTTAACCTGAAGACAAACGCCGGATTTACTGATATGGGTCCCCGACAACCGACTAGTCCTGGCGCCCCCAATTTAATAGGCCTGACAGGAATTCACCTCTTTCAGGCGCCCCAGGGGAGAGAGCTCCCAATAGAAATTCTTTACACCTTCCGTTTCCTGGGATCGAACGCAGGAACGGATTGGTGTGGCGCATATGCCTACCCATCAGAAACTATTATTATTCTTTTATTATTAGTGTAACTGCATAGGTTCTATATTACATTTAGATTTAGATATATAGATTTGTCAGTTAGATTTGAAAGTTGAGATAACGATAGACTGATAGTTGATTGTTTTGTTCGCAGGGAAAATTCTGAACGAGAGTAATGTAATATCGGGGTGCACCAATTCAGAAGAATTAAAAATATAAGAATTTCTTATTCCTGCTGGCAACTCCACACCACATCATATTAACCAGAGCAACAATTTTATTACAAAATGAACTAGAAAATAAACCCCCGCAGGTAATTTCGGCTGAGCTTCACGACTGTTGAGGTTTTGGGTACCCACTTGAAGGTTGGGTTTTTAATTCCCTCTTAAATTTCGAGAATCTCATGAAAGTTGGCCCTAACTAATGATCTTGCTCCTGAAACAAGGTTATAACCTCAAGGATTGAAGCTGATGAGATGATCAGGTTTGCATACTCAGCTAAGGAACAAAAATCGGTGAGGTCGTCTCTTCCAAGAGTGCAAATTAGCATGGTGATTATGACTTTTATTCCAAATTAACATACCAACTACAGATTTGGGGTGGAGATTTGATAGATTACCCAACATTTATGGCAAATTTAGATCCTTTCAAAACAATTACAAAGCCAAAAATACAAGTCATCTTAAGACCCAAATCCAAGCCCTTCCAGATCTTGGCAACATTTACTAAAGCATTAAATCAACATTCGCCCTGAACTGAATTGGATTGATGATAGTAAACCCAATAACTCAACTGAAACCACTATTGGTTTAAATTATGCAAAAGCCTCGTAAATAACAATTTGGGGCCTCTGCTGCCTTCTTTGTTGTGTTCCTATTTTGGGGCATTTCTAAATATATTTTTTATGATTTTCTGAATCATTAAATTCTACATAAAATAAGTAAAATTTTGATATATTATGAGCAAAAAATGGATATGTTTTCAATTTTTTATGATTTTTCAGAAAAAAGTACTTAAAGTGAAAAAAAAAACACACCATTTTTCTTAAAAATCTTTGAAAAATCATAAAAAATTGAAAACATATCCATTTTTTGCCCATAATATATTAAAATTACACATATTTTATATAGAATCTAATGATCCAAAAAATCTTAAAAAATACATTTAAGAAGACTCCCAAAATAGGGACGTAACAGGGAAGGGGCAACAGAGACCCCAAATCCTGTTAACAATGGATTAATTCATCTGTAGCTAATATCCAAATGTCTGCTCCAATAATTTAACAATAACCCCTAGAAGCAAACAAACCTGCTCATACCATGCAAGATGACCACCATACAACATTGAGTCATAGTACAGGAATCTAGCAAGAAATTCACGCTAAACATAATTTGTGAAGGCAACAATAAGATGACCAATATCATATCCCCATCAAGATATCAAAGTGCCACGTCCCAAAATTTACATTAATGCATGCATCACTAACTATTTTTTAAAACTATTGTTAATATACCAAAATATCGACCACCAAATTCTTACAAAAAAAATAGGAGAATCACATTTTTCAATTGTTTTTCCTTATTAGTGTTAAAGCTTTTTTCCTAAATATGTTAAGGCATAAGGGCGAGTAATAATCCCATTAAGTATAAGCATATTTCTGACCAAAACAATATTATATATGTGTAATGCTATGCAATGACAGTTATAGTATGACATAGCAAACACAGCCACGAACTTGCTCAATTCTTTTGCAGCTAATTTCCTAATTCCTACTGGTAATTTAGTGAAATATCCAAATCTCACTCAATCTTTTATAGAACACAAGTAGTATTGTATCCCTTATTCTGCAAATTTATGCTTATCCAGAAACTTCACTAGTTCCATTAATGCTTTAGGAATATTTGAGGGTTCCAAGCAATTATGACATTCTGTACTTGATATAAGATTCACTTTATGGTATAATTTATATTGCAAAGTAGATCTTATATTGAGGAATGAATGTAACATAAACAACTTCCTACAACATCTCACTTTAAAATCTCAAACCAAATACAGTTCATGGTTTTGTTTGGCATTTTTTAGGAGGGCAAACCTCATGCCTAAATATAAATTATAAACATCTATATCTCACGGACTAAAAAAAAGCTGATTAGAATTTGCTATATTCCAAATTTACTATCAATAATTAACATTTCTCTTACTTAGTGCATGTTTGGTAGCGGTGGGAGATCAAATAAGTATGATTAAACCCAAAAAAGTATTTATAAATCCTGTTTGTCTTGTTTGAATAATTTTAAAAAATCCCGATCAATCCCAAATGGATTGTGATTTCACCGCCCAACCACACATTGAATATAAATGACAGGGGGTTGCTTATGCAAAACAAAAATGTCTTCTATTTACCCTCCGATTCCTTATCCAAAATTCTCTCTACATATTCTCTAAATATATCTTGCCTATTATTTTTCAACATAGTTCAAATATTATTACTTTAAATATTGTTTTGTATATTACTTAACATGAATTTTAAAATTATTTTAAATAATTACAATTATGTAATAAAAATAATATTTAAATATTCATGTCATTTATCAAATCATATTTAATAATAATTATTAAATATTTAATTATCATTATTATTAAATACAATCATGAAAATGTAAACAACTTTATTGAAGAAATAATTTTGATTACATAATCTAGTGCAATCCTAATAAACTAATTAACTATCATACTTATCATTTTATTTTTTATTTAGATATTAAATCCCATGATAATGATAGATTTTGTAACATACTCTCTAAAAAATACTCTAACGTCTATAATTTTTCTTTTGGTTGTATTCCTTGTCATAAAGTTTTATGCCATTTTTACTTCTAGTTTCATTTATTTTCTTCATTGAATATAACTTTATAAATTTTATATCCTTTTTAGTAATTATACTTTCATAGATGATTTTAATAAATAGAATCCAAACATAATCACAATTCTCAAAGTTACTTGTGAAAAAAATATTCAAACAGAAATCAGGATTAACCAATGACACTTTTAACCAATGTCATTTATTTAAATCACGATCTCGATTATCCACCGTTAATCCAAATGGTCACTTATTAATTTGTAAAATAATCGATTAATAGTAAGTATGAGAATTTGTTAAAAAAAGCATTTAATGGTAGATGAGTGACCTGTATTTACAACTTTATGAATTTTTGTATGAAAAAACTTATACGGCCTCATATCCTTAATATAAGACATATTTAGGAAATTGATTTTGATCCTAAATATAAGACAAAGTTTTTATATTTGTCAATCTTTTTTTAACTTACTCTTATTGATGCTCCTTCAACAATAATAAAAAAGGAGGGGAAATGAGGGAATTAGGGAAAATTACTAGATTATTTTAGAAAATGCATTTTATATTAACTAATTTAACTAAATTTTTTAATTTAATTAAATTAGATAAATATATTTTATATTAAAGATAGGAAAAAATACTTATGATATGTGGTGGCTAATTATTTTAACATGTGGTTCTTACTACTTATGCATAACCCTCCATGTCACTTATTCCCTGTGATGGGGATGCAAACGATTTGAAAGTATACCAAACAGTAATACAGCCATTTTTTTTTTGGTAGAAAGTAATACAGCCATTTGAAAGCACACGAACGGATCTGCAAACTTGAGTTACGGGAACCCAATTGAAAAATGGAATAAATTACTAGTATGTGGCATTGAAGTTTAATTTCCCAAAAAAAAAAAAAAAAAGTTCTGCTTCTGCCATGTAACGTCGACTGTTTCGACGACGACGGCACGAGTACACGAACTCTGTTGCCAGAGCTGAGGTATTATGGAATAAATATATAATTGGCAAAAAAAAATAAAAAGCACGAATATGCACTCTCGTCTCATATATAGTCCGGTGGATTAGCGCTGTTCTGGTTCCCCGGTCAAGTGGACTTCCTCTTCCCCAACCCAGGCTTTCCGAGAAAGTGAGAGGAAGGTCGGAAAACTTCTCTGTGAACCATATTAACACACTACATAATTCTCAATTTCCCCTAAATAGATTAGTTTTCCCTAATCATATTCATATATTGTATTCCAAATCTTCTTTCCGCCTACTTCGCATAGATATTGCCTCACAGCTCCTTCGATTCTAGGGCGACTTGTTTCTCCAAACGTTTTCCTTTTTATTTGAGCGAGCTGTCATTGAAAATTAAACAGCGTTGCGTGCTGCGATTTTTATTGTTATGTGAATTAGGGCGCAAGTTGGCCAAGCGCACATAGAAGAAAAATGTTCTTCTCTGGCGATCCATCCACTAGGAAGCGTGTTGATTTGGGAGGCCGCAGTTCGAAGGAAAGGGATAGGCAGAAGCTCGTAGAGCAGACGAGATTAGAGCGGAACAGGCGCTTATGGTTGCGCCAGCAAAACTCTTCTGCAGTGAAAATTCAGGTTTTGTCTTGAATGCATTTAAATGGTTTCAATCTGGCAATCGGTGCACTTCACGTTTCCTGTAGTTGTTCATTGAAATACTCAATTTTATGTCAAGTTTGGTAGCTAATGTAAGTTACTGCATTCTTCACATTGCTGGTGCTAAGTGCTAGACAGTGGTACCTACACCGCAAAGAATTGTACATTGTCTGTGCTATTCAATGTAACCTGTTTTCAATTGAAGCCCTCAGCACAATTAAGTTGGTCAGTTGTTTGCAATATGCACTCGGGGAACGAACACAATATATAGGCATGATACAAGTGATTGATTTTACTCTCTAATTGATCTATCATGCTCCAGTAGTGTAAAATTGTAACTTCGTAATAGTTGGTTATAGCAAGTTAGACCGCTGTGGTCCATACTCCCTTAAAGTGTCTTTTGTAGTTGTTTTGTCTTTCATTCTATTGATTGGCGAAAGTTCGGAAACCCAAAATAGGATGTACACCAATTACTATCGTTTTCTTTTTCCCATGAAGCAGACCAAGTTCAAGAATTATATTCAGCGTACTTGACAATTTCAGCTAGAAAGATGTTCCTGGGCATATTACCATTACCACCTTACTTCCCCCACGTTTTCATCTGCAATCAGCTTGTAGCATTACAATTCATGCTGTGGCAAGTCACTCGAACACCCCCCCCCCCAACCAAAAACAAAAAATAAGATCACTTCTACCCCGCCATGCTTTTGCAGTGAAGTGATGCCAGTTTCTGTTTCTCTTGAAAATGAGTTCACTTAATTGCATAAGATGCTTTTGATATTAGTTGGCACTGTTCATTTTTAATGTTTAGCCATGTTAAATTAAGACAGTATGTTTTATTACTTTAAAGTTTAGCTACCTAGATTCTGGTTGGATATGTATTGTAGTTGATGTATGCTTGCTGCTGTTAAGGTGCTTAAATCTGGTTTGGTGATGACTATTACTTAATGAATATCTTGCAAAGATTGATTGGTTCTTGTTACAGAAATGCTTCAGAGGGCGAAAAGCTGTCTTAGCTGAACAGTCTAAGGTGCGAGAGCAGTTCCATAAAAGTTATGGCAAGCACTGCCAAAATGTAGACAGGTGATGTTTGATTATAATTTTGAATTGTTGTTTCAAAAAAAAAAAAATTTAAAATTCTTCATTACTTTCTGTCCTGAAGCTTCTTTAAATATTGATAAGTTAATTTTAATATCATCTTACTTTGCGATTGCTCCATTACTACTCTGATTGGATTCTATATTGACCTGATTAGATTTTGTCGATTAATACCATCTATTGTGCATTCAGGAATGCTTTTGGTCCAGATTCTGATTTCCTTCGCCAGTTGCTGTACTTCTTTAATGCAGAAAATCTGGATGACTTCTTAGTTCTTGTGAAAACATGCCAACTGCTTCAACAGTTTGCCCAAGATAGTGGTAATTGTTAATTGATATTTTCATTTTCCCCATTTTTTTAGTCTGGGTAATTTGTAGTAGAAAAGCAATCTGATTTTTTTTTAAATACCTTCCTTCATGCTTAAGTATTTTCATGAAACTTATTGGGTGGACTATATGCAACAGGGGATGTCGTTAAACTTCTTGCTGGTTCAGATTACTCATCCAAATGTGCTTTAGTGAACTACCGGGTGAAGAGATTGATATATATGTGTATCCGTGCCATGCACCACCACAGGTTGGCTTTTTTGCCTTATTTTGGTTTTTTTATGTTCTGGCCGATTGAATCTCTTATCCTTTTATTCCTGTCATCTTCTTTTGGCAATTATAATGAATGTGGGGATAAGACTGCTATGCTCCTGAGTGGTGTCTTTGATTCTGTGCCATGACATGAGACCCGATCAATCACATGCTATAGCTATTTTGTTCTGTCTTGGCCTCGCATATGTTGTGACTGTGAATGATAAACTACTGCTTCATTAATATCCTGACCCTGCCATAGGTTCTGATGATGCTTTTTTATTACTTGTTAATATATGAAGAATACTTTTGAAGATCCTTTTGTTTTTATGTTTTTGGTTTCAATTGCTTGCTTGCTTAACTAGTTTTGATTGGACAGGTATCAGTTGAAAGATCAGCTTTTATTGACTTCCAAGGAATCTAATGCCTCAGCTATCCATTTGTTGGAAGTTTTAGTTTTGTTGGTCGATCCCAAACTCCCATGGAGCTGTAACATAGTAGGATATCTCTTTCAAAACAATGCATTTGCCCTGCTCAGAGAGATTATTCTCACTGCCAGGGTAACGTTCTATCTATTACAGCCCAATTTTTCTTTATTATTTTTTGAGATATTGGGTAAAATTAGTTGTCCTCTTGATATGTACTCTTGGCGGGAGTTTGTTGTTCCAGGTATAAGCCTCATCTTGTTCTGTTGATGGCAAAACATTCCATCTTTCAAATGTCAATATTTTATCTGGAGATTGAATATATTTCACTTTAGTTGTAAATTATATTTTTATTCAATTCTCATTCATATGGGGATCTGATATTTATTGTGCCAATGTTCATTTTGTTAAACTAACCTTAGGCTTTAATGTTATGTAAGAAAAAAATTTAAACAATTATGTTGATTATTTTGTGTATCCGAAATTCAGAAGACATTTATTTGTTTTGTTTGTTATATGTTTGAGAAATATGGCAATCATTGAGCGCTATAAGATTTGGCTGAACTATTATTTCATTCCTGATTATTTCTATTAAGCATCACTTGTCAAAGTATATTTATCTTGAGATGAAAGCCACTAAATTATTGCTGGCATCGTTCCTCTATTTCTTCTCTTTTTTGTAAATAAATTAATGATGTGAGGATGCAATTCATTTCAAAATATGTGCTTTCTGAGAGAAATGACAAATATTTGCTTTCGAGTTCCCTGAAACTCATACATTCTTACTATGCCTTATATTGGTAGTAAAAATTTCTCAACATCTTTCTATCCCCCAAAACAATATCTTCTTAAAGTAATATTTATTACCAATTGCTTAAAAGCCATTATGGAGTTAGGAGAAAATTACATTCAGAATATGCCAGTATGCCATTGAAGTTACTTACTCCATCATTGTCACTAACAAACCGGACAAAAATCCTTGTTTTATTGTTTATGTGATGATTCCTGGTTATTTTATTTATTTATTCTTTTTACCGAAAAGACTTGTTTAATATATAATACAAGTCATCACACAAAAGTACTTAAATCATATGTAGGATAATGTGGAAGATTGTTTCCCCAATGGAAAAGGATCATCATTGGAGCGTGTACTCACTGTTTTAATTTCTCACATCGGTCAGAAGCCATGTATCTGCACAAACTTTGAGTCAAGATTTAGCTTCTCATCTCAGATTCTTACGATTCCTTTCTTGTGGCATCTTTTCCCTTCCTTAAGACAGGTACTCCTACTAATCCTACTTGATGGGGCTTCTTTTTTAGCTTTTAATGAGTGAAACTGAAGGAGCTTCAAACAGATTTTAATTATCAAGGATGTGTTTCTGCTTTATAAAGTAAGATTGGTTTGGTCATGTGAAAAGAACTCGATACCCATCAAGCAAGGTCGAGTTTTGGAGCTTTGTGGTAGAAAATTATGTTGGGAGAGCCACCCCTGTTTGGATCAAATAGTGCTCAAATTTGAATTAGTTGGTAGTACTGGAAATCAGATATTTAAACAAATAAAAGAAAGAAAAAGAAACGATGTTACGAAATTCACATTTTTTGAAAACCAAAGATAAACTTCTTAATTGTTAAAAATATATAATTCACGGAAGAAACAACAATGAAAAGGAGTCTTAATCTACCGTCTCTGCAATTCACTTTGTGAGTTTTGAGCCTTTTGAATTTCTTTGTATCCTTTACGATCAAATGCATGATATAATTTGGTGCATGCGCTTATATTGTCCAATCTCTCTTCACGCTAAATGTTAGCACTCCAATGGGCTATAATAAATCCCAATTGGAAATATATATATATATATATATATATGCATAACTCATTAATAAGTGGATGCTGCAAAAAAGATGTATTACATTGTCACTAGATGTGCTTAGGCACCATTGCAGGAACTACTAGTCTACTACATAAGCTTCCTGTTGGATGGACTTGCAACTGATCAAGCGTTACTGATTATTTTTGCTTCTTGTATTGCTTATGTTTGCCATAAGTAGTAGGTCTTCTTTGTATCCTTATCCTTCTTGCTAGTGAATCCTTTGTATGTTTTAGTTTGCTACCTATGTTTCAGAACTATCTTTGCTTTCAATATTTGCAAGGTTTGTTTGTTTTTGGTATTTAGGTTTTTGCTACACAGGGCCCAAGCCAGCATTATATTCATCAAATGGCAAAATGTGTGCAAGACCAGATCAATTTACTACCTAAGGATATATCAGATGAATTCCCTAGCTATGCTTGCCTGCTGGGGAATATACTAGAAACTGCTGGAACTGCTTTGTCTCAGCCTGACTGTTCATTTGATATGGTAACTAGGGAGTTTTTTGGCAAAAATATGCAATCCATTCTTTTATATTTCCCCTTGATCTAAAATCCCTGCGGCAGTTTGGGTGAAACCTTGAGGAATGTTTGTTACTTACTCTTAGCTCTGCAAGATTTTGTAGTTAATTTCTGCGTGTCCATATTCAGGCCGTAGATCTTGCTGCTGTTACCACGAATTTACTGGAGGCACTCCCATCTGTAAAAACTTCAAATAAAGAGACTAAAGAAAGTAGGGTATTCAATCTTATGCTCTATTTTTTTCACTTTGATTATTGTAAAATCTTTCTGTTGAAAAATTTAGTCTTCCTTCAATTTTCAATTTGAGTATTGTAAAATATGCATGTTGAAGAACTTAGTCTTCTATTACTTAATGAAAAATCAGTTTGTTCTTGTAGCATTTTATATTTCTGTTTTTATTCAAAGCCAAATGGTTTTCCTACTTTATGATTTTCTCCTAAGCTTATGGAGCATACAAGTCAGGTTCTATGATTGCTGAGGATGATATGACTGGAAACGACGAAGTTATGGAAGTAGCCATGGATAGGAAATTGGAACAGCAAATTCGCAATGCCATAGATCCACGCTTTCTTCTGCAACTGGTATGCCATCATGGCAAATGATATTCATATCTGGAGCATCGTTTGAATGAAAACATACTTCAGCATATGATTTGAAAGTTTTGATGAAATTGTGACTTCTGGTGCAGACAAATATTCTATTTAGAGAGATTCCTTTTGTCAATGGTCTAGATCACGGACCAGATGATAGGGAAGTGAAAGCTGTTGGTGCAGTTTGTGGATTTCTTCATGTTACTTTCAGCACGCTGCCACTTGAACGGATTATGACTGTACTCGCCTATAGAACTGAAGTTGTTCCTATGCTTTGGAGCTTTATGAAGCGGTGCCATGAGAATAAAAATTGGTCATCTTTGTCTGAGCAGCTAGCATACCTCTCTGGAGATGCCCCTGGTTGGCTTTTACCTCTGGCTGTATTCTGCCCGGTCTATAAGTAAGACTTTGTGTTCCGTTTATTTTTTATGTAGTTTCCAAATTGAATGAACAAGCTTCTATGTGTTGCAGGACCTTTTTTCCCTTAAATTCTAAACAAATTCCTCTTTGAGCTTTCTGATGCTAGTGTTCCCTAACGGTGTACTTTTTATTAGGCACATGCTTACGATAGTTGATAATGAAGAATTCTATGAGCAGGAGAAACCATTATCACTGAAGGATATCAGAAGTCTTATCATTATATTGAGACAGGTGCATCCTATCTTTTTATTTGTATAAGAATAAGTAAGAAAATTGATTTTGAACCTATTAAGGGGGAAGTCAATTGATGGATCTTTGCAAGATAGTTTACTTTTTCAAAATGCGTTAGTCTTAACTGCAACTTTCGTAAGGCTGCCAAGAATTTTTGCAAAAATGCTTAAGTACTATGTTGCCTGCTTGACACGCACTGTTAATTACATGCAAGTTTGCTGTTTCAGGCTCTGTGGCAGCTTCTGTGGGTAAACCATACCACATCTGCTCACTCAGTGAAATCTGTCCCAGTCCGTACTGCTAATAAGAGGCAATCTATTGAAGTCATTCAACAGAGGGTTAGCATCGTAATATCTGAGCTCCTCTCTCAGGTAGGAGCAACCATACTATCATAAATCTAATCTCGTTTTCCTTGTGTTGCTTCTAATTTGCTTTGAATTTGTTTTGATAGCTGCAAGATTGGAACAATCGGCGACAGTTTACATCCCCCAGCGACTACCATGCTGATGGGGTGAACGAGTTCTTCATCTCTCAGGTACTTTCTCTGTAGAAATTCAGGGTTTAATTTTATTCTGAATTTATTCTATTGAATAGCGTGGAATTACTTTTATAGGAGAGCAGATTGAGAGACTCAAGCTCTCTTAAGTAACAATAATAAAGCCTATCTAAACAAAAGAAAATAAATGGGTAAACATAGGAGATAAATGCAAGCTAATCCTATCCAAACAACATGAACAGACCTTTGAAACTTTTCAGAATATAACCAATCCTATCATGGCTAGAAAACAAACAATAAAACTGAATGAAATCAAACTACACAAAATAAATAAGTGAAAATATCACGTCTTCTTGGACATCTAATGGTGTTTCCCATCAATCCTTAACTTGGAACTGCTTGTAGAGATGGTTTTGCCAGCGACTTTAGTTCCTGGCATTCTTGATATGTTATTTTTTGACGTTATATAAATGAAGACTTAATCTAAACGGACATCCTTTGTCAACAGGCTGTAACAGAGAATACACGGGCAAATGAAATATTGAAGCAGGCCCCTTTCTTGATACCATTTACAAGCAGGGTCAAAATATTCACTGTAAGTATACCACTCTGTATGCCTTAGCTTTACTCCTGAATAATCTTTGTTTTACAGGTTTTCAATTGATGGTAGCATTAATAACAGAGCTGATTTTCTGCAATTTGCTTTGAATCACTGGTGATTTTCATGTATTAGTTAAAGTTAATGGTGATTATTATCCCCCTCTCGTTTTTTTTTTTTTAATTAGTCTCAACTAGCTGCAGTCAGGCAAAGACAGGGTTCGCAGGCTGTGTTTACTAGAAACCGGTTCAAAATAAGACGAGATCGTATTTTGGAAGACGCTTATAGTCAAATGAACCAGTTGCCAGAAGACGACCTTCGAGGACTGGTAATGTCTCTGTTTTTTAGGCCTGTCATTACATTGACTAGTCATTTCCTGCTTTCTGATTTTATGGGCAACTAAAGATTACTTTTTTTTTTTTTTTACACAAAGTGATTCATTTTGCTGTTGGCAGATTCGTGTGTCCTTTGTCAATGAATTTGGGGTGGAGGAGGCTGGAATCGATGGTGGTGGAATTTTCAAAGATTTCATGGAGAACATCACACGAGCTGCCTTTGATGTGCAGTATGGGTTGTTTAAGGTTCTGTGAATATTTTGATATCATTTATGTTTCATGTAAAGCGTTGTCATCACTTTAGCCAAGCACCATATATAATAAGCTAATTTACTAACAAACTTAGGGTTGAAAGAAGCTTTTTATATTGGCTTGCTGCATGAATTTAAAGTTTATTGAAGCATCAGGGAAAATGTGGTTGCCATTAGGTGTTTTAAAGTAAGAGAAAAAGCTTCACTGAGATTATTCTAGTCAATAGCTAAGAACATCTGTAGACATCCATTTAAAGTGATCGTAAGATTGTAAACAAAATAAAGAAGCATTTGAATTCAAAGTTTATTGAAGCATCAGGGAAAATGTGGTTGCCATTAGGTGTTTTAAAGCAAGAGGAAAAGCTTCATTGAGATTATTTTAGTCGATAGCTAAGAACATCTGTTGATAACCATTTAAAGTGATCTTGATGGAAGATTGTAAACAAAATAGATAAGCATTTGAAAATATCTGCCCAGAAGCTACTTCAGCATATGCTCCTGCTTTTGGTTTACTTGCATCTGCAGCTTATGATATTTGGATTTCTAGTTTGCTGATTATCAATGTATCCAGGAAACAGCAGATCACTTGCTTTACCCAAATCCTGGATCAGGAATGATTCATGAACAACATCTTCAATTTTTCCACTTTCTTGGAACTCTCCTTGCAAAGGTATGGCTTTATTTCATTATTTATTTATTTTGTTATGTGAAGTAAAGCTTTACATCCTGTAATTGAATACATACTACAAGTTTTTCCTGTGATGATTTTTTTGGGGGTACATCCTTGTTCAGTATTTTAAGTGTGTGATTGTGACTTTACTTAGTGGTTAAATTTGCAGGCTATGTTTGAAGGGATTCTTGTTGATATTCCATTTGCCACCTTCTTCTTGAGCAAATTGAAACAAAAGTAAGATTTAATGAGTCTTTAACCTGTATTTAGTAGTTTGTTAACTGACAAATTTGTCTAATGTTCAATTCTTGGATTGCAACGCATTGATTTACTATTTTGTGGTTTACTAATACTGAAAGATTAGTCTTGGCACTTCTCCATCAAATGCTCCAAATAGCTGCAGTCACATCACTATCATAATCTGTTCTCTTAGAATTAGAAGAAAAGGGTAGGGAAGACAGTTACTATGACTCCAGATTATTTTGTACATGAAAAACTAATAAGAGAACATACTTCAGATAGTGAATTTATTTATGAACGGGCAAAGGAGTGAACACAAATACAGAGAAAATATAAAAGGAGAAAAATCTGAAAGTGAATTGCTGCTGCATATATGGGTGTTAGCTTTCCTATACCTAAAAGTAGATGACATTTACAAGAGAAATAAATAGGCTAGGGACCCTTAAATTAAGTGTAGAAATGACAGCCAAAAAGTCAATGAGACTGTTGAAAAGCTATAAAAAAATTGACTGGCTGTGACTTTATCGTGTGATATGTACTCTGGTAAATTAATCATTGTATCATGGTTTGGAATAGCTGGATTATATTGCTTTTGCTTTCTTAAACTTCCTTCCTTATGCCAGGTACAACTATTTAAATGATTTGCCTTCCTTGGATCCAGAGTTATATCGCCACCTTATCTTCTTGAAGGTAATGTCACTTTGGTTATATCTCTCTTGCATCTTCCTTTCTTATTCTTTTCAGTGTCAATGATATAATGAAAATAAGAAACTGGGAATTTAAAACTAGGCCGAATATCTAGGGATCAATTTGCTCCTGCTACTTTCTGGCAAGAAATCAACTGGATGGCATAGCTGGAGAGTTCCCAATCCAACGGAACGTGCACAAAATTTCTACTTTGTTATCTGCTTTGGTTTTTTTTTTTAAAAAAAGTATTCTGGTTAGCATATATGCTATTACCCTATCTTGAACATTTTAATGCATTTAAAATAAATAGAGTTTTTGCATTGTAAATCAGCTTCCCATGTGTATAGACTTCAGGTTTTGGTTAGGGTGAGATGTGGTAACAGGTGTTGAGGGAATAGGAAGGAGTTTGATAGAACCTAAACCACAAAGCAATATAAAACTACGCTGCACTTTCAAATTAATTCAAAATACCTCCCCTAATGAATAGAAGGGAGTCACAGGACATCAAGTTCACGCACTCAGCTAACACTTGAACAAAAGACACTAAAACAAAAGAGAAAGATGATGAAAGATGATCTTCCTCCATCCGTAACCTGGCATTTGGGAGGCCAGCACTCTCCTCTCCAAACTCTCATCACAAAATAATCCCTCCCTTCCCTTGGAGAAACCAAAAACTATTATAAGTTCAAAAAGTGATTCTCGCAAAACCCCCCATTACAACCCTTTCTGGGTTCAGGCCTATGGCAACCCTAAAGTAACTTTAATGCTTAGTTTCTTTCTCCAAAAGAGTAGGAATCTTCAGGTCAATGCCCTGATCATCTGTAGTTTTCCTCTTTCTTGAATCTTCCTGGTTTTACTTTTGTAGTTTTGATCAGTAAAAGCTACTCTATCAGAGTTCAATTAATTTCTAGGGCTTTCTCTATTTTCCAAATGACTCAAATTTTTAACTTCTTATCTGAAGCTGACTTTTTTTTGGGGTGTGATTTGACATTTGGCTCACAGCATTATGATGGTGACATTTCGGGTTTGGAGCTATACTTTGTCATTGTAAATAATGAATATGGAGAGCAAACAGAAGAGGAGTTGCTTCCTGGAGGAAGGAACCTGCGTGTCACTAATGAGAATGTCATCACATATATCCATCTTGTAGCCAATCACCGCTTAAATTTTCAGGTGAAGTGGCAACCCTAATTTGTATCATACTTGGACAGCCAATGAATTAATTTTCTAGTTGCATGACAAAATTAATTATTTCAGATACGTCAACAAAGTTCCCATTTCTTGAGGGGATTTCAACAACTTCTACAGAAGGATTGGATTGATATGTTTAATGAGCATGAACTTCAGGTAATTTGGCCATTTGGGTCATATAGAGGGCAAGTTTTTTCCACCTCATACTTAATAATATTTGCTATTCCACGATTGTGTTGAGCAATGAGGATTCTTATAAGAAAAGGAATGTTTGTCATTTTCTCCCACGTCTTGTACACCTCATTGTCAAAAGGGTATAGAGTTGTCTGGTGCTGTGGTCTGTATTCTAATGATTCTCATTATGCATTGACTAAGAACTTCCCCTTGCCCTTGTTATCATTGCTGCTGTACCCTTTATGACCTTTGTTTTTAGCATCCACTTCAGCTTCCCTTTTTTCGTCTGCTCTCTTCTTTTTTATTTGTTTGGCACACATTAAGTTTAAAAGCCATTGCAGTTGCTGTTTATTGCTTTGGTTCCTTTTGCGGCAATGGCATTGGTAATTCATTACTAATTTAGTGTCACTGTTTTCAAACTATTGTAGCATCATATCACTGCACCATTTGAAACTTTAATATAGGCTTGACGCACAGTATGATAAATCTTGGTTTGTTCCCATGCATGAAGATTTGGCAGATCTGATTTATCTCGGAAGAAATGCATGATTTGCTAATATCAGCATTATATTTTGCTGAAACTTTCTTTAGCTGTCTTTTGTACTCATTTTTGCTCTTTGGACCAGAATTGCTTTTACTTATGTAACTATTTGGTATTGTGATTTAATATCCGACTTGACATAGTTGCTTTCCACAGCTTCTGATATCAGGTTCACTTGACAGCTTGGATGTTGATGATCTGCGGCTGCACACCAATTATGTGGGAGGCTATCACAGTGTAAGTGCCTCGGCATGTATAAATGAGAGCAAAGAATTTCAGGACAAATTAAGCATGTTGTTCGCTTCATGTAAAATCAGTCAACAGGAACTACACGAGTACTTGCAGATCTTTTGGCAATGTGTATTTTCTTTTGCTATCCATTCTAAATATTGGCGAGCTTACTTTAATGTCATGATGACAACAGCATTGTACCTTGGCTGCCTTAAACAGTATATCATCATTACCTACTAATTTTCTAATGTTTGATTTCTTCTGATAGGAACACTATGTGATTGAGATGTTTTGGGAAGTTCTCAAAGGCTTTTCGTTGGAAAACAAGAAGAAGTTTTTGAAGTAAGATGTGCATAGATCTGGGACTTTGTTGTCCTTTTTATGTGGCGAATATCAGTATGAATTGTTAATGTATTATACTCTCAGGTTTGTGACAGGTTGTTCTCGTGGACCATTGCTTGGATTCCGATATCTTGAACCCTTGTTTTGCATACAAAGGTGAATTCTGCTGCAGCATTATGTGCTGATATCTTTTTTTTTTTGAATGTAGAACGGCCAAATTAACTTGGATATTACATATTACAAAACATAATAAACATCAAGAGGATTGATTAAGATCTTCCCTAAGAATGGGGATGCACCCTGGATTTATGTGCTGATATCTAATTCTAACAATTGATTTCACAAAATGGACCACTCACATATCATTGTGTCTGGTGTCCTTTTTGGTAGGGCTGGCGGTAGTGCTTCTGAGGAAGCTCTTGATAGGTTGCCAACGTCAGCTACTTGTATGAATCTGCTCAAGCTTCCTCCTTACAAAAGGTTCGTCTTTGCACTTATCTTTTCAATGCAGAAATAGAATTTTTTTTTTAAGCTCTTACTTTAACTCATGATGAGCTAGAGATGGATACTAAAGATTTATGGATGCATTCTGAAACATTATTTGAGGAAGTTGACAACAGTGACATTGGGTGAGGCGGGAGTAAAATTTATGCTTAGCATATTAAATATCATATTTGAATTGATCGATGGCAGTTTTGCTGAAGAGAAAAGCTGTCTCATCATGGCAGGACTTTTAACATTTTTAGCATCTTAATCAACTTTCATTGTTTTATATCTTTTTGTGCTGATTTATGAAAAAATATTGTATGTTATACATGTGCTTTATCAACGGACGTGTACTGGTATACACCACTTGAATATATGGTTAACGTAGGTTGTGTGCCTTCGTTTTCTTTTTCACATCAATTATCGCTCGTGCATTGTCAAGGCCTTAGTAGTTCTCTGCTTGTTTACCACAAAAGAAAGGACATGTATTGTGTTTCAATATTTGGTAACGATTTTTTACTCCTTCAAGGCCCATCGAAGACCCTCTAGTCTTTACCTTTTTTTTTTTTTGCCAAGCCCTCTAGTCTTTACACACATCATTTTGAATGACCTTTCTTCTGGACTGAGGATTCTGTTTATCTGATCTCCTTTCGGCTGCCATCTTTCATCCCGGTTTATTAGTTTAATAGTTTTCTCCGGATTTACATCTGTTAGTTATTTTCCCTGACAAGTTCGATTACGTTTTGTGCGATGCAGCAAGGAGCAGTTGGAAACAAAATTACTATATGCCATAAATGCTGATGCTGGGTTTGATTTAAGCTAAAGGGAGACTGCTTTCTAGAGCTTTTTTAGGTTCGGCACTGCCAGACGACAGCCCACTGGTGGGCATGCTGTCAGCGGCATAGGTAACTACAGGAGACAACAAATTATCAGATGCCATAGTGAGAATAGCAATGCCTTGTGTATATATGCATATTTCTTAATTTTATCGAATGTCCCCGGAACATATGCATATTTCTTAATAATTTCTGTTTAAATGTACATATCTCTATATTGATTCTTGAAGAAGTGACGCTTCTTCGACAGGAATTTTCCTGCCGTTTTGTACGATTATAACTTGAGTCAGATATACTTTTTTTTTTGCCATAATTTGAGTCAGATATACGTTCGGATGCTTTTGGCTAAAGTAAAAGTTTATCTCAGAATAGCGAAAAAAGAACAAATATAATTTGTGCCAAACTTAAATGCTCAAAGAAAAATAAATGAAGCACCACCAACAACAACCATAGGAAGGCCGGCCTTGTTTGGTAAGTGAGAATGAGGGGTTCGGGTAAGGGTGTTGGGTTTGGAATTTGGCGATACCAAGCTTTCATGTTGGGTATGAGATAGGGGGGGGGGGTCCAATCCCGTCGTATTTTTTTTGTCGGTACAACGATGCCATCTATTCTAACATGGGATTACCCAATACCATCAAGCCCTATTGAAAAATCAGTCCTGTGCTTGTCACCGGGGGAAAAAAAAAAACCTGTCCTTTATTATAATTGCCATACAAAAAGGAAAGGGAGAATAATAATATTCCTGTTTATCTAGACAGCTGCTTGTTTCCTTACGTTTTAGATAGCTGATAACTATTGGATTGGCTATGTTTATAACTAAATTAATATTTCTGTTTATATACTTTTTTTTTTTTTTGCCTACGGGATATGTCTGTTTATACTTTATATACACCCTCTAGCTTGCCAGAATATAGTACTTGATCAGAAACTACTATTACTTAATTATTGTCTTGAAAGAAAATCTAATAATCAATAACGTATTTAAGCATACATTATTAACTAAGTATAATAGTATAATTTTCTAACGAACAAAATGTTCTGATCGATCTCATGACGCAATTAAAATATCGACAGTTCACTATCTTTAGTTTAATAGATAACGTTATATTATATCAGGAAAGGGCCTCTCTATTTCTTTTATCATCCACTTTCCTCTACTTCTTTATTTAGTATTACCGTTAAATTAATTCTGACAATTGACATTTAATATCATATAAAAAATAAAAAAGAATATATACAATACTTTAATAAAAGTATAGAAATATGAACTATTTAGATTAAATTTTAATGATTTAAATTTATTTATTTATATTTATTTTGTTAATTAACATTATAATAATATTTTTATAGGATATTAAATCTCAAACATAAAAAATGATATAAAGTATAAATAAAAAAGTGAA
Organism: Inga oerstediana; assembly: GCA_963210345.1. Lineage (NCBI taxonomy): Eukaryota > Viridiplantae > Streptophyta > Magnoliopsida > Fabales > Fabaceae > Inga > Inga oerstediana. Next base: position 617,609 of record OY723410.1, read on the forward strand.
GGAAAGTGAACTATAAAAGAAAGAAGTGAAGAGACTGTTTTTCCCATTTATATCCGGCATAAGTGGAAGATGCTACGCAACAACTAAAAAAAAAAAAGCAATGACGTGGAGGAAAGAAAGTAAAAAACACTGCCAAGAAGAAAAAAATGGTAGGGGCGTAATTTGACCATGTCAAGGCTTTTTCAATTAATTGAGAAATTATGCATTTGAGTTTCTAAGTATGATTTTGTTGTCTTTTGGCAATCATTGCTTTTTTTTTTTACCGGAATTATCATTGCTTAGAATTATGGATTTCAATATTAAGAATAACGCAAATACAACATATTAATTATATACACTCATAGGTCATATCTAAATCCTCTATGCTACGTTGCTACCACTCACTCGACATACCTATTTAAAAAAATATTTTAGGGTGCTGAATATATCTTAACATTATAAAAATGCTTATGACAAACTCCTATGATCTTAATATAAAACGTATTTACCTAATTTGATTATATTAAAGAAGTTAATTAAGTTAGTTTATATGATATGTATTTTATAAAACACCCTAACTCATCTTTAATTCCCTATTTTCCTCTCCTCCTTAATTATTGTTGAGGGAGTATCAATAGAGGTAAATTAGAAAAAAATTGACAAATATAAAAACCATATCTTATATTTAGGATCAACGTCAAATCCCTAAATATGTTTTATATTAAAGATTGGAAGAGTATTATTTATAGGAGAATAAGGTTATCAAACTAATGAATTTAAAGAAATTCGTGATAGGAACATAAACACAAACCATAGACTCGTAAGAATTTACTTTTATTAATAGATGACTATTAAAAATATATAATTAAATAATTAAAATATTAAAAGCATAAAAATTTATTTAAATATATTTTAAATCTAAACAATTAAAATTAAGTCTATCCACATTCATAATTTATCGCACTTGATCAAAAAAAATTATATATAAAGTTTATATATGAAGTCGTTAAACACAATCAAATCCAAAAAGTTAGTAGTTAGCACAAGTTTAAGAGCGAGTTAACACAATTTTGTAAGTTATACACATAAAAACAACTAACTTGTGTTTGAACTTGACAGGTCAATTGAATTTGCGATTAACATAAGTTTAGAAATAAGTTTAAGATTGAGTTGACGTGATGTTGTACAACAACAACAACAAAGTCTTTATCCCACTAGATGGAGTCGGCTATATGAATCATATGATACCATTGTGCTTTGTTGAAAACCATATCTTTAGATATATTATTAATCAAAAGGTCTCTCTCTATGACCTCATTCAGCATTTGCTTCAGCCTTTCTCGACCTCGTTTTATAGGATTCCATACCGCTTGATCAACCCTCCTCACTAGAGCATTCAATGGTCTTCGTTGAACATATTCAAACAACTTTCTACCATTTTTCCTTCAATAGAAGTCATTCCAACTCGTTCACGTATAAAATTAATACGAATCATATCTTTTTTTGTATGACCACACATCCATCTCAACATCCTTATCTCAGCTACCCCCATTTTATGTTCATGTTATCCCTTTAAAGCCCAACACTCACTACCATATAGCATTGTTGATCTTATAGCAGTGCGATAGAACTTCCTTTTTACCTTATTAGGACTTTCCGGTCACAAATAACTCCATTAGCTTTTCTCCATTTATACCATCCAGCTCGAATTATGTGATTGACATCTCCATCAATTTCACCATCTTATTGTATAACTAATCCCAAATACCTAAATTTTGTCACCTACAAAATAACTTGCTCCTTAATTTAACTTCCACTTCACTTCGACCTTATCTCTTATCATACTTGCAATGCATATATTCAGTTTTGCTCTTATTTAAGCGAAAGCCCTTCGATTCCAAAGCCCATTTCCATATCTCAAATTTAAAATTAATTTTCTCCATGGATTCAGCCAACAGAACTATATCATCTGCAAAAATCAAGCATTTAGGAATCTCCTCTTTTATAGGCTCAATTAGAATATCTACTACTAGATTAAATAAATAAGGGTTCAAAGCTGATCTCTGATGTAGGTCAATCTTTATAGAAAAGTCCTTTGTAACACTTCCAAACATTCTAACATTGGTTGTAAACCCCTCATACATGTCCTGAATGACTTTAATATATGCAACCCGCACCGCTTTCTTTTCTAAAGTTTTTCATAGTACCTCTCTTGGTACATGGTTATATGGTTTTTCCAAATCAATGAAAACCATATGCAAATCTCTTCCTTTGCTCCTATACTTTTCCATTTGCCCCCTTAATAAATAAGTCGCTTCTGTTGTAGACCTTCTTGGCATGAATCCAAATTAACCTCAACCTATGTTCAATCACTTTTTCTTACAATTTTATTATGTGACTCATAATGTAACATCCTTGAATTTTTGGGGCTTATAGATAGTTGTAGCTTAAGTTTTATTTAGTCAAAAAGAATATAATAAATTAATAATTTAAAAGAAACATCAAATTTTAAATATTATTAAATAAACACACACACACATGAAATACGTCCTTAACATAATTACTTGAATATATGAGTATGTGTATGTAAATATATCTTAATATTAGAATAAATAATATAAAACAAAAAATATTCTGTCAAAATACTATTAACATTATTATTTTAATAGGAGTAACCCTAACATCTCTCTCTGTTTTTTTTTTTTGCCAGTCCTAACATCTCTCCTATAGATACTCTATCTCACCGACCCTATAAATCTCTTTTCGCCGCAGCTTTCAAACAACGATCAGGTCATACTTTCTTCAATTTACTCTTTCAGTTCATCCCCCCATATCACTAATGGATTGATGAATATCTTTTCCCTTTATCATGTACTTGTTTTCTATGCTTACTTGTAGATTAGGTCATTGTAGATCTAGAAATTGAAAATGCTTCTAAACCCACGTATTACCCTGCTCTACTGTTCATCTGCAATTTTTCCTTCAATGCAACATTCCTAACCCCACACTTTCTTCTTCGTCCATTTTGAATGCACATTGTCATCTGCCTATTCCTCACCTTCCTTCTTTCATTTTTACTTTTTTTTCAAGATGCCTTATCAGTTATCATCTTATCTTTTCATCTTTCTTTAACCATATTTACTCTGCCACCGGCACACAAGCTTCAACTATGGGAGTAAACATAAATATGTCTTTCTATTCATTTCTCATGGCCCACTTTCACTCAAAAAAGTCTTCCTCTCTACGTACACGCGCACCCATCTATTTATTGGACATAGCCTCTTGGAACTTCCAGAGGAGTCTTGTTCCGAAGCTTGAAAATAATAATAATAAAAATAAATAAATAAATAAATTATTTTCTATATCAAATAACCAACACAAACAAATACTTATATGTATAGTTGATCTTTCTTTAAAAATATTTTTATCACGAAATTTAGATAGTTTCTATTCTCAATTTATATTAAATAAAGCATGCTTACATACGCATACACCCTAATGTCACACACACAAATGTATTGAATTTTGATCTGATTCATTCTTTTAAATAATTTTTATTTCTACAAAAACAAATTCTTCATTTAAAAAAACTGTGATAACTAATAGGTTTGTATCTATATAATATTAATTTTTAAAAAGGTAGATTTATGTCTTAGAGTGGGAATAGAGTAACTTTAGAATATATTTTAATTAGTATATTAATATATATTTATATGTGTGATTTTGTAGACTCTCCTTGAGAGCTTTAAAGTAACATGTGTGTGATTACCTATACACTATGAGTAATAAGTAACTCTGAATATTCTTTCATATATTTATGAATTGTATATAATTGTGAATGACTATCTTTTATTAAAAAAAAAAACAATAGACTGAATTATATGTATATGTGTATATATTATAAATTCCCAAGTAAGTATTGTTACAAGTAAATTTCTTTATAACTCACTTTATTCACAAAGTTAACAATTTAATTATAATTAATATGTTGTTGGATTATTATTTCTTTTTGATGTGATGATATTTGATATGAATGGAAGCATGATTTATAGTATCTTATTTTTTAATGATATTATATTTATTGGTGATTAAATATAACTTTCATGGCGGTAGCATTTGTGATAGATTGGAGTAAAGAGGAATTTGTATGTTGAGATCTTTTATCACATGGTATGCCATCACTTGGTGTATAGTGGATGGTACTTGTCAGGGCCCCTTCTTTTATGTTTTCCTTTTACCGGAATTGCATTTGAGCTGTGGGATATGTACACCTCTTTAGTATTGTTCTTTTAAGGAGGGGAGCCATAGTCCAAACTTAAGCTCTACACCTTTGATCGGGCGTATCTTAAAAACTGATGAGCTTGGGACAATCCAGTCAAATGGATGGGTTTCTGTTGGACTTTGTGTTAGCCTATGGCTCCAGTCAACTGTATAAGGATGGACGGTGATATAAAAGAGGTTGCATCTTACATAATTATATATTACATATTGTAATGAAAATACAGATTGACATGATGATGATTAAATTTATAAGTTTGTTATATGATGATTTTGACGCATACAAATATATACGTAATCAATTCTTTTTTTTATCGTATGTGATTTGCTTATGTATGGTAGAAAATTTCAGTAGTTACTGAGAAGTGAAATCTCATCCTTTATATTAATATTTTTAGGTGATTCTTCTAGTAGGGATCAAGGGAAAACACCTATGGAGTGAGCCTTGAAGGCTCTTTTGTGCTCTTAGAGCTCATGTTATGTCATATTTATTTTCCATGACTCTAAGACTTCCTCATTTTGTTTGTTTTGTTGAAATATTTTGAGGATTTGATTTAACACTTTGATGTGGGTTTTATTTGAACTGATTTTGTATTTTGATGATTTGGATGTTGAAGATCCTTATTGCCGATATTTCAAACATGTTGGTTAAGTATTTGGTTGTTTGGTTTGAGGTGTTGCACATAAACTTAATTCCTCTATAGTTTGCACAGTTTTGAATATCACCTTTATTCTTATAAACAGGGATCAGAGTTCTTTTCCTCCACTCATTTGGCATTTTCTTGAATCATAAAATTTCATTAAATAATTTTGTAAGCCACAACACACCCTCTTCACCCAAACATTTCCCAACTTCAATAGGAATACCATTAGATCCAACAGCTTTACCATTTTCCCTTTTCTTAAGAGCTTCCCTAATCTTGCCAACTCAAATCCTGCTGTAAAATAACAAATTGATATCATCTTCTCGAATTGTCAAATCTTCTCAGTCACAAGGTGACCCTCCCCCTTCATTACTGAATAACTTATAAAAGCAGGCTTTCTACCTATTCTTAATATCTCCATAAATAATTAAAACTCTGCCTTCTTCGTCCTTTATACACCTGACCTAGTCCAAATCTCTCGATTTCCTCTCCTTGCTCTTTGTGATCTTGTAAATCTTACGCTCTCCTGCCTTTATCCCTAACTCCTTACGCTCTCTATATGCTTTATTATGAACTTCACTCAACGCCTTCTTAATCTCCTTTTTAGCCAAATGGTGCTTTTCTCAATTTTCAATATTATTACACAAGTGTATTGCTTTAAAACAATCTTTCTTATACTTGGCTTTTTATTGAACATTTTCATCCCACCACCAAGTCTCCTTATCTTGCTGACCAAAACCTTTCAATTCCCCCAAAATTGCTTTAGTAACCTTTTGGACCTTTTTAGACATATTCTCCCATATGATATCAACATTTCTTTGTAACTTTCACTCTCCCTCATTCAAAATAGTCCTTTTAAAAATTTCTCGCTTCTCCCCCTTTAATTGCCACCACCTGACCCTTTGATTTAAAACTTGTTGGCGCTTTTGTTTAACACATTTAATATTTACATAAAGGACCAAAACCCTATGTTCCATTGTCATGCCATCCCCAGAGATCACTTTGCAATTAGTATAAAGTCTTCTATCAGAAGCCTTTACAAAAAAAAGTCAATCTGTACCCTGGTAACTCCACTCTTGTATGTTATTAAATGCTCCTCCCGGTACTTAAAGCAAATGTTGACAATCTTAAAGTTATATACAAGGGAGAAATCAATGATAGATTAACCTTCATTATTCATTATTGAGCACCCCAAATCCAAAACCCCCATGAGTCCTTGCACGAGGTCCTGCCTCTTTACCAACATGTCCATTAAGATCTCTTCCAATAAAAATCTTTTTGGTTAGTAGAATACTTTGAATTAGTCCTTCCACATTTTCTCATAATTTTTCCTTAAGATGTACTTCTGCCACTACTTGAGATGCATATACACTGATAATGTTTATAATATCCTTCCTAACAATCATTTTTAAGAAATGATTATGTTCTCAACCCTCTTAACTTCCAACACATTCTTTCTCTATTCCTTATCAACTATGATACCAACATCATTCATTTCATTGACTGTTCCTGTGTACTACAGCTTAAAATCATTAATTTCCTGAGACATTTCTCCTACCCATTTAATTTCTTAAAGGTATAAAATATTAATCTTTCGATAATTCATTATGTCCACTAACTTTAGAGATTTAGCATTCAAAGTCCCAACATTCCAAATGACAAATTTAGTTGACGCGATGTTATAAGTTAAAAAAAATAAAAATAGTAGTAAATTGACAACAAAGTTGGAGAGAATATATGCATCGAGGGTGTATTGGTCAAAAAGCCTTTAATGTGAATTTAAGACTATTTAATGAGAGAGTTGACCACTGAAATGTTGGGTGAGGCCGATGCTTATTATCATTATTATCAAACTCATAAATTGGCTCTTTGTATTTTTAGCTTATAAAAATATATCAAGTCACTTTTAAATTCTTACTAATTATAAACTCGATTAAATTTAAGAGTTCATATATCAAGTTTGTTATTTATACGTTTCTAACTCATAAAAGCATGTTAAATCATTCTTAAACTCATGCTAACTTGTTCAATTTAGTCATACTTGGTAGTTTTATATATGAATTTTATAGAAATTTATTTGTTCACTATGATAAATTATGAGTTTTAATGAATTTAATTTTAATTATTTGGATTTAAAATATATTTAAATCAAAGTATTGTCATTTTTATATTTTAATTATTTATTATACATTGTTAATACCTATTATTAATAAAATAAACTCTTATGAATTTATAATTTGAACTTATGCCACTGTCACAAGTTTAATAAACTCATGAGTTCAAACCTTGCTTATTATTCTTTCTGGTCCTAATTATAAGATAAAATTGACTTTTTTTAAGAAATTAAAAAAACAAATTCAGACCAAAGGGAGTACATCATCTCTCGTGACATAGGCAAAATCAAATTTTACATTTGCCTGATGCATTAATGAACTTTATTTCGTAGGCAAAAATAAAAAAAGAACTCTATTTCAAAATACCCTTTTTTTTTTGCATCAAAGTAACAATTTATATTGATGAAATGATGCGTAGGTCCGTACACTGCAAGTTAACCAAAAGAACAACCTAATGAATGCAGAAATTGAAACAAAATCTCCTAGTAAAACCCAGGAACAAAACCAGAATGCAACTAAAACAGAAGTAAAACCAAACACCTCTTACTAATTCCATACAGAACACTAAGAAAGAAGTAAAGAGAGATGGGGGTTTTAACACCCAATCTTTCGAGCACATCTCTCTATCAGCTGAGATGGAGAACAACTCCACAGCTGAATAAAGTCTTGGGGTCCACTGATAGTCAGTAAACTGCATAGCTTTACCAAGATTCACACAATCTACTAGGCACCAGTTACCAAAATATCCTTTATGATTCAAGGGGGAGAGAGTTATGGATTAATACGGGACGAGTAACATTCTGAAAATCTTATTTCTTAGATTTTGCCTCTCTCTTTTTGCCTAATTACTAATTAGTTAATGTGACTAGAGTCCATATTTTCAAGCTCAAGCATATTTCATTAGATGTCAAAATATGTGACAATATCAAATCATAAGCCATATCAATATGTCATATCTTTATGCCATACATATATGTCCAACGTGGCTTCACTCTTTCAATAGTTTACAAGAAAATTCATAAGCCACTAGTGACTATCGCGCCATTAAGTGTTGGTCAATAAGGCAACTATTACGGAGCCATGTTTGGGTCATAAATGAACAGTATATTCAATGTTCTTAGTGGGAAAAAAAGTCAGGGTTAATGTGCAAAAATGTACGTGGGATTTTCTTAAAAATGTGTTTAACACCATATATATTTTTTGAAATACAAAAGTAATTATGAATTTTTAAAATAAGTGCAAAAATATATATTAACTGTTAGTTGACCATTTGTTTAAAGGTCAAGGTGCAAAAATACATGTGAGATTTTTCCAAAAACACGCCCAACACAAATGTTTTTTTTAGGAACAAAATTAACTATAAATTTTCAAAATAAGTGTAAAAATTCACATTGATGATTTGTTGACTAGTTGTTTGAATTTTTTAACTAAAAATGGTGACAGTGAGGATGACATGGATGATTAAGAAACAACTTGGAGAGAAATACTTATATACTATAGGAGTACTATATTTTTTAAACTCTGTCTAATGAAAACATAACAACTCATATCATTTTAATTTTAGTTGGCTAATGACTCGTCTGAAAAAATTTAAATTTTATCTTTTTTTCAAGAACAAAATTTATTGATAATTTTGTTTTAGTTTTTAAATTAATATGTTTTTTGTTAAAAACATTATAAAATTTGAATTTTTTTAGATGAGTCATCATTTAACTATGATTAAAATAATGAGTTGTTATATTTTCGTTAGATAGAGTTTAGATGACGTGACACTCTTTGAGTATGTAAATATTTTTCTAGCTTGAAATAATAATTTGCTCATTGGGCAAAGGAAATTAATTTTCACCTAACCTTTCATTTTCACCTCATCACTTCTTTCGGAAGACAGAGGGAGAGGAGAGGGAAGGTTAGATGTAAATTAATTTTTTTGCCCAGTTAGCAAATCATTATTTCGGGTTGTTTCTTAATCATCCACGTCACCATTTTCAGTCAAAAACTTTAAACAAACAGTCAACTAATGGTTAATATGTATTTTTACACCTAATTTGGAAGTTCATAGTTACCTTTGCCCCTAAAAAAAATATTTGTATCGGGCGCACTTTTGGAAAAATCTTATATGTATTTTTGCACCTTAACCCTTAAAAAATTCAAACAAATAGTCAACTAATAGTCAATGTGTATTTTTGCACGTATTTTGGAAGTTCATAGTTACTTTGCCATTTAAAAAAGTATTTTGTGTTGGATGCACTTTTGGAAAAATCTCATGTGTATTTTTGCACCTTAACTCTTAAGGTTAATATTATCATTGGTCCTCAAAATTTCCCTTCATTTTGGTTTTAGTCCATGAAGTTTGCAACCATTGTTTCTAGTCCCTCTCAAGTTTACTATGTTTATGGCCGTTAGCAAAGTTGTAAAACTCATAAGTTTAAGCAAACTTATGTTAGTGAAGTAAACTCGTATCGTAAATTCAAATTGTAAACTTGTAAGAGTTTTCTTTTATTAATAAATAAGTATTAAAAGTGTATAATTAAATAATTAAAATATAAAAATGACAATATTTTAATTTAAATATATTTTAAATCCAAATAATTGAAATTAAATCCATCAACATTCATAATTTATCATACTCAATAATAAAGAAATGTCTTTAAAATTAATAAATAAAGTCACCGAGTATGATCAAAGTGGAAAATTTGGCATAGGTTTAATAGTGAGTTAACATGATTTTATAAGTTAAAAATGTAAAAATAGTAAACTTGGTGTTTGAACCCGTGAGTTGAAATAAATTTACAACTAGCATAGGTTTATGTGCTCGTCTGAAACAACTTAAGTGCTCGTTTGGAAGAGCTTATTTTTGTCCAAAACGTGCTTATAATTCGTGATTCACGGTATACGAGGTAAGTATGTGAGAGGAGTTTTTTCTCGGCTTGCGTAATAAGTGCGTTTTGACTGTTCAAAACGCTATCACAAACACCCCCATTTTTAGGTAATAAGTGCTTATAAATCGTGATTCACGGTATACGAGATAAGTATGTGAGATGAGTTTTATCTCAGCTTGCGTAATAAGGACTTATTGTCCAATAATAAGTGATACCAGACACAGGCTAAAAGTTACTTAAAACGATTTTATAAGCTAGAAATATAAAACAGTAAAATCGGAGAATCAACTCGCGAGTTTAACAACAATAACCGTTAATCCCTTATATATTAACAGTGTTAACTTTTCCTATTTTTCCTTTTGCTAATTTTGTAGATATTTTGGGATTTTTGTAATTCAAATAGTATTTTTTTTTAATCATTTTTCCTTTATATATATATATATATATAACTTTTGCTATTTATTAATAGTATATTTTTAGATATGAATTTTTTTAAACCTTATTTATATTTAAATATAAATATTTTGATATATTTTATTTAAATTATATTTTGTAATGGTTACCTGTTTGACTATGAGTCAATTATACTATGATCCACTAACACTTGATTCACTCTCTTAATTGAGTTAATGATTGGTCTGATTTTTAAGTCCATGGTATATATTTAATCAGAAGGGGGAATTCAGAAATTCCCATGAAGCTGAGTACAGCAGATCAGAGGACCCTGGAAATTCAAATCCGCGTCCATACTTTTTCTGCCAACACTTTTCAAAACCCGCCGTTTTCCCCTTCCTAATACTGACACTCCCTCAGGATAAGAACCAATCGACCTCCGTAATTTCTGTGTCTCCTTCGCTCTACGCTCTCTTCACTCGTCGTTTCTCTGTCTTGCTTCTCGGCTTTTAACAATGGCTGACGTCACCCAACTTCCTTGCGATTGTGACGGTGTCTGTATGATCTGCAAGGTGCTGCCGGCAGACGAGGAGAAGTTGACGTGCAAAACCTGCGCGACCCAATGGCATGTTACCTGTCTCTCCAATCCTCTGGCCACCATGGCGGAGACGGTTCAGTGGGAATGCCCCGATTGCTGTACTCCGCCATCCGATATTCCGCTGGTAACTATTGGCAAAGCCGTACTCGACGGGGCTGGTGACTTGATGGCTGCGATCCGAGCCATCGAAGCTGACTCTTCTCTCTCGGATTTGGACAAGGCAAAGAAACGTCAGATGCTCATGAGTGGAACGGCTGCGCCGGAGGCAGACGAAGGTGGCGTGGAGAATAAGGTAGAAGGCGGAGCGAAGGATGTCTTGGATATCCTCAGCGGGGCTTTGAACTGCTCCTTCTGCATGAAGTTGCCCGAGAGGCCCGTCACGGTAACTTCGTGATTCAGACCATTCGTTGTTCTCTTTTACGTTTTCAGTTGTCAACATTGCTTTTGTTAACTATTTTTTTATTCGCCAATTCTCTCCCTTGTCCCATTCGACTTGAATAAAAAATTTTATTTCTGGGGCGTGGGGCATTTTCGTTTTCTTTTCCCCCTTCTTGATTTGAACGATATGATTGTGAATATATACTGAGCATTCAAATTCAAAACAAGCCTTCGATTCTTTCCTTCGTCACCTCATATTGTCAGCAGATTCTGGTCTTTGAGCATGTTCTCTAATCTTATCTGAGAAATTAATCACATGGATGCAAGTTTATTTTATGATTCCACCAACGCCTGACATGCCGATGTTAGGCTTCTTTTGCGTGCGTATTTGTCATATTCATCTGTTTACTAGTCTCCAGGGTTTTTTTGGCAAAGAAAGCAAATTTTCCCAAGGCTCTTGTGGTCTGCGTAGTTTCTTCGAATTTATTTATACTTACCATTCTGGGAAGGAATGTTGATAATTAGCATATTATAATATTTCAATTCAACAAGGGTTCTAATTTAATGTCCTTCTTCAGACTCCTTGCGGGCATAATTTCTGTCTGAAATGCTTCCAGAAATGGATTGGGCAAGGAAAACTAACATGTGCAAAGTGTCGACGCGGTATCCCCTCCAAAATGGCAAGCCAGCCCCGTATAAATTCTGCATTAGTTATTGCCATTCGCATGGCTAAAATATCTAAAAACACTGGTTCTGGAGAAGCTTCTAAAGCTTACCATTTTGTGCACAACCAAGATAGGCCAGAGAAGGCATATACAACAGAGCGGGCCCAGAGGAAGGGCAACGCAAATGCAGCTAGTGGAAAGATTTTTGTAACTGTGCCTCAGGATCATTTTGGTCCAATCCCTGCTGAGAATGATCCAGTGAGGAATCAAGGTGTGCTGGTTGGCGAATGTTGGGAACATAGGCTTGAATGCCGACAATGGGGTGTTCACCTCCCTCCTGTTAGTGGTATCGCTGGACAGTCAAACTATGGTGCACAATCAGTAGTTCTTTCTGGCGGTTATGTTGATGATGAGGATCATGGAGAATATTTTCTTTACACAGGAAGGTTTGTGAAATGTTCATGAATTGTTGTATTGTCATTTTCATCTCGATGTGCTTGTCTGTATTGAAACTGTATGCACATTTATTTAGCTTTGCTATCTTATCAATGCGTTTCGGGCGACTCTGCTTATTGGTGTTGGGTTTAGCTGCAATAGGACTGTTGTCATCCTGCCAATGCATGGCCACTAACCTATCTTTCTGCACATTTGTTAATCCAAAATTTTGGAAACATGTCAGTCAGCCTTTTGCTTCGTTATGCTTTTTTTTTTTTTTTTTTGGGTGCTTTTGATTCACATTTCCTCATTTTCCGTTGGTTGTTGAATTCACTGACATGTCATTGCAGTGGCGGTAAAGACCTGAGTGGTAATAAAAGAACGAACAAAGAACATTCTTTTGATCAAAAGTTTGAGAAGTCTAATTTAGCTCTCAAATTTAGTTGTTTGAAAGGTTATCCGGTTCGAGTGGTGAGGTAAGCATCAGCATCCAAAATGGCACTTTTTATTTATGGATGTTTTTAATATTATAACTGACTAGGTGCTCTCGACCCGGTGTGTGCCTTTTGGTTTCCTTGATCTCAACTTCGTTGTTCTTCATGTATGTGCTAAGCTAGTCTTCTCTAGCAAACTAATGACTCGAGTGGAGGATGACACAATTTGATTTTTCTCTTCATGAACTTTTTTTGTTGGATTGTGGTGTTAAATTCATTGTATGATTGGCTTGTATGACTAAATTGTGCTTCCCCTTGGGAGTTTCAATGTTATAAATTATTGAGCATTGTGTGATATTTTTTGGTACAACCTATTAAATTTCAATGGCTAGATCCCATAAAGAGATACGCTCTTCCTATGCCCCCGAGAAAGGGTTTCGGTATGATGGGGTATACAGAATCGAGAAATGTTGGCAGACATTGGGAATGCAGGTCAATATACGATATCTCCTTGTTTTCTTATGGACTCTCTTGGTTCTTGATTATATTTCATGCAACTTCTCTGATAAATATTCTTATTCAGGGATTCAAAGTTTGCCGGTATTTATTTGTTAGATGTGACAATGAACCTGCTCCATGGACGAGGCATGTGTTATGTAGCTCACTTAATTTGCTTGTGCTAACTGAAACTATTTTTACTAAATGATTTTAAATGAAACGTAGTGATGATCATGGTGATCGCCAAAGACCCTTGCCAGCAATATCGGAGTTTGAAAAGGCTATAGGCATAATTGAACGAACGGAGAGTCCATCATGGGGTTTCGATGTGAGTAGCATTTTGGGATCTTTTCTTTTTAAAACAGTTTGTTTCTTTCGTTAAATTGCCTATTAATTGATATTAAGTGGGAGATTTATCGTGTTATTAAAATTAGATTTTTGAGAATATATGATGAATCTATGGCTTCTTTAGGAGGAAGAATCTTGCTGGAAGTGGATGAAACCACAGCCACGCAGTCGAATGCCCATGCAAGGGTCAAGGAGAGGGATAAGAAAAACCCAGAATATATCAATCAGGGGAAGATTACTGAAAGGCATGATATGACCATGACTGGCTTTTATTTTGTCAGTCAACTTGTTCTTTCGCTGCTTCGATTTGCCGCATTTAGTTAAATGCTTTGTTTGCTCTGTGCGTAAGCTTTCGGCGAATGTTATATTTTTACTCTCTTGTGCTTCTGCATACAGAATTCGGTTGCCTTATTTGCAAGCAAGTTATGGCTTCTCCAGTTACGACGCCCTGTGCTCATAATTTCTGCAAGTCATGCGTGGAAGGGGCATTTGCGGGTAGGTCTTTTGTAAGGGACAGAAACAGGGGTGGAAGATCGCTTCGGTCTAAAAAAAATGTGATGAAATGTCCTGCTTGCCCCACTGACATCGCGGATTTTCTTCAGAACCTTCAGGTGGTTATGGCAATAATTTGCACTTAAAAACATCTGGTTGATATTTTTCTGATTGTCTAATCGTAAAATTCCTTACACACTGGTTGCTAAGTTCCTCTGGTGGCATGCTTGTGTGTGTGATAGGTTAATACAGAGTTGAAGGGCGTAATTGAATCACTGAAAGCTAAAGCTGAAGAAAATGGAGATTCGGCGGATGGAGATGGAGCAGAGGAAGACTGTGATGATACTGATGAAGATGAGGAAGCAGATGGGGAATCCGATGGCCAAGAAACAGAGTCAAGAGAACTTGAAGTGACCAATGAGGAGGAAGACGCTGGAGCCAATGGCAATGATAAAAGAAAGAGAGATGATGCTGAAAAAGTTTCTATAAAAAGGAATAGAAGAAACCCTAAAGCTGAGGATGAAAACATTCGCCACCAAGTCCGCTCCATTTGCCAGCAGACGGTTAATGAGCTCACTGTGGAGTGAGAATTTGGACTATAGGGTTTTTCATTTTTTTTTTGGGGAGTACAATCAAAACATCCCTACACCCTATGGGATTGATGTTAAGTTCTTCATAGTCAGCTTCCATGCGATGCTAGCAAATGTTTAATAGCTGTATATATCATCCTCAAATCAGCAAATAAGTTTCCCTATGATAGGCTGACAATAACAGAGTTCTTTTTTTTTTTTTTTTGGACCCGTGATAATAGCAGAGTTTAATTGCTGTCTTATTTTTCTTTTTGAAAAGAAAGAAAGAAAAGTTCTGTTGCTATAGATGGGCCAACTTTATTTTGATACCATCTGTTGTGTTGTCCGAAGATTTATTTATGGGAAAATTACAGTAATATCTCAAGGACTATAAAAAATTACAAATTTTCTATAGCAAATTCCCTTATCATTAAAGTCTCCAGGGACTATATTGTAATTAATTCTGGATATGAAGTTACTGGATTACCCTTACTAATTGAAAACACACAGTTGAGTTTTGACAACTTCGTCGGTCATTTTGATAGCTGCCTTTGCATACTTTGACAAGTTCATTTTCCCGCTTAGACAAGTTTTAAAATGGCAAGTTAATGTGCAGTTGTCAAAATAAACTGACAAAAATTTCAAAATTAACACAGAGGTTTGTGAAAATATACACATTAACTTACTATTTTAGGATTTGTTCAAGTGAGAAATGAACTTGTCAAAGTAAGTAGATGCACTTGTCAAAATGGCTGACGAAATTGTCAATATCTGACTGTGTTTTCAATTAATAAGGGCAATCCAGTAACTTCAAGTCCAGAATTTATGGGATGTTTTTGTAAATTTTTATGGTCTTTGGGACCTCATTGTAATTTTTCCTTTATTTATTTAGTAGACATTAATTGAATGTCCTCCCTATGTTAATGAATTGAAGCAAATGTTGTGGGCTTTGTAAATATCGATCAAACTTTGACTGAACTGGTTTTAATCTAATTACAGAAGCCGACACTTGAAGAACTTTGCCCATTCGGGCCTCGGTGGATTCCTATGTTCTACACGGTTCGAGAAAGTCCAACTCTATGTTATAGGCAGGTACTTGGGCCTTTCAAGAACACCAAACCGGCGACTAAGGAAATCATAGACCATCCCAATTCAATGAATAGTTGTCAGTTTTAATTTAAATTTGGTTAATGAATTGAACCTGTCATAAGTCAGCCGACCTCAAATGCAAGTGAATGTAGTTGACCACAGCCCCATGGTTGAAAAAAAAATGCTAATAAAGAGATGCTATCAAATATTATAGGTCGACAGTTCAATGTCAAAGGGCATTAGGTGTCACAGCAAAATAAGGTTTACAAATTAATTTAAGGTTTGAGTGCTTCGTTCTAATTCAATGAGCAGCAAGACTCATTCACCAAAAAGATTAGTTTATGAACAATGCTCCCTCAGCTGACACACTAACTCACCCCCCACTTAGGAGAAACAATTTGAAATGATATTTTCGTAGTTGACCTTTTTACGTTTGACCTTTATTTATTTATTAATCTTGTGTTGAGTTGTTGGGAGAGTCTTGGCATATGCGAATGTGAATCAGGTGGCAGGTTCAAGATGCCTTTCCGAATATGACCTATAAAAATGTAATCATTGTACATAACTTGCTCCTAATTAAGATCAAGGTAACCAATTTTTCTTTCCAAGTAATTAATACCACTCTGATCTTATTTATAAGTCCCTTTTGAACAAAAAATTTGGTCCCATTTATAACTCCAGTTTCAGAATAATAAATGCATTATGTACCTTTTTACTCCTATTAATTGCAATAAACAAAAGAAATTTATTCATGTTAACTTTTAGAACCAATCATAGATAAAGGCGAAATTGGAAATTTAGCTTATAGTTAATGAGTTAACTAACTCTCCTTAATATATGAGAATTAGTTAAAATGAACTTATAAATAGGATCAGAATGGTATATGTTAATTTTCCCCAGTAACATTTATAGTTTATATTATCCAGTAAAATTATGGTGTTTTGACCGAGATCTTCCGTGGGGATACAATAATTTATTGTAAGAGGCTTCCTTTTTGTTTTGACGAGCGCATTAAGGCAACGCATGAATGGTGTATATGGCTTCATAAATATTTATCCATAGCAAGGTGTGGCTTATAAATAGATTTAATGTATTTAAATTCCCAACTTGGCGTTTAAATAACACAAAGATCAGACAAACATCTTTGCGTGCAGAATAATCAATTAAAGGGAGAAGAAAAGAAGGGTCTTTTATACTATTTTGTTAAAATGATGCGGAGCACACTAATTAATGGCATCTAAGTGTCCTTTACATTTGGTCAATAACAAATAACCCAAAAAAAGAAGCACAATATAATGTGCTTAAACATGATAATGGCTTCTGGAACTTTCACGATTTTTTAATTTATAACCAGAAGTTACCATTTACAATTAATTTAAGTTGATGCATGCAAGTGATAGAAACTCTATCTTGTAAATAAGTTTTGTGAATATGATTCTTATAGTTTGTATATACAATAACAACAAGCCTTATTTGACTACGTGAAATCAGCTTACATGAATTGCACAACATCATTAGACTCTATTAACAATTAAATATTTACATAGGTTATTAATTAATCAAAAATTTTCGTTCAATGGCTTCATTAATTGTTCTCTTCAATCTTCCTCCGCCATTTTTCACAAAACTCCATATTGTCTTATATACCCTCCTCATCGACACTTCCAATGGCCTTCTTTTATTGTTCGTATATACTATATAAGTAAACAATATTTGCTTTTTGCCATCTAGACCTCAAGGAAGATTAGGTTCCGCCTGCCAATTTCTTTTTTACAGACATTTTTAATACAACAATAAATTTGCTGTAACATAATAATAATTACTCCTTTGGGTCTTAATATAAGATATATTTGGGGAGTTAATCATAGTTCTAAATATAAGATATAGTTTTCATATTTATCAAAATTTTTCTAATTTATCCCTATAGATGCTCCTTCAATAATAATCAAAGAAAAGAGGCTAACTAACTCAAGGGAATGGTGGAATTAAGGAAGATGATTAATTAGGGTGCTGTAGAAAATATATATCACATTAACTAACTTAATTAACTTTTTTAATCTAATCAAATTAAGGTAAATATATTTTATATTAAGAATTGAAGGAGTATTTTATCTATATATAAATAATTCAAAATGCATGTGGAAAATTTGAATGAATGAAAGATGGAAATATTTAGAGAGAAAATTGCATGCATAATAAGTAAAACTACAGTAGCCATGGATACTAATTTCAATATAATATATTGATGATATGGAGACAAAGCTTGGACAAACTTTATATAAAGATTCAAGGAGAGCTACTCCAAAAGAAATAAAAAATTATCAATCTTATACTATATGTGTATAATATTATTGTTCAATTCCCCTGTAACTCCGATTATTGGCACATACAAAAATGGTATATAGTGCATGTTTGTTTAAGCTTTTTGTACAGTAAATAAGCCCTTATTACGCAAGCCGAGAAAAAACTCCTCTCACATACTTACCTCGTATACTGTGAATCACGAATTATAAGCACTTATTGCCCAAAAATAAGCTATTCCAAACGCACACATAATTGGTTACCTTGATTGTTAAAATTTCGGGTGTGATATTATTGTTAATGTTGAGTTGTGTCCCTAAAGGGCAGTGATGCTTGAGCAAGTTTGATTAGACTTCGATGAATAATGGTGTTGCGCTTTAACCAAACCACATGTCTGCTCAGCGTGAATGTCGATGGAAGAAAGTAAGTGTTGAGTGATCAAGTTTGCCGTCCACTTTGCTAAGAGCTGCAACACAAAGTAAAGGTTTTAGTTCTTAATGCTAAAACTAATGAAGTGCCTTTCTCGCCTTTGGCTTCCACTTTGGGGGCAATAATTCCTTGCTGCTCAGTTCACCTCGAACTCCAAATTAAAGTCATCAGCAGCTATATATATATGTACCTACGTTAATTGTTACAGTATTTTGTCGGCATCAATCCCAAGGTCGCCTACTCATAAACACACAGGCCATTCATTCACTAGTAGTACCATTATTAGACAGCATAAAGACAAGTTATGGCCCATATTACGCGATTTGTGTTGCAGCTTTTCAAAACATGTAGGCCGAAACATGTAAATTTATATATTAAAAATGCATGATCACTTGCACGAAATGCAACATTCGCTGCTGTAAATTAAAAGTGAACAAAAGGGATATTTCTGCACCTGCACGAGAATTCATCATTATGCATTTTCCGGCCGACTTATCAAGACTAATGATTCGTCATTATGAGGGTGCATGCATTCTCATTCTTCTTAAGAAAAATATTACTGTCTACCTATCTCTGCATGCTAGCTATAACTGTTGTTAAGTCATAATTAAGTGCGATTAATGAAGGCTTAGTTTTTCATCCTGCGGATTCTTTTTCTGCTTTTGAATTTATTAATTTTGCAGTTAATATTTCTTCCCTTAGAATTCCTCAAAGCGATCGAGCATATTGTGACTGGTGAGAAGGAACATATATACACAAGAGGACAAGTGACAAGCGCACTACCGGAGAATTTTAATCTTAAGTCATTATTATATATAAAGAAAACATGTTTTCAGAAAAATATATTATTAAAGAACATTTGCTTCTAGAGCCAAGAAACGAGCTAATCATAGCTCAATGGGGGTATGCCTTAATATTATAATTTAGAAAGTAAAACTAGTGAATTGAATAAACCCATAAGTGGAAAAATGGGACAAAGTTCCAAAATTAATTAAAGACATGTCATTTTTACTAAGTGGACTAAAGTCAAGTGCTGCCATTGAATCTGGACAAAAGTGAAGTGGATTTACCTTCTTCAAATCTTAGTCACACGTCTCACCATAAAATATTTTAAATCTCACACATCACGATCTCATCCACCGCTTTCTCTTATCACTATCTCTGTGTAGTTACAGTTCCAGTTCGTCATCCTTTTCATCTGTTTTATCGTCACCGTTTCTGTCATTCACCACCAACGAACTACTATTTCTTAATATAAATCCCAGTATATATCTATATTTATTATATTCTTCTCACGATATTCCTTAGTGACTTGTACAGGAAATTAAAACATATACAAGCCAAGAGAATTACAATTCATTCCGTTCGATCATTTTCACGGAACCAGATTCTGAAATCTGCATGCTTGGATTATAATATTAGTCAATTGGGGAATATTGTGGGATTTGATGACCTGGCATTGTATTGGATTCAAGTAAAATGACAAATCTGATAGTTATATATATTGACGGTCAATTTTCCACACACTAACGTAACCTCGAATGGTTTGCGGATCAAATAATACTAAATATTAATCGTATCTCACTTTTTTTTATCCTCATCTTTGAATTAATAACCTACGAATCCAAGCATTGTATCACACTCATCACAAAGACAGCTCCACAATTTGTTTCACGCCTGCGTGCACCAATCACAACGTAACATCCATGGCATCTAGCCCCCGTGCAAATGATTCTGAATATCAGTTAGTTAATAAAGGTGAAAACTAACCTTCGTGTTTGATTAAGATCTTTAACTATTGTAGCTGGTTAAGTAAGGTTTGATTCAAACCAAATCTATGTATCCTCAAAAAAGAGATATTTCGATCAGTTTTAGTAGATAAACCAGTACCCCACCACCCATGAAAAGTTACCAACCCGAAAGGTGGGGTTTCACTAGAACAATCCAAGTTGAACGATCTCCATACATACGTGTTGCCAGACGGCGGAGCCACCGCAAATACGGATGGCCACGTCATCTCCAAATCCTATCATCCCCTGGCCACCACCCTAGCTCTGTGTGAACTGTGACATGAAAAAGGTAAGTGGATAATGGCAACTCCTCCAATTTGAAGCATGAGAACTATCAAATCAATACAAGTAGCGGATATATATTATATTAAATTAAACCAGCCAAGGTGTTATCATTATTAATAATTATTAATATTGTGGTGGACCTTTCTTGTTTTAGTGGTGCAATGAAACAAGAAGCAATGGTAGACCACACGAGGGGGTTTGATTTGATTGTCATTATATATATATATATATAATATGGGGTATCTGGGAATGCAGAGTTAGAAACCAACATAGTTACGTTGTGTATATTTGTTTTAAAAAATATGGCAAAGACACTGTAGGGAACACAGACTCAGGCTTAGCCCTTATAATATTGCTTTTGAACCTTCTAATTTAATTTACTTATTACAGACCATCAGGCGTGCGCCCAAAGACACGACGAGACAACAGGGATGGTGGTCGTCCTTTTCTATCACCAGATGCTTTGCCTTCTTCTTCATCTCCTTTTACTTGTTTTGCTAATTTCTTTTTACGTCACGTTTGCGTATTTGGATTTGTTTTATGCACGTTTCAGCATATACATATTTTCCATGACAAATAAAACGTCTCAACACTACCACACGCGCACTTGCTTTTATTTTCCTCAGATTACGATAACCCAGCTAATTGTACGTTACTAAACATTAGCCGCAAGCTAGCTATATATATCAGCAAACGAAAAAAACTTATTTTTCTTTTTATAAAAATACTATTATCCACCATCTGGAACTTTTTCTATATCTTATTACTAGGTGCCCAGCAATTAACTAATCCCATTTGAGGTTTGTGGCTGCCCATTTAGCATAACAAGTATCTCCTCTAAAACTTCAACTTTAAAAACTGAAGGGTCGAGAGAGGCCTTACAATGTTAATTATTAGACCAATTCTGTAGTGTTAAAACATTTCTTTTCTTCCAGCGATGATTTTGTTATGAATTTAATTAAGACAATCTAGAAACTCAGTTGTCTTTGTTTACAATTACACAATCAACATGAAATATGAAAATGGGAAGATCGAGTAAGCTGCTTCAGTTTCGGTGTTATTAATTTAAATGCGCAAATCAGGTCAACCTTCTCATGCCAATGCAGCTCGATGGTATATTTTTCTCTTTTTCTTTGGCGCATTCAGATCGTCGTATACCACACCATATATGCATACGCATGGTACTTGATACGCTCAATTTGAATATAATAATAATGTGTATTATTAGGGTAAGAAAGTCGAATTTCAATTTGAAATTCGCTAACTGAGTTCACACCAGTAATTAACAGGGTTCGCCTCTGTTGTTCATGGTTAGTGAGGGGTCGCAAAAATATCAAGCACACCATAGATAAACTCGGTTGAATAATAATTGTGTGTGCGTGCGTGTCTATATATATGAGAATTTTCAAAGGAAAAAGTATTTTATTGGACATAGACCTAATATTTTAATAGTTTAAGTGATATAAGTTAGCTAGTTTCGTTAACTTGTGTGTATGTGTGTGAATGAGCCTACTTCTACTTCTTTTCTTTTCTTTTTTATGGTTTCATCAACCTTCCAGGTATCCGGCGTTAACCTGAAGGCCAACGCTGGATTTACTGACATGGGCCCCCGACAACCGACTAGTCCTGGCACCCCCAATCTGATAGGCCCGATAGGAATTCACTTCTTTGAGGCGCCCCAGAGGAGAGAACTCCCAACGGAAATTCTCTACACCTTCCGTTTCCTAGGATCGAACTCAGGAACGGATTGGTGTGGCGCAGATGCCTACCCATCTGCGCCAACTTCCGTTGGTGCCTACTTCTACTTCTGTACAAGCGTTGAACATACTCATTGCTCTTGTTCTCATAATTTTAATTTCAGATCAATATAGTGAATATGATTTATGTATGTTTCCAGTTCAAAGACCACACAAAATATGATAGGATAAGGCAGTAACAGCCCGCATTCTCACTTCCCTTCATACAACTTGTGAGTTGTTTATTGATACTGTAGATTAATGACAAGGCAAGTCACACTAAAGTTTCTGAATAATTAAAAATTCTATTTTAATACTCAATTTGGAACAAATACTTAAGACATTATACGTATCCGTAAAGATGCCCCAAAGAGAGTTCATCAGGATATTTGAAACGAACCAAAAGCGCTCACTTATTAAATTAATTGCATTGGAACTTCTGGTCACATTAGCTTTATTGACACAAATATAAAATGCTAAACAGGAATTTAAAAAATGCTAAAGTGAGCAGTAAATAGTGAATACAATGGATTAGTTCAATTATAACGATCGATACAAACACTTTTCTCAACTCATTATACCTAACGGGAGTATACTTCTAAAGAGGAGAGAAAATACACGCTTGCCTGAATTCAAAAGAGGTCAAAAAGAAAAAAGAGTGTGACTAACGAACCCATAAACATGTGGACAATTTGGGTCAAAGACGTATCAGAGAAGATGGACAAAAAATACAGAGGCCAAAGATAATAAACATTACATCAATCAAGTAATTATTATATAATACCAATTTTTCTTCGTTTTCTGCAAATAAATGAGACAGACGCAGACATAGTAACTTGTATGATGATGGAATTTGTGAGAGGAAGACACCGTCCAAAAAGAAAACGTCAACGCTATAAGTCCTGAAAACCCGGCCTTCTTTTTGACAAAACCCACATCCAAACTATGGATGCTGTCACTCTCATTGAACCCAAGATATTCCTCATGACATGGATCCCAATAACGCCCTTCTTCAATTCACTCTATTTATTATGAATTTATATATTAACTATTTTTATTAATTTTTTATGTAATTATTATTACTTGACTAGAATATCATTCCATCAGCTAAAACTTCAAACCAGTTATATAATTGGGGTTGGTCTAGATGCCTTTTTAATGCTACAATCAAAGCCATTTTCCTCACATCATCAACCCTGGCAATTTTCTTAGTACTTTGATTTGATTTGAATGCCTTATAATTTTCTTTCTACTGATTTCCACTTTGCTTTCTCACTAATGAACGGGTTTCAATTCCTTCCAAACCAAAGGGCTCTAATTCCCAAATTACTGTATTATTAATATTGTTAGCTTTTATTCTTCCTCACCTTTGAATGATAATATAACTCATTAAAATTATAACATGCGTGTGGGTTAGATGCATATATATCTTCTTTCAGCTTAGAAGGATAAAGTATGAGGATCAATTGAAGAAAAGACAACGGCAAAGCAATCAGTAATGTGGTAATTAATAAATTAAAGCTTGAAAGGTGAAGCTTGTGATGACTTTTCAACACTTTGTGTTTCTGGTTTCGCTCCCTTCCATATATTCTCTCCCTGTTTGTTAATTAACAATTAATCAGCTTGTTCATCCGTACTATTAAGACTGAAGGGCCAATAAGATTGTATTCCGAATTCCCGATGATGAGGTATCTAAGCACCGAGTAGAATATTTGTTCTGAAAGGGAAGAAATAATCAAGACAAGATGTGAAAATAATTGATACGACAATATAATATGCTAATGAACCTACAATAATTATATAGTAGGTTGTGGTGGGGCTTGACGAAAGCTGGTGCGCTTAATTTCCAACCCCCATAAGGATTATTTAGAATATCTCTCGCTCTCACTCACACACACAAACTACTTTTAGTTTTACTAACAACGATTGGAGTTGAATATATAGTATGAAAAACTTGATTTCTTGTTGTAAATGGGAAAAATCATGCATATTAAAAGACTTATCATTGAATCTGACTCAATAATATCAGATATATCATGGCGTAAAGGAAAAAAATTATAATATTTAAAAGGAGACCAAAATCTCATGGTACAAAAATAGAAAAAAGACATGATCATGTATTATATTTTGAAAAGAGACTAATAAATCTGTTATGACGTCTCCCATTTATTATATCTTGTTCTAGATATGGCCATGTTTTATATTTTGTGTGTGTATTAATTTCTAGATGGGTACATTAAAATAGTTATACCGTACACTAAAAGCTTATTCATAAATTTTATATTTTTTTAATTGATTTATGATCTTTCAATTCAAGAGAAATAATTGATCATGGTTAGGAAGTTATAATATATCAATTTTGTAAAATTCTAAATTCCAATAAACAGTGGGAATTTAAAAAAATTATGCTATTAGTCTTGGTCTTTTTTTGGTCAATTTAAGAGAAATTTGCAATATCCTTTTTTTCAACGGGCATGAAGTCATGTTTTTTTACTATTTTAAAATTTTTTTTATAGGAAAATGTTAAGAAGCTATAATTTATGATAAAATTTTCTATCGTTACCTTTTGATTTAAGATGAATTTAAAATTTAATATTTAAAGTTATGATCAAAATATCTAGATTTTTGGATTGAAATTGTTGGTGAAAAAAATTCCAGATCCAAATATTTATTGATTTCATTGAACTATACTTTCTCTAATTTTTATTTTTAACTCGGCCACATCATTATTCATAAAAATTAATAAAAAAAATTAAAATTTATTGATTATATCTACAAATAAAATAAATTCACCCAAAGTAGCTTAAGAATACTTTAGTCAAATATAAGAGGAAAAAAAAGTCTACTACATTCATATTAAATATATATTTGAAAAAGTTTGCAACTTTCCTACATATTTAGTTAAAAAAAGAAGAATTGAAAATATTTATAATAAATAATTAATATAATATCTTATAATTGTCAAAATTCTTCCTTCAAATAGTATGGAGTAGTCAAAAAGATATTAATCTAAATATTATAAATTCCTTTACTCATCAAAAGATAATTGATGTGTGAAACAGGTTTTAGAAAATACAAAGATTTAATATTTTTGATTCAGAAAGCTCCCAACAAAATAGAGGTATGGGTGAATTCCCAATTGATTCAAAAATAATTTACAAAACTAATGAAGTACTCCTAAAAATTATTAACTAACCGGAAAAAAAGAGGGAATTTCAAATAAAAAATATATAAACATTTTATAACTATAAAATATTAAATAAAATATTTTATGAAATATAAATATTTTATATTTCTAAATTGTATAACTCCTAGAAAGTATATGCATCACCGATTTAAGAAAAATAAAATTTGAAACCATTCAATCTCAAATAAAGTCTTTTAGGAACCCCAATATATTTGGTCTTGTTGACGAAGGCCGCATAGTAGTGGTTCGCAAACACCTTGCATCCTAACTAACATTAAAATCATAAATCACCAAACATTTGCGGTAGTATTACACCTTATATCACACGGTGAACCCAATGAGTAGGATATATGTGTGTAAGATAAGCTAATATGCTAACAACACAACTGACGTGAGATCATGCAAAACAATAAAATAAACAAAAATATTTCTAAAATAGACCTTTGCATCACGGAGGATTATTCCCATTGAGGCAACATTACAAACAAACTCATGTCTAGATGTCACAAAGTTAAACAACCTCATGTCTAGACATCACAAAGTTATGTTAGTCGAATGAATGCAATAAAATCAAAATTTTATAGGGAACTTTGAGTTCGTTACCAACCCCACAATAGAAAATATGGGAAGCCTAATGGTGTTGAGACTGAGAACATAGAAGGTAAAGAGTGAGGTGAAAGGAATCCGCTCAAAAAGTATTTTATGAAATCTAAAAATAATTTTTAATTTTTAAAAAACATAATGAGTGGGATAGAGCTGCGTGTAATTAACCTGATGAGATTTCAAAATATTTTGAAACTACCTTTTCATTTTTTCTATTTTTAATATATTTATTTTTAAAATATTATATTTTATATTTTAATATCTTGAAAACTTTTGCAATTTGTAATTATCTCCTGGATATCTTTTTTTATTTTTTGAGATTGTTTTATTTTTCATCATTATTTTAGTTTTTATGATATTCATGGCAGGGGAGGCGTGCAAGGAGGGACTCTCAACATAAAATATTTTTATTTTAATATTTTGAAATTTCTTGTAATTTATAACTATATCTTGACATCTCTCTTTATTTTTAAAAATATTTTATTTTGTATCTTTATTTTAGTTGTTACTCTATTTATGGGTTGAGAGTCCTTCCTTTTATATAATCAATAGATATAGATTAATCTACACTTAGACTCTTAAGTAGTTGAAAAAATTTCCGTATGTATATGTAGAAAATTAAATAAATGATTTTCTTATGAAAATTTAATGCTGAAATAAACTGCAAAATAATTTATACAGGCAGGAGAGACAGAGGGGGGGGGGGGTGGCAAAGTGTCAAAATAAAATAAAATAAAAGGAACAGTGGGGTTGATGTTGTTATGCTTTTGGGCTTCTAGTTTCCTCATGGGGAGTAGGAACTGATGCTTTATTTGCTTCCAATCCCTTCTCAGTTTTCACACTATCTCCCCAAAACATTTTCTCTTCTTTTAAGTTCTGATATAATTAATTATATTGTCCTTCAATCCATCGGGCATATATATCCATGTTTTCTATTTTCAGTCCCGTGTTCTGGATGCATAAACTACAGTACAACCTAAGTGAACAAGACAAAACTCACTTCATTCACTAATTTGTTTACTAAAAATACTACAGATAATTAGGTGATCTGGATCTATGTCATTGAACATATATTGATCGAGTCGTGAGCAATAATATAATAATATGATTGTTGAAATTTCATTGGCAAATATTGTGTTTAATTTCTGGACCTCACCAGAATCAATTATGACTATATATATATGGAGTGGTCCTGGACATTCCACGCCAGAGAAATTAATTAAAAAAGCATTATACAATATAATATATGACTTTTGATTGATTGATTCCATCAATAATTGTTATTGGCGAAGGATCAGGCGATAATTGGAAGAGGAGAGATATATTTAATATTCCCACAAAGGGAATTGAAGTTTCCCGTAATCAAAGAAGAGTGAGATTAGTTAGTTGCAGAATAAGGAGAGTGTTACATCCATCAACTTCATACTTTTATAGATCCCATTTTCTAATCTCTCACTAAATGGGATATCAACAAAGCCTCTACCCTATCTTCCTATTGCCCTCCTTTTTTATTATAGGCTTAATCATCACTCTCTCTATTAATCAACGAATAAAGCCATATTCCACGAAACTTGCTTGAATCTTCCCCCAATATCTTCTTTAAAATAATACACACTGCCTATAATTTAATTAATTTTCTCTTTTTAATCTAGCTTGCTTCATCTTTTGGTTTGATTCTTCAACAATATATATGCCCATATATACATATGCCACATGCATGAAATTAAAGGCGTGGAAAAATATACCAAACATATCAACACAGTGGCAAATGGGAACGTCCAATATTAATTACTAGATTACTAGATATAAGTTTAATTACATCTACGCTTCACGTTTTAATTTTATATCTGTGGCCTTTTCTTTTGGGCATCTATTTGCAAGTAGCAGCCAGCCAGCCAGCCAGCCATCATATTATTATAGTCGGCGTAGAACTGTAACATTTTGCACCGTCCTAATAAATTAATTACCTAGACAGCATCCCGACGACAGGTGACACAATAGATCAATTAAATGGCAAATGAAACTAAAAAAAATAAATCAAATTATGTCTCCTTCACTAAAAGATGTGTATCATCCCCTGTTTTTATACACATATTACACACTCGTGCGGACTTTTAATTATCAGGCGTGCACATGTACTTATAGTACTTCATATATTACTGAAGAATGGTGTAGATACTTACATATTTTTGCTCTATTTGATTAGTGTGGGAAACAATTAACTAATTAATTAATTAATAAGCATGCTGCAGATTCAAGTGTGTTAGCCTCCGTTTGCAATCTTATCCGGTAAGGAAGAAACAAAATGCCTTTAAAAATGAATGGCATATTGATTGTTTTAGAAAAATTAAAGCATGGTGGAACCATATATATCATACCGATATATATTCCTTTAATTTCCTCCCTCAGCGGAATATAAAATTTCACCGGAGAATAAATAATCATCGGGTGTGGTCCATCGAAGCTCATTAGTGATAATAATCTATGAGAGGCGTCCGACTTATTTAATATAATATCACCAAGATCTGCAAGGCTAAGTGTCCAATATATGTTCGATCTCCTATAAATTTCCGTCTTAATCATGCATCTCATATATATATTAAAAAATTAAGAATATAAAATATACTGCAAAAGGAAAGAGTGTCAATTGAAGTTAGAAAGGTTATGATATAATGTTTAATTAAGATATAATACACACAACACATAACAAAATAAACAAACAGGTATCTTACCAATATAAAGTAGAAGCGTCTCCTGGCCGACACATAGTTACACAATATTTTGTGAATTAATAATGGGGAGGTAGAAACAAAATATTTAGTAAATATTCTGATTATTCCCTTATAGATTATTAAAAGGAATGAATATAATACCATGATTATAAAAAAAAAAATAACTATATAAAATTAGAGCAGTAAGTGTCTCCTGACTAACACATCAGCAAAATATTAGGCTCAAAACGATAAAATAAAATAAAAATATAATAATGAGAGACGGTTATGAAATATAGATAATGGAGAAGGTATTTACACAATATTTTGTAAATTACAAGGAACAAATATAAATATTTTGATTATTCCCTTAGATATCATTAAAAGAAACAAATATAATACTATAATTATAAATATAAATATGTGCAAATTGAGGGTATCTACTCAATAGAAAATATAAGGATTCTAATAAATTAATTACAACTTTTTATATAAAGTAATTTTAAGTATTTATGTACATGTTGAGAAATGAAAGGCAAAATTGCTTTAGCATCACCTCTCCTCTCCACCCATATATATCTCTATATGGATCATAGTGTATTTTAATATTTTATACTACAAAATATTATTACAAATCTAAGTGATTTTTTATATGACAGCAGATTAATAAATACCTGACCTCTTACCCGCGCATCGGGCGGGTCTGAGTTAGTTTGATGAATTCAATCATCGGGACATTTGTTGTCATTAGCTCCAATCTTTCAAAACTATACCATGCTTTCCATGTTTATCGAGTTTGAAAAATCATAGCCATATTATTTATATTGAGCTATCAATTAAGAGTTTGTGGATGTGGTTTAATGTGAAAAATTAAATATCAGATAGTATTAGGCAATATATTATTTGATCTTTTTTCCAAAAAAAAAATAATATTAGATAATAAAAGAGATATATAAGTGAAAAGACTTATAAATTCATTACCTTAAGGTTTCTAATTAAAACATATATAGTGTTAAAATGATCTAATTATGAAAAGAGGTGATTTTAATTAACTTATTTTTTATTCGATGAAAAGCTTTGCAGGAACTGAAATAATAATAGTAATAATTCCCTCATGGCTACGACAAATGGGGAAAAAAGAGATCTAAATATGTAGAGGCGCAGCTTTTATTAAATGCAAAGAATATAGGCGGTACATTCCATGAGGATCATATGGACGTACGTTTAAGAACTTCACTTTCAAGCTCACAATTTTTTAATTAATGAGATAGCGCCGTTTCATTGGCACATGCGGGCATGCAAGATCAGGAAAATGCTAGTTTCCTTCAAATTTCTGAGTCAAAATAAAGCATTATTTGGATTTTTCTTATAACAATATTTACTTACAAAACATAGCCTTTTATCCTTGAGGACCACGCTATCTCCGGATGGTCCAATTCCTATATGTGGACTGTGATGGGGAAATTTTTCATAAAATTCAATTATGACTTATAAAGTTTAACTAGTAGATATAGTATAGTACTCTAGATGCCATGCACTTTTTTTGTGTGTAGATTCTGGTTGATTAAATTAACTGGAAAATCATAATTAACAACGATAATAATAATATAAAGTTGGAAATTAATACTAATAAGTAATAATAGTTGTAAATGGAGAATTGATGACTAAAGCCGTCCTAATTAGGGGCCACAGACAGTTCATCAGTGCTTTGCATGAATGCAGAGCTCTTAGAGCGTCCCATCTAATTAATCTCTTTATCAAAATTATTTGTTATGATGCACACGTTCATATACATAGAAATTTGATATCATCTTTGGAATAAAAGTCTTAACAAAAGAATAAATCAAAGTTGTTGTTTTTAAAACAAAAATGAAAACATCTAATATAATGTACTTGACAATATACATGATGTATGTATGAAAAGATATGGAGACAAGGTATAGGTAGGAGCGCAAACAAAGAGGAGCACATAATTAAAACCTAGAAAGGATCGGATAGGCCAGGTTGACTCGAAAATTGGTGATCTGGTCACTTATCCGATTCGGGTGAGTAGGAGAATCGGGGGAGCATTGACCCGGTGTGACCTAAACTAACCGAGTGGTAAACCGGCTAGGTTAGGGGTTGACTTGAGGTCACTTTTTTGTTGGAAAAATATGCCCAAAAAACACACAAAACATAGGAACTTTAAGAATAAATAAGTTTACTGAGAAAAAGATGAACACGAGGGGAAGAAGACAAGGAAAATAGAAAAGTAGATAATAAAATATGTTGATAATATATAAAAATATTCTCCTCTGGTCCTTTTTGGAAGATTCAAAATTTTAAATTGGCTTAGTCCTTTTTCAATGTTGATTATATATAAATATATTACTATAACATGTACTATACAAGTGTTGTATGTTAGTAGATACTTTTATGCATTTTATTTAAAATATATTTTTTAAATTATTACTGATTTGACTTTGAATTGACTCCTGATCTAACCCATTAACTCTTAAAACCACTGTCTCAGTAGGTTTATTGACCGTGTGATTGATAAACTTTTAAGGAAAGCTAGCACAGTATTGTGCACGGGCTGCTCTGTAATCATGCCTTTAATTTTTGTTGCCAACAAAGGAACTAGTAGTATTAAAAACAACTAAGCTACAAAGTCTCATGGGTAGCATTAAACCAACCAACGCCAATAGAACGGGAAATTAAACACTTAAAGCTAGCAAATAAGGTAAAAAAAACAAGAATTTAAAAGTTCTTTAATAAAGCAAAAACATAAAAATAGAATTGGTACATCTTCCACACCATCAGCCAAATTGACCTGCGACTGGGACGAAGGTTGAAATACCCAACAAAAAGGGCAAGACCCTTCTAATGAAGATTTGGCAATCTACCCGGCTACCAAATTTGCTTCTATGGGAACACATCTGTAATAAAGGTTTCTAACCAAGTTCCTTGGTACAAGATTGTACTCAAGGAGAACAACATTCATCATATTGTTAGAAAAGGCACAAACAAATAGACAGTAGGAAAAGGAAACAAAACACAAACCCGGGGATAAACAATAATGCCATACACATTGAACAGGCACATCATGTCCAGCCCAACAATGAACAGTGTTAATCATCACACTAAACAGGCACATGCTTAGCTACTGAAGAACAGCGCATACAGTTCTACTGAACAAGCCCAAATTGATGATTCTGAGTTGTCTATCTAATGCACTTCCCTTAGACAGTTGGCCAATAAAATATACTACCTGCCATCCACATATAGGTACCCCCAACCCAGCATAACCATATTTTGACAAGATCTTTAACCCCTTATCTTTGGGGCTAGGCTCAGCCTTTCCTACTTTTTCCCATTTAACCATCCACACCAATACAAGTAGGACAAATACATGTTGATTAAGGTATATTGACATATAAAATCCATAGACTAGTGAAGAAGAATAATGAACCGCCCATTCAAATGATACTAACCAAGCCATACCGGGAGCCAAATCTTCAACACAATCATCTGAATTTAACATACAATACTTAATACCAAGAGGAGCTATCATACCAATCTCAACTATCAATCCCAAAAGGCCATCAGAAGGAAAAGATCGCAACTTTAGCAAACCACTAACCTCAGCCTTCAAGAATCGGAAAGTAGATACCAGGGATTGCATTTGCGCCGTTGCCTCTGGCTTCCTCAGAGCAGCTAAAAAGCCCCGAATTCCCCTTCGTAATTGATTCGTCATCACCTTACAGTCACCTGGGATTCTTGTTAGCACCATTTGTAGGATCGGTAAACACAGCAGAAGAATTTAAAAATTTTTCACCGATCCTAATCGAGGATCTATCAACGGCGTTTAAACCAAGTTGGAAGGATTCATACCTTTTTGATGATTCAGTGTTTTCACGATCTCTAGGAGCCAACACGTCAGGTCCGCTCCCTCTACCGGTATCCACACGAATGCTCTCCAACCGAGACTGCGTGCTAGCGCCTCTAATGTCTCCAAGGGTTTAACTTGCGGCTCTCAATTCTGATGTACCCTGAGTCTATCAGCTCTATCAAGTTTATAACCCATGAGGGTTATTTTCAAATTTCAAAATTAATCATAATTAATTTCGAAATTAATTAACAATTAATTATTTTGATGAGCTAATTAAATAAATTCAGTTTAAATTAAATCTGTCTAACAGTTTTAATTTAACCTATTTATTTAATCTAAATAAAGAGCCATTAGATTTAATTTATCTTCATAAATTAAATTTGAGATACTATATCTCTATCATGTTAGTTATTAAATTTAATATATCTTAATAAATTAAATTTAAAACCAACACAATATAATAATATCATATAATATATATATATATATATAAATATAAAATTCATCCACCCTAAATCAAACATTATCTCGTGTTGGGCCATTCTTGTATGCGACCCTGTAGGCCCATATGAAGTTGGCAGTGGGCCAATAACTACACTAACCCAAAAGTTGTAAGCGGCCTCTAGCAAGACATTACGACTACCCAATTCATATGAGGATCGTTATCACGATGCAACCTGTCATACAACCATGTCACGTCCCTTTTGTCACACGATATATCGATCAAGGATAAGGCATGGAAAATGTCATCCTCTTGTTCCTGACCATTACTTTCTCGATTCCTGAGTAGCCTGATAACAGAGACAGAAACTCCTTTCATCATAGTATGGCCATACATTTCTCAGACTCACTCATCGAGGGGCCCAGTAATATCTCTCTACTAATGTGAGGGACAAATTCCATCTTGATCATTCATATTCCTCTACATGAAAAACCACCAAGCCCGATCGTAGCCTTTATCATCACCCGGTCAAAAGTGACTTTTGACTAGTTCAAAGCTTAGCAACTCTCATGTAGGAATCCATGATGATCTCAGGTCTAAGGGCATTGTGACGTGGTTATACATGAGAAAAGCTTATGACTTGATCCATGTAGCTTTCTCATAGTGGGTCGGTCTAGCACCTTGTACTCTTACAAGTGCCTAAGACTTTGATTCGTATCTCCATATCTTATCAAAGTCATACTGGTCTTGTTTCATCTCTGCTCCCACATAGATGACCGACCAGGGACATTTTAGGACAATCTTTATGAATTATCTAAGGATACAATTATCACAATTAACATGCAAATAATATGATAACAGAATGGAGAAATTTCATTAAAATAACAATGTTCAAAGTACAATGATTGACCCTTAGGGCACAATTTCCAACACCATTAATCTCTGATGTTTTGTACGCTGCTCCTCCACCACAAATCTCAACATCAAATGCCATGGGGGCACCCAACTGAGGTTGTCAAAGGAGAAAGTCTAGGGGGAATGATGCTTGAACACCTCCTAGCCTCTAACCACCCTACAACCCCACTCACCTATGCCGCTGTCATTGGATGATTTCCCAGTTAGCTCGGCCACCGGCCATGACATAATAAGCTAACCAAGAAACTCCACCGAAGGGAGAGAAGAGCCATACACGGAGTCGGGACTAATCATCACCCTCACAGAGCCCAATTGCATCTAGACGATGGATGACAGGACCCTAAACACAGGGAAATAAACCTTAACAGAGGAAAATTTTCAATTACGCCTTTAATTACTACTCCAACTTTCTTACATTCAATATGCTACTTTCTTTTACGTCACCCTCACTGCTTTAATTAGCATTGCCAATACGGACTGATCAAATACAGTGCTCAAACTTGAATAAATTTACTCCTCTAATTTTGCAACTTGCCACTTATTTATTTTCAAGCCACACAATTGATGAGTTCAGCTAATTTAATTTTTTTTTATACTATCGATTTAATCATCTCTACTTGTTATCACAACTACTTTTTTTTCCTTAAAAAAAATCAAAGTATTAAAACCCGGACCGGGTACTAAATCGGTCGGGGTACTGGATTAAGAGTTAGTGGGTCAGACCGGGGCCAAACCGGTGAGAAATTGAAAATTGTAGGCTTATTGGTATGAAATTCTAAAAGAAATATTAAAAAAAATTAAAATTGAAACCCGGACCGGTCTACCGGCCAGTTCGCCGGTTTCCGAGAAAACCGGCCGGTCTAGTCCAGGTTCCATAAGCCTGGAAAAAATCGCATAAAAAAAAAATGTTTGCTGTGGGACGACTTTAACGTACCATGAAATACTCTAACTTAACACGTTAACTTAATTTATTTTAAAGTCGGCCTTCACAATTAATATCGCTTTGCATATATATAAAGTTCATGGACATTTTCCTAAAACAAAAATTCAGCCACGTGTATAGGAGGAAAACTAGTGTTGGCCGAACCCATTTGCTTGTTTGATAACGAGTACTATGTACTAGCATATATATATATATATATATATATATTATACTATATATGTGACGTATTTACTGAATCATGTAATTGACTATTTTAGTTTCAGAGTTTTCGTCACTACCCCTTTGAATACAGGTATATATATTTATAGACAAACAGTTAAAGAAGCGGAGACTTTGAGATGGCCAGGGGTATTGAGTTGTAAATATATCTTCCTAGAGCAGTATGACTATAAGTGAGTGTTTGAAAATTTACTAAAACGCAACTTGAGTAAAACTCTTCTTACACACTTATTTCATAAATCATAAAAGTTATTTTTAAAAAATAATCTAAACACATACTAAACAAATGGTGAGCACGGCAAACCTCTGAACAGTAAGAAACGGTAACCGAGGAAGGAAGGAAGTGAGTTGGGTGGGGAGGCACGCGCACACAACAAGGGCGGGAAAAGTCAAAAGCGTCAAACTTCGTAGCCTCTTTTCCTTACAATTATACCTCCAGTCGTATATTTATTTATATCTTATCCCATATTTTAACTCAAGATACCCCTCTCCCTACATAATTGAGGCCTTATTTAATTAAATCACTAATTTCCCTCCCTTCTCTGTCCTATTCTCTCTCTATAAAAACCCCTCCCTCCCCTATCCTCATCTGTCACACACACATCCATCCAACCCTCTCTCTCTCTCCATCTCTTTTCTCGCCTCTCTCTCCCCTCCCTCCGCAGACTAAAGGCAAATAAAAGCAAAAGCACACCCAAAATTCCAACTTGGAAAAATCAATTAATACTCCTTCTGTGTTTCTGGCTTCTTTCATCCTTGCAGCAATGGATGCCAAAGGAAGAGGAAGCACCTCCCCCACCCTCCAACAAGCCGACGCCGTCGACGACGACCTTGACCTCAGACGAGGCCCTTGGACCGTCGACGAGGACCTCACCCTCATCAATTACATCACCACTCACGGCGAAGGTCGCTGGAACTCCCTTGCTCGCTCCGCCGGTACAACTTCTCTTCCATTTTATATGTCTTTTCAACAATCTGAATCATACCCCCTGTCCCCACTTCTAAATTTCTTCTCCTCTCTTCTGCTTTTCGCTTGATTCAAACACTTTTAATCAATTGTCGCGTTCAATCATCTCCACCACTTGTCTTCTTTTCCTCACAACCAATCAATCTCAGTTGGGGACTCAACTATCAAGGATCAAATCAAGTTCTAAAAGCCAAAGTTTTCGGTTTTCCTTCATATATAATAGCGTTCAGAGCGATTAAAAGATATATACACTTGCGTGGTGCTGCTTATATATTTGTGGATCAGGATGACATATAGGTAGGCTAGTGATAGATGATAATTGTCTAGACGCAGCCCACTCATTGAAAAGGAAATGATAGTTATGATATATACCACAATTGAATGTGTGAGGCAAAGAGAAAGGTCTGTCTATAGAGTATAGAGCCAATAATAATGCTCTTTCGTTTCCTCTATATTCTCTCATAGAATAGAACTATACCAACCTCAGCAATCTACTTTTAATTTGGTACAGGCCTCAAACGTACTGGCAAGAGCTGCAGACTGAGGTGGCTCAACTATCTCCGTCCTGATGTCCGACGAGGAAATATCACACTGGAAGAACAGCTCATGATTCTCGAACTTCATTCTCGCTGGGGAAACAGGTAACTAATTGTCACCTCAAATAAATAATATAAGTACATATATATCTGCATGCATTCAACAACATCAACATACATATATATATATATCTTTTTTATTTCTCTTTATTATTGTTCTCTTAATAAATTTTTCACATGGAAATGATTAGGTGGTCCAAGATAGCCCAGTATTTGCCGGGAAGAACCGACAATGAGATCAAGAATTACTGGAGAACCCGTGTCCAAAAGCATGCCAAACAACTCAAATGTGACGTGAATAGCAAGCAATTCAAGGACACCATGCGCTACCTTTGGATGCCAAGGCTGGTAGAGCGCATTCAAGCCGCTGCCGCCGCCACAACGGCAAGTTCCCAGAAGTTATCTGCCGCCACAACCGTCACCACGACTTCCACATACAATAATTATAATAATAACATGCAAGTTGAGAATGGGAACATGCTGATGAACCCGGCGGGGGCCATCATGAATAATAATAATGACTTTGGAGGCTCCCGGGTCTCACAGAGCTACACGCCGGAAAACAGCAGCACGGGCGCTTCATCGGACTCGTTCGGAACACAGGTTTCGCCGGTGTCGGAATTGACTGATTATTACAGTACTGTCCCTAATGATAATCAGGAATACTACCAACCCTCTCAGATGAGCTACTCTGATTGCATCACCAGCCCGTCTGTGTTATACCCTCAAGGATTGGATTATTCCCAGGTGATGGATCCAAACAACCCGTGGATTCAGGGCGTCGACACGTTGGACAATTTGTGGAATGTTGAGAATATGATGTTTTTACAGCAGCAGCTCAATATTGATGGCATGTAAAAACTCGCACCTATAGGAGATCAGGGCGGTAAAATTCAAACACCATTATTTGGCTTGGGGAGGCAAATTAAAGACATGAAATGGAATAAAATTATATGTAGGATACTTATAGTTTAATTTTGTTGCCAACTTATAGGTATGATTAACAACTGTGGATTAATTTTCAGTTTAGCTTGGCGTTTTGTTTTCCTTGTTTAGATGGGGGTGGGGACACATTTGTAATTTGAGATTTCATTCATTGAAATTATCTAACTTTGCTTCTCCGTCTTTTTTTTTTTTTTTTTTGTATGATTTGATTCTTCTATTTTTTTTCCCCCAATTCCTTAGACATGTATATGGCCAATGAGGACACGATCGAGAGACACGCATCATTCGTACATATATAATTTCGAGAGATAGTAATAATAATAGAAGGGTGCGCATAATTGGTTCCACCAAGTTGCTATTAGAACTGATATTATATGATATATACGCAAGTAGTGCTTTTCAAAATCCTGTCCACGGGACATGAACCAAGCGTGAAAAGAGGCCCACGTGTTTCTAGATTGCTAATAAAAAAGTAAGGGGGCGAAATTAATATATTTATAGACGTGGTATTATGTTCAAGTTGGCCATTAAGGGCAACAATTTTCAAAAGCGAAAAGATAAATGTTGATTAGTAGTAGGAGTATTATTATATGGACGGTTAATGATGGAGAAAAGCTTTGTCACCAAAGTACGATTCCCAGGGCCCTAATTTTGCTCACGATTTGTTGGATATGGTACGGACTAAAAAAATCCAAAATTACCAACTTTTGATCACATCCATAAGCTGATTTTATACATAGCAAAAAGAATGGGAAGGACCAGAATGGGATACACAATTTATGTCAAGAGGGGCGATTAGGTAATTTCATTTTGGGGAGGTGCCCCGTGCACGTGCCAAGCGAGCGGGAGAGGGGAGAAGGGAGAAGGAACACGTGACGGAATAGGTTTGAGAGAGAGAGAAGGGGGTATGGCGGCGGGGAATCTTGATTCTTGAAGTAGGACGCGTGCCCATAAGAGAAGGAGGGAAGTGGTCCTGCAGTGTGAAGAGTCAAAAGGATGCCACGTGGAAGTGTTGAATTAATTTGGTTTAGAGAAAAAAAATGAAGGGGTTAGGCTTCCTAGAGTGAAGCACTCAAGGCCGCAACCGTTGAAACTGCCTTTCTTTCTTTCTTTCTTTTTTGAACAGTGAAACTGCCTTTATATTCATTAGTCCACCTCGAACCCTCACCGCCACACACTCTTTTCTATTTATATGACTTTTTAGAATAGACTTATTTAAGCAATATCAAGCCTAATTGAAATAGTTTTATCTTTAAAAAAAAAACTTACGTTCAGGACTTCAGGTATCAAGATCTCATGGTTAAACGGCTCAACCATTTTTATTAGGATCAACATTTGTTGGTAGCATCACACTCCTTTTATTTTTGTTTTTTCAACCTCATTTCTTCTTTTTCACATCTCTTCTTTAATACTACATCATCCTTAATATATAATGCACTTAGTAACTCAAATTGAACTATAAAATGGATCTTTTATATTGAGCATTGGCGGTAATAACTTTTTTTATCAATAAATCTTCTCTAATAAAATTATACCCCCTACTATGTACCCAAATTAGCTTGGAAATACCTTCGGTGATAAAAAAAAGTTATGCCCCCACTCCTTCCGGTCTCAAATATAGCACAACCCTAACTAAATAGCATTAAGATTAATGAAAATAGTTAATATAGTTAAATTCATTAAATTGATCACAAAATAAGTTTTTTGTTTTTTCAAAAATACCCGATGACTGCATTGTGAATAATATACCGGAGATTATTTAGTAGATGTATTATTATAAAGAAGATTTTAATTATTCCAACATTATTTGGATATATATAGTTGATTTATATATATATATAGAAAAGATATTGCTCTCTCATGTCTGATATATGACACTAGAGGAATACCACATTTTAACAATAGTTATTTTTCAACAATTAAAAAATAAATTGAGTCGTTAATCACATATACTTCCGTCCTTAAACTGTAATAAGAATATATAGAGAAAATATATAGCAAGATAACCTTTAACTATTTATTTAATGTACTAGAGTCTTTATTAATTTCGCGCGCGCTTAATATATATTTTTATCGTATACATAACTAACATAACACACGACTTAAACAGTTAAACAAAGAAATATATGAGATTAAAACTATTCAAATTAAGAAAGATTTCATTTATTACTAGAAATCAAGTTCACGATCCTTTTACGTAACTCCCTTGTATATTGTGATTTGTTAATCATGTGCGAGAATTAATTAGTTGAAAAGGATTGTTTATTTATTAAGCCTCATGCAATATTTGTTTTGCAAATGATAAAGGGGAAATAAAAAGGTCCAAAATAAAAATGATAGGGGATCAAAAAACGTGCTTAAATTGAAATTCAAAGCAATTTAAATAATCAACCACCGTGTTCTTTAACAACTATCTACTTTTTTTATTCTGCCAATATAAGTGTTTAAACATCGTCACTTCCAAATGGACACACACACACAAATATGGCACACATACAAGAATATTCATGAAAAGGGAATAAACGAAGAATAATAAATAATACATATAAAGCACAGTGATGCTTGATTAGCGAGATATAGGCGTGCACGTGGTTATCAAGTAATAAAGGGTTGTATAACTGGACTCCACAACAGAGGAGCGAGACACTTTTGCATTTCAAAAAGGAGGCTGCAAGAGAAAATTTTTAAAGCCTGCTTTAGTTTCTTGAATATGTATAGTTGTTAAAAAATCCCAAACTTCTCTAAACCAAATTATAGTACGTGAGTGATTTTTAAAGAGTAATGACAGTTATGAATCTCAGTGTGTTTCCGACAGAATTACTAAAAATGTAACTTTGAATTTGTTGTGGCCATGGTTTAAATTAAACTAACTCACATGGAAGTTGAAACCATAACTCTTTATACCCGTTTATAGCGTGTAAGAGCTTATTTTTATAATATTTATGCTACACGTTGCAGGCCATTAAGTTAACTAATAATATCCTTAATTGCTTGCACGGTTTAATTTAGGGCCATTCTAGCGACTAAAAAATATAACAACAACAGAAAAAAGTAAAAGGAGGTGGGATATAAAAGTAGTGTGCACGAATTTCGCCCTACTCTATATATAATAATGAAAAGAAGTACAGTGTTAAGTCTTATTTTCCCTAACCAATTAAGTGCCATGATAATTAAGATATTCATACAAATAATTATGTATTTACAATTGCGTACTAAAATTAAAGAATGAAGGGACTTTTGAGAGGAAAGAGAAATCCACGTGGGAATTCCAAGCGGCATGGTTGGGATGGAACCACTGTGTTGTGGGCTGCTGTTGTTACGTATCATCTAACTACTGTTGGAAAGCTCCTTCTCCTCATCTTTCAAAACTTCAATTCTACTTTTAGCTCATTTTTATTAAAATTAATTATATAGAAATATTACCCATCTTACGGATAGTCAGCTTTAGATATAGGCTATGAATTATATTTATATTTGAGTAGGGAGGAAAATATACGCAAAATATTTAACATGCGACGAAGCCGCCAGCTCCCTAAAATTTGATATAATTTGTTTATTTTTAAAAATGGCAAAAAAATTCCCAAACTTAATGCCAACATGACCTCTCTTTAGGTAAGGATGGGTAGTGCATGCTATGTCTAAATAAG
The DNA here is from genome assembly GCA_963210345.1 of Inga oerstediana. Taxonomy (NCBI): domain Eukaryota; kingdom Viridiplantae; phylum Streptophyta; class Magnoliopsida; order Fabales; family Fabaceae; genus Inga; species Inga oerstediana. The sequence continues at coordinate 658,989 of OY723410.1, forward strand.
TAAAAAAAGTTAAATAAGATACTTAGTTTTCTTAACATCTAAAAAAATTAATTAACTTTTATATTAAAACAGAAAGTAGTATGATGCAATCGCACCCGTCAAATCTAAATAAATCCGCCACTTGTAACATAGGCCGTGTTCGTACGTAAGCTTTGTCCCGTGAATGTTACAAATTTTAAAATTTTTTCCAATTAATCTTTCTTTTTATTGGTTATCTCTATATATTTTCCTCCAGATATAGAGAGGGGATTTGGGTAAAAAACAATACGTAAATGCAGATATATTTTCCGGAAGAGAGTACCAATGGGAACTGGGGAAAATGGACAGAAAAATAGAGGACAACATTTTTAAAGCTTTTATTAAAAAACAATTAAAAAAAATTAGGTTAATTAGGCTATAGGAGCTTCTCAAGGATATATAGGCATGGTTCGAAGCTTAAATAGATACTTATAGATCATTTATCACCAATGAGACATTCTCACATAAAACGATAAAATTTGAACTCAGATATTTAATCAAATTAATTAAAAAAATTAAATTAATGGTTGCAACGAAGTGAAGTTTGAAGAAGGTAGTGGATTCCTATGTTGTCCTCCCACTTTTATAACACATACTTCTTTCTCGTTTCTTCATTTTTAATATTTTTTATGGTTCAATCTTATCCCTTTACTAATTAATCTTCACTTTGGTGCAAACCCTGCTTTTGTTTCCAATTAAAGCTGGTTTGCGTTTCTTCTATGCAAACTCTTAATTTCTCCTACCATCATAATTTCTTGTCCTTAATTACCATTAAATTAAACCACGCAGGCTCACCATTTCACAACAAATTTGTGGTTCATAGTTAGACACAAGTATTTGTCACTAATTCCAACCTTAACACTTATCCTATTTTCCATATTACTTTGTTCGAACTAACATATTAAGTAATAACCAACCTCAGTTCGTTAGCACTTCAGACCTAAACTTGATATGATCAAGTGTAGATCCAGCTTATTGGGAAATCATGTCGATGATAACACAAATTTAACTAACTGTGGAAGAAATTAAATATATAGAAATGATGTGAGGGTTTAAATTGAAATAGTCCCTGTTTAAGATTACTGTTGTATGTGGTTTGAAATGATATTATACCCGATTTTGATTGCCCAGCGCTGCAATCTTATTTTACATCAGTATAAATAATTTATGACAAGTCACATTATAAATAAATTATAGTACGATTCATTTTCTAAACTCCATACAATATATATTGTGTTTTTATTAATTTATTTTACTTGTAATTTAAGTACCTAACACATTAAGTTTGTAAACCTATTGTAAGAAATTAGTAGTAACTTAGTTGACACATAAAATATTGGAGGTGCAGGAAGCTAATATATCTAAGCATACCACTTTGTGTACGCATGTATCTTTAACTATATGTTAGTGTCAACTGATATCACCGCTTACGTCATACTACGAAGTTGCCGGCTTGTTTATACTTTATGGGTGTGTTTGGAACAGCTATTGGTAATTGAGCTTGTTTTAATTGGGCTTGTTGTAATATTATTTTTCATAAAAACTAAATTGTGTAATGTGATTTATGTTTGGATTGGCGATTGTCAATTGGGCTTTTGTAAAAATAAAACGTGTTTGGATTGACTTAAGCATAAGAGCTTTCGTGATAATGGTAAGAGAGGGTGGTTGGAAAAATATTTAAAAAATCAAGTAATTACTTTAAAATATTAGGTGCTATTGGAAAAATATTTTAGAGTTCGTGGAAATCAATAAATCAGTATTCTAAGTTTTGAGTACTCTTTACTACTAAAAAAAATACATTAAAGGTAAAATTTTAGCCGGTCTCCTAAAACTGGGTATAACTGAAAAAATATTTTAAAGGGTTAAAAGCACAAAAAAATATTTTAAAGTAATTTTTGGAGCTGAAAAAATACATTAATGGTAAAATTGCAATCAGTATGATAACACACTGGGTACAATTGGAAAAATATTTTAAGGGGTTCAAAACACCGAAAATATTTTAAATTAATTTTTGTAGCTGAAAAAAATATATTAAAGATAAAATTGCAATCAGTCTGATAACATACTAGACACAACTGAAAAAATATTTTGATTGCAGGCAAGAGAGAGTGAGAGAGAAAATATCCACCTTTAATTGTAATTGCAGGAGAGAGAGAAAGAAAAGAAAAAAAAAACGTGGGACCATGTGATATATTTCAATTGAGCTTTTAATAAAAGCTCCAATATTGAGCTTTACCCAATCTTATGTGAATAGTGCTCAATTTGCCAAAAGCCCAATTACTCATTTTGTCAACCAAACATGCATTTTTTTTTCTCAGCCACCTATTGAGCTTAAGGCTAAAATAAGCACAAATTCAACTTCTCCCTTGTATGTATTCATGGCCCCCTGTCTTTATTTTTTTTAGAAGATCTTGTTTTTAAAATTAAGAGGTTTAGAACCTTTTGCCTCAACTTCATTTGTATCACGTGAATTAGTATTATGTAGTTAGTAAACATATGACATATATTTATTATTTTGGGAAAATTGCATTTACATCTCAGACAAAAAATAATATAATAAAATGGTCATTTGAAATCTTAAAATTACATTTAAATCCTTTATGACTTTTTTGCACTAAATTTTAATTGTTAAATGCTTATAGACTTGTTTATGGATACCTATAGATTTATCAGTGCAAATTAGGGTTCATGAACCCGGCTAGTTCGGCCCGGAAACCGGTGAACCGGCCGGTAAACCTGTGCAATCTGGCATCCAGTCTGGTTCACTATTTTTTTTTATTTTCTTTATAATTTCATATTTATAACCCTGAAATCTTCAATTTCTCATCAGTTTGGACCCCCGATTTGACCCATTAACCCTTAACCCAGTACCCCGACAGGTTCAGTGCCCGGTCCAGGTTCATGAATTTGGTGTAAACACCCATGGACTTTTCAATGGACGCTCTTGGATTTGTCAGTGGAATTGAAATTTATTACAAAAAAAGTCTCACGGGACTTAAATGCAATTTTGATATTTCAAGGAACCATTTTATCATATTTTCTCTTGTTCAGGACCTAAATGCAATTTTTCCATATTATTTTCTTGCATATTAATAATTTTAATGGTTATGTACTTGTAAAACAAGTCCAAGCTGCTCATTGTAAATTTGATGGTCCAAATCTATAAGCAGGATTGAATGAAGATTAATAATGCAACCGAGGATGAAGCAACTTGTGGAATATTTTTTTCCACGGTTATGCATAATTTGGAACTCTAAAGAGTAAAATGATAAGTTGACGGTCTTATAGTTTAGTGATATTAGAGTTCATTATAAGTGGGAGGTCTCAAAATCTAACTTATAATCTCATACTATTAATGTGCGCCCTTTTAATTCAAAGAAAATGGGAGCAAATTAATAAACACGGTTGATGATATTAGAAACTTGTAATCATGTAGGATTGTAGTGCCATCTAGAAGCACATGTTTAAACTTTGAGGGAGCAAATATGCCCCCTGTAGTTTTTTCGGGCCCAATGAAATGGATGGGTCGAAGTGCTCTTTATTGGGTGTTATTGGATTAACAATTTTACATGTAGATTAATTGTCCAATTTACATAAACAGATGGACCATGCCCTTGGACGCCCATCCTTTCTGATTTTGGGCCACTTCTCTTGGGCTCCTTAAGTAATCATTTTCACAAAAACATTTTTTGAACTGCATAATTAACGGCCTCAACACTGCGTAGCTTCACTCTTTGTAATAATAATAAACCCATTTGGCAAAAAATATGTTTAAGCCTATTGACGGAAATGTAGTGATATTGTTTTATATTGTAGTATTGTTATTCAGGTGTTGTTGTATTCTGGATAATTAGGATAATTAGGGGTATTAGAGTTAGTGGGCCTTAAGTCTGTTTAAGCCCAATAGGTTTGTATATAAGTGCTCAGGGTCATATTGTAAGATGATGCTATCCATCTTTATCAATTCAATAAGATATGTTTATTGGGCCAGCCTGTGTTAATAAAGCCCATGACTTAACGGATCAACTTAACTAGATTGCTTCCACAAAACGGGCCCGATTAGAGGCCCATATATTAAATTTGGATGCCCCGAACCCCCAATTTTTCTTTCCGTGGCGTGAAGTCACTCAGTTTCGTAGAGAATGAAGAATCCCACGTGATGACCGATGCGGTGACGTGCAGAATTTTGGTTCCACTCCCCGCAAATAAAAGTAACCACTCCATTTTGGCAACAAAATATAATAAAAATAAGAACTATCAACATAAAATCATTACTTCCACGTGCTGACGTGGATAAGGACGAAAGAAAAGTCTCACGATATAATAGTAAGAGACGTTGGGCGTTTTGGAGATAAGGTACTTTCTGCAGGGCCATACTGGTAATAATAAAAGATACTTTCAACGTTAGAGCCAGGTCAAATACCTAACGACAAACTCCTATCTTCCATCCATTACAGTATTTCTGAACAATTTCTTGAATAACAAGCCTAAAGGTTGCATGGTGGCGAATCACAAGACACCATGTGGACTTTTACGCGGCGTACAATTTTGGGTTTTGCTTCTTTTTTTTTTTCCTGTGTAGAATCGAAAATGGACACGAAATGACCTCTTGGCACTTTTTGTGGGTTTCTGCTATATTTTAAAATGTGCGCAAAATGGCGGGACCGTTTTGTCCCTGTACTTAGGCCATGTTTGGTATGATGGAATTAGAGGTGATGGAAATGAAATTGAGGATCAATTCCATCATGATGCTTGTTTGGTATGATGGAATTTGAAAATTTTCCAATTCCATATGGAAGCCAAATAGGCTCAATTCCACCCATTCAATTCCATCAAAATACCTAAGATTTACAATTCCATGTGATCATTTCCATCTATTACCCTTCACTACCTTTAAAAAAAATAAAAAATTGAAGGACATTTTGGTATTTTTATATAAAAATTAGATCTCATTTCCATGACATACCAAACATATTTTTAGTCCCTATTTCCATTTTAATTTCCATTTCTATTTCCATTTTCATATCCATTTCTATCAAAATCAATTCCAACGTATCAAACGGTGTTTACCCTTCCTTACTTTCGATTTGGAGATTTTCTTAGCTACGCCTCCACGCACCCAAAAATCGATGGATCACGTGCAGGGACATTGACGTAATTACAATTGTTTCGTATTCAGATATGATCAACTCCGGAGGCAAGTTTGTCTCTCTCCTACGAACTTTCCCTTCATCCTCAGCTTATAAATCCGCGTTTTGATCTTCCTTGCTCCATTCTATTCTCGGACACCTTCGATCTCTCATTTAAACCGCTCCATCTGATCACCATCTCCTCAAACTGTAAGTAAATAAAATTGCCGTATATTTTCTATTACATTAGCTCAGTGATCAATTTAACTTTCTGGAACTTCTAGCTTTATTAATTTAATTTTCCTTGCATATTATTACCTAATTTTCTTTGATATACCCTAATTTTTTTCTAGCTTTGTGAAGATCAACTAAGTCGTACATAAATACATATTTTTTTTGTCAAAGTGATTTCCTTATCTGTGCTGTGGTTATTTGGTCGGGCAAATGACTACTGGTAGCTGTATTGGGATCTCTACCATGAAGCCTTGTGGTAAAATCCTAAGAAGCTGTAAAAGTTCGTCTCTTTTTGGGTTTTCCCCAACCAAGTTTAATGACTCAGTCATGGACATCTTGTCCAAATCATATCCCAAATCCGTGCATCGGCATAGATATCATACCTGTAATACTCAAATTGTAAGGTGTATTCATATAATCAATCTGAATCGGAGAGATTTTAGAGTTTCCGATTCAAATTGGGGTCAGGGTAGAATTTTTAGTAATAGTTGTGTCAATATAGGCAGTTGTAGGGGCATTTCATTGATACCGAATGCAGTTTCGGATTTTAGAAACCATTCTACGTCAGTTGATTCTCATGTTAACGACACAAACTTTGAGAAGATTTATATTCAAAGTGGATTAAATGTGAAGCCCTTGGTGTTTGAAGGAATTGAAACTGGTCAAAGTAGATTGGAAGAAGTCCCAAAAGATAGAACTAATGAGTCAAATGTAAATATAGATAATTTGAAGGGTTTGAATGAGAGTCAGGTTGAGAGGGAGGTGTCTGAGATTGAAAAGGAGGCTTGGAAGCTGCTTCGAGGTGCTGTTGTCACTTATTGTGGGAATCCAGTCGGGACTGTTGCAGCTAATGATCCAACGGACAAGCAACCATTGAATTATGATCAAATCTTTATACGTGATTTTGTTCCATCAGCAATTGCTTTTCTGCTCAATGGTGAAGGAGAGATCATCAAGAATTTTCTACTTCACACACTGCAGTTGCAGGTAAATTATGGACTTCATGGCTTTTATTAGTTTGTCATTCTTTGATTTATTTGCAGTGAGAAAATTGTTATGCCTGTTGAATGTGTAAATTCTTGTTTCGCACACTTGAAGACAAACATTCCTCCTGAGAGCTGTTAACTGTTAACATTTGCTTTGGTGGTTACTTTGTCTGGACTTTTTAGTCTTGAAGACTTCTTTTAGATAATGCAGTAACTTCTGTTTTCACATAATAGATAGTGCTCGATCTTGCCCATATAGAATTTGGGCAGTTTAATGGGTGTTGTAGATCCTGTGTGGATAGAAGAATGATGATACTTGCTAACTTTACATATATGAACTTTTGTTTCTTTTATCATTCTAATTTGTCCTGACTTATAACTCAGTACTTGATCCTTCTACGGTTTCTCGCTGAATGTTTATTTGCATTACATCATTTCATCGTAATTTAATATTCAAAGTGTCCACTTGGCTGAGACTTGTTACTTCCCTCGCACAAGAATCTTGTCCTGAGGAACAGTTGAATAGTTAATGGTCCTTGATGCTATTTGGAGTGTTCTCAGGGAAGAATGTTGAATAAGAAGCCTTCATTAGACTTTTATACTTGGTTCTTGATATTTCTTCCTCTTTTAACATTTAATTCAATTGAAATGTTTATATTCACTAGAGTTGGGAGAAGACTGTTGACTGTTACAGCCCAGGGCAAGGGCTAATGCCAGCAAGCTTCAAAGTTAGAACGGTGTCTCTCGATGGAAGCAATGAAGCATTTGAGGAGGTTTTGGATCCTGATTTTGGTGAATCAGCTATTGGCCGTGTAGCACCTGTTGATTCTGGTGAGTTGTTTATATGTGAAGAAAAAAGAACATCATGGTTCTGTTGGTGGAATGTCGCCATGATATTATCTAAAACAACAAGACTATGGGTCTTGTGCTTAGTGGACAGTCTAAAGTAAACAGTATTCATGACTTATAAGTAGTGTGTTTTCCTATAAACTTTGTATTGTATATGTATACATGGATTTGTTGATCGTTCTTTTGTCCAAGTTTAACAATATTATCCATTCACTTATCAAGATTTCATCTGCATATATCACTTGTCTGTATTACATTCCATCATAGGTTCAAAATTTAAGGCTTATATTTAATGCTTTTTCTGACAGGATTATGGTGGATCATTTTGTTGAGAGCTTATGGGAAGCTCACCGGCGATTATGCATTGCAAGAAAGAGTGGATGTCCAGACAGGCATGAGACTGATTCTCAAGCAGTGTCTGACCGATGGATTTGACATGTTTCCTACTTTATTAGTCACCGATGGTTCCTGCATGATTGATAGACGGATGGGTATTCATGGTCACCCTCTTGAGATCCAAGTAAGCTCATCATCCTGTTGCGCCACTATCACTGCATATTTATAGAAACAGGAACTAGCATTTATTATGTCCATCAGTAGATTGGTACTAAATGTGGTATTCTTGGAATATTATTCATTCTTTTTCCTTCTGTGGACTGCTTTTGACAAGTTTTTGACAAGCAGAAAACTGTATTTTCTGCTATTGCATGAAACACTAAAATGATGTTATAAAAGTGTTTTTAACTCTTCTACCTCTGTTGAAATGATCTTCTTTGGGATTTTAATGGACGTGCAGGCATTGTTTTATTCAGCCTTACGATGCTCACGTGAGATGCTGACTGTCAGTGATGCAACCAAAAGTTTGGTTGCTGCCATTAATAATCGCCTAAGTGCTCTCTCTTTTCACATGAGAGAATATTATTGGGTTGACATAAAGAAGATTAATGAAATATATCGTTACAAGACAGAAGAGTATTCTAATGATGCTGTTAACAAGTTTAATATCTATCCGGAGCAAATTCCTTCTTGGCTGGTAGACTGGATCCCTGAAGAAGGTGGATACTTCATTGGCAATTTGCAACCTGCTCACATGGACTTCAGGTTTTTTACACTTGGAAATCTTTGGACCATCATTTCTTCTCTAGGCGCTACAAAACAGAATAGGGGCATTTTGAACTTAATAGAGGCCAAATGGGATGATCTTGTCGCACAAATGCCTCTTAAGATATGTTACCCTGCCCTGGAGAGTGATGAGTGGCGCATAATCACTGGCAGTGACCCCAAGAACACGTAAGGCTCTTTTATATCCCCCAAAAAGGACACATGCACACCTATCATTTTGCCACAATTTGTGTTTAGTGAGTGCTTTCCTGCCCCCTGGTGTTTGTTGCACAATTATGTTACCTTTCAATTATTGTTTGCAGCCCGTGGTCATATCACAATGGGGGGTCATGGCCAACACTTCTCTGGCCGGTAAGTTTGATATGTAATCCTATCTGAGATTTATTTTATAGCAAGTACTCTCAAGTCTGAAGCACTCCAATTTTGTGTATATTATTTATGGACTGAAAAGAGCAATTGGGAGCCTTTTACTTTAATTACTTCCTTTGCTTAAGGCTGAAAAATGAAACAACCTAAGATGCCTCGTATCTAATAGATTGCTATTCTTTAACTGGTCATTGGATGAACATTTTGGTGAATTGAAACTTTGTGAATCTTACCTCCATTAATTAGAGATTATTTTGTGCATGATCAATGAGCTCGCAATTGACACTATTTCTTCTAAACATCAGTTCACTTTAGCCTGCATCAAGATGGGGCGGCCTGATTTGGCACAGAAGGCCATTGATGTGGCAGAGCAAAGACTTCCTGTGGATGGATGGCCAGAGTATTATGATACTCGAAACGGGAAGTTTATAGGGAAGCAGTCCCGGCTTATGCAAACATGGACTATTGCCGGTTTGCTGACCTCGAAGATGCTTTTAGAGAATCCAGAGAAGGCATCTTTGCTGTTCTGGGAGGAGGATTTTGAGATCCTTCAGTCCTGTGTCTGCATGCTCAAAAGGAGTGGGAGAAGCAAGTGTTCCCGTTTTGCTTCAAGATCTCAATTTGCCGTCTAAGGGGAAGCAGCACCTGCTCTGTCTGGTGGCACCCACGACCACCCGTTAGTTTAAAATAGTTGATTTATTTAGGTTAGAGCTCACACCATAACACAAAAACTGTTCAATTTATTATGACGATCATAGAATTAATCCAAGGCGGTTGTCTTTTTATTTGATGACAACTGCTAACTTGGTCGTATATTTATGTTGTATCATTAGTTATGTGGACAAAACTCCATTCAGATGCTCCTCTTTTAAGGAGATCCGACTGGCTAATTATAATTGAAATGTTATCTTCCATCACGGCCTTGGTCGTGTGAGATGTGATGATCCATGTAGTTTTATGCGTCTCCTAATTTTATGTTGTCTGGATATCCAGGGTTGAAAAACCTTTCTTTGCCATCAAGACGCTGAGAGAAATGAGATTGAAATGTAATTAAGTTTATAGGGAACGGATTACTCTAGATTTTCATCCGAAAACGAACCTTTAAACGGCGAACAGATTAGAAGGCAATGAGCAGCCATTGACACTATCACTGTGACAACAAGAGAAAAAAAAGGCCTAATGAACGCTTGACCTAGATGGATATCTATGAGGGAAACGAGCCTTGTTTACATGACGCTAGCTATTACTACAACACAAAGGAGCACAAGTATAATTAGTGCCAGACTCAGACGGTGCTATTGCTGAAAAGGTCAATACGACGGTCTCCAAGCCTGAGGGAGTAGGCAGCTTTCTTGTACTCGGCCCAAGTGAAAGGCCTGTACAGAGATGGCGTGTCAGGCGTAACCATAACTGGCGGGGCAACAATCCAGGTACTCAGGGGCGGAGCCGCAAAATACGCCATTGACATTCTTGACCTCTGCGAGTTCGTCATTGCCCTGTGCCTCACGCTCTTGAATCTCCCATTCGTCATTACCTGCCCACATCACAAACACAAGCATTTACATTTGTGTTAAACCAGGTTCTGTTCTTTTTCCTGCTCAGTGCTCTGTCTAATCAAAGTTGAACAGGGGAAGTAACAGTGACAGAATCTCAAGTCATTCATACATACAGACATACCTGCAATGCATCACCAACATTAACGCAGAAAGCAGAGGGGTCTGGGGAGACGGGGATCCACACGCCATCTTGGAGGGAGATCTGGAGGCCACCAACATCGTTGGATGTGAGGATGGTTAGGATCTGAGGGTCAGAATGCTCTCCGAAGCCAACCTTGGAGTTGGAGGTGTCCCTATCGGAGAGCGTGGGTGGGTAGTGATTGAGCCTCAACACAGAGTCACTATCAACGTCCCTGATCATCCTGCTGAACGCCCATGCATCCGGGACCCCCAGCCCCTCTGCCATCACTTCCAATATTTCACATGCCAGCCTCTTCACTTCCTCTGTGTATTCTCTCACTGTACACCTGTCATGTTCACACCTACCCTCTTCACTATTTCTCTCTTTCTCAATTCTACCAAAAGCAAAAACACGGCTTTCCATTCATTCATAACTTACGAAACCACTTTACTCTACGTGTATTTTGGGTGAAAGTGTCTCTGTGTGGGGCAGAGTGGATCTGGCGCTGAACTTACTGACTCGGCTGAACTTTCCTTCATTGCGGTGCATATATACGGCTAAAATTGAAAATACCTGTTGATTATTTCCTTTCTTGGGCATTTGAACCTTTTTATTTCTTGCAAAACAGGGTATATTTTAAACTCTCATTTCGCAGTTTTGATACGATTGGACGTTGTTGATGTTCCTCTGGTCGGAGACGTCATTCTGATACGCCAGACTTCATTCGATGGAGTACTGGTCCTGACATTAATCTCAGGTTTCTTCTGTGTGTGTGTGTGTGTGTAATATAGTTTAATTTCCTAAATTAATGAAAAGCTGAGAGGCATTGTGAGTAATTGACAAGACAGGAACATCATTCAAGAACACTCACGGAAGGGCAGAGAGAAGATGTAACCCCCCAAGAGTGTCTGTGTCCCCCCCTCTCTGACATATACAATCTTATCTCCTACGGCTACGACATCCTCCTTCTTCCCATACTCTTCCATGTGTGCGAGTGCCTCCTCAGTGCGTTTAATTTACTAGTAACAAATTATTATAATGATTCATAAAATTTATTATCACATGTTAAAAAAATAATAACTTCATATATAACTTCATTAGTGCGGTCTTCTTATTCCTGATTTATCTTTAATTTGATTATGTATTGATTATGAGCTATTGTAACTAATGGTCAATTATGAATGAAGTATCATTATTGGCCCAAAAAAAAAAAGATGATACTATTGGTCCCATTAAAAAAATTACAAGAATCTAACAAAAAAAGTTTACAAGTGATGAAATTTTCAAAAATTGCATCACTACCAATTAAATATGGTATATAAAAAATGTCACATTTCATCGTCAATGTTCTTTTAGGCTGGGCTCTAGCTAGATTCTAAATTGTTAACCAAACATAAACGTATGTTTCTTGATAAAAAAAATATTAAATTAAATTATCTATCTCACAACTTGCATAACATAATAGTTCCCATCCCACAACTTGCACGTGAAAAATTATTACAGTTTTCAACCTTTCACATTCGTGCGTATCAGGCACTGATTTTTAATTATTCATCTTCCTTTGGGGACTAGTTAAAAGTAAAAAGTGGCCTTCAAAGAAAAAAGCCCTCTTTATTATTTAATAATATGGTGAGGAAAAGTTTTCTTCCACCACTAGACACATGATGAGGACAAGGATGGAAGAACGGAAAGCAGAAACCCCGGAGATCGATCAGCATGAAACCTAATTAGTCAAGCTTTCTTCTTGTTTAGCAATAGCGCTACTACGTATGACTGAAAGCTGTAATATTTGGAATCAGAAATAGGAAGAGCTATACGAATTTAATAGGGAAAAACGCAACTGGACCAAGCAAGTACTAGGAAGGAGTGGTGTTTCAAGAACAGTTGGCAAAATCAGATTATTGGTCACAGAATGGGAATTACAAAGTTCATAATTTCTCTCTCCTTTCTCTGTTGGTCGGATACAACTCACTGGAAGCAAGTTCCATACAGAAATCCATAATTATTCATTGAACTGAGATAGATGTAGATGTATACTCATCGGGTAAGCTGGCAAGAACCTACTGGCTAGCATGGTCCATGTCAAAAACAACACCCATTATATATATTTATATATTCATTACGCCCCAACCGTCACTTCCTTTTCTTATGGTACGTACTCCTTTCTATTTATAATATAGAGCATTTTTATAAAAAAAAAATGATTTATAATATAAGTCATCTCTTATTTAATTAATATTTTTTTTCTTATTTTGTCTCTGTAATTAATATCCACTTTTCAACTTTATCCCACTTATTATATCTTTTTTTTTGCCATCATCCCACTTATTATATCCACTCTTTATAAAATAACACTCCCAATATAATTAAATGTGTCTCAATAAAGATAAAAATGAAAAAAAGTTATATTTTAAGATATATTAAATGATTTAACTATCCTTTTTTATTTCCTTGATATAAGTAAGGTATCCAATATTACTATATTATGGACCCGAGGGGATATACCACCTCTTGTCCATTTTCTGGCTTCACCATATTCCCCAAAAATTAAAATATCCACTATATATATATATAGATAGCCACAGCCAATGGTCCATCCTACTCCCCCCTCTCTCTTCTTTTGTGGCTAAGAATTCTTCTTCCCCTTCAACACAGGCCGGTAACAATGCTTCATGAAATGAATGCGAAAGGTAAAGAAAATGACAGATAGCTAGAGCCAACTAGCACCTGAATTATAAAATTCCTCCATGACAGAAATATATACTACTTACATATTTCTTGTGAGTTTTTACAACATGATATTATAGTATCACGTGCTGTTTTGAGAAAAAGTATTGTTGCCTATTGTTTATATAACATCATCTTAAGACCAAAAAATAGTCCTTTTTTTTGGAGAAGATTGATAGCAAAGAGATCAACACAGAGTTTATCTATGAGTGTAAGGTCCTACTAGATTTTTTAGGTTTCGAGTTCAAGTTAAAGAGGATACACATGTGTTAGGAGGGCATCCACCCAATACCAGATGAAAATATAAAAAAAAAAAAAAGATTGATAGCAAAGAGAGGACATGTATGTACGTACCTGAAGTGGGAAGGGTCATTGGAAATGTGGAGAGGCATTTGGGAAATGGAAGGAGGGCTGGCATTAAGAAGAAGGTACTCAACCTCTCCCATGTCTCCATTGAGGCCTATGTTCTTGGAGCCATACCCAAAAGGACTAGCTGGCGTAGCTTGCTTCTTCTGAGCCACTGGTTTCGCAAAGAAGCTATGTCCTATTTCTTCCATTTTAGCTATAGTTTCTGGAGGCACACCATGGTTTATCACCTTGAAGAAACCAAACTCCTCACACGCTTTCACTATGAGCTGTGACGCCACTGACCTCTCAGCCGAAAGATCCACCATTGGAAGATCAATGCTCAAACTCTTCTCATTCCGAATAGGATGTGGAGTAGCTATCACCATTTCGATATCTATATATTGAATTTGCAATATATAGCTATATAGAGTGAAAAGAAACGGAAAAATTCAGGGTGAGGGTAGTATGTGAGGATAATACAGCAGAGAAGAGAGAAGTTGAGGGTTCTCAGTACAGTACAGAAGAGATGATAGGGAGTTGTGAACCAATAATGGGATATTTATGCAGCGAGAAAAGAGAGAATCCATGGAGTGAAAGATTAATAAACTAATAAAATAGTAAAATACTTTCCCGGGGGAGAAAAAAGAGCAAAAATATAATATTGAATTTATTATTTTCCCTGGTTTTATGGGGATTGAGGAATAATGTACTTTAAAATGAAGTACAAGTAGCAAAATTTCGTGTTACAACGTTGACCTTCTCCTCTCTCGATTGACTCATAGCTTTCCACTTTAATTACCTGTCTGTGATTGTTTTGACATAAATCTTCCTTTTGATTACCTTTACAACCATCATTTTGACTTCACCATCTTCTGCCTGCTTTCACGTGCTGCGAATTAAAAAGGTGGCAAATTAAATATACCAACAGAAATTCGCATATGTATACACAGGTGCTTTTGAACTTAAAAGAAAAATATTACAACGCAGGTTGGGATAGTTTATTTTTGAATAATAAGTGTTTGTTATATAAATAGAGATAAAACCCTTTTTATATACTTATCTTGTATACCGTAAATCATAATTTATAAATACTCATAAATTAAAAATAAGTTATCCCAAACGAACACATATAGTCTCATATTTTTGCACCTAGCTAATATGATATCTATTTTTAAACTTTAACCATTTATTTTTAATTCATATTTGATTCGATCTCTGCACGTACCTTTGAAAATTCAGCCCTTTTTATGCACATTTTGCTTTAAGCTAGCGGGCTTCCTTGTTCCCACAGAATTGACATCTGAGGTCCAAGCTTTGGTGGTAATGGTCAGCCATATTCCCAGGACAGCGTTACAATCCCACACGTCTCTATTAAACTCCACATGACAGCGATTAGCGATTCATTTATAATCTCTTGTAAATACGAATTTGCAATTTGATTATCGGAGGCCATCAAGAGCGCGCGGTCGCATACACACACACACACATGCTTATGTATTTTCACAAAAGTGGTTTTATTTTATGAATGACGTAGTACTGTTGCTTTCCTTGAATCCAATATTATCTTCCCGTCTCAAAAAAAGATTGGTTTACACTTCATTTTCTGGGTTTCCCAAATTTTGCAAGAGGTTGATATGTACAATGCAAGTCTGCTATGATTAATTAGTTGGGAAGTTAGTAGTATTTACATGTTAGCACTTAGAAAGCCCTTGGCCTTTACACTTGACGAAATGGGCAAATGCATGTGAGGAGTGCAATGAAACAAGGTGATAGTGAGATATGGTGAGGACTGAAGTGGCCCCATCTGGTGTGTGCAAGACTGTCAAAAGCTATTAGTTAGTTGAAGAAGTGGCTTCTCTGATGATACGAATCAATACTTTCTAAGGTTAGCCCAAACATTACAATCACAGGGATACGGAAGCTTCACGCTATAGCATTCTTATGCACACCATATGTTGTACTGTTTTCTAGTATTTCGTATATGAAGTTTGGTGTACAGTTGGGTTTCTTGAAGGCAACAATTATTGACCACTTTCGGATTTAAAATACCTGCCACTGAAGCACTGCACTATGTACGTAATATATATGAATATCCACTTAACATTAGCCAGAGAGGAACACCTAACTTGTTCCTATCAGGCCAGGGCAATACTATATATGAGACAAATGGTCAAATCACTTTTTTAATTGTTTTGACAATTAATGGAGAAGTAGGTTTGCATTTTCCCATGCATTTTGCTATTTCCAGAATCATTTGTGTTTTTTTTAATGCCGAAAGCTACTGTTTCATCTGCAATAGTAGTAGTGGATAGTTCAGACTTGTGACGAGAGAAACTTCGTCCTTAGCTTCCTATACCAAAAGAGACTTCCACGTATTGATCTGAGTGGTTAGTGGGTCCAACATGCGAACCAATTGACACCGTTTCTATCTGTTCTATATATTTTAAAGGTTTGTAATCAGGGCAACGTACTATTGTTACATTGAAATTCTTTTTAAAAGAAGAAGAAATAGATTGGTATGAGTGCAGAGGCTTGACTTGCATGGGTGTTTAAAATTTAATGTCGTGGGATCGAATACCTAGAAATAATACAACTAATTAATTAATTCCTGAGAATCTGTGAGAGTAATAAATAATGTTGTCCGTCCCATATATTCATCAGATTCATCAGTACAACACTATTCCCTGCAAATTAAATCTATTGATCACTGTCTGTATATATAATATAGGATGAGCGTGGTTAATCAATTAGAAGAGGAGGGGTGGCGTTGGTTGGAACTAGGAGGGTCAACGGCAGGAGGGAAGTTGTGTGATTGATGTGTTGGATTGAGTTTACAGACAGGTAAGGATGATCCAGAGTCCTCTTGTCCTTCAATAATAATAAACACTACCCTGAATTATTACGAGTATATAGAAAAATATAATCGCCTTTTCTACAATATTGTATTTGAGCCCCACTTCCTTCCGCCCCCCCCCCCCCTTTTTGAGATGTTACTAATTCAATTTATATCATTATCTTGTTATAGACTAGATCGGAATTTTCTCTGATTTATTCTTATCAATAAAATAAACTTTTTTACATTATATTTCATAATAAAAATAAGAAATAAAATTATTTGACTCTCATATTTGAAATAAAATTATTTGAACTATAATTAACAGATTTATATATTTGTTAGGATTTTTTTTAATAGCGGAGCACCTTTTGTTGGATAAAAATTGGAAGGGATCAACTCCAAATTAAAATTACAAAAGGCCAGATATAAATGGGAAAAGCAGGCAGTGTCTCTTTTTGTTCAAATTCTTTTATATTGAGCCTTAATTCCTATTGGGCAGATACCCCAGGATCGGTTGGGTTTAGGTACCACCACATTATTTCTGCTCTTTAAGGGACTACTTCAATCATGCTTCTTTATCATTCATGTTTCTAGGGCCCATTTTATGCCCTTTTCCTCTTCCTTTATGCTCTTCATGTGATTTTTTTTTTTTTTGCCAACCTCTTCATGTGATTTTGATTAGCTCATAATTCTGTCTTTCTGAGTGGTCGTGTCCTCACCAATTAATCTCCCCAAAGTTCCATTATTATTTCGTCTATTAACACTCATTGGAGTAGTATGTGGGGATTTAGCCTATAATAACTTTTATTATTAATTATTTCATATGAAAATGAACATTATTGTAATTCTATTTTTTCTTTTACGTACTTCAAATGCGATATATAGAGGAAGATGAGGCGATGGATGATGATATAAAAACAACTACATCATTTTTCTCAACTCTTAATTATTTTAATGTATGCGTATCGCACAGATAAATAATTGAAGAGCATGATTATTTTTAAAAAGTCAAGGTGAAGCAAAGTTGTTTTTTTTTTCTTTTTTAATGCCCTAGCTGTGTCATAGATTTTCATTTGAAAAGAAGTGAAATGGAAGGCAATATTACGTGCCCACACACAGATATATATATACATATATAATTGACTGTTGAAAGAGATGTCACATATATTTTATGATAAAGCAACGCTCGTGTGCTCGCCCTTTGAAATTTGCACAGTGGAATGAAAATTACACATAAAAATAAATATCTAGAATGCATGTGTCTGAGACATTAATTTTGATTATAAGAAAATAAAAAACGTAATAAAAAAATAGAGAAGAAAATGCTATATATATATAACTTGACTTGTTGCTTCTTTTTATAATGTCAGCAACAAGCTGGAAAGGGCCCATGAATAATTCGACGCAAGGTTGAAAGTTTCACGTACGTCCTAATCAAACACGGACGTTCATTTCAAATTAAAATATCAACAGGGGTTTATAACTTTATATTGACAGTCGATGACTTTTAGGTGAAAAGATTACATTTCAAAATTACTTTAATGCGTGTTGATTATTTCTCTCTATCTTTTCTAGCAGTATTTGGTAATTAATGGAGAATCATAGATATATATGACTATTTAAGTGACTCAAATTCAAATGTTGTCAGGTCCATTGAAGAATATTAGAGTATAGCTGTAATATTAGTTAGGCTGTTATGTAAATTAACCACAGTTATAACAGCTTTGGTTAGTAAACTAACCACCGTAGTTAAGCTTCTGTTGTACACTCTGCTATATATAGCAAACACAATGTACTGGACACACAACTACATAACATATAATATATAGGGTAAATGTGCAAAAATAGCCATGAACTTTGTTCAAAGGTACAAAAATAACCATGAACTATTTTTGGTAGCAAAAGTAACCATGAACTATGTAAAATGGGGCAAAACCGTTAAATATGACCGTTGACCGTGCGTTGACTGTTAACATATTTAACAGTTTTGCCCCATTTTATATAGTTCATGGTTACTTTTGCTACCAAAAATAGTTCATGGTTATTTTTGCACCTTTGAAAAAAGTTCATGGCTATTTTTGCACCTTTACCCTATAATATACTTAATCTCATTTCTCTCTTCGTCTCTATTCCTCTGTTACCTTCTTCCCTCTTCTCTGGCTTTACCTTCATACAAAGAATAATCATCTAAAGGTGTTTTCTGAATCACACGAATTCAGTTGAAGCTCTTTCTACTATGACTAACATATGTTAGTCGGGGAAGCATATATAACTATTTATGAGTGATCTAATGTGAGGACAGATAAGAGAAGGGATGTCCAAATTGAGAGGCTGCACATCATTCGTAGGGGGTCAACATTGCTCTTTAAGAATATGATAATAAAGGGAATGAATATTGGGATAACACATTGATTTACAAATTAGTTTCGTTTTTTCTGTAAGAATAAAACTAAGAATTGATGTTATACTAATACATGTATTGGTCTGTGTGGGTCACATATAAGTACCAACACTCATAACTGATGCCAAGGTTGTTTTCTGTTAGAAGTCAAAGCATATCCCTCCACTATCAGGCATATAAAAGTCATAATGTTAGGAAACGAATGTCGGATTTAAATTGAATCTTTCAAATGTATTTGTTTGTATATATACCTATACATAACATTACATGAATATCAACTAAGATTTATTTTGACTTCATGGTATCAAAGCCTCCCTCGTTTGAATGCTGAATTATGTCTTCATCTTGTTCTTTTCGGCCAAAATTCTCCATATTTTCCGGTGAACAAAGCTTCTTCACATTTTCAGATCTCCTTCGGTGCTAGCACATTTGACCACACGCGCCTGACCATCGTGTTCAGCATTTCTAGATCGGCCGGAACCCAGAAGACAGCGTCATTTCGGCAGCGCGTGTGAGCGCACGCACCGCCACACTCATACATGCGCTACGCATGAAGGCATATCCGACCTCCATTTGTGACGGAGATTTTGGCGCCCTGATCAACTTCTCATGCCCTGTCTACCCTTGAAGTTTTGTGGTCATCTGACTACATTTGAATTTTGAGCTTTGTTTTTCGCCTCTATTTCAAAGTTCTCTTCGGTTGCAATTTGCCACTGATCTTGCTGTTTTTGAGTTAGTATTTCTGCCTCTGTGGGTCCCTTGTTCCTTTTGTGACATCACATATTTGTTTTATTGATTGGTTTAGTTGTTCGGGAATCTGTGATATTTTTTATATTTTGTGAAACTTTGCCACTCTTGATTATTCAGAAATTTGTAAACACTTTGCTATTCTGTGAGCATTATCCGTGTGACTGTCTTTTACTGCTCAACTTGTATTGTGAATGGTAATCTTTTAAGCATTATCAATGGTAGACTCAAAGAACTCCGATATGTTACATATGCCTATTAAGATTACTTCTTCACAGTTGAACTTGACAAATTATAGTTATTGGCACAAAATTGTTAGAGTATATATTTTAGGTATAAAAATGGAAATTCATTTAACTAAGGATCATCCTTCTAGTGACGAAACAAAACTTTTGGCCTGGCAACGAGCGGATGCTCGACTTCTGTTTCAAATTTGAAATTTTATTGAACCACGAATTCTATCTTCTGTCAGCCATTGCAATACTGTCAAAGAAATCCTGAATTACCTTGAATTTATGTTTTCTGGCAAAGGAAATATTACTCTGGTTTATGAAATCTGTAAAGGTTTTTATCGTTCCCAACAGCAAGGCTGTTCATTGAAAGATTTCTTCTTGGATTTCAAGATGATGTATGAAGAAATGAAGGTACGCATGTCTCCGCAAGCAGATCTCTCTACTCGTATCAAGAACTTGAAACTTCAAGCTATCATAAGTTTCTTTGAAGCTCTCGATCTGTCTTATGAGACTATTCATTCTCAAATTCTGTCTAGTCAAGAGCTTCCTTCTCTTGAAGATGTTTTCTCCCAGGTTCTTAGTGCTGATAGCTTGATTCACTCTTCTGTAGATCTAACTGCAAGTGCTCTAGCTGGACGTGGCCCCTTTGAGAACATGAATTATGGGTACAAACCAAATAACAATCCTCTAACAATAACTTCTGGCAGTATTATCTACAATTATTGCAAGAAACCTGGACACATTAAGAAAAATTGTCGAAAATTGCAAAATAAACAGCAGAGTAATCAACAGCGTGACCTTGCTCATATTGCCCAGACACCTGGTCGGTTTGATTCTAGATCTGGATCTTCTTCTGAAGGGGCCCTAGCCACAGGTACTTTGTCCACTGGTCTGACTACTGTTTTAACTAAGTGGGTCATTGATTCTGGTGCCACCAATCACATGACAGGTAATCATCATTTATTCTTTTCATATGCCCACTATACCAACCCGTCATCCATATTTGTCGCCAATGGTTCTCTCGTCAGTGTTACTAGCTCAGGAACTATTAAACCAACTGCATCTCTCTCATTATCCTTTGTTCTTAACATTCCTGATCTAACCTTTAACCTTTTATCTCCAAGTAAACTCACTCGTCATTTAAACTGCTTTATCTTACTCTTTCCTGACTATTGTTTAATTCAGGATCTATCTACGAAGCATATTATTGGTAGAGACTATGAATCTGATAGGCATTACGTCCTTGATGATCAGGTGCCATGTTCTATTGCTTGTTCTGGTGGTTCGTCTCTCTTTAATGTTCATTGTCGTCTAAGTCATTTGTCGCTGTTATTTCTCCAAAAATTGTATCCTCAGTTTTCTTCTGTGTCTACTTTAGATTGTGAGTTATATCAATTTGTCAAACACCATCGTGTTCATTTGGCACCTCACGTAAATAAACGGGCTGCATCCCTCTTTGAGTTAGTACATTCTGATGTTTGGGGTCCTTGTTTAATTATGTCTCAGATTGGTTATCGTTATTTTGTCATTTTTGTTGATGATTTTTCCCAAACCACTTGGCTTTACTTAATAAAACAGCGTTCTGAATTGTTTAATCATTTTCGCAATTTCTGTGCTGAAATTCAAACCCAGTTTAACACTCCTGTGAAAATCTTACAAAATGATAATGCAAAAGAATATTTTTCCGCCCCATTCAATGATTACATGCAAAGTCTTGGCATTCTTCACTAATCCTCTTGTGTTGATACCCCTGCTCAAAATGGTATTGCTGAAAGAAAGAACTGACATCTTTTAGAAACTTCCCGAGCTCTCATGTTTCACTCTTCTGCCCCTAAAATTTTTTGGGCTGATGCTGTATTTATTGCCTATTTTCTCATCAATTGCATGCCTTCAGCTGTTCTTAGCAGGAATATTCCATATTCCGTTCTGTTTCCCAACTCTAAGCTGTTTCCTGTTGATCCTAAAATCTTTGGTTGTGTCTGTTTTTTCTAGATGTTCGTCCTAGTGTTAGTAAACTTGATCCCAAGTCCCTAAGATGTATTTTCCTTGGCTATTCTTGAGTTTATAAATGGTTATCGGTGTTACTCTCTTGATCTCCATTGTTACCTTGTGTCCACTGATGTGATCTTTCATGAGTCTTCTTCTTTTTTCACATCTTCAACCTCCTCCGGGTCTCCATTTATCATTGTTGAGTCTGATGATGTCCTGGTTTATCTTGTCCCTCTCTCACCAGTACAGGCTGCTGTTCCAGAACCTGATATCATCATTGATGCTGATGCTACCAATTTTTTGCCTCCACCAGTCACTACTTCGTCGACAGATTCTGGTCATGAAACCTTGGTTTCTGTTCCTGATTCCCCAGCTCCTCCTATTACAATCCCTAACCCAGTTACCTCTAATTGTATTTTTTATCTCTCTCTTAACCTACCTATTGAACTCCGAAATGGTACCTGTCCTCGTTGTCCTCCTAGAAGATATGCTGACTGTACCTATCCTATATCCTCCTTTGTGACTTACCAGAATATGTCCCCTACTTCCTCTTCGCTTGTAACCACCCTTGATTCCATCTCTACCCCTACTACCCTTCACCAAGCCTTAACTCATCCTGGTTGGCGTACAGTAATGGAAGACGAACTTATGGCCCTTGACAAAGCTGGTACCTGGACTCTTGTTGATCTCCCTCCTGGGAAGAAATCCATTGGATATAAATGGGTGTTTGTTGTTAAAACTAAAGCTGATGGTTCTTTGGAACGGTTAAAAGCTTGGCTTGTTGCCAAAGGATTTGCCCAAACTTATAATATTGATTATTCTGAGACTTTCTCTCCTGTGGCTAAGCTAACCTCTGTTTGTCTTCTTTTCTCCTTGGTTGCCACATATCATTGGGCTTTGCATCAGTTGGATGTTAAGAATGCCTTTTTGAATAGTGATCTCTTTGAAGAATTTTATATGGAGCAACCACCTGGGTTCATTGCTCAGGGGGAGGATCGGAAAGTGTGCTACCTCGGGAAGTCATTGTATGGTCTAAAGCTAAGCCCTCGTACCTAGTTTGATAGATTATGTGATGTAGTCAAGAAATTTGGATTAAGTCAAAGCAAGTGTGATTACTCTGTGTTCTGCCAGCAATCTGATGCAAGCATGATTCTTCTAGTAGTATATGTTGATGGTATTGTGATTACAGGGAATAACATTTATGGAATATCAAAACTTAAAGTCTTTTTAAATTCTCATTTCCAGACAAAAGATTTGGGTTCATTAAAGTACTTTCTTGGTATTGAAGTTTTGAGAAGTAAGAAAGGTATTCTTTTGACTCAAAGGAAGTATGTTCTCGATCTCTTAAAAGAGATTGGAAAGCTTGGACTTGCATCAAGCAACATTCCCATGATTTTGAATTCCTTCCTAGATCTTGATGCGAGTATGTTTGATGAGCTTCCTGATGATTTGAAGAAGAAGATTGATCCAGAGAAATTGCAGCTGTTTCCATTTCCTGAGAGACATAGAAGACTCATTGGGAAGTTGAATAATCTAACAATAACTCGTCTTAATATAACTTTCTCAGTCAGTAGGTTCAGCCAATTTATGGCATCACCAACAGTGGCACAATGGGAAGCTTTAGAACATATCTTGTATTATTTGAAAGGTTCTCCAGGTCTTGGCATTCTTTACACAGATTATGGGCACACTAAAATCGAGTATTTTTGTGATGTGGATCATGCAAGATCTAAGAATACAAGATGATCCATTACGGGTTACTGTGTGTTTGTTGGTGAAAATTTGATATCTTGGAGAAGTAAGAAGCAAGGAGTTGTGTCAAAATCAAGTGCAGAAGCGGAATATAGAGCCATGCCACAGTCAATACAAGAAATTGTGTGGGTATTTCAACTCTTGAAAGAAATTGGCATTACCATGACATTGCTTGCAAAACTATGGTTTGACAATAAAGCAGCACTTCATATAGCATCGAACTCTGTGTTCCATGAACGAACAAAACATATTGAAATTGACTGTTATTTTATTCGTGATAAGATCAAAGAAAATATTGTATCTACATGGCACATACGATTTGACAAATAACTAGCAGATTTTCTGACAAAAGCCTTACATGGAACACGGGTTAAATATCTTTGTAACAAGTTGGACATGATAAATATATATGCTCTAACTTGAGGGAGAGTATTAGAAGTCAAAAGTGTATCCCTCCACCATCATACATATCTCTTGTCGGATATAAAAGTCATAATGTTAGGAAACGAATGTCGGATTCAAATTGAATCTTTTAAATGTATTTACTTGTATATATACCTATATGTAACATTACATGAATATCAACTAAGATTTATTTCGACTTCATTTTCAAATTCATACATGCTTTGATTTAGAAGTGGGACATTTGTCCTTTTTTTTATAACGGGAAATTTATTGATTAGAACAAAGAGCAGCAGCGGGGATATAATATTAACTTGAGCTAATGGTTGCAGTTATGAAAAGAATTTGAACGTGCATGGGTTTATACAGTAGATCCATGAGTAGCTGTGGTTAATTGGTCTATTTTGAATCATGTTTTGTCCAGAAATTTTACATCCTCCATTATATAGTGACCCTCAAAAGAAAGATAATAGGCCTAGAAATTCGTAGAGAAAGTTGAAGAATCAAAATGAGGATAGATCAACTTTATACCCGTCCCCATCTCAAGGTGGAAGAATAGTCAGTGTGGACTTTGCTCGAAAACTTCTCATGATGTGAGTGTGGCAGGCTTCAATGGAAGAAAATTCTGTTTGAGGTATTGTTAGATGTTAAATGTGGGCATCTATTCCTACAGAAACTCAAATTTTGATTTTCCCTATTGTGGAAAACTAGCTCTTTTCACTGGACCTAATCTCTATTGATTTTTTTTCTCTTTGGTATTAAAATAGAATAATGTTGAGACGGCATGTGGGCATGTATAAGCTAAAAGGGCATCAAAGGATTTCACAAGATGGGCCAATGTTGACATAGGCCCAATTTTGTTCCCCTCCAACCTAGAAAACCCATACAAAATTGTTTTTTTTTTGGACGAAACCCATACAAGTTTATTTCAATTAAAAAGAGTATAGTTTTGGATCACACAAGTCCAGTTATTTTCGTCCATCTCAACCCCCAAAAAAAGAAAAAAGAGTATTGCAAATTAGATTTCTAGCCAACAATCATATTGGGAACTTGGGATCCCAATGGCGACTTTCTCTGAAATTGTTAATTGTCTCACAGCTAAAAACAAATGTATACGTTAAATAAAAGTAAATATTGTAATTACTACAGAACGCGAACGAACATTCGTTAGGTTAGACGAGTGATGTTAATAATAATTTATCCCTTCAATAACTCGGACTACAAGTTACCTGAGTTAATCGGGAGAGGAAATTAAAGCTTGCTGCGTGCCTCTCATACTTCACCATGGTAAACACTTCGTCACTGGCTCTGCAAAACCGCCACCTGGTAGTTTTTTTTCAGTGTTTGATCGGCTTCTATACGATCCTAAATAACGGCTCTAACCATCAATCAGAGTGGTTTATTTATTTATGTACGCAAGACGGTAAGAGGAGGGGATATAATCTTTTTTTATATGTATAGAAATAAAAAGAAAGTAAAAGTTGTTGGGAGTATAATAGTATATACTAGTGAGTATTGTCGTGAAGTGGGAAAATGTTAGATGGCTATATTATCTTGCATGATTGTGTCCTGTGTAATGAGGACAAAGGTATATTATTTAAAGTCAGGGACAGCCAGCATAACTTTGGTCACATAGTACAAGAATGGATCCATCACAACCACAGCAAAGTCTTGTTACTTGATGTTGAAAAATAATGCAATAATGCGCTCCCACGAAACAAAATGATGCTCTTCTTGCATTTTAGACCCTAGGCCTAACAAGTAGCAACAACAAAACGCGACAACAATAATGAATGAATGCCCATATATATATATTGCTTTACTCACCATCTTGATTTATATATATTATAATCACAAAAAAGGGGTATTTAATTATATATGTTATTATTATTACAGAAAATAAATAATTGACTCAAAATGTTAACACCATATATATCGTAAAAAATCGAAAGATATAACACTAAATAGGCATAGAAAATGTGAAATAATTAAAATTCAGGAGCAGTAAGGGGTGGGGGAGAGAGGGATGAGGCCAAGAAAGGATTAGACATATCAGTGTGAGAGAGAGAGAGAGGTGTCACGAGGGAGACTGGAAGGTGCCGAATCTAAGAAGTAAAGAGAAGAATAAGTGTGAAGGAACTAGGAAGGATGGATGCTGAGGGAGCGGCCAACTCAGACACATACCAACAAGGGAAGTGAAGCCACCAGCCTGCAACACTCTTAAATATTCTGCACTCTCATATGTATTCTCACACAACATGCCAAAATTCACTGCCTTGTTAATCACACCCACACACATGGCCCTTTTTTGAACCCCCAATACAATCCAAACACCCCAAGCTAGCTACCACTAAGAGTATAATATAAATATTAATTCTTCACACTTTCACAAACCTGTTACATGAACGCTGTAGCTTGCAAAGAGGAAGGCCTGCCATATATGTTTGGATTGAATACGAGGGAGGGGTGGGCTAATTACATATATAAGCAAGTAGAGCTCAGGAGGGATAGACAGAGAAGGAGAAGGAGGATGGAGGGAGAAGGAGGGAAGGCGGAGAAGGAACTCCATATCAGGAGATTGTGCGATAGAGTCCTCGGAAGCAGCGAAGGCGAATGGAGAAGACAGAGGGCTGGGTCTTACAAGGTCAAGAAAAGGTCTTACAAGGTCAAGAAATAAACATGCATGGCGTGTTGAAATTTGATGATGGATAAGAAAGCTCAGGTAGGATAGCACCCTTGTTTCCATTAATCAAAATGAAGCTGCAGCTGCAGCCTACTTATGTGTTTCCCTCTTTCACTGTTGCCTCCTTCCTTTTGGTCACGCTTCCCAATTCTCAAAGCCCTCCTCTTCCTCTTCATCGTCATTCTCCACTCGTACCCACCACCTGCACATCATCATGCATCCATCATGCTTCTCTTTTAGCCCAAAAACACACACGCACACACACATTAATGATTGACTGAAACAGCTTTACTCTATTTACAGCACTGTTAAAGAACGCAGAAACATAAACCATCTCATACTGTATATGCATTGGTCAAGCCTTATCTAATTATATACATTATTCAAACTGAATAATATATACTAGCTGATCCATACGATTACAAGGTTTAATTATTGGAAGAAGTAAAGAATAGACTGTGACTTAGGGTCTGAGATTCTTTTTGGAGCTTGAACAAATGCTTATACCTTCATGAAACCCCTCCTTCTTGTCTCGCCGTTTTGGAGGCACCCGAAAGAGTTTTTGCATCTCTGACATGGTAATGTTGGACAGAAGGGGTGGAAATGCGGGGACTTATAAAAGAAAAGGCAAGTGGGCTTTCTTAATGGGCCTCTTTTGACAGTGACATGCATGTTGAGGCCCCATTATGAGGTTCGAGGGGACCGTATAGAGCTGACCGTGTTGCCCGGCCATATGGGCCCACCCCGGGATAATCGCTGGGCGGCTGGCCCGGGATATCATGTACTATTTGTACAAGATCAAACTTAGCAGCGTAATTTTGAGGGGTAAATTAGGGAAAATAAAACCAAGCTATGCTTACATTAATTGAAGGGTGGTCACGACATGGTTGAACAGCTGAGTGAAGGAGAGTTGTTTTCCGTGGGGCCACCCTCAAGGATGAAAGCTAGCTAGTAAAGTGCAGGTAACAACGGTAAAAAGAAGAAGGGTTAAAAAATAAATTTACCGATAAAATTTTAAAGAAGTAGCGTTTGACATAATTATATTTTAAAGGGAGTAAAAATACATAAGGAATTAAAAGCGGAGCATCTAATACAAAATTGTTAAGTTTGATCTAACGGCGTTAAATTATAAGAGAAGAAAATCCTAACGGCGTTAGATCAAATTTAACAGTTTTGTGTTAGATGCTCCCCTTTTAATTCTTTATGTGTATTTTTATTCTATTTAAAATATAACTGTGTCAAGCATTTATTCCATAAAATTTTATTAATAAATTTATTCAACTAAAAAAGAAGAAAGTAAAGTACCGATGGATAGATTTTTGAAAATGAGGAGGCATGTGATGAGATAGATAATAGGCAAGGCAAGTGGGAGAATATAATAATAAAGGAGCGTGAAACTCGAATGCATAGAACGGGGTTTGGGGAGTGACACAATCCATGCACGTTCATCTGATGCAGTAATCATCAAAATTTATAGAGATGACATCGGTTTAGTGGGTTGTAGTCGTGGGGGGGGGGGGGGGGGGCCCGCACGCCGAAAATAGGGGACAAATTTTAAAAGGAGTAAGCTAAGCCCAAAATGAAAATTCTAGAGGAGAGGGAGGGAGAGTTGAATAAATCAAGGTAATATCATTCTAATCCTATTTATAAATCATTTTGTATCCTTATTAGTTGTAATAAATAAAAGAAATTTATTCATATTGACTTTTGAAAGATAAGGGCGAAATTGAAAATTTAGCTCATAGTTGATGAGTTAACTAACTTTATTTGATATATGAGAATTAATTAAAAAAGACATATAAATAGAATCAGAAATATAGATAATAGGAGGCTGCGATAACATTACAGTCTCCCAAGTTAAAATGGTCAAACCAAGTTGCTATAAGTCAAGGCCTGATCTGTAGCCTTTTATTGTATTCATTATTCATGTAGTATGGAATAGGACAAAGCATGAATGGATTGGGTGTTTGGGTGGTGGTGATTCATGATAAGAGTGGTGTATTAACCTTGAGATATAAGGGTAGGAGGAGTTTAGAACATGTTTGGGTGAGAGTGAAATGTATATACAAGTGGTTGAAGGGTGAAAGAGAAGCACTGTGGGAGA
Organism: Inga oerstediana; assembly: GCA_963210345.1. Lineage (NCBI taxonomy): Eukaryota > Viridiplantae > Streptophyta > Magnoliopsida > Fabales > Fabaceae > Inga > Inga oerstediana. The sequence goes on from OY723410.1 coordinate 687,592, forward strand.
TGGCAGTGACGCGCAAACACACACGCACGTCTGTGGAAAACTGGAAATAAGGGGGATGGATGGATGAGGACAAAAGTCAAAGCTGCATGTCTAATATAAATATAATGTTGGACTTGGATTGATGATGAGATGAGGATATGAATGAATGAGAGAGGGCAGTGGAGGAGTGAGTGAAAGGAAACAATATGCTGCAAAAGCGTATGAAGAAAGGAAAGGTGGAGAGAATATGTCAGAAGAGCCGGCTTCATACTTCATACACACAGTACATACAACTTTTGAAAATGGGCCCCACGTCGTCAACATCACCTTCCGGCTCCAACTCCTGTTCGGTCCCTTGTTCAAGAAGGAAATTAAATTTAGATCGCTCTCTGAACTGATTGAGGTATTAGGTTAAGGGTCAGTAGATTAGATCGGAGTTAGACCAGAGATAATTCGAAACTAAATCGGTGAGAAATTAAAGATTTTAATATTATTAAGATTAAATTCTAAAACAGAAATTTAAAAATAAATTGACCTGGATCGGTCTCCTTACCAATTGGTCGGTTTCTGTTCCGGATCGATCGGCCCGATCCGATTACGAGAACCTGGCCTTTCACCCCTCCTCCCATTTATGCTTTGCAGTCTTCAAAACCAGCAATGCCATTGTTACTCATTCCCTCTCTTACGTACCTTCTTCCCCCGACTCTCCCCTACGCGCTCATATGAGAGGCCTGCAACTTCCTCATCCCTTGAAACTGTTGGGCCCTGGGCTTCTCCTCTCTTCTCACCTGGGGCTCAAACCCATCCTTATTGGACTTCATTCTCAACTCTATGACCACAGGCCCAATGATAATGGTCCAGTGTCATGGATTCAACCATCCTAACGCAACTCTATCTTGCATAGCACATAGCCCATTGCATGCACATCTTCAATCACACAGTATGGCGAATTCCCCAAGAATGGATTGTGAACGCCATCAACTTTCTCTGGCTCAAATTCATGAAAAAAATAATTAAATAATTTTTCCTATGTTCTCTTAAATTCAAAGGAATAAAATTAAATCACGACTGATAATGCTATGAACCTAAAATTTTTTATTATACTAATATTTTTTTTAAAAAATAGTTTTATCAAACGTTAGTGGACTTAAAATAGTATCAGTAACTAATATAATATCCATGGAATCAGTGAGAATATTTATGCGAAGAAACGAAATGGGGAATTCAGAAATTAAGGAGGAGATTAGGAGTATGTTGGTGCGTGCATGTGGGAGATAAAAACAAGGTGAGGTAAGGAGGAAGAGTCACATATATTGAGTGAGGAATTAGGACAGCTAGTAGCTTAAAAAACAAAAGCTGAATATAAGACAGCCACTGTGATTTGATGATGCTTAACTTTACTGTGTCATTTAATACCTTATTCCCCTAATTAAAATGCCTATTAATTAAGGTGTTGTTGGAGTTAGCTCTGATGATAAGCATGGAGAGAGGAGGGGGGGGAGAGAGAGAGAGAGAGAGAGAGACATGAAGATGAGCCTTCTAGAAGCACTTTTGAGCAGGAAACATGAAGATATATGGATAGATGCACATGTTCACAAAAGTTCTTGTTAGGATTGACATTTTGCGACACCCAGAAGAGTATAAGGCAAAATCAATGAACAAGAAAAGGTCCAACACACATGCTTACCTCACACACACACAGTCTCGGGGGTTGGTGACCATTTTAACCACTCGTAGTAATATTATTCTCAGGCGTATCGTCACCATTACAAATGAGAAATTAGACCTAAAATTCTAGAACTATGTAAGTCATGTCCGTCCGGCGTCAACGTACATTTTATTCTTCCGCTTTTATATATATATATATAGTTCTTTCATGGCTCCTTCGATTTATTCTACTCTCATGGATATATATGTTAAACTTATAATTAACCAGTAAATTTAATTACTACTATATACATGTGACGTACGTATGTGAAAATAATATTGCGCGTTTAACCAATATGACTGATATAACTGCCATGCATGGTAAACCTATGATCTGTAGAAAATAGCCACCATGCATGTTATTAGTTTATAATTGAGAGAGAGAGATGACGGTGGGTGTTGAGTGTTGACGATAAAAAATAAAATGAATATAGAGAAGACAGTTCGTGTTCCCATTGATTGGACTGGTGCGAGGCTATCGATCGTAGAGGTTTTGGTGGGTAGAAATGGGTGAAGGTGGTTGGACAGGACCAAAGAAAATTGGGAAATTAGTGTTAACACAAACTCAACTAGCTCGTGCACAGGAAAAATTCATTCCCGCTACCTAGCCTTTCCTCATATAAAAACTGAAAAAGAAAATTAATCATAATAATATTCACGCCCCATAATCAATACACTGATTATGACCCAATAGATAGATATAGAAAGTCAAGGTCGCCGGTCATATATCATTGGTAAATATCTCAAAACTCAAATGGCAACTTTGGAAATCTACCCAATGACAGTGAATTATATTTAGTTTATTAGAAATTAGGAGGGAGAGAAGAATGTGAAGTTTTGATGAAGATATATTATCATTATGTTTGTCAAAGGGTTAGCTGTAGGAAGGAAAAATATAGTAGAATATAATATAAGCAGAATAAGAGGGAATGGTGTCGTGTTGAAGGGTGCTTTATAAAAGCATAGAGGAGCTAGGTCATGATTGTGGTGATGTACGTACGTAAGTTAAGTTGCTCCTTTATATATCTCTGGTGTTTGCGAAGAGAATAATAATAATGGAGGAAAAGCTACCACCTGGGTTCAGATTCCATCCGACAGACGAAGAGCTGATCACATACTACCTGACGAGGAAGGTGTGTGAGAGCAGCTTCACATGCAAAGCGATAGCAGACGTTGATATGAACAAGAATGAGCCGTGGGATCTGCCGGGAAAAGCGTCGATGGGAGAGAAAGAATGGTATTTCTACAGCGTGAGGGACAGGAAGTACCCGACGGGGTTGAGAACCAACAGGGCGACGGAAGCAGGGTACTGGAAGACAACTGGCAAAGACAAAGAGATCATGAGGGAAGGGTCAATCATGGTTGGAATGAAGAAAACACTCGTCTTCTACAAGGGCAGGGCTCCCAGGGGTGAGAAAAGCAACTGGGTTATGCACGAGTATCGCCTTCACAATAACCACTCCTTTAGGGCTTCCAAGGTTTCTGTCTATCATACCTACTTATGAGAGTCTGTATTTATCAATCTTTTTAGATCATTGATCGAATAACGTCTTGTAAGGCATTTGCATTTTTTTACAAAATTTAATTGTTGGATTAAAACTTTTAACATGAAAGATCGATCGGAGTCATACAATTAATTTGGATTACACACCTTAATGTATAATACTATTTAAAAATAAGGGATTATTAACTATATTATACGTATATCACCATCTGATTTTCTTACCTTTTCTAAATTTTAGTATATAAGATAACGTGGTAATCAGTTATTTCTATCGCATGAGTAGAGGCGTAATTAGGCATGGGGAACTTTGATAGTACTACAAACTTATTTGATTAAGCTTATGACTTTGTGTTGATGAATGAATAAATATGGTTGAGAATGATAATCATAATCATCATGTTATGTGCGGTGTGCAGGAAGAATGGGTGGTGTGCAGGGTGTTCCAGAAAAGCTCATCAGCAGCAAAGAAAGCACAACAGACGTCATCCTCACAAGTATCTGGGGACTCTCCTCCTCATGATGATGCCTCTTTGCTCCATGAATTCGGCGACGTTGCTGACCTCCCCAATTTAAACACCATCACTCCAACAAATTCATCAACCACAAATGTGAACTGGCCACCACCTGCATCTGATCACCGCCTTTCCTCTCTTCCCTCCCTCCCATGGCCCTCGGGTTTGCTCCATCCAAACCAGCTTTCTGTGAATTCCTTGCTTCTCAAGGCATTGCAGCTCCGCACCTGTCAACAAAGAGAAATTGCAACCGTGACCGATCATTTTGCTTCCTCCTACATGCCGCCTCAAGGAGTTTCTCAACTAATGGGGACTACTCATCATATCACCCCAAATCTCACGCTGGAAGCTTCTTCCTCATCCAAGGTTTTACATGATCATGATATGCCACAGCAACAGCAGCAGCAACCATTCAATCTGGACTCCTTTTGGTGAAATTAATTACTTAGCTGCTCTTCCTTAAAGGATGATGAAGCTAACATTATTGTGTAAACCTCCCTTGTTAATGGCCGCTCGAATGACTCAACCCACTTGTTGTTGTTGCACGTTGTTACTGTGAAAATAGGGCATTACATGCAGCACATCACTGTTAGGGAGTAAAAGCTCCTCCCTCATTCACCTGCTTTTATATGTCTCATTGTTGACTTGGAAAAATCTCAAGATAAAGATCACTTAATCTGTCTGTACAATAAATGCAAGTGTTCTCTGTCAAATCTAGTCTCTCACAAATGTGATATCTTTTTCTCTGCTCTCTCCCGTCATGCAACACGCGCGTACCGTCAAGTGAAATTATGTTCCTGTACTCGCCTGCTCTCTACGTAATTAGTCTTTCTATATATTGTATAACAATTAACTCCAACAATATTGTTATGTATTTGTGTATATCGAACTATTTTTTTCCCGGAGCTGCGCTGAAAGGGAAATGGGCGGTTAAACAGTAAATGGAATCAGTTAATAACAAAAATTACGAGGATTATCCACACAGCACATAAACTGAAAACCATGCCAAATTGAGTTGTTCACAGGGGAAAATACACCAGTTTCAAGTATTCCAGAGATATGCACATTCAAATTAAGTCTTCTTGCCAGGTTTTAGTGACATGAACCATTGATCCGAAATTGGGATGGTCGGAGAGGGGACGGGAGAGAGGAAAGGCTTAAACTGGTCGATGGCTTGAATGGAATATAATGAAAGACCTCATGCCAAACATAGGAGCAATGTAATTTAGAAAGCTTGATCATCTTTCATTTTCATTTTCGGCATGCTTTCCTTCTCCAGTTCAGTTAAATCTTAGGCCTCATGCTTTCCTTTATTATTCAGCTCTTCAATTCTGAAATTGTGCATCCGTTTTAGAAATCAAATGTGCTGTCAGTTCTCATAATCTCTTTCTTTCCTCGCTATTTCTCTCCGCGTCTTCCCCCCTTTCCCCTGCTGGTATTTGATTCCATCGAGGTGGACAGTGTACAGATTTGCGGGCCACCAATATTGAGAACGTATTCCATATTTCCATTACCATTACAATCTTGACCAAACTACATTTAGGGCCAAAACCATTCCATTGGATGAAACAAAGAACACAAAGAAACATCATTTATTGGATTTCCATACCAGAAAACCCCGAGGGGGACTCTTACAATGGACGAGATTTTACTTTAATATATATAGTCTACAGTTACTCATAAGCCCATCAGTATACTCAGCTAAAAGAGAGCCGCAGAAAATCGAGCGCCATTGGACATGGAAAATCAGGGACCAGCATATCATTGATCATGTGCTCAAGTTACAATGATGTGCAAACGGGGAATATCAATTCTTGCTGTAAATCCGCCTCCCCATTTCCCTGCACATAGGAAAAATGACTCTCCGAGAAAACACAATCTAACTGCACTGCATAGAAACACTAGATCATAATTGCCAGGAACACTACAGATTTTAAAAGGAAAAGAAGTCTCATCTCACAGAAGAAATTGTTTTAAAGTTGTTTGAACTGGACTGATTGATCTTAGAAACCTGGTGGACAAACAGTCAAAAAATGCAAGCAGCCCCTTATATCGGTTCTAGAAATGGCAAAATTCGCCATCTTCAACGAGTATTTCACTAGACCCCAGGGAACTATATCAGCTATATTGAGGAACAAAGATTGCTTCTTATTTGCACATATGGCAACTGCAGAAGACTCAACCAGAAGGTAGGAAAACAGTCAGTTACTTGGAAGAAACCTATGTAAGGTTGGGTTAAGGTTAATAGCGATGGATCCCTGAGCAGCGTATGGATGAGTCATACTTGATGACTGATGACCAAAGACTGTGGCTTGGAGGATTTACCAACAATCTGGGAGCCTCCCTCAATTTTAGAGGCAAAGGCCTGGGGTGTACTCGGAGACTTAAAGCTTGCACAGGACATTGGATTCCACAAGATAGAGGTTTAACGTTTAAAATGATGTGATGACTATCACTGAGTTGTTAGAATCGCACTTCAATACTCGTCAAAGCCTCAGCACCATAGTATATGCTGTTCGCTTCTGTATGGACAGAAGTTGGCAAGTTAGAGTTATCCATACCCCTAGAGGAGAGAACAGAAGTACAGATGCTTTAGCTCTTTTGACTGGGGCCAATATGGGATACTTTACTTTCTTTGATGAAGCTCCAGGTAAAGTAGGAGCTTTTGTAACTAAAGATGCCAATGGACCTAGTCCCTACCCTTGTGACCCACTAAATTGGGCTTAGGCCCCATTTTCACTTTAAAAAAAAAAAAAGAAGAAGCTCAAATGTGGCATCAAAAATACGGAAGTAACAGAATTAAGTAGGTCAATCTCTCCTAAATCGCAGCATCAGAAAACATTTGTTACCGACCTACAAATCAAGTGATCAAATAGAAAGTGCTGATACCTAGTTTGGTTGCAGTAAATGAGAGATGCCATTAAGGAAGCTTCAATCGATGCATAATAACCTTTCTTCACAGGTATGCATGTCGTTTTAAAAGCTTCAAGACTCAGAATTTTCATCATCTTCCCAATCAACGTCTTCCTCATCATCATAATCAACATTATTATAGTCATCAGAATCTTCATCATCACTCTGGAAATAATGATTCAATAAAATCGTTGGCCAAAAGTACAACTTAACAAAATTCACTGTAATCATAATAAATAAGTATTTCTTTCATCATGCCTCATCCTATCCCTCTTCCTCTTCTTCTCATACTCAATAGGCACCATTTGTTTTCAGCTTCCAGAACTTACCACCAAAGATTACCATGACAAACTGAACTACTAGTCTGAGCAAGTTGTACATGCTAGCGATGCCACTAAGGAAAAAATAAAATTAAAACAGATGGATGAACTAATTGATAACATGCGAAGGCATGAGAGGTATCTTACTTGGTTAAATTCTGAGATGGGGTTTATTTGATTATGATCCTCTAAGCTCCAACTGTCTTCAAGCTCATCTTGAGACATGCCCTGAGGAATAGTGAAAAGATAAAATTAATACTATTTTATATAGAGACCTTGCAAAACAAAAAAAACATGATGATGAGCAATGCTATCCCAATAATTTACATCACATTTAGATGGATAGACAAAAATTCAAGAAAGATTTAAAAGTCAATGTTTCTTTTTCTTATTTCTTTTGAGGGGTGGGGTTGGGGAGGTTGACAATATAGACATTGAGAAATAAAAGCATTTGAACTAAATATTACAACCTCTGGATCGATAAAGTAGTCTCAGCATTGGAGGCAAGGTTTTCAAGCACTAAAATATATTGAAGACTTTAACCCAGAAAGAAATATGCAAAACCAAAGACGCTAATATGGGCAGCTTCACATTCTTTTCGAATGGTTTAGGGTAAATGCAAACAATTATTTCATTTAGAGTACATCCAATGACATAAGTTATGACAAGTTGATAACTCACTAGTTCTTTTTTCATTTGCTCTATAGTTTTCTCCAGTTCAGTTATATGATGACTCAGGGCCTGCACAGATCATAAATGATCAAATCTGACATCACAGATATCAAAGAGATAAGCAGATCAATATTTCGGGGGTAAAAACTGAAACCTCATGGCGTTGCATGGCAACAAAACGTTTCAATGCCTTTGCCTTTGTTAGAAGGTTTCTAGGCCTCACAGTGATGGGCCGCCTATAATTCTTTCCACGATAGTAGATAATGGCATATCCTTTGGGAACTCTTTCTATTGCCACAAGTATTCCGCCACTTTCATATTCCAGCAACCTAGCTGTGTCTTCAACAAAAGCAAGGGTCTTTTGTTTGGTAATCAATTTTACAAGTTCTCGATGCTTCCAATGCAAATGCATGTTCTCAATCACACCATCAAAGACACCACGTATCCCTGGAGATGTTCATAATAGAATGTTAGTACTGAATTGATGCAATATAGCAACCTTCATCTGGCTGAAAATTACCCACCAAGAGGCAAGTACGGCTTCATTCTTAGACCAACCCGGCGAAACATCACACGCTCTTCATCTGTGATTGTTTCCCAGTCATAATCAGGGCCAGCTGGAACCATGGATGCCTCTATTTTAGCCAACAGCTTTTCTGCTCTAAGCTTTTTTGCCTGAGCCTGTTCATGCATTTAGAGTGGTATATATAAATCAAGAGAGAAAATAAAACTTTGTGCAAAAGACACAAAATAATACTACATCTGCACCAATCAAGTGATTGTTATATTGAAATATTTTAAGAGATTTATTTACAATAATCAAGTTCATGAATTTCTAGGTTCTAAAGAACCCTTGTCATGCCTAAACCCATTGATCAAGGTAATAGATCCTAAGAAATCATATATAATTTCTTATGTTAACTTTACTTTTCAAGGATCTAATATATAAATAAATACTCCCTCCGATCCTAAATATAAGACAAAGTTGATTTTTTTGGAGAGATTAAGGACACTAATTAAATTACTTTTGAGTATTTATGTTTTTATTTTTTTCTCCAAACCAATTAATTTAACTAATAAACTGATATATAATCTAAGAATACACAACATATATTAAGATTAAATAACTTATTTAGCTTCCTTAATCTCTCCAAAAAAAGTCAACTTTGTTTTATATTTAGGACCGGAGGGAGTACTATAACAAGTAATTAGACATATTTTCCCTGTGCAAAATCTAAGCAATGAGCTGAATTGTTTGTGACTTGTAAATGGTGCGAATTGTATACATTTTATTACATATATATTGATATATTGATACTCTTCATGAAATATATAGCTTTTTTTTTGTATAAAAATAAATAAATAGACGCGTACAATATTTAGTTTATGTTCAACTTGTTTGACAAGCCTGGCGCTCTTGGCTTTTGCAGCTTCTTCCATCATCTTCTCTCGTTCATCAGTAGATATTTCCCTTCCCCAGCGTGCCCGAGCCTCATAAAACTCAGCCAATGATCCTGCTTGTGCTGTTGATGTTGAAGGAAGTGTATCAACAGCTTCACAACGCATTTTCTCCTCAACATCCTGTACCTGTTTTGCTAATTCTGCCCTTTCAGCCAAAACTGCAGCAACACTTGTTGGAACAAAGTCCTTCCCACGATAAATTACTATGTAATATTTATTCCTTAGCAGCAAAGTACCTCCTGTTAATTTCTGGACCACAAAAAATAAAAACATCTTTCTTATATTAAAACTAATGATTACATTTTGTTCTTAGTATATCATGCAAACAAAGAAAATAGGCCCATTGGCTCATGTTATGAAGTTTATATCATTATATAGTGAGTAGCAATATCTTCAAAATAATGATGATTCATCATCGTAATTACAAAAACGATGATACCATTTTGCTGGTGTATGTGGTGTTCGGAACATGGAGAAAACAGATTAATTTTTTAGACCATAATGGCTGTTTTCTTTCCTTTGATCATTTTCCAGGTAATAAGATTAATGGAACAACAATTGAATCATTTTAAGTTGTTGCGTTTACAAATTTTTCCTATAATGCATATCAATTCAACAGTTCATGCTTTGCCCAAAATGCAATGCCTATGGCTTGATTCTAGCACAGTTGCAGAAGTAGTGCAATATAACAGGATATTCCATAGAACAAACCTTTAGCTCCTCAGCCATTAGCTTATTGTTGGTATTCTGGATACCTCGTTTGACAGCAATCTTTGCAACCAAGCTTTTTCCCCAAAGCTTAAGAATAGCACATGCCAAACCTTGATGATTTCTATTTCTCCCTTTTAAGAAGGACATCAACAGATTTGTATCAGGAACTGAGAAATAAACGCAATAAGATGATGTAGTAGATGAGATTTACCTAAGGCAAAATGACAAGGAAGTGATTTGGCAACTTTCCTTAAATTGGTCATCTCTGCATTGGTTAGTCGAGAACGCATTCCAGTAGGAAGAAGCCTAAAGGGTGTTTTATAACCAGGAACTGTAGGAGGAAGTAAATCAGCATCAACAGGAAGTATTCCTGTGCCCCACCATTCAACAAAACGAGGACCTAAACCATCAAGCAGGCTGTTATACTCTGCTTCCTCCTCTGTCATGTTTTCTGCTTGTTTATGATTCCTCAATATTGGCTCACTCTTTTCCTCAGGCAATGTTGCATTGCCATCCTTTGTTGGTGACAGATTGCTTGTGGAAATATTTGGCACAAAAAGGTCTTCAACTTCCCTTCCATTAGGTTGACTACTAGATGTAGGTCCTTCATAATGACTACCACGATACACCATCATAACACTTCCAGACCTCCATATGACTAATCCTCCCGTTCGACGCTGCTCAATACTAGTAAAAGTTAGTTCATATGTTCTACAACACACTAGAGGTAATTGTTGTACAAGTGGACTTCCATACAATAGTCTCATCTAGCGGCAGTAGCATACTGACAAGACATATAAAGCCCAGGCAAGAAATTAATTACACTGCACTATTAACACTACATATTATTACCTTATATACATTTTGTGGCCAGTGGAAACCCATGCGCACTACAAAGTGAGCTTTTATTTTTTTTTTAAAAAAAACAACCATCAAAAGCATCAAGAATACTATAGAATCATAACATTTGAAAATTAAGATAAGTTGAAAGATAAAGAGCTGAAAGTTTATCCATGTTTATCAGAAAATGTCATCCAAATATGAAAAATAAGATTTGTTGCAAAGAAGAAGGTGGTAGATATTTAAAGTCTTTGTCACAGTTAAGCAAGTTAATACAAGTCATCACGAACTTATCTGCACACTGAAGGTTATCCAAATTGGCCATGCTTATGAAGGCCATGCATCTCTAAATACCTTTATAGGAGTCAGGTAAAGACACATTTTTTTTTGGGAATAGAAGGCTATGACATAGAAACAAAGACGGTGTAGAATAAGTACTCTGTCCATCCAAATCAATTAACTCTCTACAACCTATGGGAGGCTCTATGAGGCATCAAGATTTTGGAATAAAATACATCTTCCACAACAGCACCACTAGCACTAGGTTTCAGAATGGATAGCAGATTCAGCTCATGAAATTCACTTAACAGATCAAAGTCACTGGAACGAAAATTTACAGTGCAGCTAACTAAACCGATGAAAATGTAAAGCAGGGCGAAGTATTAACAAATTCATATCAACTGAAGAAAGATATTCAAGTAAACCAACGGACCTCAACAATCTCATGAGCCGTTTTCATATCCCGAGCAAGTACCTCATGAAACTTGAGCCTCACCAACTCCTCCTTCCTCCATTTCTCATGAATCTTCTCCAGCACAGTCTGCGTAATCCCAGCTTTTGGCACGCTGATTCTCTCTCTAATGTTCACTCCGATTCTTCTCAGTCGCCTCAGCTCCTCGTCCTCAAGAGTTAGCTCCGCCAAAGTTGGTGCCTTTACCCTCCTTTTCTTCAGCGCCCTCTCTCCGTCATCCGCTGAATCCATTTCCTCACCTCTCTCCCACGGCAAGGCCATCTCATCACGTTGATCCTCAGCCAATATAGCATCCGGTCGAACCCACTCTCGCTTTAACAAGTCACCCAGTCTCTCCTCTCCGGTAAGTGGCAATTCATCCCTGCCTCCGGCTTCCATTTGCTCTTCCTCCTCATCATCTGACCCTAGTCCTAAATTCCGCAGTCGAAGAACGATTCTCTCAATCGCATTCTGCCCTTTATCCTTGTCACAAAAGCGGGTCTCAACTTGATCAACTGGCTCCTCAGTATTAAGTTCAGCAACTTTTCTGTTGTGTTTTCGGTTCGGTGATTCGGTGGGAGGATTAGAAGAGGGCCATTTGGTGATCCATGGGGCAGTTGGGGGCTTTGATTTTGGGGACGGCTTGGCGACTCGGTTGTCCCTAGAGGAAGAATAGCTGCTGCCACTGTGCTCTGTGGTTCTGAGGGAGGAGGAAGGCCTGAGAATACGAAGTGACAATTTGGAATGACAGAAGGAAGCGCAACTGTGAGCGGAGGAGCGGCATGTGAATGGGAGTGAAGTCTTGAGAGGAAATTCTGAGAATTTAGTACCAGCCAGAGCCATTTTTAATTGAAAAGAGTTAAACTTGTGTAGAATTTGCTCCATGAATCTCTTCGCCCATCATTTGGATGCTGAGCAAGCAACTGAGCTGCAGCATGGGAACGAAGACGATAAGATATATATTTTTTCTTTTTTAACCCTTCAAAATTGGCGCTTTTCAAAAAAAAAAAAAATTTACTTTTGATTAGCTTACTTAGATTTTTTTTGTTAAGATAAAAAAGACAAGACAATTTAAATAAAATTTTAATAAATACATATATGAACTATAAATATTATATAACTTATTACAAATTTTATATTTTTAATGGCAATAAAATTTGTGTCTGTGGCAGGTAATATTGCATATATTTTATAAAATTATTTTTTTTGAGTTGCAAATTTTTTGAAGTTTTTAAAATATTAAAAATGACAGTTCATAAAAAATCAGAAAACTAATTTTCTAAGTTTTGTTAAATAGTTTGTGAAATATTTAGTTAGACAGTTATCCTGATGATTCAGATTGAATTTTGAAGTTAAATTTAACCTCAATCACAAAACTTGGTCTCTTATTATGAAGATTAGCGGCTCAATCTGAACAGGCGTCTCCATGACTTGCGATTTGGCGACCAAATAAAAAACAGCTTAGGCAAGTGAAATAGAATCTCAAAAAGGCCTCAGAGAGAGAGAGAGAGAGAGAGAGAGAGCAGTTCATTCCATTGATAATGATATACTAACCAATCCACCTTCGTTTGTTTCTTGAAATTCAAAGGAAATACAAAAGCGTGTCTCTGTGTATGTGTATTGTTCTGACTTAAGAAACTGATAGAAATAACCATGTACAATTAATTGCTGTATGAGATACAAGCATAAGAAGACTTTGCTAGCCTAAGAAACGTACAAAATCTGTGTCAGTTAACCCAACCAGAATTATCTAAGACTAGAGGTAGAGGATCTTCTGCTGAGGTTGGAGGAACAACTACTATTACTGATCTCCACGCCCAGCTGCTTTATTTTGCTCAGAAGAACCATTTGCTCTGTCTCCAGCTGCACTATATACCCTTTCTGTATATCCTCCAACCTCTCCAGCTCAGTCAAACTTGTTGACAGTTCTTTCAGATTCCCATCCTCTATCAAACCTCGAAACTTGATAATCATATCTTTTATCTGACACAATCCAAATTCAGAGGTCTTAGAAAGAGGAGTGTCTACTGAGTAGTGTCAAAGAGACAGACATACAACAGAGCAATCTCACCTGGGCAGGAATTTGGTGTAGTTTACTCAAGGAAGGTGCAGAGTCCAAAGAAGGTCTCTTGAGCAATTCTGGAACATGTCTGGTGATTCGAATGTGGATCTCGCCCCTTTTAACCCCTTGCAAAGGTATCCACTTGTCGGCCATCTGGTTTGGAGGCAACCTCTGATAGTCCACCACACACTCTCCTAGACCGTGTGTCGGAAGCAGGGAATTGTGGTCCTTCACGTACAGTACCAGGCGACTCCCATCATCCGGGAACTCTAACGTTTGGTTCCATTGAGGATTCAGGGTTTTGTGTACAACCTACCACACAACCAGTTGATATGAAACTAAAATACCAGTAAACTTTCAACATGCAAGCCCCACCAGATGAAATCTAGAAACAAGACTCGTAGTATTATAACCTTGGTTTTTTTCTTCAACTGTCCGTAGTTCACCCTCACATATGGGTCACTCGTCCCTCTGAGATCAGAACCAATTAGATCCCTTGCTTCCACCAAGTCAAGTTGAATCCAACCTTTCTCTGAGCCCAGATCTGAACCCTAGCCATTTCAAAGCAGCTAAGCATGACACAATGAATATGGCAGAGGTGAAAACTCAGCTTAGTAAAAAACTATGTACATTTTCATCAGGGAATGAAGAATTAGAAAAAATCCTATTGGAAACACATACCCTTGTGCCTTTATTATCATCCACATTAACGGCTATTTGAAGTCTTATTTCTCCAGAACTCACTCTTTCAAGAGGGACCCACACATCCCTGACCTTCCCTTCCACCAATCCTTCCAAACTTACAATGGCACTACCAACGTTTTCACCTCCAAAGATGTCGTCACTGAAGCACTTTAATCTAAGGTGTTCGCCCCCACCAATCTCATCCAACTCAAACTTATGATTCCAGACAGGATTTGAGGAATGAGAAGTCCTTGTTCTTTGGACATTCTGTAAAGATGTTTTACAGCAGAAACAGATAAAGCATAATCATGCACACACATTTAGTACTGACATAGAGACCTCAGTTCAACAATCTCAAATAGACCTAGTGTGACCCACCTTTCCATACTGCAGTTTAATGTAGGGTTCAAACTTTCCAGATTTGTCTTTTGCAGCAAGATTCTTTCCTTCCACGACAGTTATGTTAAGTTTCCTTCCAGTTCTTGACAGAAGTTGTGATGACCCATTAAGTGAATGCTGAGAGGTAAGACGGAAGTTGTTAAAGCTATGTGAACCATCAGCGAATTGCCACTCTTTTACTACAACCCTCACCTTCAACTACAAAATGAAATGAAGAGGTCAAATGAATGAATAGTACCATGATTCTTGACGGATATTAGGCAAATTATTAATCAAGTCGTGAGAGGCGAAAGCAAATATTGTAACAAGTAATAACTGCTGCCAATAATTGAAGATAATAATCTCTCAACCATGAAGCAAATGTTGTTTTCCTTGGTGAGGCTGGGGGTTTCTGATTGCTACATGGATCGTAAATATCGTACCTCTCCGAAGTTGACCCCCTCAAATGGAACGGCCACTTCAACTTCTTCTCCAGAACACTCTGCATGCTTTGCTATGATACCAGAATTAGGTCCTATTGCCCAAATTACTGTTGAATCGTCTTCAACATGCCTCATCTTCTCACATCCAAACATAAAGTTAGTTGAGTATTTTCTGCCAAGATAAAAGGCAAGGGGGAAAAAACTACTACCTTGATTTCACAAGTGCCCAAATAGTCATACTTGACACTGCTAGGAGGACACTCGTAAAGATTAAAACGAAGAGTTCCTGTACTGTCATGTAAAATCATATTAAATGATGCATCCCATCTAGGAGTTGAACCCAGTCTCACATCTGTTCTCCTGGTTAATTCCTCAAGTTCTACCTCCACAAATGTCTGAAGGTCTTTGTTGTCCAAGTTGGCATCCAAATGGCCATTGCTTGAACCATCTTGTTGCCTTCCCTTGAAGCAATTCTTGGAAAGTTTATTTGCCGAAATCACTGTAACATACACAATGCCTCCAACTGCCTTCCTCCTAAAATCTACAACTGGTAAATAGAGACATTGGCGGCGAGGTTCTACCATTGTTTTGAGTAAGGTTTCCGTAAAAAGTTTAACCTGTTTTTAAAACAACAGTAATAACATTAGCTTGAAACATAAGATGGTCTAGGGACCCAATATAAACACATGCAATTTTTGTACTTTCCCATGAACGTAAGAAAAACAAGTAGTAAAGAAGCACACCAGCCAAGAAGAAACACCAGGCAACACAGTGGCAGGAAGTGATTGGCTTCCACCGCTTCCAAAGGCAACTCCTATTCTCACCTCAGGGGTTGACACAAATGAGTACAAAAGTGCTTTACCATCTAGAATTGGTATATAAAGAAGCTGACAAATCAACATAAAAAACAGATTAAGACCAACAAAAAGGCCAAAGCGGCTAGTTCTCATCTGACTCAAAAATCAATATGAACTAAATATTTTTTGTCTCCTACCTTACTTCACATGCTCTGTTTTTTTGCAAGCATTTATATGTTTTAGTTTTATGTCGGTAAAGCATAAACATTTTTAAGAGAAAATGAAAACGATAACATACATCACCCTTAATATGAAGACTGTTAATCACAATCCTTGCAGTTCCTATTAATGGCTTTGCAAGCTTGACCAGCATCAAAATACTCATTTCATTTGTATCCCAATCAAGGCCCATTTGCAGGACTCGCTGCCACATACCAGTAGAACGCTTATTGACATGACCTCATGTATCTGGTCACATATCAATAGATTTTATATTTGAAAGAATACATAATCACATAAAAAGAAGAAGGAAAATAAACTAGCAAAGAAAGTCTAATAGACGTAGGAATTCTAAATATAACCATTTAAGTGGCGCTAACGGCTGTATCAGGGATGCATTGATCAGCAGTAGCGTCATCATTTAGAAAAGTCTAATGAGACAAAAAGGCAGTTTAAATTTGTTTGAACGTGATATCTTGATTTAGATACCTAAAATCATGATATTTTAATATATTTCATCTGGAACTTTTGGCCAAAAACAAAATCCTGTGTAAGGAGTTCGTTAACGTCGCCCCTTTTTAAATTACCTTTGTTGGAACTGAATAGGAACCTAAAACAGAAACTTTAGGGTGTGTTTGGTTTGAGGGGTACAATTTTAAATAAAAGAGACCCAAAATTTACCCTCTCATTTTTTTAAAGGGTCAAGAGACAAAACTACCCTTAAACTTTTCTTAAAAATGCACCCATCACCATAAACTTTTTTTTGGTGCAAAAGTAACCATGAACATTTAAAAATGGTGCAAAAGTAATCATAAACTTTTAAAAAAGGGGCAAAAGTGACACTACCGTTAACGGCCGTTTATTCAAAAGTTTTTAAGGGACAAAAATACCTATAAACTTTTCTCAAGAGTGCACTCACCACCATAAACTTTTTTTGAGGGAAAAAGTGATGGTTATCTTACTGGGTTCAAATGTAATATTTTGATTGTTCTAAGCCCAGGAAAAAAACACATCGACTTGTCCACCATGATTTTTCCAAGTCAAAAATTGAAAAACTCATCTTCAATGAATATGACATCGCTATCCTGCTCTCACCGACGTACAGTAAATGGAATTGTTGAGATCCTTCCCCATCAACAATTTTGGCAACTGCGTTTACGACAACATTGATATCAACAATTCCATTTACAGCATGTCGGTGAGAGCAGGATGACGACGTCATCTTCGTTGAAGATCAGTTTTTCAATTTTTGGTTTGGAAAAATCATGGTGGACAAGTCGAGGTGCTGTTTTCCTGGACTTAGAACAATCAAAAGATGATATTTGAACACAGTAAGAAAACCGTCACTTTTGCCCCATTTTTTAAAGTTTATGGTTACTTTTGCACAAAAAAAAAAAGTTTATGATGGTGAGTGCACTTCTAAGAAAAGTTTATGGGTATTTTTACCCCTTAAAAAATTTTGAGTAAATGGAAGTTAACGGTAGTGTCACTTTTACCCCTTTTTTTAAAGTTTATAGTTACTTTTGCACCATTTTTAAAAGTTTATGGTTACTTTTGCACAAAAAAAAGCTTATGGTAGTGGGTGCAATTTTGAGAAAAGTTTAAGGTTAGTTTTACCCCTTAACCCTTTTTTAAATTTTGGGTTCCCACCCAAAATTTACTCTTTCATTCTTTTTAAATTTTGGGTTCCCGCCCAAAATTTAAATACCTTAACCCAAAACAATAATTTCCCCATCCTTCCATTTCCTCCCCCCTCCCCTCCCCTCAAACCAAAACCAAACATGTTTGGGTTGAGGGAAGGGGAAAGGTGGCAAATTACAATTTTTTACAGGAGAAACTCAAAATTTATCCTCTCATTCTTTTGAATTTTGGATTCCTGTCCAAAATTTACCCTCTCATTCCTTTTAAATTTTAGATTCCCGCCTAAAATTTAAATACCTTCGATCCAAAAAAATAATTGAATCCTTCCTCCTATGCCCTCCCCTCCCCTCCCCTCAAACCAAACACACCTTGATGACAGCAACATAGAGGCCACACAAAACCTTTAGAGAGATACTAGTTGATTGTGGTGGTGGTGGTTGAGGAAATTCATAGTGTGAATTTCACATAAAAGCAACAGTAAATATTGCATATTTCGACAGAAATCTGTTTCCCACTCCCATGTTTTGAAATGAACGATGGTAGGAGCCCAAACAACAAGAAGATATGGGAACAACGTATGGATGTGTTTGTGTGTGTTAAAACGGCATATGAAAAATTGATTATCACGTTGTTATATTCAAGTGAATCTGAATGGGAGACAAAAGAGAACCTGATCTCCAGAAGTTGACCAGCGGATCCCCTGAAGGCCCAAGCTAGGAGGGCATGTTCCAAGCGAAAACTCCTGCAGCTCAACTCTTTCCTACAGGATGAGATAGTGCTTTTTGTTCATTACAATTTATTAACATGCTGACGCATTTTGATAAAAACTCGATGAATTCTTCCAGATAATGATTTTACTCACTATAAGTCCTGGTTTTCGGAGCCTTAAGCGTTTCTAGACTCAAAAGAAAGAAAAGGTTAGTCAGTTCAGCATCCACTTGCATGGGACATGATACGAGATTCATGCAAGGTCCAGTCAAGGAATATGCAGAAGCAATCTAACATCAGAGTTTCAGGGCAAACAGAATATGATATGTGTTAAAATAAGATAGAAACAACTGGGAAATATCACCTCGAAAATAGCTGATAACCTCCTTGAAAGCTTTGGGTTGTAATAGTTGAACCAAATTTCAGTCAACAGCTTATTCAGCCACTCACAGGGCTCCAATGGTGTGATGGGCTATACGTATAGGAAGTTGATAATTCATCTTCACAATGCTCTTTGGCAATTCAAAATAAAGAAAACAGAAGGGAAAAGTTACCGAGTTATTCAGCACAACTCGCTTCCATTTATTATTCAGTTCCTCAGCAAGCAGTTTGCCTTGGTAAATCCCATACTGCAAACAAAAAGATCAGTACTTCCCCTGATGAGAAATGAGGGAGAAAACACAAAATAAAGGTAAACAAAACAAGGCCCAAGGTCCATCCTTTCACATGGTGAAACAAATATTTATACGAGAAACAACACCTGTCTAGTCGCCCATACAGCAAGAGCTAGCGGAATCCAATTGGCTAAAGAGAAAAGCCATCTCTCAATGGCCCAAGCAATTAATAACAGAGGAATAAACAATAGAACCCGAGGCTTTTCCTCCACGACATGTTTCACGAAATCTTCAGTCGCCCTCTCAAGACTGAGAAGGAGCCTTTTCCTTCTACTCTGCCTTTTCCTTCTGCTCATGACAGAAAACTACTCTGAAAACATTAATGAAATAAAAGAACTTTTGTTCTCCTTATCCTCTTTCTATGGATTGTTCCCATTACCAGTATTTGCCATCCATGATGCCGGGAGCAAAGCAGACAAAAACCCTTATGAAAATTACAAAAAAGGGCGCTGCAAAGTGAAATTATAATCAAAAGAACAGATATTTATCGGCCGAGCAATCTTGGGTGGGCGAGTTAGAACCTAGAAGGAGCTGAGAAAACGGGAAACAGCGCATTCTGGGTTGAAGGAAGAAGAATGGAGATGGAAATGGGAAAATGTCAGCAATAAAGGACGTCATAAATTTACATTAACGATCACATCACGACACAAATCCGCGCATCGAACTGTACGGACAATCTTCATGCCTGGATATTGGATAATTGAGAAGGCAACCGAATTTTAAAAGATGCTGGGCTTTTATTTTACGATTCGATTCGATTTCAGGCACGTATGAGGGTCCTGATTACATGGCAGCATCATATTTGAATGGTTATGATTGTTTTCATGGGAATGGGAAGGAACGTACCATCTTTGGGACCCACATACGTGCGACCAAGACCAATTACGAGGAATGTGATGAAACTTCTTTTGCCTGACGAATGTCATGACATGGAGGTTCACGGAGGCCAGAAACAAATAACAAATCATAAAAGGAGAGAAGTGTTTTAAAAATTTACAGAAAATTCTTTAACTCTTTTTTAAATGTGAAATTAAACTATCGGCATGAAAAAAAAATTTAAATGGCTCCCGATAAATTGAAAATTTTCAGACTCATTTCACTCTCATCCTACAACCTACACGCATATTATATAAAATTCATAATACTTGATATCACTTCCGCCATTATGACATAGTAACGTTAACAATGTCTGCATTATTTTTCCGCCTGTAAATTAATGCTAATTAATAGATAAAATTAAATTACCAGATACAATTATTAATATTTTATAATTATATTCAATACTTTGTTAAATGGATTGGGTCTCATTAAATAAACCATAGCAAGTTACGGTATTCAATTTAAACATTTTAAAAGAGAACTCAACAGTGATCATATTTAAACTAGCCAAAGATATTTTTACAATTGACCACTTTTATTACTCCTTTGAGATTTACTGTCATTTTTTCTGAGCAAAAGACAATTTTGTTGTTGTTGTTTATATACCAAAGAATATTCATAGCTTTAGCTTCACCATCGGAGCACAAGGCAACGCTATACAAACATATGTACAGAATTTTGACAAAGAATTGAATTGTCATGAACACTACTTTCTCTTCTTGTCGTCTTTATCTCTTTGCAGCACAAAAGGAGCAGCAGGTATACTGAACCACCATTCCCTGAGTCTCCTGGACCATCTCTCCGTGGTGACCTTTCTTGGAGGTGAATACCTTGTGAATATCTCCAAAAACACCATTAGAACTACGTATTTACCGGGTAACACACCCAAAACCAAGGCCGTTGCTATAAGAGCAAAGGCAAACTGCTTCGTGGCCTGAATATCAAATCAGAGAGACCATGCATGAATTACATTTTACATTTTACTATAACTCCCTGAAGTGTAATTTTGCCTACAAGAGGGTATGAGAGAAGAACCTGAGGGAAAATGGAGAGAGACAAGCCACGTAACTTGAGCAAAAAGATGTTAGCATCCTGTATGAACTGTTCAACATGAGCGACCGCATTCTGAACAGCCAGAATATGTTCCATTGTGTTCTTTGTTGGAGGAGCTACCACTTTAACTGCTTCCACAGGACTGCCTTGGCTAAAATATCGTGTTATTATCATAAAAGCTGAAAGGAACAGGAGCATCAGTGCCACTGCATACCCAAGCCATCCCCTGCAATTCAGGCCATCTAATATTTATTAATCTATCATATGAAGGAATTCAGTCTTATGGGTACTCAAACAGATTAGTGCCTGCTGATAATACAGTACAATCATAATAATCACATTAAAGGATTTCAAAATAGATTGAGAGAACACTATCCTAAAAAACAAGTTAAATTTGAGCCTAGTCATCTTATAACCCGCACCCACTTGCTTAAGGAATGGAGAAAAGTCCAAGTCGTGACTCGTACTCCAATTGCAAAAGACACTTTAAAGGACAAAAGAAAGATTGACAAGGTAGAGATGGTTTATAAAGGAATTGTGTACTGAGATATCACAATAAGATTCAAGATTCAATTATTAGATAATTTATAATTGATCAACAATAGATTATAGTTTTATCATCTTAATCATTTGGATTGAAAATATGCCTCATTATGAGCCAAAATTAATCCACTACTGAACCTTTATACCTTTAGTTGCATTCTGGATAAACATTCACAGAAGCCCCATGCTTATTAAGTTCTATTGAACCTTTTCCCATCACAATATCACCCATAGCTCAGATTGTAAATATTTTAAATTAGGCATGTAGATTAAAGTAAAGGTATACTCCCCTAAAAATCATTTTTCCAATTTCAGCAATATATCTACAAATCTCACTATATATATAAACTCTCCCACGTCTTGAAAGATCATAGGTTGGCAGCAAAGTAATCACTTCAGAAGTTTTACCTGCAGATGATATAGATGAAGACCAAACAGAATCCTAGAGACTTCCATGGATCATCCCAATATGCCAAAGATTTAAGAAACTTCCCAAGTTCATTTATGGGAAAAAGTAACTCCTGCAAGTAGTGAATAACAATAATTAGCAGGGGTCAAAAAAAGATCATTGCAGGGAACCATGCCCTAATATTTAGTTCTGTGCATTGCACAAAACTAAAATCTAGTTTTATCAAAAGAGAGTTGTCTAGAAATATCCTATGAAAATAAATTATCCATTGATAAGGCGAAAGATAAATAATACCTTCAAGACAGCCAAGTTAGTATCGATACCGTCAACTTTAACTCCATCAACTGTTGCCTTTGCAGATTCTACCTTTTTGTAGTTGTTTTTTGATTCCTTAACTTCTCTTTCCAATGAAGTCATTTCTCCAACGCACATCTCGCCCACAACAAGCCTGCTTTCATCAGAGGTGTTTGTACTTGTACCAAAAACAAACCCCAATTTAGGAACCATATCAAAGGCTGAGCTGGAATTCATTCCACTTCCAGCCTTAGAATCATCGGTGCAATCTAAATTCCTTGAGTTTGACATATTTGCAAGGGATTCTAGTATCAGGTCTCCGCCTGGAAGTTGATCACAAAGATTAAACGTAAGAAGAGCCCCGAACTCTTTAGGGATTGCAGAACTAATATCCTGAATGGCTTGTAAACGCAAAACTCCTAAAACAGCCTTCAAAAGCATTTCATTGCGAGCAACTCCTTTGATTTCATACTTGTTTATAAATTTATGAACAAACAGAATCTCTTGTATGATAGCTAGCCAATAATCGCGACGAGCATGACCTTTAAACTCTGGAAATTCCATAACAACTGGTTCTGATCTACAAGAGAAACATTTTTGGAAGTTAATAGCAAGTTAGTGCCACAACAATCAACAAAAAGAGATAAAAACACAAATATCCTGATTCAAAGTAAACAATAACATATGACGCATTAGCTCCACAAATAATTGTATTTTCACTTACAAGGACGCCGAGTTATAGAAGACTGCCTTGTCATAAATTCGAGTACCCAGTGGCCCAGTCATCTCGGGTTTAATGACCTGTTTCAGATCATCTGCTAAGTCATATTTCTTTGGTTTGTCATATTTCACAACATGAAGAGCTTCAAAATAAAGTGCATGGTCTGTCAGTATTAGCCGACCTGCATGCACATGAAAACCAGAAAATCACTAAAACTTTGAGAATAGCATACATGCTTCTAATTCATCTACACAAATAGAGTCTGGGAGAGCATATTTATAGGACATATGGTATCAGAAAATATTTTTCAAACCAACTCACCAGGCCATGCAGATAATCCTACATGTTCAAGGACTGGCTGAGTGGTGACTGTTCCATCAACCTCCAGAATCCTCTCATCTCTAGATGATCGAAGGGCAGAGAGAAGAGATGAGTCTGAATTGCTCCGCATTTTTCTTAGCGCTCTGTAAAGATAGCACCCTTATTAAAAGAATTCTGAGATACAGTAAAAAGAGAAAAAGAAGAATCCTCTAAGATGTGAAAAATGCGCAGAATGTTACTGCATAGAAGAACACAAAAGTCAAAGTAAGATGAGGAAATGGTCACAAGTCTAAACCTTTCCAGACCACTTAAGTACTTGTCATAGACAGAGAACTTGAGGCGTCCACCAGTAGAAGCACTCAGCACATCAAAAATATTTTCACTTGTGATGACATTAGCAATGATTGGAACTGCAGGAGCTATTCGACAGAAAGCTTCTAAACCAACTGATATGTCCTCGTCCACCTTCAAGAAAATTTGAGGCTCATCATTATTAACAAGACCAAATATAATAGACACCATAAAAAGCTAGAACATATGCCATGCATGGTTTATACAAATTAGGAAGGCACGTTTTTAAGACAAATTGTATTTATTTGACAAACGGCCTAAACCTATGATGCTCATATATGAGAAGTATCACATTTTGGACACTATGATACAGCAATATGATAATTTTTTTATAAACTAGAATACGAGTACTTCTAGTCATAGAAAATAAAATATCAAAATTTAATTTACAAATACAAAATTTATAGTCTGCCGCACTATTATCAGTCATAAACAATGCAACTCATCTTAGACTTCGAGTAATACATGAGAAAATGTGTCTAGTTTAATAAATACTATGATTTAGGAAATTCATACAGTACACAAATATCATTAAAATACATAAACTCAATTTTTGACTTAGTTTAGAGTTTTTCTTGTACTACATTTTGTTAAATTTAATGCATTCTAAGATTGTTTTAAAAAAATCACATGTTTTATTAAGTTTACAATTTATAATGGTTTCAGCAAGTTTTTTGGTGTTTTGAAACAAATTGAAGTAGGCTAGAAACAATTCAACTCATTTTCAATCTGCTTTGGAACTAAAAAATTTTGGCCAAAATGTTTTTGAGAACAAAGTGGGGATACAGAGACTAGTGTACAGTACAAGAAGCCAATACAAATTAAGCAGCAAAAAATGATGGTGCTCCTTAGGCTAAAATGGAGTAGGTTAACCCAAAAACCATGTTCAGAGAATATAAAGATTATTTTCTACAATGATTAACATTCAACAATTGATACCAAGAGAAATAATTAGCATTGAAGAAAAAAACACAGTTCAGTTTAAGAAATTCCGGTGATGGCATACCAGACACCACAATTCTAATATTGCACACATAAATATAGGCACAAGATAAGACAAGATTCTACATGTAGTTTCAAAATTTCTCTGGCTTACTGTGATAATATTTGCAAGACTTCAAGAAAAATCACACTTGTTCTTCGGGAAAACATTCAAGAAAAATCACACTTGTTCTTCGGGAAAACATACATTAAGTAAAGGTTGGCCGCCAGCATCTGGTGTCTCCCAGGCTATCATCATGTCATATGACAATCGTCGGAACATTTTATCAGATAGGTGACCAGGCACTTGTGTTGACAGAGCAAGTGCCCTAAAACAGCAATATTCCAAAAAGTTTCTTGCAAATCGTGATGGTTGCTTTATAGAATCAGAAGCCTCTTGATTGAAGCCCTCTTGAAGCTCACTTAAAGAGATTCCAAGGGTTCTGCATTATTTGTTTTAGATTACAGTCAAATTTCCAATCATAATCACTGGCCGCTGAATTAAAGAAACAAATATGAGGAATAATAGATTACCTAATCGCTTATATTTGAACTCTCCTAAAAATTTTGAAAAATTAGTACTCTTTTTTTATCCGCAAAATATTATTACTCTTAACAAAGCTTCACTTAATAGCTTAGGCATCTCTGAATCCTCCTGTATCATCTTTAATTTGTTTCCAAGTCTTCTTCAATTCTAGCATTTGGTGTTACAACAGCCATGGTTATGAGGAGAAGTTTAGTGAAAGCACATTGATACAACCCTGAAAATTCATTCACATACACCAGCGCACTCATGCCTACAGGAAGGACAGAAAATCTCCTGACAAAGTATTTTTCATTCAAATTTGTCCACATACTCTATCACATTTACTATTTATACTACCCTATCATTATTAAATTATTTACTAAAATAATTCTGATCACTAATAAATATCAATAAGTTAGGATGCCCAGAAGTGCACTTACTTGGAGCATGTACGAACAACTATGTTAGCAACTGGAGAGAGCTCCATTATCCAATTCCTCCCAGCAGAGGGTGAATTCCTTATCTCCTCGAATTCTTCATCAAAATAAGTCCTCTTGCCAAGCAACCATTTAAATGATCCTTCTCTTACCAGGCCCTCAAGAAAGTTTCTTGTTTTGCCAGCAACAGCCATCTCTTTTCTCCTCACTATTTTGTCAACATGTAAAAATGATACCGACTATGGTATTTCTGTCGCAGTTCTTGCATCCATTGACACATAAATCCTGCCAACAAGAAGTTGCATCAAGACGAATCCTCAAAATCAACCCACATGTCCTACCCATCAAAATCCATCTCTATGATAATTCAGGTAGCGCAGACTTCCAGAGAAGCAACGAACAATTTGTCAATGGATAAAGAAGCAAACTAAACTGCATCAGTTCTTACCACCTCTGGAACTTTTCAGGAGTCACAAAATAGGGCTGAACAGATACGATCTAGTCCACTTGGTAGGCAGTGACGATGCATTAAGTATTAGCCAACAAAGAACAAGCATCTTTGGGAAAAACGCCAAGATAATCAAGATCCTTCGAAACCCAGAAAGGAAACAAAAGAGTGCTGCAACCTGACTAAACCCACCAATTACTCATCGAGATTCCAAATGCACGGAGAAGGAGAAGAATAAAAAACAAAACCACACCAAGCCCAAAAAGCAGTACTGACTACTGAGCACTACCGACGGGAGCGACGTCAAAATGCTGACTCACAAAGCAAAGGAATGTCTCACCTTTTAAGCAAACAGGATGACACCTCCGACTTCTACCAATTTCACGAATCAGACCATCGATAAGG
Organism: Inga oerstediana; assembly: GCA_963210345.1. NCBI lineage: Eukaryota > Viridiplantae > Streptophyta > Magnoliopsida > Fabales > Fabaceae > Inga > Inga oerstediana. Next base: position 713,915 of record OY723410.1, read on the forward strand.
ACTTGCGAGGCGACCCTTATTGAAGAGTTGCGATATTTATAGAATCACAATGACTGATGAATTATTATAGGGAAGCCAACGGTGGGCAGTGCTAAAGAAGAGACATGCAAGATTAAAGATTCTGTCTTGGATTGGGATTTTTTTGTTACGGGTTTATTAATGAGCAAGCAAAAAAGAGGACCTGAAAGATAAAGACATCTCAATGCTACAGTATTTGAGTGATGATCTAGGTAAATGGCATAAGAAAAGAATAGAATTGCCCGGAGTTTTTTATTTATGATTCGCGCTTTTTAATTCTTTGGGGTTAATTCAGTTGCTGTTAAGTCCAGTAACAACTTTCTTTTTCTCTCCTATCATCACATATTTACAATTCTCGTTATCAACAAATTCTGATACCTAACTAACACACACACACACAACACAAAGCCTTGCTAGTCAATATAGGGGTGGGTGTCGGTTTTTTGATTTGGTTTTCGGCAAAAACCGAACTATCAAAATAAAGGAAATCCTGAAATTAAATTGAAACCGAACAATCGAAATAATTGAAATTATTTGGTTCAGTTTCGGTTTTATAAGAAAAAACTGACATTTTTTTAGCCTTCATTTTTTACTTCAAATATCTGAATTTTTCACCAGCAAAAATTAATACAAATTATAAAATTGAATAAACTCATCAAGATTCAAAGAAATATGATATAAAATAAAGTATAAACAACATATTACATATATGATCAATGTAGTTTAAAGTACCCAATATTCCAATAATAAAACCAAAAATAGGAAGGTTTTTAAGAGATACAAAATAATTGTATTCAACATTACTCAATCCAAAGAAAGCATAACAAAAGTTCAAAAAGATGAATATCCAGTGATATATCATTTTTTGTCTTGCATTCGGTTTTTCGGTGGTGATATACTTTTTTAATATTTTCGATTTTTCGGTTTAAACCGAAATTTTTTAAAAAAAACCGAACCGAAAAACCGAAGAAAACCGAACATACACCGAACAACGAAAAAATCAAATCGAAAAGACTGAAATTGATTCGATTCGATCTTCGATTTCGATTCGATTTTACTCACCCATAAGTCAATATGGATTCAGAATATGAAGTGGTAGTTGGGGAGAGAGGAATTAATTAATTATTGAATAAAAGATGGACCAAGATGACACCACGAGTTTGAAATGCAACAATAATAGTATTTAAATATTAAAACATTCTTAAGTTGTGAGAAATGTCCTGCCACTTCAACTCACTTAAAGCATATCTTTTTTAAAAAAATAAATAACAAATCTTTTTGTTACTTTAAAGAAAGGAAAAAAGAAAGGGGAAAATCCCAATAAAAGACTGCTAAATTATTCAAATCCTAATTTGAGCTATTAAACTTAACAAATTATAAATTAAGTCATATGTCTTATAATAGGATTTTAGAATTTGATAATTTTATCTTACTACCCTCATTTAAGTTGAGTATCCATCTTTGTTATTTTTACACTTTTTTAACAAGATACAAACTCATTAATTACTCTATCTCCTCTACAACATTTCCTTTTTCAGAAAGCTTTCCCCCACTCCACCTCTGTTGCACTGCTTCTTCTACCTCTCCCCCCACCTCCACACCTCTCCTTTATTGAACCTAATGTTGCTCTTCATTGACAAATTTATGAGGTTTTGGATTTTGGTTATGCTATATTTCAAATTTGCTCTTCAAGTGGAATTGTAATCCTCATGATAACAACATTGCACTGAGCCCACCTCTATTTTGAAGCAATAAAAATTTCACTCCATTTTCAAACCCTTTATTATAGTTTCTTAGATCACATAAGGATGCTTGCCGATAATATGACTTCGAGAATAATCTTAACAGAATTTAAAAAACTTTAATGATACCTCTATCCACAACATTAGCTTTCCCGGGGTAGAGAGAGAGGTGTGGAGGTGGGGAGATATGGAAGAAGTGGCGTAGCTAGGTGAGGAGAGAGAGAGGGAAAGCTTTTGGAAAAAGGATAATTTTTATAAGGGAGAGAGTATAACTAATGAATCCATATTTTTGTAAAAATATATTGAAATAACAAAGATGGATACTCAACTCAAATGAGGGTAATAAGATAAAATTATCGAATTCTAAAATTCTATTATAGGATATATGACCTGATTTATAATTTATTGAATTTAATAACTCAAATTAAAATTTGAATAATTCAACTATCTTTTATAGGAATTTTCCCTTAAAGAAATCATGGGGAGAAAAATCAGTGGCTATAATGCTAAACAATTAAATTTAGAAAAAAGCACATTAAGGTCTGAGCTTAAAAAATAATATTTGAAAAGTTTTGTGACTTATCAATGGCACTACTTTTTCAATAACAAGTTGTAAGATTTTTCAGATATTGTTTTCTTTAAAATGGCTTTATTGTGATTTTCTGTTAAATTTAAGATCAGTAGCGAGTGCGAGTATGATTGGTTTTTTTTTTTTTTTTTGGCTATTGACAAGTAGTTCTATAAGCGCCCGAGGAATGACGCCTTGCAAGGATAGGGGCTTCAATCTGTTGCGTACAGGTGCAGCTTGGGTTTCAAAAAGTGGGCTGAATTAGAATTTAAAGGGCCCAAAGAGCAACGTTTTGTTTTTGCCAACGGCCCAAAGAGCAACGTTTCTTAAGGGACTAGCTTAGTGGAGATCATAATTTTCATTGAAGCACGCGGAAGCTTAGCTGGCCCCATTCGTTTATGCCTGGAATCTGAAAAATGAAATATTCAACCGGCAAATTAGGACAGAGGTGCTCATATTTAATGTTTAATAATATTTTAAATAGAATTGTCTCTAATAAAAAAACATATGTCCAGAGAAAAAATTATAACTCAAGTTAATATTTTTTTTTATGTTAAACATATTTTTTGTATAAGTTGCATGAAATATAGGAAATGACTCATACTATGTGTCTAGAAAATTGCACAATTCCTCATAAATTTTATATTTTATATAAATGATACTAGTATTTTTTTTTGAACTATCAATGATACTAATATTGAGTATTGGTGCTTCCTCCGGCTCTAAATATAATATATAGTTGACTTTTTTGTTAGAGAGATTAAGGAAGTTAAATAAGTTGCTTAATCATATTATATGTTATATATCATTATATTATATATCAGTTTAAGAGTTAGGAAAAATAGTTTGGAGAAAAAATGATAAATATAAATATTTTAAAATATTTTAATTAACTTTCTTAATATCTCCAAAAAAGTCAATTGTGTCTTACATTTAAGGTCCGAGGTATTATAAAAGAAAGGCTAAATTATACAAAACCCCTTGAACTTTCATTCAGGTGCATACAATCCTCTAACAATTTAAAGTTTAAATTTAACTTCACGACCTTTCATTTTTTAACTATTAACTAATGTTGTGAGAACTGAGCCGGACCAAATAGTTCGACCGGCTAGACTGTTGGCCGGAAGTGGCAACGACTCATTTTAGGGTGAGGGCCGTTTTGGACCGGGGAAAAGCCATTTTTGGCTCAAAAATCAAAATGGATAAGCAAGAACCGAACGGTCTAAAGTGGTAGGGGAATCAATAAGAAAATAAATGAAAGAAGTTGGGAAAAATAAGTTCAAGCCTTATGTTCTGGCATATTAAAAACACTCTCAATTACACTATAAAAAGATACCAAAAAAACCTTGTGTTTTGCCTAGATCTTGATATCTCCCACCTCTTCTTTTGCTCTTCCATTGTTGCCGTTGAGCCTGGACTCTAGTGTGGGTTTTATTGTCAATCTGATATTTGTGTGCTCATCGCCGTTGTCGGTAGAAAATTGGGAGACAGAAGTGAAGACGAGATAACTTACCAAACATAATAAAACCATATAGAGAGAGAGAGAGAATATGGAAGGTTGCGTGGGAAGAAAAAAATAATCAAAGAGGCATTGGTTATTTGCCTAGAAAATGGTGAAATGTAGAAGAAAAATAAATGAGAGTTGCAGAAAAGTAATACAAATATTAAATATTTATATAATATATTCAAATTTTCATTTTGCATTTGATGTGTTGTGAAGTTGTGACTAGTAACTATTGTTGTTCTGACCAGCACCTGGTGGTGTGATGGTCATTAGGTGGCTCTTAGGTCACCCCCCTCACGGGTTTGACCCGCGCCCTTTGAAATTAAAAAAAAAAAAGTAACTACTATTGTGTTGCCTATGCCGTTATACTTGAGGGAAAAGCTTATGTCTAATCATGTAGATTAGATGTTCTGGTAAGTATGTTCTGGTAAGTATTAATTGTACAGTAGGGTACATATATTATGTAGATCATTAGTTATTTTATGAATTTTGGCGAAATCATATAATTGCTTTTTTTTTTGTCCAAAGATATACTCCCTCTATTCATAAATATAAAATAGAATTGACTTTTTTAGATATATTAAGAAAACTAATTAAATTACTTTAAAACATTTGTATTTATCATTTTTTCTCCAAACTATTTTGCCAAACTTATAAACTCATATATATAATCTAATGATGTACAACATATGATATAATTAAATAACTTATTTTACCTCTTTAATCTCTTCAAAAAAAATAACTTTGTATTATATTTAAGATCGTTAGTTGCTTTTTGACTCCTGGAATATAAGGTGAAAAATAAATATTACTTTTAATAAAAATTAAAAAAATCAAAACCACTGCATTTATGTAATGGGTTAGGTTATTTTCCAACTAACCAGGTGATACAAGGGAGAATTTTTTATTTCTTATTATCTTTCAACTTTTTTATATAAGAAAAGAAGATTGAGGCTTAATTTTGTACTCTATTTAATTTAACAAAAGGAGTTTGTTTAATTCACTTTACAAAGTAATATTTATTAATATATACATATATAATATTATTTTTAATTTATTTATTAAATCACCTGTCTGACCAAACGGCACGACCGTTTCGATCGTTTGAACCATGACCCGTTAGTTTTTCTGGCTCGACATCTGATCCTGTTTTTAAAACATTTCTATTAACCCCCTGCTATTAAGCAACCATTATTTTTTTTTAATGGGAAATGCCATGTCAAATTATGATATAACACATGGCATTATGTATAAATTACTAATTTCATAAACCCCCGAACTTTGAACAGTTGCATATGACCTCTTAAACTTTGATCAGCTAAAAATAACTCCCTCAACATTTCAAAATTTAAATCTAACTCCCTTCAAATTCTGATTTATAGTGTTAAACCTCATATTGTTACTCTTATCATTTTAATAAATTTATTAAGTTTTTTACTATCATTTATTAATTAAAATACTAGTAGTTCTTTTGTATGTCAAAAATTAGAAGAAAAATATTTAGAAAAATATAAAAATAAACATTGAACCTCTTATTCAAGAAAAAAATAAAGGAAAAGGCTATCATCTAACACAAATATAATATTTAAACTATCAATATTCAATAATCCCAAGAATATATTTAATATAAATGATGACATTTGTATACTATCAATGCTCAATTATCCAAGAAAATAAGTAAATGTCATACAAATGATGACATTTTTATTTTTATTTTTTCTAAATATTATTCTTCTAATTTATGCCATATAAAAGAACTACTAGTATTTGAATTGATAAATGATAATTACAATCTTAATAAATTTATTAAAATGAGAAAAAGTAACAGCACATGGTTTAATATTATAAATTAAAAATTTCAAGGAGTTAAATTTAAATTTTGAAATATCATATGGTTATTTGTAATTAATCAAAGTTTATGGGGTTCTCTGTAACTGTTCAAAGTTCAGGAGGTTTTTATGAAATTAGTGATTGACACAGGATGCCACATATCACTTCATAATATAACGTGACAATTTTTGTTAAAAGATAATAATCACTTAATGATATGGGGTTAATAGTTAAAAAATGAAATATCCGGGGAGTTAAATTTAAACTTTGAAATGTCATAGGATTATTTGTAATTGATCAAAGATTAGGGAGTTCTCTGCAACTGTTCAAAGTTCATGAGGCTTTATGAAATTAGCAATTTACATAAGATGTCACGTGTCACTTCATAATATAACATGTAACAATTTCCGCTAAAAAGATAATGGTCACTTAACGGCAGGGGATTAATAGTTAAAAAATGAAATGCTAAGGGAGTCAAATTTAAATTTTGAAATGTCAAAGGGTTATATACAACTGACCTAAAATTTAAACAGATTTTTGTATAATTTAGCCATCATGAAAGAAATAAATAGGAATGTAGAAATTGAAACAGAGGAAGTGGAAGTGCACCAGACGAGAGGTGTAGAAATTGGGGCAGAGATGTGTGGCTGAGAGCGTGTTGAGTGCAGATTCAGGCAACTTGACCCCTTCACACTCAACATGTCCCCCACACTTTCGGCAACATATCAACAAAAATGGGGTGATCCTGTTTGTTCTCTCTACTTTAAAGTCATTCCCTTTTGTTCTTCACCTCTATCCAACAATCCCAAATACACCCACTTTCACTTACTCATGATTCTGCATCCATTTTGGCTTTTCATCTTTAGTGGCTTTCCTTATTCTCTTTAATTAATGGCATCAGGTGACTCACCAAACTAACATCTTCCACTTCCATGTCCCATCCTTGAACTTGCCCATCTTTTATTCCGTAATTAATTAATTCCTCTCTCCCCAACTAGCACTTCTTCCTATTCTGAATCCACGTTGAGAATACATGATTTGGGACCTTTCTAGTCCCTCTGTTCATGCATGCAACTAAAGACCTTGCGTCAAACAGAGTCTTTGGGATGAATTAATGCCTGTTGTCATTTTTCCAACACCCTCTGCCCCACTCAATCTGTCCTCTTCTCTCTCCATTACATTCATACAATGCATCTAACCCCCTAGCTCCTCCCTTTGATTATACAACGGCATCATATATGTTGCCATCTTATAAACATTTTCTCTCCTCCTCAATCATTCACTTCATGAATCGGCAGCTAATCTTAATCGTCAGTTCGTTTTACGCAATTAATATAGTTATTGCTTATAAAAAGGATACAAGGAAGTAACATATTCTCTCTTCCACATAAATGATGGTATTTTTGGAAAATAAAATTCATTTTTAACATATTTATTGCCCCTAGTTAATTTTAAATACCTTTTTTGACTAACAATTTAGTTGATCGTATCTTATAAAAAGGGACACGGACTGATGGAGTATTAAATAAGGACTAGTTTAGAAAAATCAATCAATTTAAAACATATTAATTGTCTTAACTATAAGTGAGATTTTGTCAAACTATACTTATAATAAAAATCAAATGTCAAGGAAACAATAGTTGACCGTCTTCAAATGATCTGATTTGATTTTTTTTTTTCCAACTTTAAAACCTCAATTAATAACAAGGTAAAGTTGGGAAAATAACTAGGGCTTGTTTGGTATGAGGGAAGGTGAGGGAAAGTGAGTGGAAGGAAAATTCTTTTAAATTGGATTAAAAAAAAAATTAGAGAAATGAAGTTAAAAATTTTTAATTAATTTTTCTTACTCTTTTGTCTCATATATTCTCTTTGTTAAAATTTTCTAATCCCATGTATATAATTGTTTTAAATCCAACTCAAAAATTTTCCCTCCTCTTCCCTTCAAATCCCTCATACCAAATAGATCCCTAATGTGGCTGTTGGTGCTTCAACATTCCAAGGCTTCGATCTCAATATTATCCACTTCAGACCTAGATAGCGTTTAACAAATGCAAATGCGACAGAAATGTTCAACATGCACAAGTGCCTTGTCCGTTGCAGGAGTACAAATTAGCTTATATCTATTCTTATCCACGATTAGTATTTCCATCAGAATGGAGGACATTGCCTATCAAACTTTGGAACCCGTTTCATCCAAAATGCTCGTCCATCTGAACCATCTAGATCTTAAATTTGATTTTTTTAAATTGATTATTGTTTAATAAAAAATATTTTTTTTGAGAAAATGTCAATTAAAATATTATCTTTATTTTAAATTTTATATCTATTAATTTTTTTTATTTCAAAAAACAAAAAGTAAAAAAATAAAATCTGAATGGTCCAGATGAGAAGAGCTCCCCCTACTCATCAAGGATGAGCAGGGAAGCTCATTCGATCAAACGATAAGCTCAGGATGACGAAGCGAGCTGTGAAACTTTTGATCGCAAGGAAGGCTGGGGGTGTGGGCGAAAGATGAGCATGAGATTGCTTCTCCGGACGACAGAAGCTAGTCCTAGGATTTCAAGACTTCGTCAGGGAAAATAATGAGGCAGGAAACCAACGGAAATGGTTAAATTTAACAATTTCTTTTAAGTGAATTTAAATAAACATGACTTTTTTCCCCTTTTTCACTACACTTCACCCAAATAAAAAGTTGCATTTGAATATAAAGTTAAAATTGAAATTCTACTTTTTCCCTTGCGTTTTCCGTTTATCGATGAAAACATGTTCTAACAAGTCCTAGAAAGTAAACTTGATCATAAATCAGCCCAGGCCTATGAATCGAGAAATTCCGAGAGCTCCATAAGGCTTCAGTCCTCGACATGAAGGGCTATGGATAGAGCTGGGCTGTTCAGCTTGGCACATTTTAGAAATAATGCCTCCGCCTAGTTTTTTTTTTATTTTTTATTTTGCCAACAACCAGATTAATAGAATTAAGCATAGCAAAGATACAATGTCACATAATTAGAGTTACAATAACCAAACATATGAAATGAAGAAGTAAATCCCCTGCCTAACAGACTAGATAAGCAAATATAAAAGAGTTCATCAATACAGAAAAGACGTAAAAATAAAACTAAGATATCATCCACATCATTCGATACATACGCCTGCATCTGGGATAAAGGCCGAAATGCCCGAACACATGAGTAAGATCTTACCAATGAAGCTTTGGCAATCCTCTCGACTACCAAATCAGCTTCCCTGGGAACACACCTGCAAGAGAGGTTCCTAACCAAATTCCTTGACACAATTGTATTCAAGGAGAAAAACATTCAACAAATTATCAGAGAACGCACAATAGAATAGACAAAAGGGAAAGGAAACCCAACTTCAGACTGAGGTTGAGCAGAAATGCCATGCACACTGAACAAGTCCATGTTGTGTCCTATAATGAACAGTGTTGATCACCACACCGAACAGGCACATATTGAACCAAAAATGAACAATGCTTGCAGGCATATTGTACAAACCCAGAATAATATTTGTCACTTGTCTATCTACTACACATTCCTTAATTAGTAGACCCACCAAACTCATGACCTCCCTACCACATTCAACAATCCTTGACCAAACATACACAGCACTTGAAGACTTATGCAGAACTCGGGTATTGGGGCTTAGAAAGGTCGAACCGGTTCTTTCCCACCAGATATCCTTCCACACCAGTTTAAATAGGGCACGGACAAATTGGGTAAGGCATATTGCTTCATAATACCAACAGACCAGTGAAAATAAATAACAAACCACCCAATCGTACAAGTTTATCCCAACCCCATCAGATGTCAAAGCTTCTAAATTAGCATAAGAACTAAACATAGATAATCTAACACCTAAAGAAGCTAACCAACCAATCTCAAATTTCAAACACAGTAGATCATTAATGGGAAAAAATCGAACCTTTTGTAAACCACAACCCTAACGAGCCAAATACCACCAAAGAAATACCTTTAACCACATTTGTTCCAATGCCTGTGGTATCCTCAGGGTGTCTAAAGAACCCCAATTCCCATTTATCCACTGATTTCTCATCACCTGACCCTCACCTGAGAATCCTCCGGCAAAGAGGCCGTCTGACTCCATGGATCTTACTTGTTGTATTTACTATGCTCCGATGTCACGTGTGCCTCGTCTCCACCGCGGATCTGCCAGTAGATATCGGAAAAGCCTTCCTCTCAGCCTTCATATCCTCAATCAGTACCATATGTGCACTAGGAGAGGGAGAGCGCCATCGCATCAAACCACCGAACAATCTCAAAGGCCATGGGGGCACCCATTGGAGGTCATCGGCGGATTTCGTCAAAGGGGTTTGAGGAGTGAACCCCTCCTTATATCCCTCTGCCTTGTGATTTCGAACCTTACCGTCATCGGATTCGAGATCAACCAGAGCATCCTTCGGCGTCAACAGAGGAAATCTACTAATAAACCCCACTTGAAGGGGCGAGACAACCTTATAGGTACAGAGGAGTTGTCGACACTTAATCGGCGTTTGATTTCGTCTCGTCGACGCTCTCATTCATGCAGAGGGACGAGAAACCCTAGCAGAGGGAAGTTTTTCGCACCGAGGCAAAGACTATCTTCAACTCATCTATGCCTCCGCCTAGTTACTTAATAGGTAGAACTAAGTTTCGATCAAAAGAATTGTATACTTCTCACTCCAGTTCTATTTATAAACAACTTTTTCTCTCAAAAGGCTGCCCTTTTATAAGCAACTTTCACTTTTTGTCTGAAAATATAAACTTCTCTTTCCTATTTTACCCTTATTAAACACTCATTATCTTTCATATCTTATACTTATTATCTCTCATAAGTTTTATCTGTTCTCTCTCCCATACTCTTTTCATAAATAGGGGCATATATAAAAAAAACATGGCATTTTTGACACTCATTGCTTTTAACTATCTATTCGTTTTACGCAATCAAGAGGAAAATTGTTTATAAATAGAATCAGAGGGAGTAACAAATATGTCAATATGAAATCGAGGCACTCACTTCCCAAAATAAAAACGCTTAGGGAAAATATAACATTGTTGACTTGTGTTGCGAATTCTCCGGCAATTAACAAGGGTGGAAATTAACAGTGGCGTAAGCAATAATAATAAATTCAACCTATATCTCCCTCAATCTCAAATCTTGAACAAAGAGAGGACAAGGCGGATTTGGGCATACCAAGTGCATTTGAGAAAAACGGTATGATCATGTGCCAAACACTCCCCAAGTAATTATGCAGCCTATAGCATCTTGTCCCTTGGCACGAAAGCCTTTATTGCAAGTATTCCAGCTGAAAAACTATCCAAGGATGCAATTACAAAATAGAAAGATGGCATAGAGGTAATGGATATCAACTAGTTACCAAAGGAATAAACAGCAGTAGGTTGCAAGGAGATATTCATTGCCAAGCACAACCCGTACTGAAGCATCCATCGCCATGAAGTACGATTAATTGCCAAAGAATTTACCCAATTAATAGCATCAACTCACCATAAAATTTTGCCTTGGAAACCCAGTTAAACACAATCAACTACCAACTCTTGTCTTTAACCTAGATCGACTATTTCTCTAATTAGATATGATAAAATACCTTCCTAACTGGAGATTCGTAAGTATCACAAACTTTCGCCTTGGAAACCCAGTTAAACACAATCAACTGCTGACTCTTGTCTTTAACCTAGATCGACTACTTCTCTAATTAGATATGATAAAATACCTTCTTAAATGGAGATTCGTACGAGTAAGTATACATGGACATTTCTCCTCAATTAGAATCAAGAAATATCGTAATAAGGGGTATTGGTCGTACAAAGTCATTATATGGCTTTAAGCAACACCCTGTGCTCTGTTTGAAAGATATGGTAGTCGAAGGGAATGTGGACCATCAATGCAAGACAGATCACACATTGTCCACTGAAATTGCCTCTAGTAAAGTTGCCATCTAAATTTTTTATGTAGATGATGTAGTCATTACAAGAAATTACTTGGGTAAGCTAGGAAGGTCAAAGAAGGACCTTGTGACTGAATTTAAGTAGAAAGCCTATGAAGCTTTAAATACTTCATAGAGATGGAGGTAGCAAAATCTAAAGAAGGCATAATTGTTTCTCAAAGGTATTATACACTAGAATTATCCATTAAGATTCTCATGAAGCCAACAAGAAAATGGGTCACAAAATAAATAGCGCACTAATGGACATTAGGATGCACCAAAAACGAGTAGGAACAAGTGATCAATCTTACTCATACATGACCCAACATTTGTTTTCCTATAAGCATGATGTCGATTTATGAATAAACACAGAAGAACACAGAGATTGTCAGATAGCTTACAAAATATTGAAATATAAGAAGCTAACACAAAGGATTGGTATTTTCATAGGGGAGCACGTCTAGAAATAGAAGTCCACACAGATCTTAATTAGGCATGATCAGTCATGTACAAGAGATCAACCACTTGTTGTAGTTCATTTGTCTGGGGTAATTTGATATCGTGGAGGAGTAATTAGCTGTAGCTAGACGTAGTGGTTGAAGCAGACTAGAACTGGGAATTCACTAAGGCTTGTGGTTGAGAAGACTACTTATAAAGTTTGAGTGTGGACTTAGAAGCACCAATAAAAAGTCCCATGCAAAAGAATGACTACTATTAGCATTGCATAAAATTTCATACATCATGACATAAGATTGGTCCTAGTTTTACAGAAGAAAAGATTGAATCAAACAAAATCGGTCTCTCATAAAAACGCACAAATGCAAAGGTGACAAATTTGATCAAGATCATTCTAAAACAAAGCCAGAGGGATGTTTGAAGCAAGGTTCTGAAACCCGGACCGGTCATTGAACCGGTCGGGGTACTGGGTCAAGGGTCAGTGAGTCAGATCGGAGTCAAACCAGGGTTAAACCGGTGAGGAAGGGAAGATCTTAGAATTATTTATATAAAATTTTGAATAAAATATTAAAAAAATTAAGAAAATCGGTCAAACCGCATGAAAACCGATCAAACTGGGGTCAATAGCCATATCGGACCGGTCGGACCACCGGTCTAACAATTTCATGATTAAACCAGCTGGCCCGGTCCGAGCCTGAGAACAATGGTTTGAAGAATTAAGCACCAAACTAAGGATGGTCGACATCTACTCCTAGCCTGTGTGGGTGTTGGAGATCACACCTGACATACTGCCTAGACCAATCATATGATGAAGCCAATTGGTCCCGCGGAAGTCTTTTAGATTTCATTATTTCTGTATCTTATTCTTATTTGAAATTGTTTTTGGCCCAAAAAATTCCCTTTTTTTTTTTTTTTTTGCATTCCTTTACTTGATTTTTCATTATAGTTTTTCTTCATTAAAAAAAACCTAGATGGTGTTGAAAGTGCTTTGCATGGAGTCTAAAGTAAGCCACATTATTTATGATTTATAAATATTGAGACTTCCTAAAAATTTTATATTTTATATATTAATATTACCTGTATACCTAATTTTGAGATAGGATCATCCGTTTACTTCCAATTCGTTTAATCTGGACACTTTTTTTTATTACTTCAAACCCTAATCTGAACACTTTAAAAAAAAAAAAATCAGAAAGCCTGAAGCAGCATCTTAACACTGCCTACATTGTCAGACCACTAATGGGAGCCCTCTTGTAAGATCTGAATACATTCAACCAGGAAAGCACATGAACTTCAAAAGAATTTGGACACTATTTATCACAAAGAAAAATGAAGTGTTATAGACAAAAATGTCTATGAATTTTTTTTAAAAATGCACTCACCATCATAAACTATATTTGAGTGCAAAAATGCCTACAAACATTTAGAAACAGGGCAAAATACCACGGCCGTTAACTATTATGAATGGTGTTACTTTTTCTCTTTGTAGGTCCCACAGTTGTCCACGTGCCAGACATTTAAGTTCCCTTCTCAGCCATCTCCTTCTCTCTCCCTCTAACATTCCTCTCTTCTCTCTCTCTCTCTCTCAAGCCCTTCTCTTCTCTGCCACCCTCTGTTTCTCTCTCTTTCTTACATTAATTCAAAAGAAAACAGAGTTTCAAGTCAGAGAGAGTTTTGTGGTTTAAGATTCTGAAAGAAGCATCAGAATGTTGGCAAGCAAAGCATAATAAACTAAAATATCAAACTTAATTACTATCAAAAAAAAAAATATCAAACTTAACAGGGTGTGAACAGGGCCCCAAGTCATGCGAAGCGCCGAAAACGTGGTCGGACCCGCCACTTCGATTCCAAAACTGGTATTCAGAAGAGATGAGCTGTGGAAGCGGTGAGGGAGCGCGCGTGACCAAGATCCGATACTGAAGTTGCAGGAGACGTAAACAGGCACGAAGAAGTTAACTTCGTACGGGTCCTGTGCGCACGTTGCTCGTCAACAGGGCCCTGTGAATGGCCACTTTAGACGCAAACAAATGACTGCTGCATCTCTCGTTAGAGAGCCAATCTGTGTTATATGTTGGAGACAAATCGTGCACAAAAACCTTCAAATTCTTCAATCCACCTGTAATAACATGAACAACCTTTAAGTAAAATTTGTTAATGTCAGAGGCAAATATACAAATAGGATCTGTTGCATTATCACCTGGTTCATCATTGTCATGAGTTTCTTTTTGTGTTCTGTCTTGAAGTTCACATGTTCAATTATTGTCACCTGGTTCAATTATTGCATCATCAGAAGCCATTGCAGCCTCTTTCATTCTCTGATTCTCTCGCTTCTGGCCGTCTCCAAGAGTATCACCTTCCGATGACTCATTTCCAGGTTGACTCGTATCATTTGAAGCCAATCCATCATCAGCTTTTGTTTCACCATCACAGCCTTTAGCAGCAGAGATTTTCTGGTTTTCTTAGACCCTGAATCACTCTCCACTGTCAGTAGATCGTCCACCTGCGTCAGCTTCACCATTTCCGACTTTGACATCGAAGATGCTGTTGCACCAGAGGACGACGTCTGAGTTACCGTTGATTCTATCTCTGAATTGGGAGTAGAAGACACAAGCAAGATCACGTTTGCGGGCGGCGACGGTGGTAGCACGTAGAGAAGATCGCATTCATTGTTCAGATTTCAATGAAGAAATTTGAGGCAAAATTGCAAGAGAGAATTAAAGAAAACTGTAAATTAAGGAACTCCTGTAAGAGGCTATACAGTCGACAGAGAGGGTGTAAGAAATAGAGAGAGAGAGGGTGGCAGATAAGAGAAAGGCTTGAGAGAGAGAGACAAGAAAGAAGAGAGAGGAATGTTAGAGGGAGAAAGAAAGAGATGACTAAGAAGAGAATTTCAATAGCTGACACGTGGATAATTTGGGACCCACAAAAAATAAAAAGTCACGCCATCCATGATAGCTAACGGCCGTGGTATTTTTGCCCAGTTTTTAAAAATTTGTAGACATTTTTACATCCAAGTAAAATTTATGATACTGCGTGCACTCTTAAAAAAAATTCATAGACAATTTTTTCCCCTTGACCCAAAAATAAAAAACAGAGTTCGGACTCTGACTTCACCAAAATTAATTCGGCCTACCTCAGAATTGACAATGACCACTGACCAGTGAAAGACAAGTGCCAAGTACAAATGCCACAGCTTTAAAGAAAGATTCAAACTAACCTTATTCTCTATCAGGATTGCACATTAGAAGGCGGAAAATTTAAAAGAAACTGACAAAAATCACCTTATAAACATAACTTCATGAGCAATGTCTCATTAATCTGTTTAGCACGTCCACTTAGATCAGGTTTTGAAAAAGGAAGGAAAAAAGAATAAGATATCACTGATCAGAGACTAACTTTAAATGAGACAATGCTTCTCAACGAATGAAACTTACCACTGAAATAAAAATGACACATAAACAGCTGTTACATGAAACTAAGAAGAACGCAAGCAGCAATCCAATTTCTTTATAACAAGGACAGTTGTATGGCATGAGATTCTGAATCCCTTTCAGACAATGAACGTTAAATGAATATTGACTTTGCTGGTATATTACCTCATTGTCTGTGTTGTCATAAACAATTTGGCCTGCCGAAATGGGCATACAATCTCGTCTGAACTATTGAGTTGAAGAAGAACCAGCATTGCCCAAACCCATCTTCTGTCCCAACATTGTCAGCTGCTCTACAAAGTCCTCACCAGTGAGAATTTCTGTCGTTCCATATATAACATGCTTGACAGGCTGCTGACGCTGCGTAAACTCTTGTAGACTACCATATTCGACATAATTACCACCACCAATCATGAACACAATTGCCTCCTTAAATGGTCCTTTCAAATGGCTGCCACCCGCTCCTGAGCCAGACTTAGGAGCACGAGGATCAAAAGCAAGGTATGAATCTATTTCGGGATTAGGCCTCCCTTCAGTCAAGGCTTCAACTGTCCTTGTCAATGCTAGCTGCCTGTCATTAGATAAGAGATTCTTGACACCAGCTGTCACTGCACTAATTGACTGCCCATAGAGTTTCTCAGCCCAGTCAACAATATTACTTCTGCTAGCAGAATTTGCAGATGCCAATGAAACATTCAATGATTTGATCTTCTTCACATACTGAAAAGCAGCAGTATCAACCTCAGATTCCCTCAGTGCCAATTCCACAGCTTCCACTTCTGACTGATTAATGCTTTCAGAAGAAATTAGATACATGATGGCAAAGCGAAGCTTATCAATCTTCGTCCCCTTCCCTCTGAGCACAGCAAGTAGTTCATTGCGTTCAACACCCCCCCTAACCATCATATCATTTTCCTTTTTTGCATAAGAATCCAGTGATCTCTCCTTGATCTCGCCCAACAACACAGTAGCAATGTTTGTGTGCTTATCAATAACTTGTTTTCTTTCGGTCAGCTCGGGCAGTGAATTCACAGCATTCATCAAATGCTTTGTGTTGCCAATCAAGTCTGTCCCATCAAATTCTGCACCATTAGTTCCACCAGTCCTCTTATTTACCTCATCCACGTCTTTCTTATACTTATTCAGCTGGGTCTCAATCTCCACTGCAACTTCAGGAAATTCTAATGATCCATTTGCAACCCAAAATGAGTCTGAACTATCCAACTCGTAAGATCTCATCCCACCTTTTTCTCCTTGCACACTTAACCTATTCAACTTCAATCCAAGAACATCGTGAACAAGGGGTCGATAATGAAAATCGTGCTGTATAGCAGCTGATAACTCAAAATTCCTATCAAATATACACAAAACTGGGCGCTGAAAGGGGCTAACAAAATTACCGCCCTCTGTAAACAAATTGTTCTTTGCCAGCATATGGTCTCGCAATCTCTGATCCAATGCTGATGCAAGCATCTCTGCAGGACCACCACGTGGACACCTTATGATTGGCAGAACAGCAAGCGTAGCTAATACACAAAACAAACCGCTAACAACCTTCTCTATAATCCCCTCAATTTCACGATCTCCAGCTGAAGGATCATTCAATTGGACATAGGTGGACTTTTGAGACAAGGAAAACAAATTATCTTCCAATGTCACAAACTCCAAGTACTGATCATGCACCTTGGATATCCGATGAGTTGAATCTGAATTCAGAGTCCCAGATGCAAGATCCTCGAGAAGTGGACGAGGGATGGAGGTTGAGAAATTGAGGTGAAAACTATCGTAGAGTGAGAGGGATGCATCGGCGATGATCCGCTGGATATTAGATTGGTTAGGTTGAACGAAATAGACGGCAGGCACATCGTGGACAGGTTTTCGGTCCTTGTCAATGAGAAAGTAAAGGGTCACGCCATGCTTGCGGAGGTCCTTAACATGGATCAACGGGGAAAGGATGTTTTGGCAGAACTTGTCGTAGATCAGCATCTTGTACACCTCTTCGTTTGCGGTGCCCGTTGCGTTAATCGGTTGGTTCAGATTCAACATGCGGGCTATGCATTCTGTGCCATCAACAAACAGATCAGGCTCGAGAATATCAATACGCCGAGGAATGATCAAGTTTTTGATTCAGAAAAATAATTCCAGAGATTTGATATTCTAATAATCAAAATTAATTCCACAAGGCATAGGCGTAATCAGTTATGGCTAAAGAAAATGTTTATTAACTGTAGCAAGAGACTGAAGCTCTCTTTGCCTAAAATTTCACAAAAGAAGAAATCAAAAGCAAGATGAGAATTACCGGTTTGCTTCTGGCGAAGATTAAGAGACATTGCTCCGAAACCCGAATTCTGGCCGTATGAGTTTTACTTCCGTTCTTCCTCTACGCGCAGGTGAAGGGACGTAAGAAGACGGGAAGGGGTAGGTGTTCCCTTTGTCCTTGGCAGGGGACGGCAGGACTCTTCTCTCTAGTCCCCTTTATCTCATGCCTTGTGAGGAATCAGTTTGGCAACAGTAAGGATGAGCACTGTGAGCTAATCATTAAAATGAGATCAATACCCTATAAATAAAATTTTAATGATTTAGATTTAAAATTTTTAATTATTGATATTTTATTTAAAAAATTAGTTTTTTTGAAAAAGTGAGACCTAAGAGATTATCTTTATTTTATATTTTGTACAAGTTAAAATAATTGTTTTTAAGAAAAAAGTAAAAGTAAAAAATTTCAATTTACTTAATCCAAATTTAATTTGAATGGTATGTAACGATAAATAACTCTAAGAGCTTATCATTATGATGATGTGTATTGAAACTGATTCCTCCCTTGTGACATGTAAGAGCTGAAAGGGAGAGAAATGGCCATTGCAACTGCATCTCAGTACTTCTTCAATCTTACAATTAATTTGTTAGTTTATTATTATAAAAACAACAATTATGTATCACCAAAAAGAAAAATAAAAATATAAGAAAATACCATTAAACTTTAAAATCTCAAATCAGTGATTTCCTACTAAAATAAGCTGTCAATTGTTATATTTTTGCAACTAATACCTATACTCTCATATGTAATAAGATTGATTTGAAATTTTAAAGTTAAAGCGGTAATTTTTTATCTTTCCCCAAATAAAAACTATGAAAAATCAAAATTTTAGGGGAAAATCCTAAAAACTAATTTTAAAATAGGGAAAAGACAAATCAAAGAGTCCAATATCATAAATCTCAAGTCAGACCGATTGAAGGAATATGAGATTTGCAAATGTTTACAAATGACCAATCTGTCCCTGACAGCATTTAAGGAGCTCAAATAATTTATATGTATATTGAAGCTGTTAATTATAATTCTTAAGTTGTTATTCTCTATACCTCAGTTGATTACATATCATCATTAACAATTTCAGTATACATAGTAACAACTTAAGTTCCCCAAATATCAACTTCACTAACTACTTAGGTATAGAGAATAATGACTTAAGGATTGCAATTAATAACTTTGGTATACATATTGACAATTTAAGCTCTCCAAATATTGTCAGGTAGATTGGTCATTTGAAAATATTTGCTAATCCTAGATTCCTCCCACAAGTTGATCTATGATTTGTGATTTTAGACTCCCTGATTTATCTTTTCTCTATTTTAAATAATTTTTTGAAATTTCCTCAAATTTTAATTGCCAAATCAATATCGATAAATAAATTTTATAAAATGTCTCATCATTCATACATTATAAACTGTGCAACTCCTTTCAAATTCTATGCAATATATAAATGTCATATTTAATTTTAAATTAATGATACTTTATTATTTGGGGTCCTTGGTATGAGGGATTTAGAGGGAAGGGGAGAGGAAGAAAAATTTTTAAGAGTTGAATTAAAAAAATGGAGCAGTTTGGTTATAAATATTTAGTAAAAATAAGATATAAAATAAAAAAGTAAGAAAAATTAATTAAAATTTTTTAACCACTTTTTTAATTTTCTTAAATTCAACTCGAAAAAAATTTCCCTCCGCTCATTTTCCCTCCCCTCCCCTACCTTCATACCAAACAAGCCTTTAAGGTTAAGGGTCTATTTTACTTTGGAAGTTGTCACAGTGGAGCAATTTTGGCATGAAAGTTTTTTGAGGTGCAATGTTGTCTCAAAAGTTTTCAAATCATAGTAATTTTGCTCTGGCCGTTATCCCAATTAAGTTTGACCGTTAGTCAACCAAATATGATAAACTAACAGTCTACGTCTTATTTTTGCTAAGATGCAAATTTGCCCCAAAAGTTTTTGCTTAATACTGCCTCGGAAGTTTTCAAATCGTAGCAACGTTGTCCTAATAGTTATTTAGGTAAAGTTTAACTATTAGTTAA
This sequence comes from Inga oerstediana, assembly GCA_963210345.1. Taxonomy (NCBI): domain Eukaryota; kingdom Viridiplantae; phylum Streptophyta; class Magnoliopsida; order Fabales; family Fabaceae; genus Inga; species Inga oerstediana. The sequence continues at coordinate 733,768 of OY723410.1, forward strand.
TCAAATATGTTGAACTGGCAATGTGAACAACATTGAAGAAGAAAATGTTACATATGGAGAAAGAGCTCACATTCTTTAAAGAGTAATTAAGAAAAAGATTTAATTACTACAAAGATGCCTATCTTTTGGAGCGGTCAAAACAATGTTAGCCATATGCATAACACTCTAAGGGTTATTGCCGACAACAAGGCCATTGAAAACTTTCTGTTGTTGTACCCCAGTGATGCTAAAACAGGCAAGTACCTCTTTGATTTTCTCTTCATCACACAAGATGTTTTCACTTCTTTGATTGTCTTTAATCCTTCATATGGGATGCATTTTTTTTAAAAAAAAAAAATTACTTATTTTTAAATCAAACTTTGAAAAAAAAATGAAGTGAATGATACATAGACTTGCCAAATAAGTGTATTTGGTCAACTAATAAGTAAACTTAACTGTGGCAAAAAAGGTAAACTTAACCTGGATAATAACCAAGGTGAAATTATTATGATTTGGAAACTTCTAAGGCAACATTACTCCTGAGTAAAATCTTTTCAGGCAAATTTGCGCTTAAACCCACACAAAAATGGCGTGGATAACATGTAGACTATCAACTTAGCATATTGGATTAACTAATAGTCAAACTTAATTGAGATGATGGCTAGTGCAAAAATTGCTACGATTTGGAAACTTCCAAAACAACATTGCATCATGAAAAACTTTCATGATAAAATTGCTCCACCGTGACAACTTCTGAGATAAAATCATCATAGTAATGGAACCCAGACCGGACCGGGGTGGTCCAAACTGGAAACTGGCCAACCAGCTGGTAGGCCAGTTCAGTCCGGAATTTTTAGTTTTTATTTTTTTAAAAAATGATTTTTTTTTAAATTTTTTTTTTTTAGAATTTCATGTTAATAAGCCTAAAATCTTCAACCTCTCACCGATTTGATCCCAATTTAGCTCAAGTCTGACCCATTGACCTTTGACTCAATACCTTGGCCAGTTCACTGACCGGTCCATTTTAATTACCCTGGGAATATCTAAGTGTTAGAGGTAGAGGCGGTAAAACGGGGCGGACCCGCCAGCCCGCCAAAAATAGGCGGGTTCGGGCCGTCGAAATGGCGGCCCGTTTAGATTCTGAGCCCGCTGGTTGGGGCGGGCTGGCGGGCCAGCCCGCCAACCCGCAAAAAAAATTTTTTTTTTAATTTTTTTCCTCCTCAAATGCTCTCTTAGTATTTTTTATCTTCTTTCCTTTGATAATGTGTTTAATTAATTCCCCATATATTTTATTTGACACTTATTTTCATATTATATTTATTTATTCTACTATTATTAAATTTAAAAAATATGTGTTTATATAGTTTTGTGATGTGAATAGATAAAAAAAAAAGAAAAGTAAGAATGAAATTGACTTTATAATATAAATGTATAAAAAAAAGAAGTGTGATATGAGAGGGTGAAAAAGAAAGAGGGTAGATTTTTTAAAAAAAAGAGTGAAATTTAAAAAAAAAAAAAAAAAAAAAATTTGGCGGGCTGGCGGGCTAGCCCGCCAGCCCGCCTAAACGGGTTTGCCAGCCCGCGAAGTAGCCCGCCCCGTCTAAACTCCCAGCCCGCATTCCCACCTCTAGTTAGAGGGAAGAAAATACTTTACATATTCTTCTTGAATGTAAGATAGGCATAAATGTGTGGTTAAATTATGTTCATTAAAATTGGCTTTCCAACTTTTTTGATCTAACATGTTACATGTTGGCTAAAACCTAGAACACAATATGACGAAAGATATGGGGAACTCAAAGGCTAATAGATGGCCATGGATTAAGGCAATGAGCAAAGCCAATGAGTGTGTGAATTAACTGGCTCATAATGCATTAAGAATGAATTTTAGTTCTCAACACTCTCTCTCTATCTCTGTAAAGCAAAGAGATTTTATGTGCTGACAAAGGTGATGAGCAAACATACTAGCGAGTAGCGAACACCTAGACTAATCTTTGTATTATTTTCCCCATAGCCCGTGTTAAGAAAATAAAAAGGAAAAGAAATTGTTCTTTGAGCTTTGCATTAAACTCCAGATCAAGATTGCATATGCACGAGGGAATTTAAACATTGATGAGAGCGTATAGCATCAATGCATCATTAACGTTCCAATCGAAAGCACCAAATTAATGAACATGCGGGAAAGACATGTAGCTCATCTCAAAAACCATTAAATTTTTCTTTAGCCATTGCAACTGGTAGGAGTTGCCAGAATAAACATGTACACAAACACTCAGGACCCGTCTATCACAGAAATGGTACAGGAACAGGATCATGATCCCCCAAACGAGAAAGAATTTACTTCCAGAAAATTTTTGTCCAGAACTCTGATGCACCAAATGTAATAAAACCATTCCCCCACCCCACCGCCCCCCCCCCCCCCCCAAAAAAAAAAAAAAAAACCCCCCACCCAAAAGGCTAATACATCAGATATCAGGGCTTGGTCCTTCACCACAAAAAAATTTCCGATTCCATACGCTATTCACTAAAATACTTGTTACTCTTTGGTAACCCACCTATGGCCTCTAACCTGGTATCCCCCGTAGCTTTGATCACTACTACTCTCTCCTCCACTCTCTGCACTCACATGCCCTGATTTTCGGCGGTGCTTCTTGCCCCTTGATACCCCACTGTCACTAAAACTCCCAGTCAACAAGGGGTCATCTATTCCCCGGATCACCCTCCTTGCAGGTGACGATGATGAAGCAATGCAACTATCATCCTTTGTTCTCTTTCTGTCTTTGTCACTCTTCTTAATGTTTTGAGAAATTCTATGTAGTTTCTCATTAAATCGAGTGATCCCCTTTTCCACTGGCTCCACCGCTTGATTGACTGTGAACCTCACATCTTTCACAATCTGAATGTATGAGAAATAGTTAGGCGGACACAACATAAAAAGGAACTGAAAAATTAATATGAAATGCACTGAAGGAAATATCTAATATATAAATATACGGTACAAATAAAGAAAATATTGGACATTTTTCCTTTTCCAAGGCTTCACAGAATGTCCTTGCTTTACTTGCATTATGTTTAAATAAAATAAACAGAAGTACGAGGTTAGGAAAGTAACTACAATTATCATAAGCATAATTCAGTGAAATTAAACTCTGCAGACATTTTCACCTAAAATTATTTAAAACTTTCCGCACATTCCATATACCTTTCAGGATTGCATCTTTATCAATGAATTTGAATAAATATTTTTGTGATTTTCACCACTCTTGTTTCATTCAACACCAATATATTGATGGACCCGATACTAATGAGCTCTTATCTACTGGGCCAAGGCCAGGTCATGTTATGGGCTCTTATCTATTGGGCCAAGGCTAGGTCATGTAATTTGTGTGTGTGTGTGTGTGTGAGAGAGAGAGAGAGAGAGCTGTGAGATGTATATATTTGTGCAGAGGGTTTTAGTGTGTTTTAAACAGACTTTGATTATTGTGGGGAGAGGGGTCTGGTCTCTCGAATACCAGAATAAGGGTGAATTATTTTCTCGTGTTTCTTTCATTTTTCAGTGTGTTTTAGCTTTCTCAAGGCTAGAGGAAGCATTAGGAATTGTATTCTCTATATTTAACAGTAATAGAGGATACAGAGCTTTATTATTTCTTCAAATCTGTCTTAAACTAGACAGCCCGATCAGATGGTTTGATAGCTTCTCTTTAAAAACTATAGCATTAACAAGGCAGTTTATTTCACTTTTGAGCGGATTATTCAACAATTACTCCCACTTAGACAATTTTAGAATTTCTTCTTTAAATGTTCAAGAATATCTTTATTTATTTGCCCTAGCTAAGAAGGGGCCTTTACAAAGTACCGATCAGCATCACATGCCCAGAAGTAGTTCCAAGTATTGCTAAGATATAGGAAACTTACATATTCCCCACCACCAAGAACGACATCACGAACACTCTCTCTGATTGTCATCCCACTCCTGGCATTAGCATCAGGATTAGGAAGGCGCAGCTTAGTTGGGCGCTCACTGTCTCTAATCTCATCAGGATCAAGAGGACAGTCAGCAGAGTAATCTCCAAGGACTGAAACACTTCCAGGAAAGCGATCTCCCATTAGCTCGTAAGGCTTTGCTGGAAACACATACAGGTGAACTGCGGAAGCAATGCCCATCTGTGCTGGATGAATAAAAAAGAGCTGTCAAACTTCACTTTTTCCCCTTTTCTGGAGCAATCATAGAAATATAACATGTTATGATGATAGGAAAAATGATGATGATTCACAGTGCAAAAAGATTCAACAGTGAATTCAAGAAAGTGTGAAAAAACCAGAGAACTTAAGTATTTGATGAGCACATGAAATACCGCATCAGAGCACTTAAGAAATCAGAAAATATAAAATCCTGAACCTTCTAGCATATTCATCCCATAGCCATGGGCCGTCTGATAATCTTAGATTAATCAAAGGGCCTAGTGTTGTCAGCATTACTATCTGTCAATTGAGGTTCATAACAAATATCTCGTTCCATAAAAATAATACTACCTCTGGTCCTCGATATAGGATTTTCGTGGTGCAAATTACACTACGAACAAGATCTTATATTAAAAACCGAATGTGGTATAATATAAATGCTTGGTCACATGTACTAATGCAACATAGATAAAATAGTTGTCATGCGCCTATAGACATGAAACTGAACAATTAGCAACAAATCAACATTAACCATCAAGAGAGCTTTATGCACAACTTATTTTGCATGCCACAGTCACCTATACAAAGCTCTACGCCCGGGGGCCATGGAGGAAGTTTAAGCCAATTAAAGTCCAACTCCCCATAACAAACAGCCACCAGTAAATTGAAACAGCACAACATTTAAATAGATATCCAATTATAGCCTCCCAACTTAATTACCCATGCCAGTGCTCAAGCCAACTCCAGTGAAGGATATCTACCTCGATGCAAATGATGAAATCTTGAACACTAGACTTCAACTGAAAGCCTTGTGCTATAGGACTTCTGAACAAACCCAAGGCATAGAGGAGAGCAATTGCCACCCCTTGCCACCAAGTGAGGAACACAATAGATTTAAACGTCAGAAATTTAGCCAATGGCTTTATATGTGCTAATTCATCCTTTGTAGCAGCATAAAATTGAACAAGACAGTACAATGCCCATGACTGACTGAAGTTCAGAACCACTGCCAAATAAGGGTACCTACAAAAGTAGCAAAAGTTCATGCAATTGATATAACTGCAGATTTCGTTTACCTAACATTATAACAGCATGCTGGCACAAACTTAGCCTATGAAGACATGAAACATGAATACTTTCCTTTAAAAAGCCCAGAATGATGGTATAATTAACATCCCTCTGAAAAAGTGCTTAACAACTCATTGACAATCAGGTGCAGACACAAACAACAAAATCTCATATAAAAGGTATAGTTTGAAATATCCTAGAGCTGAAAGAAGTTATACTTCTGTATGTTAAACTTCCTTACTGCTCTTAATGTCGGTGATCTGAGGTAAACAGGCTCAATATAGTCAAACAGTGTACAGAAACAAATTTGATATGCCACGCCTAGAATTTTCAGCTGCATTTCCCATAGTTACCCCAAAAATCAGTACAACATTCAAAAGTTCTACATATTTCCTAATTAATTTATCTCTTTTTCTTCCTATAATTTCATTTGCTCTTTTCTCTTTATGTGAAATTCAATTTAAATAACTTCCATCTCTCCTTAGAAGTAAAATTAATGGACTCTGAAGAACTTAACACTAACATTGAAGATTTTGTATAAAATATACATGTTATATCTAGAAAAGCTAGAATTCTGAATGCAAGAGACCACCTGAGGTAATCCCTTAATATTAGATGGACAAAAATTACTCACAATGCAGACTATTGAGATACCTGAAACACAGAGGAATGGCAAAACAATAGGCAGCCATTAGTTTGGATTAGCTTTTTTTAATAGTTTTTACGACTTACGAGGTAAGTGTGTGAGAGAAGTTTTGTCTTCGGTTGCGCAAACCTAGGTTTGGATGTTTGTCAAACACCCTTATGACAACCAGATAGCAAAGGTGAAGTAAAAAGTATCTACCTTCTACGCAGTCAAAAATCAAAATCTATACATAAGGAAAATTTTATACTGCCGCCGGTCCTAAATGTTGGACCTTACTTGTAGTGCAATTAGCATTACAACCTAGATCCTACATTTAGGACCGAGTGAGTACCTTTTAAGGAAATAACCAATTAAAAGGAATATACATGAAAAGAGTAAATAAACAAGTTCTTCAAGGCACATAAAACAACAACAAACACAGAAAATAACATGGAACAGAGCTAGTTCAACATGCTCATGTAATTTGATGAACCAAACTAATCTTATTCCAGCCATTCCAAATTCCTTACCCACATCCCCATTTAAATTCTCCTTCACAGTAAACTCCAAAGGCTTCAAGGATTACTGCGATAATAGCACTCAGAGATTTTATAATCATCTGTAAGGGAAAGCAAACATTTTGGAGGAATTAATATAAAACAAAATATTCACAGAAAAAAATACCAAAGAATATATTATCTAAGTAACAGGAGCATACATATTGAACAATTCCAAATTTCACAATTTGGTAAAACCACCGACCAAGCTTCCAGGGTTTAAGGAAGTACTTCAAAGGAAATGGATGCTTTATAGTTCCCTTCTCAGTGCTATGCTCTAATAGAGGCATTTTTGAACTGGCACGGCCTTCTCTTTCCATAAATTCAATGGTCCTCTCCTCCCCACCTAGAACATAGACATTAAAACATTGAATGAACTTGATCCTCCCAACCCCAACTTGTAAAAGTGAAGCAGCTACATGTCTAACTCGAGAATATCAGTTTATATTTTAAAATATAAATGTTACAAATCATTGAAAAGAATCACGAAATCAATTAACTATATATTCTGTCATGCCTACAAAAGTGTCAATCAAAAAAATAGAATGCCGCATAAACACAATGTGACATATGGTTCAATAACATGGAAAACGTCCAGCTCACCCTTTCCCAAAAGAGACATTAGCACAGCTTTCTCCCCAGCTCCCAATTTTGGGGCCAGAAACAAGTTGTGCATCTCAAATATCAGCATATTAAATATATAGAATTACTAAAAAGACATAAGCAAACAACTTAGATTTCCAAGACAGTACATCTGTGGCAAATGCACATCATAAAAACAAGTTGATAAGCATATTTTATCCACTTGATATGACTTTGATAATAAAATTAATATATATTATTATAGATATTTAATTGTTTTTATATATAATCCTTCTCATATTTATTTGCAGGAAATAGGGATTTGGAGGCCATTTAATCATTACAAAGCTGGGACTCCTGTATATAAATAGGGACTAGCAAGCATCTGATCACCCCCCCCCCAAAAAAAAGTACAAGCTACTGCAACAACGTACCCAGACAAGCAACAAGGTATCTTCCAAAGCAATACATGGCAAAGGATTCATAGCAATCCCGCAGTATTGCACAGTCAACACTGATTGATGGATCCACCAATGATATGAACTGCTAACATCAACTTGAGTCAGAAGCATTCAGAACAGGGTAGTTTATGTCATAAGCATAAAACAAATGAGGAAAACAAGCAGAGGTTTCAAATTTCACAAATCAACTCCAAGAATGGAAACCACGATCCAGAGTTATATTTTAAAATCTGTATCTTCTTGTCAACTGGTCCTTTTGAGAAATACTATATTACTTCAGCATTCCAGACAAATTGTAACATTAATTCAGATAACTTACTGATTCTACTGCATAGCATGGAACCATTAGGATAACTCCAATCAAAAATTTTTGCTCCTAAGAAGGGCAAGGGAAAAGAATTGTTAATAATGTAATGAACGGATGCACGCATGCAAAAACACAATTTAGAAGTTAAACATTGAAGGAGGAGAACCTCAGGATTCTTGTATGCAGAAAGGTGCTCAAACAGGAGATACATTGACAGAGTAAGAGTAATGATGACAAAGGCACCAGCAATTATAGCTGCCCATGTAGGAGGTGAGTAGGCCGACTGGATAAAAACACTGAGATAACCTAATGTCTTCATTAGATGAGGAGATCTCATATGCAAGGAGCATAATTGAATTATAAATTCAATATAACTTGCATTTGGACGCTGAAGAAGAACACTGCCAAAGGTATTTCCTGTTTACATAAAGTATTACAAGATGAGAGTTCATCTAGTAATAATAGGCCTCACAAACATACAATTGCTACATAATACAAATGGGATATGATTAATTAAAAATTGGAGAATTTGATGTGATATGTAAAAGACCAAAAGATATCCAATACTGGACATTCTCTGATTTAGTTGAACAAGAAACATCCAAAACACTCGCCAAGAATTTACTTTAAAAGCGCACAACCCTCGCCCTCTATTTCCTTTTATAAGATGAAAAATAATTCAAATGCATACTACCTTGATAGATTAGTCAAGAACTTACTTCAAGGGGTTACAAAAAAATAAAGCTTTCTGACAAAGTATACAAAATAAAGACAGTACAAAATGTACTGTCTTGGAAATCTAAGTTGTTTGCTTATGTCCTTTTAGTAATTCTATATATTTAATATGCTGATATTTGAGATGCACAACTTGTTTCTGGCCCCAAAATTGGGAGCTGGGGAGAAAGCTGTGCTAATGTCTCTTTTGGGAAAGGGTGAGCTGGACGTTTTCCATGTTATTGAACCATATGTCACATTGTGTTTATGCGGCATTCTATTTTTTTGATTGACACTTTTGTAGGCATTACAGAATATATAGTTAATTGATTTCGTGATTCTTTTCAATGATTTGTAACATTTATATTTTAAAATATAAACTGATATTCTCGAGTTAGACATGTAGCTGCTTCACTTTTACAAGTTGGGGTTGGGAGGATCAAGTTCATTCAATGTTTTAATGTCTATGTTCTAGGTGGGGAGGAGAGGACCATTGAATTTATGGAAAGAGAAGGCCGTGCCAGTTCAAAAATGCCTCTATTAGAGCATAGCTCTGAGAAGGGAACTATAAAGCATCCATTTCCTTTGAAGTACTTCCTTAAACCCTGGAAGCTTGGTCGGTGGTTTTACCAAATTGTGAAATTTGGAATTGTTCAATATGTATGCTCCTGTTACTTAGATAATATATTCTTTGGTATTTTTTTCTGTGAATATTTTGTTTTATATTAATTCCTCCAAAATGTTTGCTTTCCCTTACAGATGATTATAAAATCTCTGAGTGCTATTATCGCAGTAATCCTTGAAGCCTTTGGAGTTTACTGTGAAGGAGAATTTAAATGGGGATGTGGGTAAGGAATTTGGAATGGCTGGAATAAGATTAGTTTGGTTCATCAAATTACATGAGCATGTTGAACTAGCTCTGTTCCATGTTATTTTCTGTGTTTGTTGTTGTTTTATGTGCCTTGAAGAACTTGTTTATTTACTCTTTTCATGTATATTCCTTTTAATTGGTTATTTCCTTAAAAGGTACTCACTCGGTCCTAAATGAAGAATCCGAAAATGAACCAGAAATATAATCCGAAAATGAAGAATCTGAAAATGAACCAGAACTAGAATCCGAAAATGAACCAGAACTACAAAATTAGAAAAATGAACCAGAACTAGAAAATTAGGAAATGAACCACAAACAGAAAATGAACCAGAACAGGAGAGATGACGGAGGATAGGGCGGTCGACGGCTGTGGATGACAGATGGAATTGGGGAGCTGTCGTGCGCCTGTGCCGCTGTGCGAGCTGCGATGCCGGAAAGGGGAGATCTGCGATGCCGGAAAGTGGAGCTGAGGATTGAGGGGGAGGAATGACCGAGAGGCTGAGATTCCAGAATGAAGATGAAGATGAAGATGAAGATTGAAGAATAATAGGGTTAGGGATTTCAGAAGAAAGGAAGAAGATTCGAAGATTACGAAGTGAGGAAAAAATTTCTAACTTCTAAAATTAACTTGCTTGTAATTACCCACCCTCATTTGATTTTTTTTTTAAAAATATGTTAATAGGCTCAGGCCGGCCTGATAGGCCTAACAGGCTTATCAATAAGTCTTGGCCTGGTCTATTAAGCCAAACAGGCTTTTGATTCGGCCTTGGCCTGGCCTTTGAGCCTGACAGGCCAAGCCTGAACAGGCCTATCACAGGTCAAGCCACAGGCCCCTGACAGGCCGCCTGACCTATTTCCACCCCTACCAGTGGGGCCCCTATAGGCTCAGAGTTTCCGTTACAGAACACTCCTACAGTGTTAAATGAAGGACCCGATCAACATCATCATCATCATCATCAATCAATATACAATATAAAACTCTTCCACCGATTACTGTTCACAAGGAATTTTTCATCAATATTTTATTCCCTCCTCCTTCAAAATATTACACCTTTTGGTGCCAATATTTTATTCCCTCCTCCGTCAGAATTTTTCAAATTCAAATGTTATTCCCTCCTCCGCCAGAATATTACATCTTCGAGACAAAAAATATCACTTCTCTTTCATTCCTTGCAGGCATTCCCATAGATATCAGAAGCAGAACGCAGACGAATCTATCCCACGCACATTGAATGTTAATTGAAAAACTAGGTTGTTGTCGCAGAGATATCCTGCTGGATGTGGATAGGGGAGAGGCAGCTGCGTTAAACCAGGACATTCAGTATTTTGACATCAAGGTTCGAACTTCCGATGTTGTTTATGCCATTAACACTGATGCTGTCATGGTCCAAGATGCCATTAGCGATAAGGTGAAGCACGCTCACTTTTTAATTGAACTGGTTCATTTCTGTTTTTTGTTCTTGCCGTGAACACTAATAATACTCGATGCTTGGTTTATGTGCAGCTGGGTAATTTCATTCACTACATGGCTACATTCGTGTCTGGATTCTTGGTGGGATTCATGATCTAATGATAGCTGTGATCGGAGGCATTCACACAGCCATATTGGCCAAGCTCTCCGGCAAAAGCCAACAAGCTCTCTCTCAAGTCGGAAACATAGTGGAACAAGTGAATTTAAACTTCTATTCTATGTCTTTTGTACGGCAAGTTCTAAACTTTTATGTTTCTGCATCTGGGTGTTGTTGTTCATATAATATTGATCATGAATTGCAGACTGTAGCGCAAATTTGAGTGGTAATGGAATTCGTTGGAGAAAGCCGGGCATTGCAAGCCTATACTTTAGTCTTGAAAGTGGTCCACAAGATTGGCTAAAAAACTGGACTCGCTAAGGGAATGGGAGTCTTATACTTTGGCATTGCAAGCCTATACTTTGGTGACCAAATTATATACATATATACACACTCATGAACAATTTCTGCTCAGGGGCTTAGGTCAATCAGGCTTGGAATTAGAGTCAGTGATAGGAAGAAATCGGGAGGTTGCCATCGACGACAATAGACCTCCTGATAGAGTCTACCTCCGCCGCCCATTTCTCTGGTCGGCGTCCTTCACATAGTTTTTTATCCTGATTTTAATCTGCTCTGCTTATTTAGAAACCAATTAAAAAAAACCCAACGCTCTTATTCAAACTGAAATACAAAGATCTTGCTCCGTCTCTGTTTCTTTATCGGTCTTATGACGTCGCTGCTTTTTTCTCTCTCAGAGAGTTTGAATGTACGAAGAGTTTTGATTTAAAATTTGATTACTTTGGCTTTCCAGCATTTTCTCTATGACAACGCAAATCTTAAGAGACAAATTAAACTCAATGATATGTGAGATTTTTGTGCGCTTTGATTTACGTTCTGGCAATCGAACAGGGGTCTCTAGAGGTACGGCATCAAGCAAGAGCTCTGTGTATGATATGATCATTCAACAATTGCAAGATCATAGAGTGGTGTTAGTCTGTCAGGTCAGTCATTAAGATGTTCTAGAATCTTCTCCAATTAAATTGGTCCAGTCACTTTTGCAAATATAATAATTGAACTTTTGTTGCTGAACTATAGTAAATGATGAACGACATCATTAAATCGATTCATTACTACTTATTAGTTATATGCCTGACTACAGGAGAACAAGCAAATGTTGTTCTTGTAGGACTCATTCTACCATGGTTTAACAGAAGATGAATTGAAATGCGTCCATGAATATAATTTTGATCATCCTGGTATATAATTTTGGGCTCTTTTGGCTAATATTATTTACCTTTCTATCATGTCTTTCATTGATCTCTTGCGTGGAAACTTTGAGGGTCTTGGGTATTTGGGGATGATTCTTTCCCTGCATTTTAGTATTGTTTTTAACTTATACCCATGTGATGACCATACTAAAATGATTGGTCTGACAGTAGTTCATAAATTTTCAAAAGTAGTAGCAGCTTTTATATATTATTTATACCCACATATTGGTTAATATATATAAACAGAGAAGTCTTTAAAGTTTGTAATCTTCAAAATTTTGTTGAGAAAGTTTGGACACTACAAAAGTTGTATGTGTAGATAAATGATCCACGTGTAAACATCAATAGTAATTCAAGAGATAATTGAACGAGGTTATAATATATACTCATTGTAAGTTATCTCTACTCCTTATTATAGATTTTAACTGTGCCTTCCAGGAAAATATACTAATACAGGTAATTTTTATGTTTGGTTGAATGTTGCCGTATGATTTGATTTGTTGTACACGTTAGTATTTCATTGCAATTTTAAGCTTTTCTTTTTGTTTGTAGGGTCATATGTACCTGTTTGTCAATTTCATTAGTTTCTATTCAAACATATTCGGGTTTGAGATAAAGGTTTGCTACATAACATAATGTTTGACTATCTATTTTTTAATTGCATTTTTAAGCTTTTCTTTTGTTTGTTTGTAGGTTCATAGTTGCTAATTTTTTAGAATAAAAGGCAATAATACCTTTGCATGTAGGTAAACTTATTATGACTTCACTGTCAATGCAATATTTATGTGTGCTAATCTAAAATTCTAATATGATCAACAACAATTTATATAGGAAGTAATGGTACTAGCAAATGCTACACCTGTTTCTCTTATTGAAAGTATTACACCAAATGTTGAAGTAAGGCTAAAAATTCAAACTCTAATATGTTTCACTTGCCTTCTGTTTTTTGCATTCTTTTGTGGAGTGAGCTAATGGCTTGTTGTGCAAAATCTCTTTTTGCAGGAGAAACCAAAAAGAGAAATGGATAAGTACCTTGGATAAAGCTAAGCATTTGATGAAAAGCATCAGTGTATTGCCAATGCGTCTGTGAAGGCTGCTTCTTTTAGTAAGATGGTTGGTCTTACAGAGAAATGGACAGTTGGCATTTCTATACCTAATTAGAAGTTCGAAAGCATTTTTCTGGTGAAAAGCATTCTTGGTGAGGTATTACATTTAAGCAAGCCAAATTGGACTACCAAGGATTTATTTATCAAGTTTCTTTTAGTTTTTATTTGGTGGCAATTGGTTCTGATTTTTACCTCATTTCTTTTGTAATAGCCTTTGCTTCTTATACAATTTTTTTTTCACTACATGGTATTCTTTTCTCTGTTGATGTCTATACAATTTTATTGCTTCATTTACTCATATTTGTGTTTTAAAAATAAGGTGCATTTTGTGCTTTGAACTGATGTGGTTTAGTTTATATTATTTCCTATGTGTTTTATTAGAGCATGTTGAAGTACCCTTTTGATGGACACGAAATGGTTCTTCAAAAAGTAAACAAGTAGGATAACACCTGATTATATTTTATAATGTCCTATTTTCCAATTAATAAAAATTACTATATAAGCTATTTCAGGCTGATGATAAGAACTAGGAAGACTTATTCACTTTCATTTCAGGTTATTTGTTCAGATTGTGATACAGAGCAGCCTATATGTTTTTTTTTTCGCCTTAAATCTTCGATGCTTCCTCTTTTTTTTTTTATGGTAATGTTATTAAGTTGTGAGTAATGTTCAGGTTTTAACTCTGTTTTTTGCTGATCTCTTTATATCTTTTCTAGGTTGCTCAAGTTTGCACAAACTGTGCGTCAAAATGGGAGAATATTTCTGCAACACATGAAAATTCTTTGACCATGATGTAACAAGTTCTTGAACTTCAAATTCTTGAACACGATGGATGTACTCTTTGTTTGTTTTTGTTTATTATTTCTTTAAGACATGAAAATAGGCTAAGAAATGACAATTATATGAAAACCTGGATTGCAATTGTTAATCTTTAGCTTTTTTTCACAATCGTGCTGATTCTTGCAGATGGAGAAACAACAGTTTCATTGTGATGATTGTGGAATCTGCAGGTGCTTTACTTTGCGTGTTGTAGTATATTTCTTTCTTCCTTCAAGGAAAAATATATTGCTGATATGTCCTCCTTAAAGGAAGCATACGTCACCGATGAGAGCATTTCAAGCTAAATTTTTGGTGAGTTTGGTTGGGTGTACATTGTACAAACCTGAGGACATCAACATCAAACCTTAAGCTACATAAGATGAGTAACTTATCTTGGACCTTATTAATATACAGATTGTTGTAGAGAATCGCAAGTTTTAATGGCTAAATAGTATTAATTTAACAAATGCAATTCATATATGTTGTTTGAATTTGTCCACGGGGTCAACCTCCTAGATTTATTTTTGTACTGTTATACTTTTTTTTTATTATTTGTGTTTTTTAGTGTACTCTCTTGTATTTTTTTCTTTAATTCTTTTCATTTAATAAATTTAAATCTACCTTTTTTTTGCCAACAAATTTAAATCTACCTCTTTATTCATTTTACTTCCAATATAATATGTAGGATATTGTTTGTTATTTGAGATATTGAAACATTTATGTCAAATCTCAGCTGTCGCAAATATGTTTATAAGATATATATGTTTATATTTTACAGAAAGAACAATCATGGTGACTTTGTTGTATACTAAAATATGTTTATATAAATAATTTTGATGGAAAAAAAATCAAATTGATCTTTGTGTGATATGAAATGTATTCTTGATTATATTCTTCAAAACACTTGGGCTACTTGGAGGAGGAACTGAGGGCAATAACATCTTGCCGGTTTATTGATGTGTTGGTGTATAGGTTAGTTGTAAAGAACTCTATGTAATTCTTCCTATATAATGTAATAATAGGTTTTCTTTTTAAAAAAGTTTTTTCTCAATTGATACTTCGAAGTTTAGATAAAATTTTTTTTGATATTTTAAAGTGAAATTTATTTTGCCCTTAAAATTTGCTCCCTGCGCAAAGCGCGGGGGAGTTCATGCTCGTTGCATGCAAAATGTAGAACCCGGTTGTGAACAAGCAATACTATTTGATTTCATGCCAATGATCGAGACAGAGAATTTACACAATTTCGTGGAACAGAAGGGGTCGGCTTCAGAGTCAACTGACACACAAATGGCTTGTTTGGTCTGAGGGGAGGGGAGGGAAAGTGGGTGGAGGGAAAATTTTTTTAAGTTGAATTTAAAAAAATTATAAAAGTGGGGTTAAAAATTTTTAATTAATTTTTTCTTACTCTTTTATCTTACATATTCTCTTTATTAAAATTTTATTACCCCACTTCTTCAATCTTTTAAAATTCAACTCGTAAAAATTTTCCCTCCCCTCCCTTTCCCTCCAAATCCCTCACACCAAACAGACCCAAAATGGAGTTAGAGAGGATATTCTTGATGAAGTTGAAGTCATGGAGCTGGTTGACTCGAAGCAATAGCATGAAGGCTCCAAGTTCCGTCTCTTTGATAATATTTATTTTAATGGTTACCATAAATATATTGTCTTGGAATTATAGAGGTGTTGCCTTAAGATCATTTCCTGATAGAATTGGAGATCTATTACAGGGGAAAGATGTTAAGATCCTTATTCCGAATGAGACACTGTTAGTGACACAAAGGTGGACAAGATTATCAGGAAGCTTGGTTTCAATACATGGTTAAGATTAGAAGCCACAGGTTATGTTGGAGGTATTTGGGTTTTATGGAATACCGAAGAGATTTTGCTGCAATATATTTCATCATCTACCCAAGTTATTCACGTCCGAGCTATGGTATCTAATAAACCGGATCAATTTATCCTCTATTGTGTCTATGCAGAACCAATTCAAATTCTTCGCCAAGACCTTTGGAATGAATTGAATGATTTTAGTCATTCGTTCAGCCTCCCGTCGTTAGTAATAGGAGATTTTAATGCTTATTTATACAAGGAAAATAAACTAGGAGGCTTGAATCCTAATTTTATATCCATGAGGCAATTTGAGGATTGTATTTTACAGACTCAACTAATTGAAATAGAAACAGTTATTGAAAGATTTACTTGGGAGCGTGGTTTATTAAAAGAAAAGCTTGATTGGGCTTTTATGAATTCTGAGTGGAATAAATTGCATCATTTCACTAAGATGCATCACCTAGATAAGTTTTTATTTGACTGGGCGTTTTTGTTTTTTGTTTTTTTTGCCTTAACATTATGGGTTTATCAATGAACAAGCAAAATAGAGGACCTGCAAGATAAAGACATCTCAATGCTACAGTATTTGAGTGATGATCTAGGTAAATGGGATAAGAATAGAGTTGCCCGGAGTTTTTTATTTATGATTCGCGCTTCTTTTTTTTTAATTCATTGGGGTTAATTTATTTATTTATTTTTTTGCCAGAAGGGTTAATTTAGTTGCTGTTAAGTCCAGTAACAACTTGGGTTTGAATGACTACCCTAGTTTGACCATTATGGGCCCTAACATGTTGGCTAGCGTTATACAGTTATCTTAGTTTTGTGTTTATTTTTAATTTTGTTTTATGCTTTCCTTTTGTATCAAAAAAAAAAAAAGTCCAGTAACAACTTTCTTTTTCTTTTCTATCATCACATGTTCGCACTTCTCGTTATCAACAAAATCTGATACCTAACCAAAAAAAAAAAAGGGATACGAAGCCTCAATATGGATTTAGAATATGAAGTATTGAAGTAGTAGTTGGGGAGAGAGGAATGAATTAATTATTGAATAAAAGATGGCCAAGATGACAACACGAGATTGAAATGCAACAATAATAGAATTTAAATATTAAAACATTCTTTAAGTTGTGAGAAATGTCCTGCCAATTCAACTCACTTAAAGTATTTCTTTTAAAAAAAATAAATAACAAATCTTTTTTTTTTATATATATAAATTTTAAAAAAGGGATTAAACTCACCCACGGTAAGGCCTAAATAGCAACTTTTTGTTTTTGGCAGAATAGGCACAGCTTGGGCCTCATGTTGCACATATCCAAACAAAATGGGCTGGAGTAGAATTTAAAGGGCCTAAAGAGCAACTTTTTGTTTTTGCCAACGGCCCAAAGAGCAACTAATCTTAAGGGATTAGCTTAGTGGAGATCATAATTTTTATTGAAGCACGAGGAAGCTTAGCTGGCCCCATTTGTTTATGCCTGGAATCTGAAAAATGAAATATTCAACTGACAAACTAGGATAGAGGGGCTCAATGTTTAATAATATTTTGAATAAAATTGTCTCTAATAAAAAATACGTGTGTCTAGAGAAAAAATTATAACTCAAGTTAATATTTTTTTTATGTTAAACATATGTTTTGTATACATTGCATGAAATATAGGAAATGACTCATACTATGTGTCTAGTAAATAGCACAATTCCTCATAAATTTAATAGTATTTTATATAAATGATACTCCCTCCCGTCCTAAATATAGGACAAAGTTTGTAGTGCAAATTTGCACTACAAACTTTGTCCTATATTTAGGACCGGAGGTAGTACCAGTATTGAGTATTAGTGCTCCCTCTTGCTCTAAATATAAGACAGGGTTGACTTTTGATTTGGAGAGATTAAGGAAGTTAAATAAGTTGCTTAATCATATTATATGTTATATATGATTAGATTATATATTAGTTTATGAGTTAGGGAAGATAGTTTAGAGAAAAAATGATAAATATAAATATTTTAAAATATTTTAATTAGCTTTCTTAATATCTCCAAAAAAGTCAACTGTATCTTATATTTAAGGTCGGAGGGAGTATTATAAAATAAATGTTAAATTATACAAAACCCCTTGAACATTAAGTTACGTGCATACAATCATCTGACAATTTAAAGTTTAAATTTAACTCTCTAGCCTTTTATTTTTAATTATTAACCAATGTTGTGAGAACTGAGCCAGACCGGCTAGACTGTTGTCCGGAAGTGGCAACGGCTCGTTTTTAGGGTGAGGGCAGTTTTGGAGGTTAAGTCGTTTTGGACCAAGGAAAAGCCATTTTTGGCTCGGAAACCAGAACAAATAAGCAAGAACTGAACAGTCTGACGTTGTGGGGGAATCAATAAGAAAAAAAAAATGAAAAAAAGTCTGGAAAAATAAGTCCAAACCTCATGTTTTGGCGAATTAAAAACACTCTCAATTACACTATAAAAAATACAAAAAAAAAAAAAAAAAAAAACCTTGTGTTTTGCCTAGATCTTCATATCTCCCACCTCTTCTTTTGCTCTTCCATTGTTGGCGTTGAGCCTGGAAGCTAGTGTGGGTTTTATCGTCAATTTGATATTTGTGTGCTCATCGCCGTTTCGGTAGAAAAATGGGAGAGAGGAGTGAAAACGAAATAACTTACCAAACAAAATGAAACCACACACACACACAGAGTATAGCAGGTTGCGTGGTAAGACCAAAATAATCAGAGAGGCCTTGGTTATTTGCCTAGAAAATGGTGAAATGAAGAAGAAAAATAAATGAGAATTGTAGAAAAAAGTAATACAAATATTAAATATTTATATAATATGTTCAAATTTTCATTTGCATTTGATGTGTTGTGAAGCTATTACTAGTAACTATTGCTGTGCTGACTAGCGTCTAGTGACGCGATGGTCATTAGGTGGCCTTTAGATCACTCCCCCCTCATGGGTTCGACCCGTACCATTTCTAATAAAAAAAAGGTAACTACTACTGTGTTGCCTATGCCACTATATTTGAGGGAAAAGCTTATGTCTAATCATGTAGATTAGACGTTCTAGTAAATATAAATTGTACAGTAGGGTACATATATTATGCATATAATTAGATATTTTATGAATTTTGGTGAAATCATATAATTGCCTTTTTTTTTTGGTCTAAACATATACTTCCTCTATTCCAAAATATAAAATAGAATTGACTTTTTTAGAAATATTAAGAAAACTAATTAAATTACTTTAAAATATTTGTATTTATCATTTTGTTCTCCAAACTATTTTGCCAAACTTAAAAACTCATATATATAATCTAAAGATGTACAACATATGATATGATTAAATAATTTATTTAGCTTCCTTAATCTCTTAAAAAAATAACTCTGTATTATATTTAAGACCGGTAGTTGCTTCTTGACTCCTGGAATATAAGGTGAAAAATAAATATTACTTTTAATAAAAATTTCAAAACCATTGCAATTATCTGATGGGTTAGGTTATTTTCCAACAAACCTGGTGATACAATGAAGAGTTTTTTAATTTCCTATTATCTTTTAATTTTTTTATATAAGAAAAGAAGACTGAGGCTTAATTTTGTACTCTATTTAATTTTAAAAAAGGAGTTTGTTTAATTCACTTTTCAAAGTAATATTTATTAATATATACATATATAATATTATTTTTAATTTATTTATTAAATCACTGGTTTGACCAAACGGCTCGACCGTTTGAACCATGACCCGTTAGCTTTTCCAGCTCTACATCCGATCCGACTTTTAAAACATTGCTATTAACCACTTGCCATTAAGTGACCATTATTATTTTTAATGGGAAATGCCATGTCAAATTATGATATAACATATAACATTCTGTGTAAATTACTAATTTCATAAATCCCCTTGAACTTTGAATAGTTGCATATGACCCCCTAAATTTTAATAAGTTACAAATAACTCCCTTAACATTTCAAAATTTAAATCTAACTCCCTTCAAATTTTGATTTATAGTATTAAATCTTATATTGTTACTTTTATCATTTTAATAAATTTATTAAGGTTTTTACTATCGTTTATCAATTAAAATACTAGTAGTTCTTTTGTATGTCAAAAATTGGAAGAATAATATTTAGAAAAATATAAAAATAAACATTGAACCTCTTATTCAAGAAAAAATAAAGGAAAGGGCTATCATCTAACACAAATATAATATTTAAACTATCAATATTCAATAATCCCAAGAATATATTTAATACAAATGATGACATTTGTATACTATCAATGCTCAATTATCCAAGAAAATAAATAAATGTCATACAAAAGATGACATTTTTATTTTTATATTTTCTAAATATCATTCTTCTAATTTATGCCATATAAAAGAACTACTGGTATTTGAATTGATAAATGATAATTAAAACCTTAATAAATTTATTAAAATGAGAAAAAGTAACAGCGCGTGGTTTAATATTATAAATAAAAAATTTCAGAGAGTTAAATTTAAAGTTTGAAATGTCATAGGGTTATTTGTGATTAATCAAAGTTTATGGGGTTCTATGCAACTGTTCAAAATTTAAGATATTTTTATGAAATTAGTGATTGACACAGGATGCCACATGTTACTTCATAATATAACGTGGCAATTTATGTTAAAAAGATAATAGTCACTTAATGATATGTGGTTAATAGTTAAAAAATAAAATGTCTGGGGAGTTAAATTTAAACTTTGAAATGTCATAGGGTTATTTGTAATTGATCAAAGATTAGGGAGTTCTCTGCAACTGTTCAAAGTTCATGAGGCTTTATGAAATTAGTAATTTATTCAAGATGTCACATGTCACTTCATAATATAATACATAACAATTTCTGTTAAAAAGATAATGGTTATTTAACGACAGGGGATTAATAGTTAAAAAATAAAATGTCAGGGGAGTTAAATTTAAACTTTAAAATGTCAAAGGATTATATACAACTGACCTAAAATTTAAAGAGGTTTTTTTTTGTATAATTTACGGATGATAAAAGAAATAAATAGGAATGTAGAAATTGAAACAGAGGAAGTGGAAGTGCACCAGACGAGGGGTGTAGAAATTGGGGCAGAGATGTGTGGCTGAGAGCGTGTTGAGTGCAAATTCAGGCAACTTGACCCATTCACACTCAACATGTCCCCCACACTTTTGGCAACATATCAACAAAAATGGGGTGATCCTGTTTGTTCTCTCTACTTTAAAGTCATTCCCTTTTGTTCTTCACCTCTATCCAACAATCCCAAATACACCCACTTTCACTTACTCATGATTCTGCATCCATTTTGGCTTTTCATCTTTAGTGGCTTTCCTTATTCTCTTTAATTAATGGCATCAGGTGACTCACCAAACTAACATCTTCCACTTCCATGTCCCATCCTTGAACTTGCCCATCTTTTATTCCTTAATTAATTAATTCCTCTCTCCCCAACTAGTACTTCTTCCTATTCTGAATCCACGTTGAGAATACATGATTTGGGACCTTTCTAGTCCCTCTGTTCATGCATGCAACTAAAGACCTTGCGTCAAACAGAGTCTTTGGGATGAATTAATGCCTGTTGTCATTTTTCCAACACCCTCTGCCCCATTCAATCTGTCCTCTTCTCTCTCCATTACATTCATACAATGCATCTAACCCCCTAGCTCCTCCCTTTGATTATACAACGGCATCATATATGTTGCAATCTTATAAACATTTTCTCTCCTCCTCAATCATTCACTTCATGAATTGGCAACGTCCTTCAGATTTTATGAATTCTTCTGTTTATATGGGTTCCATTGCTAACTTGTTCCTTCGTCCGGGGTTGGCCTGAGGTTTGTCGTATTACCAAAATTTGCTGTCATATATGTTCAAACCGCTTATTTTTATCGCAATATTGTTGCTGTCCTTGGGGTCCTACAGGACACGACTTCCCCGTTGAACCATGATACTAACATTTTAGCCTGGCTCCATGTGTCTAACTTGATGGAACATACACAATTAAATTGGTATAGTTTTTTATTTTTATGATAGCTTTTTCATCTATCACTTTCCAACAATCCGACCCAATAAAAATATTGGATGCTTTTATATCAGATAATTGAGTTGAAAGTTCATTTTGCAAACCCAAACTTCTTTACCCTTTTTTTGCGATTCTTCGTTATTTCTGTAACTTGAGCTTCGCACATACCATGGACCAACCAAAAACCATCAATATTCAATGTAAATATAAAAGTTCTTCTCTCATATTTTTTTTTAAAATAATGGACCTAATTTAAATTCACAGTTTCAAGATGTTCTAGTCAATATTTGAGTAAGTAATACATTGGATTAGAACTTTATCATCACATTTATAGCCTTGTTTTTGGTCAAAAACACTTCCATAACTTTTTGATACAGTAGTAGTAATGGAATAACACTCATCTGAATCATTTCATTTACTGTCTAAGAGGGAAGTTGAAGTTATGCATACATGGTAAGATCTGCAATTTTAACCACACTGTCAAAAGGAAAGGAAAAGCATCTGAACTATAAGCTTTTATTAACTTTCATATAATTTCTTCACATGTCTAAAGAATTATCCAATATTGCGCGCTTGAGCTTATATCTTGAAGTGGAAACATATCGATCCTTTACATGGATACTACAGATTTTTCATATATTGTGTGGCCTATGAGCAGTAACATCCCAAAATTGAAGTCAGAAGGGCCAGGTTGGTTGAAAACAAGAAAGTCCTACGCAGTCTTCTCTCCCATGTTTGGATAACTCTTTTGCCTCAGCTGCCATTGCTCTCTGCCACCAATAAAATCGATAGATAAGTTTGCTAAAGTGGTCAAATATTTATATATCAAACTTCTTTCTACATTCACCTCCTCATATCCCATCACAACTGTTTGCATATATTATATACAAGTTGAAGAATCATTTCACAGTACAAATTAAGAGTGAACTACTCTCTTTTCCCATAATCCTTAGAATATGAGGCCCATTTGTTCTAGATCAATTTTTTTAGAGTTGGCACCTGCAATGTTTCCAAAGCATCTGTCTCTGGATTGAAGTCATAGAAGCTGCTTGCTGCAGTAAGCTTCATGGAGAGGAACTGCAAGTAAAACCACATGTAAATTGAAATCAAGAATATGTATGTCTCATTACAATTTCTTTTTTGAGTTATTAATTAATGAATTTTATTGAACTTTTTATCACTCACCTCCACTTGATGCTGCAAGGATTGGACATAGTTTATGATCTCGTCCAACATTACTGCCATACCCATAGTCTGCAAATCCATTTATGAAAATGATCCAATGAGTGTCACTGTCATGCGTATTTTTACACAAAGTGAGCTTTTGTGAAGAAATTTTATTTTACCTTGCAGCATCCTGGGACAATGTTCTGTAAGCAACTTAACTTCTCATTGATTTTCCCTCTTCTAACCTGAACCCAAACAAATGAAACAAGGTTCAGTTCGTTGAGTTTATCTATATCTAGTGATTAAAACAAGGTTAAATTTATTGGAAGTTCTCTGTTGATCTGATAAATGGGGTTTTAAGAATTATACCCTTTCTGCTAAACTGTGACTATCAGTAGCTTGACCTCTTTTGGCTCTGACATGAACCACTTCTTTTGAATTGTCCACATCTGTATCACTGCTTTTTACTCTCTTACTTCTTCCGGAACACTGAAAACGCGGGGGAGAAAAAAATGAAACCCCGTTACACATATAAGTTGAAAAACCAATTCAATACATATCATATCGCCAGTATATGGTTGTAGAGAATAATCCAAGAACTTACATTTTTCATTTTGCTTCCACTCTCAAAAACTGCAGAAGTTGATTTTGTAGAACTGGTCTCTAGAACATCTGTTGGTTTCCTCTTTTTACTTTCATGGATTTCATTTTCCTCAGGAAAATTGGGCGAAGAAACTGGTAAAGCATTGTGATTGACCTCATGGACAAGGCTAGGAAAACTTTCCCCCAATTTTCCTTCAAATTGAGGCTCAGGGAAGCCTAAGGAGGTGTCACAGGAGAAAGGCATGAAGCTCTGAAAATTAAGATTTGAGTTGTCCAAGACACGTGGACTCATCCCTGTGAATTGGTTTATCGGTTCCATGCTTGGATCAATATCTAAGAAATGAAAAGGTGACCTTAAGGATTGCAAATATGTGGTAAACTCAGCCATGTGAATCCAAACAACTGTGTTAAGGGTACGAGGTTGTTGGTATCTGGATATTGCGGGAGAGACTGCTATTTATATTGAGGAATTGCAGCTACATTCATGAAATAAGGAAGCTCAAGCTTGAATAGCAATGTTCCTCTAGTTGGTCCCACGCATAGGGAAATTTGCAAAGTACCAATATGGGCCCCATGCTTTGGGAGAAAAGCACTGCCTGAATTTTAGAGCTTTCAGACCTTTTTAAATGGGGATCCCTTCCTTTTCCTTTAAATTGGTATTCATTGTCTAATTCTTATTGTATCTTTTCAACGGGGAAAAAGACGTGTTTAGTGATTGGAAAGCACAGTCTAGGTGCAAAACATGAATATTACGCGTTTCTTCTCTTCCCCTTTAATTTTGTTTGTCTTTTTTTTGTGGGAACCTTTTTCTTCTTCTTTTTTAGTGTGAAATTTGTGAGAAATACAATGGAACGTGGTTTTCATTATAGATATTATAAATACCCTCTATTATTGCAGGCATATTCATTTTCATGTTTCTTCAACTATTTCAATACACTACTAAAATTATTGTAGACAATTCCGCAGAAAAGCGTGCAGAGAATAATTTCTAGTGGCCCCATATAACAAGTATCTTCCCTTGGCAAGCTATAATTTTTCTCAGTATTATCGTACACAACCATATTACTATGGGATAGGTTCTTGAATATTTTGAATATAGTTTGTCCAAAGTGGTCTTTTAGTTTCGATACGATCAACCTTACACCCTTCCTCCACTCCTTTTATAAAGTGGCAATGCTGTTGAAAGCTTAGTTTCATAATTGAGCATGTAAAGAGAAAGCAAGAAGGAGCAGGATTACTTGGCTATCAAGTTATGTTATGTTGAGAGCAAGAGGTAGCCGTTGAACCTTTCAATTATAACTGTTTGGCCAAGCACTCTGATTATTACTTGCAACTTGTTTGCTTATGATTTGGATTGATACTTGAGAAATGAATGAACCAAACTTTAAAAAAGCACCTCTAAGATATCGGTTGCATGGGTGGCATATAGGTAGTTCACTTACTTCTAATCACCCTCTTAAGAAACTAGCGACCATTCAAAAATAGGACTCACATCATTAAACTATATAGTTTTTCCCTAATTTGACCATACTTTGAAGTTTGGACTTGACTTGGGATATATCACAAATAATAACATAAATGAATGGTGCAAATTTTTCTCCCTTGATATTAAGTTGGAACTTGACTCTTTTCTGTTTCTATTCATCTTTCATCAAACAGTACCATCATATATATACATAGGAAGCATTACGTTGATTGATTTGAGATCTCTCTAGCCTAATTAGTTGGGTCCATAGGATTGAATGGTTCATCTCATTAATAAATCATGGTGCGTATACTTCCTGCTTCACACCAAAAGAAGAAGTGACAAGAATGTAGCAACTTTTGACATAATCATGATAATAATGTCAACATCTCAGCTATGATTCGTTGAACTGCAAAAAATTGTGTTCTAGTGGCACACAGTCCCTTTTATGCGTTGTCTTTTTCCTAATAGGCCTCCCTGCACTAACTTCAAGATTAGTCTTTTTCCCGCTCGATTCCCCTCATTCTCAAATACTGCATAAAAAAATGGCGCGGCCTTTACCTATAGCCTATGGATCTCAAAAAACTTATGATAGGTTTATGGCATATCAGTGACAAATGGATTTAATTTGAGCTTATAGCCACTGCTTCATATATGAAACTAAGCAGGCTTTTGCAGGGCCGAGAACCAAACCGGTTCAGAACCATATTAGTCCAGCAAGTTCCACTCTATAGATTATGACAAAATTATATAACATCCTGCAGCGTTCAGCAAACTGTGCCGTATAATTATATCCTCATCATCTAACTCTGCCATCCTTATCTTTATTAATACATGTCATAATCAGAATTCTCATCCTGTGGTTTCAGCATAATTCTTGCTCTGAATTTTGCAAGCAAGCTGCTTGAGTAAGGGATCATGCCTTCTCTTGTCATAATCTCCAATAGATAGAGTGAGTTTAAACTGAAAGACAGAGATATGAGAGTATAAGACTAATGAGGTTTCTATTCTAAGGAACTTTTTTAGCCATAAATTTGACAATGAAGTTTTAGGGGGAAGATATCTGATACAATAATATTTATTTGAGTGTAAAAATAAACATAAAATTTTTTAAATGGGGTAAAAATAATACTCCCTCCTGTTCTAATTATAGGATAACATTTGAGAGTTGATCTTGGTCCTAATTATAGGACAAAGTTCTAATTTTTATAAATTTTTTCCCAAAATACCCCCTATTGATACTTTCTCAATAATAATTAAATATAATAATAATTTAATAAGAGTAGATCGAAAGTTGTTGAGGGAGATTGACGACGCCGGATTGTGTGAGAGTTTGAAAAAATTGTGTGTAAGGCAGGAGAGGTACAAAAAAAAATAGAAAATCAATATAATTGGATGTCATTTTAAATTTTAAATAAAGATATTTTAGAAAAATAAATATGATTAACTAATTTAACCACTATTCTTAATTTCTCCAAAATTAAATAAATATATCCTATAATTAATACAGTAGTAGCATACGCAGCTTTTCCAAACCCCTGTACTTTTTTTTTCTTTTGTGGGATTCACCCGCTGCCCACCTCAAGTCATCTTTCAAAGTCCCACCTTCTCTCTCTTCCACGTCATACTTCAGTCCATCTCCTCTCCCTCCTCCCTCACCGTCAACGGACTCAACGTCATCCATGGCAGATCTCTGCCCCAGTCAATTTGTTCTGCGAGTCAACACTTCCCTTTTCCTTCTCCTTTCCTCACTCTTTTCCTCTGCTAATTGTCCCTCCCTTTAGCTTTTTCATCTTTTGCTCTTTCCTCTTCTCGCCTTCTACATTCCCGAAACTAATATTGACTCAGAAGGCGAAGCTCGAAGTGAGAGGAGCGACAATTTTCAGAGAGACTTGTTAGTGTGTCAATGTCTTCTTGCTGGTGCTAGTAACGTTGTTCATTGGAGCCACAGCCAGAGTACAGATCTCTGAACTCAGGTATGCTCTGCTTCTCTCCCTCCCTCCCTCCCTCTGTTTCTGTGTGCCTCAGAGCTCGAATAGCCGAAAAATTTTCACATTTGACTTTGTCCCCTCTCTACCTCTTCTTCTTGCAGGAATGTTGGAGCACAGAAATTGGAGAGCTTAACCAACACGTCAATGGCGGCCAGGTTAGTAACGTGACGAAACTACTACTCTTCCTCCCCCCACAGCGTTTGGGAAAAAAAAGTAAGAAAAGCACCGTCTGTGATTTTTCCCACCCATCTGAGCCCTTCATTCTAGCCTAGATTTCCTATTGGAGCCCTTGCAACTGTGACGAACAAGCTTAGCCATGGATGATTGAGTCCGCTAACGGTGAGGGAGGTGGGAGAGGTTATGGACTGAAGTATGATGTGGAAGAGAGAGAAGGCGAGGCTTTTGAAAGATGAGATGGGGTGGTTAGCAGGCGGTCCCACAAAAAAAAAATATCCCCATGTCCTTATTACAAGATAAATTTGATTTTTTTTAAAGAAATTAAGGAAATTAATTAAATTACTTTAGAATATTTATATTTTTATTTTTTTCTTTAAACCGATTAGTTTGACTAATAAATTGATATATAATATATAATATGATTAAGTAGTATATTTAGTTTCATTAATCTCTAAAAAAACAACTTTGTGCTCGTTTGGAATAGCTATTTTTGGGCACTAAGTGTTTATAAATCGTTATTCATGATATATGAGGTAAGTATATGAGATGAGTTTTATCTCGACTTATATAATAAAGACTTATTATCTAAAAATAAATGATACCAAACATATCTTTTATCTTATAAGAAGGCAGTAACGCGTTTGAAAAAGGCAATGGATGTTGTTATTTTCACCCTCTTTTGAAAATTTTTTATATATATTTTTATACCTAAATAAATATTATTATGTCATGCGCCTATCCGTTAAAACTTTATTTTTAAATTTACATCTTTATCCTGTCTTTTTTTTTTTTGTGTTACAAGGACAAGAGAACATATTCTTGAAGGTCACGCAGGACCTATACTACAGAAAATCAAAAATTTGTTGTGCTAAGAACCAAATGATTAGCTAAGATCAGCTAGCATTTGGGTCAAACAAAACCCTAGAGGAGTCCTTAACAAGGACAAATCATTGTGTGAGTCTAGTGCCCTTTTGGCCAAAAAATCTGCGCATCTGATAGCTTCCCTGTGTGAGTGGAGAATCTCTAAGTCCCAATGCTGATAAATTAACTGTCTAACTTCCTCAAGCTCAGCCTCTAAAGGATGAAAGTGTGCAAAAGGTTGAAATAGAAGTTGAATTGCTTCAGTTGAGTCTGTGAATAGCTTAACCTTTGTGATTTTCAGAGAATGGTAAATTTGAAGGCCAGTCTTAATAGCATGGATCTCCGCCGCTGTTGAGCCCAAAGCGAAACCCGTGTTTTGCTGAAAACCACGTATCCATGCTCCTGCACTGTCGCGAACTACTCCTCCAACAGCTGATTGTCTATGCTTATCCTGTCTTTGAATACTACAGCTGCTATAATTATTATTTTATAACCATATGTCTCTGTTGCTCCAACACCAATCACTCCCCTTGCCTCTAGACACTAATAATTCTCTGGATCCATCCATTGAAATAGCGCCAATGCCAATTGATTTGGCTGGCAAATTGCATGAGTGAAGCTTTTCTCAGCCGTTGGAATCAAAGTGAGCAGAATTCGGACTCAGGGTACAACAATAGTTCATATAAATATTCTTCAGAATCAGCAAAGAATGTAGCTTTGGGATACAATACAAGTGGTAGCCATTTTCATGGCTTTGATAACAGCTACTTGAGCACTTTTTCATATAGTGGCTACTTTGTAAACTTTCTAGTGGGAAGCTACACGAGCCGCTGAGGACGTGGAATACCTAGCTGGTGATTCACAAGTCCCAGAAAGCAGTTGGCTAAATAATGAGTTTGCTCCTAACATGTACATCATCATGGATCCGGTGAAAGTAAGATTTTAGTTGTAATTATAAATTTACATAAAATTAGATGTAGGCCTCTCTGTTTTGCACGATTCTTAAAAAGCAATATTTTATGATGTATAAGTTATAAATAGTGTTGCTTTCCATGGATTATATATGTGTGGTAGCATATAACTTGGTGATATAAGGGTGATTGGTTGGCCAAAAAAAAAAAAAACGGAAGATTAAAATATTTTGAAGGATTATCTATCTATATTATTTGTATAATTGTATATAATATCAATTCTTAAGCTCACACTACTTCTTTAGTATTAAATACTATTATCTTCGATCCTAAATATAAGACATAGTTGATTATTTTTGGAGAGATTAAGGAAGCTAAATAAGTTATTTAATCATATTATATGTTATGTATCCTTAGATTATATATTAATTTATTAGTTAAACTAATTAGTTTGAAGAAAAAAATAAAAATAAAAATACTTTAAAGTAATTTAATCAGTTTCCTTAATTTCTCCAAAAAATGTCAAATTTGTTTTATAATTAGGACCGGAGGGAGCACAACAATAATAACAACAATAAGCCTTGTCCCATTAGATGAGATCGATTACATGAATGACACAACTCCATTATGCTCTATGAAAAATCAGATTTTTAGATGGATTATTAACTAATAGATCTCATTTTATAACCTTATTGAGTGTTCGTTTCGGTCTTCTTCTACCTCTTTTTAGAGGACTCTGTACTGCTTGATTGACTCCTCACCGGTGCATCTAATGACCTTCTTTGAATGTGTTCAAATCACCTCAAATGATTTTTTACTATCTTCTCCTTGATAGATGCTACTCCAATTCGTTTGTGTATATGATCATTATAATTTTATTTTTTCCTGCATGACCACATATTCATCTTAGCATCCTCATTTCAGCTACTCTCATTTTATATCTATGTTGTCCCTTTAAAGCCCAACATTCACTACTATATACTATTGTTGGTCTTATACCCTTGCGATAAAACCTTCCTTTTATCTTATTATGTACTTTTCGATCACAAATAACACAAGTATCTTTTCTCTATATATATCACCTGGCCTCAATTATGTACCTAATATTTCGATCAATTTCACAATCTTATTATATAATTGATCCAAAATATCTAAATTTTTCCATTTATTAAATGACCTGCTCTTCTAATTTAACCACATCATTTACCACTCATCTCTTAATCAAAACTGTAGTGAATATTTATTTTTTGCTCATGCTTAGACAAAAACCCTTCGACTCTAAAGTCCTTCTCCATATTTTAAGTTTAGAGTTTTTAAATAATGTGACTAATTTTAATTTATGAAAAACGGAAAATAATTTTTAAACGATGTTTTTTTGCCAATAATTTATTTTTGATGGGCTTGCATTATTAATTTAATCTACTGGAAATTAAAATTCGAAAAACTTCAGAAAAATAATTTAAAAATTTAAAAATATCAGATAAGTGATTTTTTACTAAAATAAGGTGTGAATTTCTAATCAAGTGTAGTGAATCCTAACGATAGAAAGCAAAGCCGAGTTGAGATTTTAATATTTTGAAGATATATTTCCAAAATTTAGTAATTTAAACATTTCCTCTGACGCATCGTCTGGCTGGAGAAACCTACGTGGAAGATACAGGTATCAGAGAATTTTTTGTTGAATCTCCGCCGTCCACGTTAACAAAAATACTAATCTCGGTCGTTCACTCAATCTCTATAATCGCAGTCAAATTACAAGTTCTAGGGTTTTCGCTCCGCTGGTAGTAACACACTAGGGACTCAAAGGCAGCGGATTTCTCTGGTGCTTCCATCTTCTTGAGGTCTGTCAATCAATCCACTTCGCCGGGAGGGCATTCTGCGCATTAATGAGCGAAATCAGCATGCAATATTAAAAAAAAAAATCTCTTTTAGCGACCAATGTTGTTTGCTTATCCTGTATAAGCTCTATTGTGAAAAATCTTATTAATGTTTCTGCTTGTTGACATGCATTGATTGCTCGATAACAATATGGGGTTACGAAAATTTGTTAGAAGATCCTTCCGCATTGAATGCCATATTTGCAAAAAAAAATTTGTCATTTTGTTATGGAATCGTCAGCTCGAGGTTCACCCTTTCGTTTTGTGGATGATTTATGTTAATTCAGTGAGGTTCTGAGGAAGAACTTGTATCTGAAAACATTAGGGCATATGGCATTTCAAAATTTTTCTGGGTTCTTGTGGTCCGCTTGACTTGGAGGATTGTGAACTGTAATGTTCATTGCTCTGTCTCACTGAAGATCCTTAGCGGAGAGTTAGATTAAATATAATTTGTCCTGCTAATCTCAGTAACGAATCTAAATCATTGTGTTTCTGTTTGGTTGACTTCAGCTGTAATCTCAACTGAGCTATATATTGCGGATATGTTATTTAACATTTTCACTCTGTTTCCTCGGATCATTAGACTGTCTCATTCATTCTTGGATGATCTGTTCTTTCTTATACGTTGAGTGAGTGGGGCTATAATTTCCTGAACACATTGCAAATGAATTGAAATTATTTATGCTGGTCAGCCCTGTAGCTTGCGGAGTAAGTTTGTAATATGACGGGAGATTAGCTGTTTTAACCCGGGATTCATAGTGTGATGGCCTTCATTTGTTTCCTTTTTATTCTATTTCACCATAGTAGGCCCGATATTGGTTTTATTTGTACATTCATGTTATGGGATATGCTGCACTTGTTAGATTCTCAGATATGTCACCAAATGTATTCACTAATCACTAACATTGCCTGCTTCTGTTATCTACTATAAATTAGTTGGTATTGTATTTGATATTTTTTCTTCCATTATTTTCCTAGAGTTGGGAAGATGTACACATCAAGGAAGAAAATCCACAAAGATAATGATGCTGAACCAACTGAGTTTGAAGAGTCTGTTGGACAGGTTTTCTTCTGAATCTTGTAATATATTGCTGCTGCTGTGTGTGCGTGTTGGCTAAATATGATTTTTTTTTTGCCACATTTATGGCAGGCCTTTTTTGATCTGGAAAATACCAACCAGGAGCTGAAAAGTGATCTTAAAGATCTATACATAAATTCAGCAGTGTGAGCATGTTTATCATTATACCTGTGTATGTGAAGGTGCATTAGTTTTTTGGCCTACTCTATAACTGGCATTTTCCCAATCTGCAGCCAAGTTGATGTCTCTGGGAACCGCAAGGCTGTGGTTATCCAGGTTCCCTACAGATTGAGGAAAGCTTTCCGAAAGATCCATGTTAGGCTTGTCAGAGAGCTTGAGAAGAAATTCAGTGGAAAGGTAAGCACATTTTTAACTTTTGTTCATGTCTAGATAGAACACAAAGGAATTCTCTTTATCTTGATAGCCATTATTAAATTATTGCTATTTTGTCCATTGATTGGTAGCTTGATATGGTAACTGCGACATATTTTTTACATGGTTTATGATCCTTCGCATAGTCATTCTGATGTTCTTTTTTTCCCGGGAAGTCATTTTAACTGAATGATGTTATTTGGGTACAGTGCTGCTCCAAATTTTATTGTTAGGAAATTGTGTTAACACATGTTACTGCAATAATAGGCTCTAAATTTGTAATTTGTTATCAATGAGTATAACTATGATCACTGGCAGTGTTTCTCTATCCTGATGAGTGATGAGTCTCAACATACCTTGTTCTTTTCTAACACCTAACAAGTATTATGCTTTTGTAGGATGTAATTTTGATCGCAACCCGGAGGATATCCAGGCCACCAAAGAAAGGATCTGCTGTACAGCGTCCTCGAAGCCGTACGCTTACTGCTGTGCATGAAGCTATGCTAGAAGATGTTGTATTGCCTGCTGAGATTGTTGGGAAGCGTGTCAGGTATAGACCTGATGGGTCCAAAATTATGAAGGTGAGCTTTTGTTGCTTATGAACATTTGAAAAAGCCTTTCTTGTTTTTAATAGCACTCAATTGTGCAGCTCGCCTTTATACATGTATTTACAGAAATATTGATGTCCATAATTAGCATGGGTGCTGAATATTCAGTGTACATTTAGGGAAAAAATATCTTAATACTATCTATATCTAGCTAAATTGATGGGGTATAGTTTCTAATAAATAGGGTATAGAACATATTGTTTTGTTAAGGCCTACATTCATCAATTAAGTATCTGTCAATATGTGGATGCTGCAGGTTTTCTTGGGCCCTAAGGATCAAAACAACACTGAGTACAAGCTGGATGCTTTTGCTGCAGTATTCAGGAAGCTGTCAGGCAAAGATGTTGTGTTTGAGTATCCTATTACGGAAGCTTGAGGTCGTTTCCATTGTCAGCTTGAACCTATTCAAGAACTCCCTATGGTGGATGCTACTTGAAATTTTGTCTGCTAGTTGAAGATTTATGTACGGTGGGCTTAATGAAAGTAGGATTCTTCTTCTTCGTTTTTTTTCCTGCAAAGGGTAATTATTTTCTTTTTGACAATTTGTGAATGATTGGCTTTTTATGTATGGAAACCTTCGCGGAAGGTTTTTTTTGGAAGTACAACACCCCATTTCAGGTCTTGGTACTGGTCTGTTTGGGAAAGCGTTTGGAGTACAAAAAGCCAAGAAAAGGCCAGTGGATAGATAAAAGCCCGGTAAATATGTTAATAATCCGCCTGGGAAGGTGTTTTTTTGCAGATGGGCTTTTTCAAAAAAAGTTGCCTCTATAAGAAGCTGCCTCTAGCTGTTTTTTTTTTTTTTAAAAAAATCATTTTTGACATCGTCAATCCAAACACAAATCACGTTTATAATCTGATTTTTATTTTATTTTGAATTTACAAAAATCAGATGGAAAAAAAAATTATTTCTGCCATCGTTAATATAATTTACATGCATACCACTCTTGTGATTTTGATGGAGATATTACAGCGATTTTTGTTGATCAAGCTATTAAACTAGAGTTTGATAAATAACGTGAATCACTATAATCTTATTTCCCGTGCAAAAAGTTACAAGAATATGTTTGATCCCCTCACAAGTTAAACGCTTAATAAATTGATCAGGCTTTACAGAATGAGAATAGAGATCACCTTCCTTCATCAAAGGAAGAAGTGGAGATAGAATTTCTAGAATAGTCCTCTACGATACTACTTCCCCCAGAAGCTTTGGTTGCACTAGTAGCATTAGTATGGGTGAAAGCAGAGGACGAGGTCGTAGTCAAACGCCCTACACGGCCTTGAATTCCAGGTTTACTAGGTCTGGGCAGAGTGAAGGAATCACTTGACAGCATCAGATGAACGGCATTCATATCAGGTCTCTCTGGTATGCTTGCTTGGCAGCACAGCAAGCCCAGCTGAATGCACATTGCTGCCTCGTCACCATTGTATTTGGCTAGGCTTGGGTCAATCAAATCCATTATCTTTCCTGCCTGATATAGCTTCCATGCCTACATATGCACAAGATCAAAACAAATGTCTTACTTCAAGTAATGGCATATAAAAGCCAAGAAAGCCATATAAAAAGCTAGCTCGACAATCAGGAGTCAAATGTTTGATATGAATTATTTTCACAGGCATTATTTCTTAAACAGCAACAATAGCTTGTTGACCACATATGTAGTCACTATCATGGGCACTTGACGCTGTCCATATATCTATCTCATGGATCTTTAACTTCTGTTTGCAGAATACTTTAAGAAATAAATTTTAACATGTCAAAGAGATGAACGTAGGATCCGGGAGAAACACTTGCTGGAGGAGTGTTGTTAAAACAATAACTCAGGCATCAATATTCACAGAAAAATTTGAATGCCCGAAACGAATCATGTCATGGGACCGCTTTCATATTTATCCTTGCATGTACACAGAAAGTATGTGATATCCGATCATAATTCATAGCAAGAATCATGGTTCATGTGCATATTGAATTTTTATATTAAGTGTCCGTTGGCAACAAACTCACATGGTTCAACAGATCTGCCTCCTCCTCTCCAAGTAGCCGGTCATGGTTTCTCCTCCCACTAACGATTTCTAATACCAATATTCCATAACTGAAAACATCTGTCTTCACAGACAAATATCCACGCATTGCATATTCAGGAGCCATATAACCACTGCACTTGCAAAGGCTAAAAATAGTAAGGATTAGGATGAATATCACAATAGCAAAGAGAAGTGAACAAGTTACTCACTGTGTACCAGAAATCTTAAATGTCTGCATATGAGTGTCATCCGCAGGAAATAGTCTTGCCAGGCCAAAGTCTGAAATTTTTGCGTTTAACTTCTCGTCCAGCAAAATGTTACTGGCTTTGATGTCTCTATGAATGATTCTTATCGGGGCCTCTTCATGCAGGTACAAAAGTCCTCTCGCCACACCTGTAACTATTTTAAATCGTGTTGCCCAGTCTAGAGATGGTGACTTTCTTTTATCTGAAAGTTTATATACGCATCAATACTCCCCACAACCAGCCAGGAAAGGAAATAAAAATGAAAGAGGGCATATCTTCTTGCGTGCTCAGTAGAAAGTGTTGCCTTACCGAAGAGAAAGTTATCAAGACTCTTATTTGGAAGATACTCATAAACAAGCATCTTTTCAGGTCCTTCAGCACAACACCCATATAATGTAACCAAGTTCTTGTGCTGAATTCTCAGAAGTAGTTTGACCTCATTGATAAATTCTCTATTTCCTTGTCTTGATTCCAATGACAGCTTCTTCACAGCTACTTCTTGACCATTTGGCATCAAACCCTGCAGAAATCACGCAAAAGGCAAGGAAACAAATCCACCAACAACCAAGCCCCTGAGAAGAGAACCCAGTATCTAGAAGGGCACTTAGAACAGGAAATTAAAAGTAGGAAAAAACCCTCAGAACAAAGAACGAACAGCCAGATTGATTGTTTAAAAAGAGTAATCAAGGAAGGATGTGGGAGACAGTCAAACCTTGTAAACAGGACCAAACCCTCCATGACCTAATTGATTCAACTCGGAGAAGAAGTTGGTAGCAAGCTGCAGAGAGTGGAGGTCGAAGAAGAGATCAGAATTGTCGGCAACATCGTTGGCTGCTTGAGGATTATTGGAGTCAGAGGCTGCGTTGGCCTTGAACCTCTTGTTCAAGCAGGGGCATAATCTAAACACAAAACTCATGGATTGTAGCAAGAGCAGGAATTCCACGGCGCCTCTACCAACAGCGGCCTCAATATGTTGATTCTGGTCGTATTCATGGAAGATCGAAATGCGAATTGGCTGCTCCGAAAATGTATGCGCTTTCGAGTCCTACTCTTCTTCACGAAAATACAAAATTCATTTATGGCCGGCCCTTATTCCTTTGTTTATCTTGGACAAATTTTGATTTCTTCACAGGACCTTTATTACAGTTTGAAACACCCTAGTCAAATTTTAACGGGAAAATCACTCTCAGGTCCCAAGGAAACAAAATATTGTTAGAAAAATCCCTGGAAAAACTGAAATATCTGAAAAGTCCCAGATATTATTTTTCAATGTAAAATGACACACATGCCCACATTCTAATCTCCTTCACTCAAAATCAGACTCGTGCTTCAGCAGTAGTTGAAGACCTTGCCCTTGCTTCTCGCCTTCCGTCGTTGCCGCTCTGCTCCCAATCGTTGTCCGTCGATGCTCCTCTCCCAGTCGGCGTGCGTCACTTGAGCTCCGCTCCCAATCACTATACGTCGCTGCTGCTCCTCTCCCAGTCGTTGTACGTCGCCGCTCCGCTCCGAGTCGCCGTCCGTCATACAACTTAATATTTTAATTTTATATGATTTGCTATTCAGTTGTGACAGTACAGTGATGAAGTTGCAAAATTAGGTACCAGCAGTTGTTTAAAATCATCATCCGTTGTAGTTACATGGGAGACATTAATTTTGCAAAATTAGGTACCAGCAGTTGTTTATGTCCAATGTGAGGTAGAAGTTGTTAAAAAGACTGAATGTGTTGTAAATAGACGCTTGACAAGTTGTAAACAAAGCACTTTGCTTACTTAATGTGAGAAAACCTTGTTTTTGTCAAATGTGAGGTAGAAGTTGTTAAAAAGACTCAACGAGTTGTAAATAGACGCTTGACGGGTTGTAAACAAAGCCCTTCGTTTACTTAACGTGAGAAAACCTTGTTTCTGTCCAAGGTGAGGTAGAAGTTGTTAAAAAAACTCAACGTGTTGTAATTAGACACTTGAAGGGATGTAAACAAAGCACTTTGCTTACTTAACGTGAGAAAACCTTGTTTCTATCCAATGTGAGGAAGAAGTTGTTAAAAAAACTCAACGAATTGTAAATAGACGCTTGACGGATTGTAAACAAAGCCCTTTGCTTACTTAACATGAGAAAACCTTGTTTCAGTCAAATGTGAGGTAGAAGTTGTTAAAAAAACTCAACGTGTTGTAATTGGACGCTTGAAGGGTTGTAAACAAAGCACTTTGCTTACTTAACGTGAGAAAACCTTGTTTCTATCTAATGTGAGGTAGAAGTTGTTAAAAAGACTCAACGAGTTGTAAATAGACGCTTGACGGGTTGTAAACAAAGCCCTTCGCTTACTTAATGTGAGAAAACCTTGTTTCTATCCAATGTGAGGTAGAAGTTGTTAAAAAAACTCAACGTGTTGTTAATGGACGCTTGAAGGGTTGTAAACAAAGCACCTTGCTTACTTAACGTGAGAAAATCTTGTTTCTATCCAATGTGAGGTAGAAGTTGTTAAAAAGACTCAACAAGTTATAAATAGACGCTTGACGGGTTGTAAACAAAGCCCTTCGCTTACTTAACGTGAGAAAACCTTGTTTCTATCCAATGTGAGGTAGAAGTTGTTAAAAAAACTCAACGTGTTGTTAATGGACGCTTGAAGGGTTGTAAACAAAGCACCTTGCTTACTTAACGTGAGAAAATCTTGTTTCTATCCAATGTGAGATAAAAGTTGTTAAAAAGACTCAACAAGTTATAAATAGACGCTTGACGGGTTGTAAACAAAGCCCTTCGCTTACTTAACGTGAGAAAACCTTGTTTCTATCCAATGTGAGGTAGAAGTTGTTAAAAAAACTCAACGTGTTGTTAATGGACGCTTGAAGGGTTGTAAACAAAGCACCTTGCTTACTTAACGTGAGAAAACCTTGTTTCTATCCAATGTGAGGTAGAAGTTGTTAAAAAAACTCAACGTGTTGTTAATGGACGCTTGAAGGGTTGTAAACAAAGCATCTTGCTTACTTAACGTGAGAAAATCTTGTTTCTATCCAATGTGAGGTAGAAGTTGTTAAAAAGACTCAACAAGTTATAAATAGACGCTTGACGAGTTGTAAACAAAGCACTTTGCTTACTTAACGTGAGAAAACCTTGTTTCTATCCAATGTGAGGTAGAAGTTGTTAAAAAGACTCAACGAGTTGTAAATAGACGCTTGACGGGTTGTAAACAAAGCCCTTCGCTTACTTAACGTGAGAAAACCTTGTTTCTATCCAATGTGAGGTAGAAGTTGTTAAAAAACTCAACGTGTTGTTAATGGACGCTTGAAGGGTTGTAAACAGAGCACCTTGCTTACTTAACGTGAGAAAATCCTGTTTCTATCCAATGTGAGGTAGAAGTTGTTAAAAAAACTCAATGTGTTGTAATTGGACGCTTGAAGGGTTGTAAACATACCATTGGTTATACTTAACGTGAGAAAACATCGTTTCAAGCTAATTCGTATGGGAGGTTGTAAAACACACTCAACAGGTTGTGAATACACGCTTTAAAAGTTGTAAACATACTATTTGTCATACTTAACGTGAGAAAACATCGTTTCAAGCTAAAACGTGTGGGAGGTTGTAAAACACACTCAACAGGTTGTGAATACACGCTTTAAGAGTTGTAAACATACCATTTGTCATACTTAACGTGAGAAAATATCTTTTCAAGCTAAAACGTGTGGGAGGTTGTAAAACACACTTAACAGATTGTGAATATACGTTTTAAGAGTTGTAAACATACCATTTGCAAACACACTAAAAATCTTGTTAATACATGCTTGACGAGTTGTAAATAGACCATTTCATAGTGTTGGCATGAGAAAGCATTGTTTTTGGTAGAAACGGTGATAAAGTTGTAAAACGCACTCAAAGTGTTGTTAATACACGCTTGACGAGTTGTAAACAGATCATTTGGAATACTGAACAAGAGAAACCATTGTTTCGGGCAGAAATGGGGAGCAAGTTGTAAAACATATTGAACCCGTTGTTAATACATGCCTCACGTGTTGTAAATAGACCATTTTGCATTGTTCATGTGAGGAAATGTTTATTCAGGGAGGAACAGGGAGGAAGTTGTAAAATGCACTCAACCTGTTGTTAATACATGCTTCATGAGTTGTTAACAGACCATTTTGTAGTGACTAACTTTTTGAACACAGGTTGTTTGTCAGCTAAATGCGAAGTATCTTGTACAACAAAATGAAGTTGTTTCAATACAGACATAACCACTTGTACAACAAGGCATATGCAATTGTAAAAATGCCTAAAGAAATTGTAAATATGAACTTGTCACCTACACATGATAGTGAACAAAAAGGAATACATGATTGTCTTTCCTACAACAAGGCTTTCCCACAAAAAGACATCAAGTTCTCAAAGGATCCACAACAAAAGTTTGTTATGAGTTTATACCCCTTGATAGTTTCCTTTGAACCCAACACGAAACCGGTGTTCATATGTGGTTGATCGCGCTCCATCCCTCCTCTATCTAAGAACAGCAACTGGAAGATTATCCAAAATCCTGCATGTTCAGTTCAAGGCTTTATTGTTCAAGGTAAATGCAGAAAAGTAGCAAGTTTCATGAGTAACTTGTGTCAGCAAGGATATACACAGCAAAAGACAAGAAAAGATGACTAATATATGATAACTCTTCAATAATAGGAACCACTAAACCTTGTGAGATTAAGAAAATGATATAGAAAACCCATCCTTAGAAGAGAAAAGATGACTAATCACTAAATGAGAAAAGTAGAAAACAAAGATGGAATCCATATAACATTAAGAACATATCATAACACGTCAGCCAAAATATTTGATTTGTGCAATATTAGTATTATATAAAACTAAAGAAAGAGATTCCAATGATCATCTATTGCTGCCGCTTATTATTATTAATGTATATTATGCACAATAGGAAAGGTAGCTTCTAATATTACTGACCTGATAAGTTGTACTAGCTTGGATCACTAAGAAAAGAGAAACTCAAAAAATAAAATATATAGTTAAAGTACCACAACAGCAGCTGCAGGATTCCCTCGATATAAAACTCCAACAGAAACTGCAAAACTAGGATAACCATGTGCAAAGTTTGTCGTTCCATCTACATACATATCAAAGATTAGTAGGTAATTTATCTGAGTATCAAATCTATATAAATTAAATACAAAATCCACAAAATAGGATCATTTCATAATGGACAAAGGAGATACCATATTCTTTTAATTATCTCTTGGATATTAGTAATTGATCACACCCAAAAACAAAAAACCAACCTAGTAGGCATTTACTTGGAGATCCCATATTCTGACACTGTGGTCAAGAGAAGCTATTATTGATTGGAGACATGCAAAGTGAAAAAACTCTACAAAACAAATTACAGAACATAACCACTATTACAACCGTGCATATAAAGAAACTGATATGAACTGCAGCATTGGCATATAATACTCCTACATTAGAAAATGATAAAAAATAAAACTGTCATGAAGAGGCATAATAAAACAAATGAAAGAAACTAAAAATTATATAAGATAACTGAAATGAACTGCTTAACTTTGATATAAAAAGTCTCACTCTCTCTCTCTCTCTCTAATTCTAGAACCTTTTTTTCTCATCCACAACCAAATTAATTCACCATATAGGAGTGATTTTCCCTATATTTTTTGCCTGACTGAATAATGCATCTGTATAAGGACAAGCAATATAACAAGAAATGCATCGATCTTTGATAATTTCAACAAATTTTCTATTGCATAGATGTAATACTTTGTACAATACTTGGTTTCCTCACATTTTTATTTAAGTAAAATAAATATAGAAACCTGCCTATGTTGCAACCTTTCAAGAGCCTTTCTATGACAATAGCGAGAGACGAAAAGCATTAGCCATATCATGGGAAAAACATATAATCAAAGATCAGAACAACCACATAATCCA
The DNA here is from genome assembly GCA_963210345.1 of Inga oerstediana. Classification (NCBI taxonomy): domain Eukaryota; kingdom Viridiplantae; phylum Streptophyta; class Magnoliopsida; order Fabales; family Fabaceae; genus Inga; species Inga oerstediana. The sequence continues at coordinate 774,965 of OY723410.1, forward strand.
CGAAAGCTGAAGCAGAAAATGTTAGGCAAATAGGATCATTTCTCACTTCCAAATCTTGAATGAACACGAAGGAAAGGACATATATCAGGCCTAAAATCTTAGATCCAACAACTATCAAATGCAAAAATTAAAGAAAGTTTGGGATTCAAAGAAATTCAACGATAAGAGAGAAACAGGTAGTACAACCATAATCAACCGATATAAATTAGGAAAATAAGAGTAAAGGGATTGGAGAGCATATAGTATGAAAATCTCAAGGAGCAACGCCGGGAAGGTAGAAGGAGTGGGCGCATGAAATGAACATACCTTTGCCTTCAGAGGAGCGACAGACGGAGGAGCGACGCTGTGGCTGTGGAGGATGAAGGAGGCTTCTGCACCGTCGGAGTTATGGACGGCGCCTGGGAGTGGAGCAGCGAAGGACGGCATTGGGAGCGGACCACCAGCGACGAACAGCTAGAAGCAGAGCAAGGTTTTCAAATGTTTCTGAACAGAGGTGAACACGCTATTTGAAAATTTGAACGAATGAGAGATTAAATTAGAATGGGGCATGTTTGTCATTTTACTTTAAAAAATAATCACAGAAAAGTCCCTAGGGATTTTTCAGATATTTCAGTTTTTCCAGGGACTTTTCTGACAATATTTTGCTTCCTTGGGACCTGACAGTGATTTTCCCAATTTTAATTGTGTAAGTTGTCGTGTATTTTCAAAGATTAGAAATCTAAATAATTAAATTCATTATTATGGTGGTCCCTCGGGCAACAATTCGTCAAAGAAGAAGCGGATTATTGATGATCGTTTGAACTTTGACGTAGTTGGTGAATTAAACAACTGTGATCGACAAATCTTGTAATTGGCCAAAAAAAAAAAAAGACAAATCTTTTACTGTAGGAAAGGCTGACTTGTAAATCAGTCAACGCGGGAATCACAGGCGTCACGGAATCCTTACGGCATTTTTTTTGTTTGTTTACTCCGCAAAATGTATGGGCCTATGGGGCTTCTTCATTCTTCTAATATTTCATGCTGTTCTCTATTTGGTCCACAATGAATCCTGGTTAATATAAAGCCCAAGGGTAGCTGGTCCCCACAACTTTGGTTAGAGAAGGAAAAGGCTGAGAGTGGAGAGGTGTAGACGTGTAGTTAGAGGAGAGCTAACAAAAATGGTGTGAGGTAATCGAAAAAGGGATGAACATTTTTCGTTTTTTTTTGAAATTTGAGGCGAGAAAAGGACAATTGAATTTGGAGAATTGAAAGAGGAAGGAAGGCATTAGTTGACCATTCATTAGCCTTTCCTTCCAAGTTTCAACCTTTCAGACATTTTAATGTCAAGTCAAGTCCTCAAAAATCCAACCTTTTTTTTAATTGACGTGTTTTCTCTGCGATTACAGACAGGAGCTTCAGTCGTTGGTTCGGGAATAATTGGGTTTGGTCCCTTCTTTCCCCGTGATATATGGTCGAGTCATGGCTTATTTTATTTTATTGGGAGATAATTTTAAAGATATTCGAGAGAATAAACCGAAAGTCATCTACGGCTAGTTTATGTTGCAAGATGTAAAAATGTAATGGCTGGGGACGAGGTCAAAAGAGAAAGAAGGGTGTAATATCTCATCTCATTACCACCTACGTGTTGAATTTCAACTTGCTGGTCCCCACTTACTTTTTAAATGAATCGAGCCTTGTTATAGGCAGAAGCTCGTGGAGAATGAAACAGCCAGGTCCCTTTCATTTATCTTCCTCAGGACGACACCTACAGCTTCCTCTTCCTCCTACTTCACATGTTCTATTTCATTTCAGTGCGTTTTGTGGATTGTGCCTTCATAGAATCCTAGTGTTGCCACTATAGATAGAGGCTTGAGTCATGTCAAAAGATGCTGGCTTGAAGGATTAGTTTACCACATCACATAAATAAATCATATTACCCTTTACGACAATCCCGCATAAATATAAGCTTGGGACAATAGATATATACAAAAAAATCAGTGATGCAACTTACTTTGTAGATGACCATCATCCCGCATACCAAATACTCATTGCTTCTAAAACATGTTGAGCTCCTGTCCAGTGTTTGATGAATATCCCACTGACTAGAAAATCATACAGAGAAGCATATACTTCGCCACACTTCTCTCATGGAAACATGTCCAAAAAGAACAGCACAAATTTTCTGAATGAACCTCCCACTGTTTACTAGCCAAACACCCTGGTTTAGACTCTTCGTCGTTCTTTTTTTCCCCTGGGGTAAATGACTTTCTCTAAGGCACACCCCAACTTCACTTAAAACACGGCATTTATATTCCTTTCCTATCTGCGAAATCAAACCAATTAAGCTGCTACGGACGAGCTTTTTTTCACCCTCTATATTTTGTGCCTGGGAGAATTTGGTTGTAATACAGATAGAAACTAAGTATGACTAAATTTCTCTGCTATATTATTCAGGTATTATAATGGTCAATTAGAAGATTGATTGGATGATTTTCATGGATTACATTACATATCACTAGGGGTTTGTTCCCTCTCATGAAGTGAACCTGGACCATCATTTTTCTTTATTTTTCCAAATACAAAATAAAAATGAACACCCCTCAACTTGCTTCTATAAACAAAAAGATATACTGTTTCATTAAGGTTTTGACGTTACTTGTATAAACTAAATTATTCTTCCACTGAATAAAAGGTAAGACTCCACTGTACTTTCAGTTCCTACTACCATGATCGCCTGTTTTCAAATCAATTCTAACCTTGAAGATTAAGATCCAAAGGATCACTTTAATCGGCTTTACAATTCATCCATGATGCCTACAAGAAGAATAAACTCAATAAACGTTGTCATCAAAATATTAGTGGCGATTCTGCCAAAGAAGAACAATATTGTTCTGAGAAAGATGCTTAATAAACCCAGCGCTTTCTGATTATGTAGAACAGCAGAAGCTTTACAACATACACAGTCAAAGGGTTGTTCACTTTCTTGAATGAGTTTCGAAGAGAGGAAGTAAATAAACATACATTTAAAAAAAAACTGCTAAATTTATTACAGCAGAAGTCTACCAATTTGGCGGTAAAGTTGAGATTTTTACACAAGCGCAAAGAAATAAGAAGCACGTGCAAGTAAATACATTCAAATACCCGAATGCAGAATACAAGAGGCCCAGATATTCATGTTTGTTGAGGTAAACTTTTGGTTTACGCAGATGATTTGGCCATTGCCATTATTTATGTCCCAACGTGGAAGAAGTCAGCCAGCAAAATATCTGATACTTCCAGAAGGCAGAAACCAGTTTCATTATCATTTCAGCCCCTGCATGCCAATTAAATCAGAAATTATAGTTAGTGATCCAATTCACTTCTACAAATATAGACAGTGACAAACATACAACAACTTATTTTCACCTCATTCGGGGCCATCAGGCACTTTGTATGATTCTGCGGTGACCTCTGTCAACCACAATCCAGGAAAAAGTGTCTGCAAATGTTGAACACCAAAAACAGTTACGAGCAGAAATGTAGGTAATGTAATGTATCGAAAAAAGAAACGTAGGTAACGTAACACATAAATATAAGCTTGTGACATGATCAGCAAAGATAAAGCAAAAAACAACCGTTGTTTTTTGCTTTATGGGAAACCTAGAGAGGAACTTTAAAAATAAAGCCCAAAGAAGTTTTCAGTTTTTGACGGGGAAAAAAAACAGAATCCTTTCAGGTTTCAGCATATATTGCGCAGATTTTCATATCTCCCATTTCCCCCCACATCTTATAGCCATGGAAGCATAATCAGCATCATGGAAAGTTGAAAGGCCATGTAGAGCTTACATCTAATTGCCGCTGTACAATCCTAGGCCTCTTCTTAGGCCTTCTCGGAGGCCTAGTCCCAACCATAGCAAAGAAATCTTCTTCAATCTCTTCCTTCGATAAGGAAACCGAAAATTTGGTTTTCTCATTATTCGCTTCGCTGACCCGGTTCTCCTTCGTCACCGCAGCTTCTGCGACCTTCGTCGGCAAAGAAGACGAATTGTACTTGCGCTCTTCTTCACGGGGAGCCTTACAAGCAGCTCTTCTTGTCCTCAAATTCCAAGGCCTAGCATTGGCTGCCGTTTCATCCTCGACGGTTTCTTCTTCAAGAATCGAAACTTTGAGCTTCTTAGCTGCCACTCTGAGATCGATCATGAGCTTCTCGCGAACCGCCTCGATATTAATCTCAGCATCTTCATGTGGATTGGATTTACGTTTCGGATTGGAAGGTCGACGGTTGTTCTGTCTGTGTCGGGAATTACCCAAATTCGACAGGAATCGCGAAGATCCGCGATCGAAAGAGGAAGGTTCGGCCGCGTTGGGAGAGGCTTTGACACACCTGAGGAATCTTTGGTTGCCCCATTTCAAGCATGGAAATGAGAAGTTGTGCAGTGGCTTTGACGATCTTTCAGGCCTCGTGGCCATGAGAGCTTCTCACCACTCTGGTTCTACACTGTCGACGAGATGCTATTTCCTTCTCTTTCTGAAGCTGAACTCTGTTAATCTGTGTAAAGCTCTCGTTTTTCAAGTTCGGGCGGATTCTGTTCTTCGTTTTCTGGTCTCTGAGCTCGTCGTTGAATGAATATTTTGCCGGGAATCGACCAATATATTGATTTCAAGAGATTGCAGAGAAGAAAATTTCCTGTTTAGGTCGGACACACGCACAAAAGAATGATATGAAACAATGAGAGAGAAACAGAGCGCGGTGTAACGTTCGGTGGGAGTTTGGGAAGCTGTCGTAAGGCGCATGGCTTGCTATTTCCAAAGACTCCTCTTCTTATATTCTTATTCTCCTTAATTAATAATTTTATTTTTTATTTTTTAACATAATAAAATTAATTAAATTAATATAATCGGCAATTTTAATTCTATAAGAAAATTTCTTTGCTTTTGACCTCTACATTTAATACTTTTTTCCAAATTTGTCTCCCTCCCTCTCATCATTCTTCTCCCCTTCATTTTCTTTCTTTATTTTTCGTATTTGTTATCTTTTTTATTTATTCTCTTAATAAATAAAGGTATACTGGGAAAAGAAAGTACTCAAAGTAGACATCTTACATATTTATTAATTTTAACTACTTTTAACTAACTTTTTGATAAATGTAAAATAAGTATTTAACTCTTATATTTTGAAGCAGATGGAGTATATGTAAAAGATTTGTGCAGTTATTTTTCTTTGGGTTAAGGGGCACATTCGCTTGGAAATTTTTACCAAGGGACAATTTCGTCCTAGAAGCTTTTCGACGGGCAATTTTGCTTTGAAAGTGTTAAAAAATGAGCAATTTTGTCATATTCGTTATCCCAATTAATTTTGACCGTTAGTTGACAAAATATGTTGAGCTAGCAATTCATATATCATCCACGTCATCTTTATTAAAGTGCAAATTTACCCCAAAAATTTAAATCTAGCTTTAAAAAATGAAGTTGATGACACATAGATTTACGAGACAAATTTACACCTTAACAAAAATGACATGAATGACATATAGACTGTTAGTTCAATATATTAATCAACTAATGGTCAAAATTAATTGAGATAATGGTTTGGGCAAGATTGTTCCTTTTTTACACTTCTGAATAAAATTATCCTAAAACCCATAAATTTTTTAAATGGAGATTTATAAGCAATTTTCTTTGCTCGAAAACTTAGATGACCTTCTAGTTTCTATACAGATACTGTATTTGGGCTATACTATGCTTTAGGGGAATGTCTAAATTTGTCATGGGCGTATTTTAAAACAGGAGGAAGACAAGGGAAAGGGCCTAATAGGCGGTCACCATACAAATTCTGAATATTTACCACGTCTTCATATCTTTGTAGAGATCCAATCATTCTTTTATATATCTATATTAAGTTATCTACTTTAGGTTTCGTCATAAAGTCAAATTTTAAAAACAAAGACAGCGAGATCGTAGTTGTGAAAGAAGGAATAGCCTCGATGGCACCAAAATCAACCTGCGCAACCACAACCCCAATGATGATCAACAGTCAAACATCTCCATCCCTCTCAAACTGATTGAGAAGGAAGAATCTCCCACGCATCCTGATGAAAACCGTTCAACTAAAAAAGTCAAGATACGACTACCAGAACATCAAGTTGAAGACACCGAGATGGCTTTCTCAGACACTGGTCAACACAACGAGAGCGACGCAAGACCGAACAAGACATCGAACATACCAGCCTCTCAGGCCTTACACACTGAACAAACAGAGCAATCCACAAAGTCGGACAAAATATCCTTCCTAGACAAACTTTTAAATAGAGACAAAGTCATTGAAAGCGAGGATGATTTCATACTGGATGATGACGATTTCGCTATCGGAAAGGAAGGGATATTCCCATCCATCCGCTTCTCCCCCAGAGTTCACAAGGCCCTTGAGGAGAGCATGAAGCTTTAAGTAGTCCTCAAACTCCTGGGAAGTCCGATTGGCTACCGAAAACTCCAGCTCAACCTGATGCGATTGTGGAAGTTCACTAACACCTTCAAGTTAACGGATCTAGAATGAGGCTACTTTATTGCAACTTTTTACAATGAAGAAGACTATCGAGCTGCACTCACAGAAGGCCCCTGGATGATCACGGGGAACTATCTTACTATACATCCATGGACACCTAAGTTTTCACCAAATCATCACTCAATCTCCCAAGTGGTTGCTTGGATTCGTATACCAGGGCTACTAACCAAATATTATAAGAACATTATTCGAGCTGTTGGAAGGGTCCTAGGTAGAGTAATCTGCATTGAATATAACATAGAGTCCAGGGAGCAAGGAAAATTTGCAAGAATGGCGATTATATTTGATCTTTCCAACTCCCTCACCTCAAAGATAGTGATCGATGGAAAGCCACTCCTGATTGAGTATGAAGGCTTACCGTTGATATGCTACAGATGCGGATGCTATGGCCATTTGGAGGAAACCTGCCCACTAAAGCAACCCAAGACGCTAGGAAAACAAACCTCAACCATGCCGGAGACGGAACCAGGACTCACCGCTTGTGGCCCTACTGCCGAAGAGGTCAATGACACAAAGCCCTATGGAGCGTGGATGCAGGCTCCCTCTTCGGGTAAGAGGTTCAGTAGAGATCCCAAAAGGATGGCGGATGTCAGTTTCCAGAAGAGTGTTATCAATGGCTCTCGATTTGATATACTTCAGAACTGTGATGTACCCACTGACACTACCCAAGCACACTCTAATCCTAGTAGCAGTAGACCCCAACCAGCAGACCCACCACTGCCTCAACATCACAAAGATCCCAACCCCCATGCCCCAAATTGACCAAACCTGCAAAAGATCCCAAAGAAAAGACTACTCAGCTAACTAAAAAAAAGCAAAACCCCAGACCTTCACCTAACTCAATCTTCCCCACCTTAGCCTACAAATCAGCCTCCTCATCAAAAAGCCACATTGACCAACCCAACCATACTGATATGTCCCTCCAAATCCCAAAACATCCACAAAGTCTTATCCGGACCCAACCATGACCAGCCCAAGCAAACCCAATGCAAAACCAGCCCACTCCAATAGTAACAATAAGGAAAACCTTGCACCAGAACCCCCCGACCCAAACCCTCCAGGTAATGGCATCAAAATTCGTACACCTCTCCAAATAGGCAACCAAAAGCCCAAAATAAAGGAACCCATTCCATCACTAGCAGAGGAAGTGTTAAGGACCATCACCAAAGCGTTGAAGCCTAACTTAGTTGACCAAGACACAGATTTACCCAATGATGCCCAGGATGAAGATGATGATTATAACTACTTCGGTATGGAGTATTAAACAGCTTGCCTCTACTATAATAATCTTTTCTTGGAATTGTTAAGGTGCGGCACAGAGTAAATTCCACTCTGTCCTTAAATCCTTAATCAAAGAACACATACCAAATCTTTTGATCCTTCTTGAACCAAGAATCTCTGGAGCTATGGCAGACAAAGTAATCAGGAAGATCGGTTTTCCCTACTCCCACCGATGTGAAGCAGTTGGGTTTTCCGGGAGTATTTGGCTACTTTGGTCTGACAAGATAGAAGTAGAAGCCATTCAAACCCATTGGCAATTTGTCTATACAAGATTAAGGTTACCTTTAAAAAAGAAAACATTCCTCCTAACAACTGTGTATGCAAGTCCTTCCGCGCAAGTGCGTTCATATATCTGGCCGGAACTTAGTAAAATTAGGGAGACAACAACAGAACCTTGGATGGCCATCGGCAATTTTAACTCAGTCCTATTTGTGAGTGAACAACGATCAAGCACAGGTACGATGAGGGGTGGTTGTCCTTTATTTAATTGCTTCATCCAAGATTGTTCCCTTATTGATCTTGGATTCTCTGGTCTACGGTTCACTTGGAAGAGAGGACTTTCACTAGCACGTCTAGATCGCGGTCTAGTCAATAGCCAATGGACCGAACTCTTTCCAAATACTACAATCCAGCATTTGGAAAGAATCAGCTCAGACCACAACCCAATCAAAGTATCTCTGAACCTAAATGTGTCTGCTAATCGCCCTGACTGTACCTTCAAGTTCTTAGCTGCATGGCTTACTCATCCATCACTTACAACCTTGGTGCATTAAATATAGAATGATTCCTGTTCCCTCAGTGAAAATATTATAGCATTCACAGAAGCAGCACAGAGGTGGAACCATGACATATTTGGAGAAATTGGAGGAAGGAAACGTCGCTTAACAGCCCGTCTCATAGGTGTTCAATGGGCTTTGGATGAATGCCCCCCTCTTCCTTCCTTCTTAAGCTTAATGAAGAGTTATGCCAAAATTATGAAGCAGTGTGCCTACAAGAGGAACTGCTATGGATTTAGAAATCAAGGGCAGATTGGATTAACTTGGGGGACCGTAACTCTGCATATTACCACACTAAAGCGAGGATTCACAAATCATGCAATCGGATTGTAACCTTCAAGAACCATGAAGGAACTTAGGTTACTGATGAACAAGTTTTGGAGCAAATGACTAAGGAATTCTATATGTCCTTGTACTCGGCACCATCTACCCCCACAATCCAGTACAACACTAGAGGTCAATTTCCTCCACTCCCATTTGCATCGACTGAAATGTTGCAAGCAGTTGTTACATTGGAGGAAGTTAAAAGAGCCTTATTCAAAATGAAACCTCTCAAAGCTCCGGGAGTGGATAGTTTGCACGCACTCTTCTTCCAAAGCCAATGGGACATAGTAGGTAACTCTCTATTTCAAATGGTCTCATTTATCTTTAATGGAGATGCTATAGACTAATCCTTCAATCGTACATTGATAGCACTGGTACCAAAAGTGGAATGCCCATCTACTGTTAAGGAATTTCGGCCAAGAAGTCTTTGTATAGTTTTCTACAAACTGGTAACAAAAGTCATCTTCAATAGGCTCAAAACTCTAATGCCTCTCCTTATTTCCCCATACCAATCTAGTTTCATCAAAGGCAGAAGCATTGTAGACAACATCATTATCACGCAAGAGGTAATTCATTCAATGCGAAATAAGCAAGGGAAAAAGGGATGGATGATGATTAAAGTAGATTTAGAGAAGGCATTTGATAAGTTGAGTTGGTCTTTTATCAAAGATACTCTGGAGGATGCAGGCTTGCCACCCCGAATAGTCTCCTTAATCATGCAATGTGTCACCACAAGCTCTATGCAAATCTTGTGGAATGGTAAACCGACAATGCCCTTCACCCCATCTAGAGGCATCCGTCAGGGAGACCCCCTCTCCCCATACCTTTTTGTTCTCTGCATGGAGCGACTATCTCAAGCCATTTCGATCAAAGTGCAGCAAAAGAAGTGGGAGACCATTAGATTGGGTAGAAGAGGACCCCCTCTCTTACATCTCTTCTTCTCCGACGACCTCATCCTTTTTGGAAGCACAGCTCCTAGCCAACTTCTACTCATTCAGGACACACTCAAGGAATTTTGCCAAGCCTCAGGCCAAATTGTTAGTCAAAGTAAAACTCGTATTCAATTTTCAAAGAATGTTACAAGGCGAGAAGTAGACATAATATGCCAATTCCTTCAATTTTAGAAAACAGAGCAGCTGGGTAGGTATTTAGGAGTGCCACTTCTCCATTCTAGAGTCACAAAGGACACATACCACTACTTGATTGACAAAGTGCAGCTCAAGCTATCCAACTGGAAGGCAAAATCAATTTCACTAGCAGGCCGAATGGTACTAGCTACTACCGATCCAATGTTTCAAGACCATTGAAAAAATTATGAGGGGTTTTGTTTGGGGATCAGATGGTACGACCCGTAAACCAAGTCTAGTCAGCTGGAAGGAAATATCCCAACCCCTGCAACATGGTGGATGTGGGATAAAAAATCTCAAAGGGCAAAATCAAGCTTTCCTATCGAAACTTGCCTTTAATCTCATCAACCAACCTAACAAACTCTGGGTGCAGGTTTTGAAGGGAAAGTACACCTGGGGTCGTCACACCAAGTATGAATTCGAAACAAAGGTAGCCTCTCATACATGGAGAAGCATCACCGCAGTTTGGCCCGAGGCAGAGCTAAACATATCCTGGGAGGTAAGAAATGGAACTATCACTAGATTCTGGAGAGACCAATGGATAGGAGAGGGAGAGCCATTGAAATTCTTAGCCTTCGTAGATATCCCAGAATCAGAGTTAGAAAAATCAGTCTGTGATTACGTGGATGAGCAGGGCCAATGGAATTAGGAGAGCTTCGAACACCAGCTCCCAGAAATTCTTAACATGCAAATCAGCGGAGTTTCACCACCACATGCTCAAAACCCAGTAGACACTTGTTACTGGAACATTACTCCCAATGGGATTTTCACGGTTTCATCAGCTTACCATGCGAGTCAACAATGCAATTGGGATGACAAAGCTCCAATTTGGTCCTGGATATGGAAATGGCCGGGGTTACCACGCACGCGCACCTTTCTCTGGCTCGCGGTCAAAAATCGACTACTCACCAATGCAGAGAGGCTGCGTAGGGGTAAGACATACGATGGATTGTGTGGCATTTGTCATGAGGAAATAGAAGATATTAATCATGTCCTTCGGCGTTGCTCTACTGCACATAACTGCTGGCTGAAAGTAATTCCCCAGAATCGAGCGATGGAATTCTTCTCCCAACCTTTCAAGGAATGGCTCCTCTGGAATCTTCATCCCCATAGGAAATCCTTGCGCTAGAGACTGTTTTTTGGAACCCTCTGTTGGAAGCTGTGGAACCACAGGAATTCATGTTTATTTGCCAATGAGTCTATGATGACAGAATGTATTATTTGAGCCAGCGCACTATGGCGCAGATGGCAGGGTTTGAGGCCTAAGTGCCTCTCTATACAGGTTCGATCCTGGCCAAGCACCCCGTGGGTGCCTAATAAAAAAAAAGAATATATTATTTGATTTATTTCTTTCATTTTTTCTGTTGTCTCTCATATAGCCTCAACAAGGGAACTGGTAAGAACCATTGACTCTAATATGTAATCGAGAACACCTTTTGAGCTCTTGATTAAAAGTCTGTAACTGTATATATTCGTTAATACATATCCATTCTACTCAAAAAAAAAAAAATGAAGTTAAATTTTACAATCAAAGGCAAAAAGAAAGCCTCACCAACAGACAAAAAAAAAAAAAAAAAAGAGTTCAGCCCCTCCACGGGGAAAAAAAGATCTTACATCGACTGAAAAACACAAAATTTAGTGTTCGTTTGGGATAGTTTATTTTTAACTTATAAGTGCTTATAAATCGTGACTTATGGCATATGAGGTAAATATGTGAGAAGAGTTTTATCTCGACTTAAGTAATAAGCACTTATTTTCCAACAAAAAGTTATTCCAAACATAGCTTTACTAAATGACTTTATTAAGGCTTCCCAAGAGGATCAGTAGTAGCCATTGACGATACAGATACATCTTTCTAGATGTCTTTCAGCTTTTGTGTCTTGCATTGTAAAGGACACAAATATGGATCCAAGCCGCAGAAGAATTGAAACAAGGACATTCCTCAAAGATACCTCAAGTCCTCAACGCCGAGGAGAAACTGCAAAAATATCTATTGCCCAAGAAGAGTGAAAAAACGGAAAGAAATTTGGTTCGTATTCTATACATAAAAAGCTATACAGTGATACGATGCTTCTGTACCCGTCTCATGAGCAAACAAACTCAATAGAGGCCTTTTTATCAAGTGACTCACTTCACTATGTATAAGATGAGCCACTTAAAAAGAACCAGGTTTCTGGTTCGGGGGAAAATTTTGAATTGCCTGTACAAGTATTTACAAACTCTATCCTCCTCTCTCCTAAGAAGCACACTAGCAGCAGATGGAATTTGTTGTTGCCTCAGACTTGATTACACGGGTATTGTACGAGCCACAAAAACCACATTTGTGATACAACCAGTGGAAGCGTGAAGAGCCCTTGCGATCACAATCATTGCATAGTATATCCTGCATTTCATTACAAAAATGACCAACAGAAATAAGACAAATCGTCACTGCTAGAGGTTTTTCTATGTAAACCGCTTTTTGTTCTGTAATTATGGCCTCATGATGCAAATACTACTTGTATAAACATTACAGTTTATGCTTTATATGAGGAATTTCATCCGGTTTTACCAACTCAAGAAAAGAGTTGTTTCAATATTGTGAGTCGAGGGAGAAAGGACAATTGTGCGACAATAAAACAATTTGTTCTTGCAAGTATAATAAACAACCTAGACGAATTATTTCAGATATCAATCTTACTTCATTTAATTTTTTCTTCAAGAATGTGCCTGTGTAAACGTAAAACAAATATGAAGCAGGAATTCTCTATAAAATCCAAACTAACTTTCTGTTAAAAAAAAAAAAATCCAAACTAACTTCAGCAAGGAATGAACAAATGAGTAATCTAGCATTTACTCGTTTAGAAACTCGGAAAATTATTGAAGAAGGCAGGCATGGCATACCTGACACCGGTCCCTGTACTCTTCAGGAAGCACCTCAGCAGCCAACAAAGCGTCGAGCATACCAAAGTAAACCTGGTTTTGCAGAGAAGTGAGAACCAAGTAAGTATTGTATGGCTACTACTCCCGCAAATTTCAACTTCCACTTCAAAGACGCAACAAAAGGTTCAAAAGGCTGTGGCTTGTGCCATAATAATGATATCCCCAATTACCCTACGCGTATTCGACCTTTTTTATTTTGTTGAACTGAGAGTATTCAACTTTAACAGACAAAGGCTCTTCTTCACTCAGAAAGATGCTAAACAATATTTAAAGAATTAAAACGTGCATTCTAATTGTATCACTTTTCTCAATCCATTAAATCTTTTAATTAAACGTCACAAAGGGTGTGTTTCCACATACACTATATAATAATATCAAATTCGTAATTACAGTATTGGTCAGCAAGCGAATAGATTTTCTGAAGATCAGCAAACCCACACTAGTATTTAGCTAATGGAAAAAAGCGGTTTCCATTTTGATAATTTATACGGGAAAAAACTAAAATACAAATACTTGTTACCATATGCAAGCAATAAGAAAAGTTTCCTCATGTTCCTGTCAATTATTGCCAATAAAAAGGAGTAAAAGACACCAAAATTGAAGTGAGAAGCATGAAGCAACTTTCTATTGAAATAAAAAACAAAAACCATCTATATACAGGCTTTTAAAAAGGGCGGCCCAGTGTATAAGGCTCCCATCAGGTGGGGTCTAGGGAGGGATAAATGTACGCAACCTTATCCCCATAATTGGAGAGGCTGTTTCCAAGATTTGAACCCATGACCTCCAGGTCACATGACAACAACGTTACCGTTACGCCAAGGCTCATCCTCTATATACAAGCTTTTAACTTTCACAAAAATTTCAAAGCATCAAATGCATATTGGCAACACGTTTTAACAGATGCACATGGTAGTAAATAACAAATATATCGTTTTCTTACCGCCATATCTCCCAATGACTTGCTGCAAATTGGACATGTGTAGTGACTACAAGTGTACGCCTAACATATTAAGATAAGGTTGAGTCAAATTCAAAGCATAGTGGAAAGTAATGCAGATTTTTTTCCTCATTGAGGAGAGGGGAGGTAGCAACTTGCAATCTGAGAAGGGTGTGAAATAGACCTGAAAGCAAGCTGAATGCATATAATGGCCACAAGGTAGAGCTCTGACTGGAGCACTGGATGTGAATAAGAACTCACAACAAATTGGACAGTTCACTTCCAAACTTTTTTCCAAGCATTTGTGAGATTCTGATTTAATCCCCAGACAGCAATTGCATTTCATACAATGAAAATAATCAATTCCAAGCCCTCTCCCAACACGGCATACATTGCAAAATGGGCAATGATATACATTCCTGAAAACAAATGATGCATGATTAATGAACAAAAGCTGCAAGAGGAAGAAAGTCTGAAGCAGGAGCTAAACAAATTAAGTGTCTAGAGGGAGACATGAGATTCACAAGTTCAAAATGAGACCATCAAATACATATATATATCTATATATATTTCAACTACTTCCCATGCTGACAAAAGAATATTAAAGATGGTAAGAATGTGAGCTGAAATTTGTATTACTATACATTCATAAAAGAGGAACCAAAAAGCACCTTTCATCATCAAAAAATTTGCAGATGTTGCAATAATATTTTGCCATTGAAAGTCCATAACATGAAGGGGTCATGCAGATGGGCCCAACTGCTTGTATATTCAAGCAGGACATACACATCATTTCTGATGTTGCTTTTCTGCAATGGTTAAACAGACTATCAGATGTATAAAGTATAATAAAATATAAAAGACGACTTTCACCCAAAAAAATATGAAAGATACCATCAGTAATTTACCTATCCATTGAGTGACCGCTCACATTGTCATGGCAAAATCTGCATGTAAATAGCTTGCCACAACATGCAGCCCGAAGTTTGCAGTTTCGCTTATAATGCTCACATCCAAATTCATTTTTGCCCAGGTCCCGAAATGATGGCGATCTTCCTTCCATTTCTTCACCGTTAGAAGATTCTCCATCTACAGCTTTGGGAAACTTCTGTTGGGAAGCAATCCAGCGACTGCAGTGTACAAACTACTGATCAGCAATTGGAACTGAGAGTATAGTGCGTACAATAATATGAAAAAGTAATTGGTTATGCCACACTGATATACAAACCAATGAAGTTAGTATTCACCGGAACCAACCTGGTCAATAGATTTTGCACAAGATATGCCTTTCTCCTTGGGTCAAGGGTAGAATCCTGATATACCTTCCGTATCTCTGACTCAAGCTCACTCTGATTCATCCGAAATATATCTTTCCATCCTGGCTTAAAAATCTGATCATTCAGGTCCAAGTTTTCTTGATATTCAGTACCTGTGAAAGAGCCATAAGACATTTTACAATTACCTATCTATCTCACAAATTCTGCAAGACATGAAAGAAACTAACGACATATTAGAAACCTCTTTGGGACGTCCTATGCTCTGATGTTTCACATGGACTCTCTTTCCAGCATTCACTAAGCCATTCGTTGAACATAGTGTTCTTGGTAGCCTGCTTCCATGCGTCCATCATTTTGTTCTGTTCATCCGGAGTCAGTGCGGAAGTTACCCATGGTAACATTGACTGGAGCACTTCAGCACCAGTAGTTCCAATTATCCGACCAACTATCTTGTCTTGTTCTTCCACAGTGAAATGTCTCCAAAACAATGGCCAAAGCTCACGTTCTTCTCTGAAAATATGCTGACTCAGGGTCACCCTTATGGATTTGCACATCCCTTGAAGTTTAGTTGCTAACTCATTATATTTTCGTATATTATCACTCACAGTGGCATCAGAAATTTCAAAGTTACTTGTATCCTCTGACACATTGGGTGTCAGCAAACTTTCATGAAGAACAGAAAACTCAGAAAGAACAAAGGATATATCCTCGAATAATTTTTCTTCCAGCCTATGATCCAGCATGTATGAATGACTCACGTTATGAAGTGCCTCTTTGGATTCCAATGCTGGAAAAACTACGTCATCTTCAGCATTACTGTGAGCTTTATGAAAACCCCATAAAAGGCGAAATCTTCCAGTAAATTGATGAAGAATTGTCTTGTCACCATCACTAAGCTTTCCAGATTCAACATCTAAATACTCCAAGTCTTTGCGTATAGCTTTATGGAATTTAAAAATAGTATCAATTGGTCGTTTTGAAGAGCTAGCATCACAAGAGTTGTTATCGGTTTCCCATATGAAAAGACTGGAATTAAGAGATGGGGGAGAAGAGCAGAAAGATAAGGAGCGTATAGACTTGGTAGTGGAATGAGAACTCAGGCCCAGATTATTACTGCTCACTCCTAAACCTGGCACATAACAAGACTGAGCACTACAACATTGCTTTTGGATACTTTCAGTTTCTGAAGTTTGAGGGATATCTCCATTCTTGCAGAACTCCAATATGTTTTGCTTGAATGGTCTTTTGTTCTCATCTGATTCAGCTGATACTGAGCAACCATTTTCAGATAATGCCAAAGCAGAAGCACAGGCTGACTGGAAAATATTTTCTTCAATATCAGTAAGATTTTTAGCAGGACAGCAACCTGATACACTTGAAGACAAGCACATACCCTCCTTACGAGCCTTGCAAACCCAACCACAGAAGAGTGTCACTAAAGCAGAATCTTTTGGGGGAGCTGGAAAAAGTTGACAGTATGTCAGATAAAAAACAGAAAAAGAAATGAATGTACTCATTTATCTCAGCAAGGGGAAATATAAAATGGATATAGAACCTGCCAGTCCCATGTTTTTCAAAAACATCTTTGCTTCATCTTCAGTTAATGATCCTACCAACCAGGGTAGGACACGTTCAATCAATTTTAGAGGCATCATACACAAGCTTTGGTACAAAAGTTCACGTTGTTTTTTGAAGCTGAACTCCCGAGCAAGTGGAAGAACCTACAGAAAAGAGGAATTAAGCACATACTTAAAAATATAGCAAATGCAGCTTTAAATCAAAACATTCTTGCCAAGAGACATGCAGAAAATAATGCACTTAGGGACTAAAGAAGTAAACACTCTCCCCATGCAACACTTTTTGATGATGAAATACAAAATCTAACCATCTTCATCAACCTCTGACAAACTACAAGGCAACTTAGCACAAGTCCCACACAGATCCCAGGATTAGGTTAACTTTCTTATCGCAGATTAACAGTATACTTGCCTAAATCTCACAGTAGCCAATCTCAAAATATTATTGCTTGAACAATGCCCACCTCAACTTCTTCTTTGCAGAAATGCTTCTGTATGGTTTCCATTATATGATCAGCACATGAGCATAACGTGGAATAAAAATCAGCTTCTAAATTGGATGTCGCTCCTTCACTCTGAATACCTTCAATCAATCGCCGGAAGTTATTAAATTGGCTTTCTTCTTCAGTATGCTCCTGGAAGAAAGAAAATTTTCCATCTACAGCAGGAAATATAACCTTGTCCTCAGCAATACTGCATACACAGAAATCATTGATTCTTCAGATAAACAAGGTAGCTGTTTACAATCCAAGCAACATCATTCCGTCAGCATTTCTTGTCGCACGTGGCTAATATAATATAAAGAATAAAGTACAAAGAAGAGGGGACAACAACATTATGCATATGGACCAAAGAGAGGGTAAATCTGAACAGATGAGTTGTAACAAGAAAAGTAGGTTGGAAACGAGAAAAGAAAAGAAATCTTACAAGAAGGCATGATAAGGAATCTTTTAATTAAGAAAACATAACATGCTTCCACAAGACTGAATTTGATAAATCAACATTAAGATTTTACCTGTGAAATACACAAACTTCAGCAATAAACTGCAACCTTTCATTAAAAGCTGACCAATTAGTAAAATTTCCAGAAAGTTGTATCTTTCTGGTCTCCCCCACTATTTCTCTCAACTCTTTTTTTATCGCATTATGCCAGAGCAATATTTCATCAATAGGATGTGTTCCAGTGGCATCAGAAACATCTAGAATAGATTCAGAAAGTTTCTTTTCCCCAGTTGCTGCAGAATCACAAGCACAGTTTGCTTTTCTAATCAGATGGGTTAGTGGGCTAGAACGACACCGAATATGAGAATGATGTGCAAAACTTTCAATTGTGTTAACACCACCTCTGCCTTCCATCCAAGTGAAAATAACCTTCAATATGGAAGAATGGGGGTCAGAAGCAAAACCATGACATAACAAAGTCTCATATAGAGTATCCTTGACTTCAACCAGTACAGTCCAAAAGGAGAAGAACTTCATGGGGAAGGGAGGAAAAGGCAGCATTATCAAATAATTGGAAACAACATGCTCTGAAGCAACATTGAAAACCATACCTTTTGAAGAAGCTTTTCCTCTGGTACTATCTTGCTTAAGCACTTCTTCAGATTTCTAGATTCATCCGGCGATATAGATGTTGAGAGCCAGGGAAGAAATTCTGTCATTGTATTGACAGGCATGCTGCACAGAAACTGCCAAACTAGAGATGCCTGTTCGTCTATTGAGAATTTCTCAATAAGCAATGGAAATACCTGATATAATCCGAAAAGAACATCAGTCACACCCATTAAATAAAACATTTCACAAATTTATATATCATTAATATAAAATACATAGTGCATCTTTCAATTATCTTTGTATTTTCTCACTCTCTGAGTCAGAGTGGAATACAAGGAAAAAGCTATCAAACATACATATACCTGCTCCTCTTCCTTTGCCATGTGTTGATTAACTGATGTCTGCAGAGCTCCCGTGCAAGATGCTAACTCCTTTGAAAAACTTTCATCATTTTGAACGGTAGAATTTAGCAGCTCGAATAGATGATCGAAGAGATTGCTTTCACCTTTGTGTTCAAGAGAATATGTCCGGGCAACATTCTTCACTCGTATATCAAGAGCAGGAAAAATCACCTACATGTCCAGAATATATTTCCCTAAGAACTTTGGAGCGCAGCTGAAAAGCATAAGTAGTAATGCCAAATAAAACAAAAGGCACTTCAGGAGAGTAGGCAGGTCCCATAAGTTGAGCATATGGGACTAAAATCACTCATAAGCAGTCAGTGAACTCAATCAAGAAATCTATAAAATTCCTACAATAAACAAATCAAGCCCAGGGGGAAGCTTTGATAATTCAAATTTGAAGCTGACGATAAGTTCCCCGTGCATGAAAGGAGAGATACCACCAAAAATTGTTGGTCATCCCCCCAGCTGTTTATCAAATACATTGATTACCTTATTATAACCTCAACGCAGTCATGAATCAGTGTTCAACCTGTTTCAGGGCAGCCACTTTTTCTTTCCCCCCTTTTTTGGAGGGGGGGGGGGGGGGGATTCAGCGCATTGATTTTTTCCTTGGTGACAGCAAATACCATTAAGTCTTTCCCACGAAATACTTAGCTCAACCGCTATAGCTTCAAGGATATTAAGCGTCCTTGAAATTTTTATTAGGAGCAATCCAGGAAACGAACCACATTAGGATATTGTCACTAATTCTTATTCTCAGAAGGATAATGAAAATAATAGTACAGTCTAAATAAATAGGAAACGCTGGTTGTAAGAAACATATATCCGATGTTTCAATTATCTATTTTTTGTATTTCAACTTAAGTTCTTCAAAAATCTAATTGATGAAGACAACGGGATATGCATTTCAAAGATAGGGCAGTGCAACACAAAGAAAAATATGTAATCCTATTTGAAGTGCCTGGTTTGCGGTGTCGAGTTGTATTTGATACAGCTATGGCTATTAGGTATCTGTTTCATAGCTTTCGATGAGAAGTAACAGAAGACAAAAAGCCAACACCCCTAATGAAAGAGTTTACCCGAAAGAAGCATAAGCTGTAAATCAATCACAATTTGTAAAAGAAAAATTCAAAATTAAAGGGAAAAGTAATTACGAATTTATTCCTGTCTGTTCTCCAGGTGGAGAAAGAGGAGAGTACATGTTTATGCTAATTACAAAAGTAGAACCATGCTAAAGTGACCAAGAATCAGACTCAGACCTAAAATATACAAAGAGGAAAAGAACTCCATTTCGTCGTCGAAAGATGCAGTTAGTCAACAAGTGGCCAAGAAATTTCCGTTCCTAGAACATTACCAACACTTAACAAAATCTTATTATGCACTAGCTTGAGAAATAGACCTGAATATATTAAGTTCAACATATAAAATGTGAACAAGGAACCCAAAAACTGCACCTCATCTTCGGCATTGGAGTGTTGTCTATAAATGGATCTAACAAAATGATAGAGCTGGAGGAGGGGCTGAATATCAGAGCGGTTGCCCGTTGCAAATGCCATAGCTAACTGGTGAAGAGCATCAAGCTCTTTTCGAATCGCCTTATGAAATAATAAGAAAATCAAGATTGGGGACTCCACTTCAGAGTAGTTCAAGACACCATTGGCGGCCAAAGTAGAAGGCGTGGAGGAATCGACCTTGTTCGCAGAATCGGAAAGCACGGCCACTCCTCCTCTGCCTTCCAAATGCTGCAGTCCCGTCAAAGGCGTTGCCATGCTCTTTTTCGTCTCTGGGGATCCTTTCTTGGACCTTCTTGCACAGTTTATTTGCCGGGAAATTTCTACATCCAGCTCCCTTTGGCGCCGTCGCCGAACTTCGTTTTAGTTTTAGTTTTCAGTTTTTGACTTTGTTTTGTTTCTCTCTCTGATTATTTCTATTATATCCGGGGCGCGGACTGCTGAGAGCCGGAGAGCTCAGCTGAGACAGTTGGGCGCCTTGTAAAGCGAGGGAAAATTATAACAATTAATACGTACATCCTTTATTATTATTAAAATGGGAATTGGGGTTTTGGTTAGGCCGTTGGCGTGGCGATAATGAGTAATAACAGAACCAACCAGAACCAGGTTTCAGCAGGCAAGCGCCAAGTTTATGACTTGGGTTCGTCCACGTGGCCAGAACGTGCCACGTAGGAAGACGATGCCGTGTGCTACCGTTGATTGGGCACGCGACTTTAGGGTGTGTTTAGTTTGAGGGGAGGGTAGGGAGGAGAGGGGAGGATGGAGAAATTACCATTTTGGACAAAAAAAACTTAAAATTTACCCTCTCATTTTTTTAAATTTTGGTTTCCCGCCCAAAATTTACTTTCTCATTCTTTTTAAATTTTGGGTTCCCGCCCAAAAAGATAATTTACCCATTCTCTCATTCCCTCTCACCTCTTCCCTCCCCTCAAATCAAACACACCTTTAAAGTGCCCCCGCCCCCCAACCCTCCTGTTTTTGTAACCCACTTGCAGGTCAATGCCAACCTCAATTTCCATTACCAAATAAGGCACCTTCAAGAATTCTATTCGATCAATAATAAGTTTATATTTTTTTCCGCTTCGTAAATCATTAGTATTTACTATTTTCTCCGGTCCTAATTATAAGATAAAGTTAACTTTTTTGGAGAAATTAAGGAAACCAATTAAATTATCTTAGAGTATTTTTATTTTTATTTTTTTCTCAAAACTAATTAATTTGACTAATAAACTAATATATAATCTAATAATACTAAACATATAAACACTCTAAAGTAATTTAATTGGCTTCCTTAATTTCTCTAAAAAAAGTCAACTTTGTCTTATAATTAGGACCGGAGGGAGTATATTATATGCTATTATCTCTGGTAATTTCAATAAAGAATGTTTCTCTTATAGGAATTATTCTTAGGAAAAATTGCCTATAAATATTTCATTGGAAATTTATTTACTAAATAGAACATTAGGATGCAAATAACTGTGTATAAAATATTTTCCCTTATGTTTAAACAATCTTTTTTATGTTTAATATATCTTCCCTATATGACCTTCTTTTGTATTTGAACAATCTTAATCTTCTCTTGTGTGTAAAAACTAAAAAATCTTCCCTTAAATGTTTTTAGGTCTCATTTAGCAAATGTGTTTCTAATGAGATATGTATAGGCAATTCTCCCTTATTCTTAATCTATAAGAAATAAATCTTTTTTTAAAAAAAAATTAAACCAGTATTTCCAATCATATCTTTGCTACAGATTCTCTCATCTATTCTCTTTATAAACAAAACTATAATTGAAAGAAAAACGATAGATATTTATTGTTTTTAATTAGCATTTTGAACCACATCATATTTGTAATTGCTTCTTATAAAATACGGCAGAGGGAGCATATTGATTGATTGCTGCAATTTTAAAAAAAAAAATTGCTGAGAATGAACGGATGGGAGGCGGGCGAAGCAGCGGCCAAGTTCATAACCAAGCACTTTTTTTCTTGATAAAAGAAAAAGAAAAGAAAGAAAAGCAACCTTTTTGTTGATGATAGAGGCCCAAAAAGTTACCAAAAAAAGACGCCTAAACAATGGCAAGTTTTCTTTTTAATATTATCATAGTATCAGAATTGGGATTCGTGGTTATATGAGGGATCTAATGAGGCCTTATACTACTAGACTAAATCTATATTGATAAAAAAATGGAGGTTCTGTGTGGTCATATATTTGGCTGATAAATAGTTGGGGTTAGTTTGAGTGCGACTTAACTCCACTGGGTGTATGGATGTGAATAAAGCTGAAAGTGAAGATAAAGGCTAAAAAGTGGAAAAAGCAAGCTCACTGCTTAGCCATTCAACCTGTGAAGTTAACGGTGCTCAGACAATTTGCTTCACTAATTCGCTTTACTTAAAGGAAAACACTCTCTTCGGCGGGTCTACATAGATATAAAGTTGGAAATTAAAGGAAAATTGCCTTAAAAGTTAAAAGCCATGAAGCATGCATGCTTCACAGAACAGGATTGATTGAATGGGATGGCTGAATAAATAACAGTATCATTCGAGGCATGCATGGCACAAATATTGAACGATATGACCTGTTTTTTTGGTGACAAGGACGTTTTGGACAGTTGATTGATGCAATCACATTGCTTTTATATGTATGAGGACAGCATTGCTAGTGCAAGTGTGTGGGCAAAAGCAATTGGAACGCATAGTCTTGTAAGCTAATTTTGGACTCAAAGTTGCATCCCATATGGGGAAAATGACGAATTGTCTAATCAAATTGAGTGTGAATCGATGGGATCCATAATATAATTGACCGGCCCTCTAATATAGAGTGCATGTTTGGATAGTTCTGAAATCATGGTTTCAGAAGCACTTTTTTATAAATCGAGTTAAAACTTCTCCCACGTACTTACCTCCTAAATCATAAAAACTATTCTCCAAAAACTAATCCAAACACATACGGTTTTCATGTGATCTTTCTTTGCACGCCTTTTATTAAAGCTAGCTGTCCATTTATTATGGACTGGGTTTATGCATGCAATATAATGCTTTACATCTTCGCGATATCAACCTCACCACAATCTGCGGTGTTTTGTTTGCTTACGGACAATATAATGATCTCCCATTTTTCCACCAGTTATTCACGCGGCTTCGGTCCGGTTCGTTCTTGAGGCTGTGTGTTCATTCTTATCAGTATCAGATAATGCCGCCGGAAGGACAAGAGGCATTTGACTTTAAACACGCTTGTAGTTTTAAATAACCAAGTGCATGACTATTTACAAACTTACGTGATCCGTAGATTTATGGATTCAATTAGATCTCAGTACATGACCACACTAAAACGTAACATTGGGTACGGAAACCTAACTATATATGGTTAAATATTCTGATTTTGTAAATGAAAAAAAATAATACTACTTCCGATCCTGAATATAAGATATATTTATCTAATTTGATTATATAAAGGAAGTTAATTGAGTTAATTAATATGACATGTATTTTTTAAATTGCCTTGATCATCTTCCACAATTCTTTCATTATCTTTCCTCCTTAATTATTGTTGAGGGAACATCAATGAGAGTAAATTAGGAAATTAAAATATTTGACAAATATAAAAACTTTATCTTATATTTAAGATTAAAATCCACTCCTCAAATATATATCTTATACTCCCTCCGGTCCTAAATATAGGACATAGTTTGTAGTGCAAATTGTACTACAAACTATGTCCTATATTTAGGATCGGAGGTAGTATTATGGAACGATGGAGTACTAATATTTAGACTCCTCGATTGAATTCACTAGTGCCGGAACCTAACTTGTTTGTTAATATGGTTCTAATATATCGATACTAAATACATGCATGCAAAAATCTTGTGTGTTTTTTTTGGATTAGGATTTTTTTTTCACCCTTCCTATCTGCTTCCATTCTTCGCCCCAAAACTACCTAGTTTGAGGTAAAAACAAGTTAGGGAAGCCTTTTTTTTCTTTTTTGAAAAAAAACCATCCATTACTGTAGAATATTTTTTCAATAGCATCACATATTAATTTTTAATATACTCAATACCTTAAAATATGTTTTTTTGTGGCACCTGGTATTTAGCACCTATCATCCAGAAGTATTTTAGGGTGCTAAATGTACTAAAAATTAATTTGGGTTTATCCTGAGCGCTAAAAAAATTCACTAAAAATTATTTTAGGATATTGGGTGCTATTAAGAAAATACTTCTATGTGATGCTAGATACTGGGTGCTCTAAAAAAAATATTTTAGGATGTTGAATACACTAAAAATTAATTTAAAATATTGAATGCTATTGAAAAAACATTCTAAAATTATGGATGACCTTTTTTCAAAAGGAAAAAAAAGAAGAAAAAAAGCTTTTTTGACTTCTTTTTACCCCCAAACTACGTAATTTTAGGGGTAAATTATGAGGGGAAGAGTAAAGGGGAGAATTTTAATCCATGTTTTTTCAATATTATGGCCTTAATTTTTCTTTAACAAAAGGTATATGTCTAAACAACTGTAGTCTAGACATGGGAGATTGACATTCTTTTTTTTTTTTTTATAGTAAAAGATATTCTACAAACACATCAGAAGCTATCCTCCTGAGTCAACATGAAATGTCATCCTGCTTACATCATTAATTAAAAAGGTGGTAATAGCAACAAGGGGCGAATATGTGATATGAAAATCAATCGCCATCTTCCAAGCTTCTTTTGCTATAGCGTCTGCAACTGTGTTAACATCCCGAATGTAATGTGAAATTTCCACTTCCCAATCTCTATCCAGCAGCGTTTGAACCTCCACAATAAGTTGAAAATCAGGGTGTTTCCAAGATACCTTACCCTGAATTAGATCCATTACTTCACTACAATCAAATTCAATCATGATTTGTCTGTATCCTCTATCCCATGCAACTTTAAGTCCCCACAAAATACCCCAAAGATTGACATTCTTTGTCATGTATGAAGTTGATGATGATGATGATTTTTGCCTTCCAATAAATGTGATAAATAGTAATTTAACAGAAACGTTTATGAAAAAAAAAGGTCAAAATTCAAAGTCATAGAGTAGAAGAAACAACAACAAACAACATCAACAGCAACAATAGACAGGAAACTTCTCAAGGCACAAAAGAGGTATTTTGTAGCACCTTTTTTGTAGCACTTGTTCTACTAAGTGCTACGAGTGTAATGGAGCAAACATATTGTACCACTTAGTAATTTGAGTGCTACAGTAGGCTAATATCTATTGTGGCCCCTTATCTAAAAAAGTGCTACATAATCCTTCTATAAATAACAATTTGTATACTGTAACGCTTCAATAAATAAGGGCCACAATAGGTTTGATTACTTTTTTTAAGAAAATCAATTATTTTTTAAACCAAGTCATGTATTCTTAAGAGAAATCTTGTGCAAATATGCCAGTATATTTTTAATATTTTATAAATATTTAAAATAAAATTATATGTTGCAGCATTTATTTAAGAAAGAGCTACAATATCTTTTTTTTTTTAATTTCAAATTAGTTAAATTAATTTTTTTTAAGAAAATCAATTATTTTTTAAACAAAGTCATTTATTTCTAAGAGAAATCTTGTGCAAATATGCAAGTATATTTTTAATATTTTTTTAAATATTTAAAATAAAATTTTCTGTTGTAGCACTTATTTAAGAAAAAGCTACAATATCTTTTTTTTATATTTAAAATTATTTCAATTACTTTTTCTAAGAAAATCAATTATTTTTTAAATGAAGTCATGTATTTTTAATAGAAATCTTGTGTAAATACTCCATTATATTTTAAATATTTAAAATAAAATTATCTGGTGTAGCACTTATTTAAGAAAGACCTACAATATCTTTTTTTATATTTAAAATTAGTTCAATTACTTTATTTGAGAAAATAAATTATTTTTTAAATGAAGTCATGTATTTTTAATAGAAATCTTGTGTAAATACTCCAGTATATTTTAAATATTTTTTAAATATTTAAAATAAAATTTTCTCATGTAGCACTTATTTAAGAAATACCTACAATATCTTTTTTTATATTTAAAATTAGTTCAATTACATTTTTTAAGAAAATCAATTATTTTTTAAACAAAGTCATGTATTTTTAAAAGAAATCTTGTGCAAATACGCCAATATATTTTTAACATTTTTCAAATATTTAAAATAAAATTATATGTTGTAACACTTATTTAAGAGAGAGTTACAATATCTTTTTTTTTAAATTTAACATTATTTCAATTTTTTTTTTAAATTTAAAACTAGTTCAATTACTTTTTTTAAGAAAATCAATTATTTTTTTAAACACACTACTACAAAAAGGGGTTTTAACGTCCCTAATTTAGCACTTTTAACGTCCAAAAACTAAGGGACGTCTATGTAGGGGGCGTAGTATATTTTAAGAAAAGACGTCCCAAAAAAGTTGGGACGTCTAAAGTCAGGACTTTAGACGTCCCAAATTGAGATTTGGGACGTCTAAAGTTAGGACTTTAGACGTCCCAAATTGAGATTTGGGACGTCTAAAGTCCTGACTTTAGACCTCCCAAATCTCAATTTGGGAGGTCTAAAGTCCCCCGTGGAGGACTTTAGACGTCCCAAATCTCAATTTGGGACGTCTAAAGTCCTCCACTGGGGACTTTAGACCTCCCAAATTCTTAATTTGGGAGGTTAAAAAGTTTTATTATTTTAAAAATAATTATTTATATTCTTCATTACCCAGTAAATTAAAATTGCAGAAACAGAATTGAAGATGGATTCATAAACAAAAAAATGTCCCTTACGAAATGGTAAGGACTTCTAGCACTGCAATCTTTTTACTATATATATATATGTATAATAACAACAACAACTCATACAACCTAATATCATATATGTATAACAACAACTAGAAAGTGTCAAAATATTTGTCACCACACAACTACAAACTAATTGTTATTCATTTCATCAAAATAAATATACATATGTATTTTCCTCGATTTCCAAGCTCCAAACGTATAAAACAAAAACATTATTAGTATAGCATAACTACTAACAACTAGTTTATGATTCTGGCAAAAAAAAACAATCAAGGGAAAAACACTCCAATAACTAGAATCATGTAAATAAATTGAAAGCATTATAATAATTTCATATTGCAAGTTTAACTTAATTCTTCATGTAAATTTATATTTAAAAAAAAACAAACCTGATGAAACCAGGGGAGAGGGCAGCCAACAATGTCTATGTGCTTCCAAGGTGAAGAGAAGACGTTGGAGGAGTTGTGTATACACAGTAGAGAGGAGATGTACGCCGGAGGCTGAAAGCAACAAAGAGAGTGGAAGGTGTACACCGGAGGGTGGAGGGGGCAAAAAAGGTGGAGGAGGTGTACGCCGGAGGGTGAGAGCAAAGAAGGTGTTATGAGAATGGAAGGAGGTGGAGGAAAAGGGAATGAAGAAAAGAAAGAGAGGAAGAAGATTGAGGAAGACGAAGTCACGGGAATGACAGAAAAAAGGAAATGCAGAAAAAAGGGAAGAGAAGTCATGGGGATGGGAAAGATGGAAAAAAAAGTATGGGTTTCTGACATGGGAATGAAGAAAAGGGGAAAAAAGTCTCACACATGTCAGAATTTCTGACATGACTTTAGGAGTCCCAAATCCCATTTGGGAGGCCTAAAGTCTCTACTTTAGGCGTCCCAAATGGGATTTGGGACGCCTAAAGTAGAGACTTTAGGCCTCCCAAATGGGATTTG
Organism: Inga oerstediana; assembly: GCA_963210345.1. NCBI lineage: Eukaryota > Viridiplantae > Streptophyta > Magnoliopsida > Fabales > Fabaceae > Inga > Inga oerstediana. The sequence goes on from OY723410.1 coordinate 802,900, forward strand.
GGATGCCTAAAGTCAAAATTTTTTTTTTTTTTTTTTTACTTTAGACGTCCCAAATTGAATTTGGGACATCTAAAGTCCCACTTTAGACGTCACTTTAGACGTCCCAAATTCAATTTGGGACGTCTAAAGTTAAAAAAAAATAAATTTTTTTTTTTTTTTACACTTTAGATGTCCCAAATGGAATTTGGGACATCTAAAGTGTAAATTTTTTTTTTTTTATTTTAGACATCACTTTAGAGGTCCCAAATTGGATTTGGGATGTCTAAAGTACCACTTTAGACATCCCAAATGGAATTTGGGACATCTAAAGTGTAAAAAAAAAAAAAAAAAGGGACATCTAAAGTGTAAAAAAAAAAAAAAAAAAAATTTCTTTTACTTTAGACGTCCCAAATTCAATTTGTGACGTCTAAAGTAAAAAAAAAAATATTAATTTTTTTTTTTTAACTTTAGACGTCCCAAATTGAATTTGGGACGTCTAAAGCTACCAAGTTCCCACACATAATTACAAAAATGCCACCGCCTATATTTTAGACGTCCCTATTTTAAAAAGGGACGTCTTTTAGGGTAGCAGTATCTATATTCTGTAGTAGTGACAAAGTCATATATTTTTAAGAGAAATATTGAGCAAATATGTCAGCATATTTTTAATAATTTTTTAGATATTTAAAATAAAATTATCTCTTGTAGCACTTATTTAAGAAAGAGCTACAATATCTTTTTTTATATTTAAAATTATTTCAATTACTTTTTTTAAGAAAATCAATTATTTTTTAAACGAAGTCATGTATTTTTAATAGAAATCTTGTGTAAATACTCCATTATATTTTAAATATTTAAAATAAAATTATCTGGTGTAGCACTTATTTAAGAAAGACCTGCAATATCTTTTTTTATATTTAAAATTAGTTCAATTACTTTTTTTGAGAAAATCATTTATTTTTTAAACGAAGTCATGTATTTTTAATAGAAATTTTGTTTAAATACTCCAGTATATTTTAAATATTTAAAATAAAATTATATGTTGTAGCACTTATTTAAGAAAGACCTACAATATCTTTTTTTATATTTAAAATTAGTTTTTTTACTTTTTTTTGAGAAAATGAATTATTTTTTAAACGAAGTCATGTAGTTTTAAGAGAAATCTTATGCAAATATGTCAATATATTTTTAACATTTTTAAAATATTTAAAATAAAATTATATGTTGTAGCATTTATTTAAGAAAGTGCTACAATGTCTCTTTTTTTAAACTTAAAATTAGTTCAATTACTTTTTTTAATAAAATTAATTATTTTTTAAACAAATCATATATTTTTAAGAGAAATCTTGTGAAAATATGTCAGTATATTTTTAATAATTTTTTAGATATTTAAAATAAAATTATCTCTTGTAACACTTATTTAAGAAAGAGCTACAATATCTTTTTTTATATTTAAAATTATTTCAATTACTTTTTTTAAGAAAATCAATTATTTTTTAAACGAAGTCATGTATTTTTAATAGAAATCTTGTGTAAATACTCCATTATATTTTAAATATTTAAAATAAAATTATCTGGTGTAGCACTTATTTAAGAAAGACCTGCAATATCTTTTTTTATATTTAAAATTAGTTCAATTACTTTTTTTTGAGAAAATCATTTATTTTTTAAACGAAGTCATGTATTTTTAATAGAAATTTTGTTTAAATACTCCAGTATATTTTAAATATTTAAAATAAAATTATATGTTGTAGCACTTATTTAAGAAAGACCTACAATATCTTTTTTTATATTTAAAATTAGTTTTTTTACTTTTTTTTGAGAAAATGAATTATTTTTTAAACGAAGTCATGTAGTTTTAAGAGAAATCTTATGCAAATATGTCAATATATTTTTAACATTTTTAAAATATTTAAAATAAAATTATATGTTGTAGCATTTATTTAAGAAAGTGCTACAATGTCTCTTTTTTTAAACTTAAAATTAGTTCAATTACCTTTTTTAATAAAATGAATTATTTTTTAAACAAATCATTTATTTTTAAGAGAAATCTTGTGTAAATATGTCAGTATATTTTTAATAATTTTTTAGATATTTAAAATAAAATTATCTCTTGTAGCACTTATTTAAGAAAGAGCTACAATATCTTTTTTTATATTTAAAATTATTTCAATTACTTTTTTTAAGAAAATCAATTATTTTTTAAACGAAGTCATGTATTTTTAATAGAAATCTTGTGTAAATACTCCATTATATTTTAAATATTTAAAATAAAATTATCTGGTGTAGCACTTATTTAAGAAAGACCTGCAATATCTTTTTTTATATTTAAAATTAGTTCAATTACTTTTTTTTGAGAAAATCATTTATTTTTTAAACGAAGTCATGTATTTTTAATAGAAATTTTGTTTAAATACTCCAGTATATTTTAAATATTTAAAATAAAATTATATGTTGTAGCACTTATTTAAAAAAGACCTACAATATCTTTTTTTATATTTAAAATTAGTTTTTTTACTTTTTTTTTGAGAAAATGAATTATTTTTTAAACGAAGTCATGTAGTTTTAAGAGAAATCTTATGCAAATATGTCAATATATTTTTAACATTTTTAAAATATTTAAAATAAAATTATATGTTGTAGCATTTATTTAAGAAAGTGCTACAATGTCTCTTTTTTTAAACTTAAAATTAGTTCAATTACTTTTTTTAAGAAAATTAATTATTTTTTAAACAAATCATATATTTTTAAGAGAAATCTTGTGTAAATATGTCAGTATATTTTTAATAATTTTTTAGATATTTAAAATAAAATTATCTCTTGTAGCACTTGTTTAAGAAAGAGCTACAATATCTTTTTTTATATTTAAAATTATTTCAATTACTTTTTTTAAGAAAATCAATTATTTTTTAAACGAAGTCATGTATTTTTAATAGAAATCTTGTGTAAATACTCCATTATATTTTAAATATTTAAAATAAAATTATCTGGTGTAGCACTTATTTAAGAAAGACCTGCAATATCTTTTTTTATATTTAAAATTAGTTCAATTACTTTTTTTGAGAAAATCATTTATTTTTTAAACGAAGTCATGTATTTTTAATAGAAATTTTGTTTAAATACTCCAGTATATTTTAAATATTTAAAATAAAATTATATGTTGTAGCACTTATTTAAGAAAGACCTACAATATCTTTTTTTATATTTAAAATTAGTTTTTTTACTTTTTTTTTGAGAAAATGAATTATTTTTTAAACGAAGTCATGTAGTTTTAAGAGAAATCTTATGCAAATATGTCAATATATTTTTAACATTTTTAAAATATTTAAAATAAAATTATATGTTGTAGCATTTATTTAAGAAAGTGCTACAATGTCTCTTTTTTTAAACTTAAAATTAGTTCAATTACTTTTTTTAAGAAAATTAATTATTTTTTAAACAAATCATATATTTTTAAGAGAAATCTTGTGTAAATATGTCAGTATATTTTTAATATTTAAAATAAAATTATCTGTTGTAGCACTTATTTAAGAAATAGCTACAATATCTTTTTTTATATTTAAAATTATTTCAATTACTTTTTTTAAGTAAATCAGTTATTTTTTAAACGAAGTCATGTATTTTTAATAGAAATCTTGTGTAAATACTCCATTATATTTTAAATATTTAAAATATAATTATCTGGTGTAGCACTTATTTAAGAAAGTCCTACAATATCTTTTTTAATATTTAAAATTATTTCAATTACGTTTTTTGAGAAAATCCATTTTTTTTAAATGAAGTCATGATTTTTAATAGAAATCTTATTTAAATACTCCAGTATATTTTAAATATTTGAAATAAAATTATAAATTTTAGCACTTATTTAACAAAGACCTACAATATCTTTTTTTATATTTAAAATTATCTATTGTAGCTCTTTCCATAGAAAAGCGGTACAATAGCATTGCCATAATAGCATTTTTATATATTTTTGTAAACCCTAATGTTACCCCCACTAACCCTACCATTAGCCCCACTTGCTCAAACGGCCGGAAAATTCCCTCTTCTTGGCACAAACTCTGTTCTTCTTTCTTGCAAGGAACAAAAAACCGGACTGGTCAATGAACTAGTAGCAATACAGGTTTAAGGGTTAATGGGTCAACCGGGGTCGGACCGGTCATATTAAAATATTATAATTTAATTGACAATAATAAAATAATCATCATTCATAACTGATAAGTCATCACTATGCATATGATTATGTGCATATATATAATATGTTTTATTTTTTTAATTCAATTTAAGTTTTTGAAAATTTTTAAATATTTAAAAGAAATTTTCTCATTTATTTATTTTTTTGAAAATCTTAAGCCTTAATCAGTCTTTTTTTTTTTTTTAGAAGGTGAGGGCCCAAGCCCACTTACCTTACTCTAAGGGTCCACGCCCCTTACCTTACTCTAACACAATCCTAGCTAAATGCTATTTACCTATTCCTTGCAGCCGCACGCAATGCTTTCTTTCTTTTTTTTTATTTGCTCAAAAGTCAAAACACTCAATGCTTTCTCACCCAACGCCATAGGCTTTCTTTTTCAGTTTGAATCTGTACAGGATGAAGAACAGAAGAGTGCGAAGGCGTCACTTAAGCAGTTAAGCCTCAGTCTCCGACTTTGTTATCGGCTGCCATCACTCACGGAGAGGAATTTTCACAGATTTTAAACTTTAGTTTTGTTGCTTTCCTTTCTTATTTTCTTCTCAAATCTCAAATCCCCCTAGCCCCAAGTTTTCTTTATGTTTTTCTCTTCGAATCCTGCCACAATCCTCCATTCTTCAGCGAGATGGATCTGTTGAATCATCAGTAAAATTCAACCCGGTTAACCCCCTTCACTCGGCGGTTTATCCCGGTTAACACCGGTTCATAACGGTCTGCTCCGGTTTATTTTTTTTCCCAGTCCAGTAAGCAAACCAGACCGGACTGGTGTTCGGTTCACCGGTTTTCCGGTCCGGTCCGGTTTTTTTTCCTGGGCTTTCTTGACACTAACAACACAAAATCCCTCTTTCACATTTACCTTCTACTTCGTACACCTCAACACCATTCGTAGTCTCGAAGCTCTATGCCGCCATCACAATTTGTGCATTTGTCGAAGTTTTGCATCTGGTGAGGTTAGACATTTTTCACATTCTATCCTTTTGTTTAAGATAGATGACATACAATCTCTTCATTTTAAATATCATTAGATCTTTATGGAGGAAGATGCATTTTAGTTGCTTCAAAATTTTGCCCAATCCCAACAAAATATTTCTGAGATATTTGCCTTCGAATTCCGTAATAAAGACACAATGTATGATTTTTTTTTTCTCTTCCCATTTAGCAGAGTAGTTCTTTTCTTTTACATACTCCACTGGGATATTTTACCCGTTATCTGGTTACCAAGAAGAGAACTAACTAAAGAAACAAAAGTTACACTCACATTTCATAAAAATAGTTAAAAATATGAATAACTAAAAACGAAGCAAAGTGAATGGCAAAAAAGTAACAATACTGGATCATTTCATGCAGCAAAGAACAGATCTAGATAGTAAATATAATTGAATAGGCTTTTGCTTTATTTTAGTTACATAATTAGTCAAAATTTCAAAGTAGTTTATTGAATAAAGCACGTTGGAAGTAGTTCTATTTCATTATATCACTCTCTGGTATTTGGTAATAAGGATTAAGGACATATTTAAGTCGAAACTTCTTTTTGGCAACCATATTTGACTATTGTTAACAGATTTTTTTTTTGGTTAAGCCAACAATCTCGTTAATTGCATTAAGATAATGCTTGTGGACTTGTGGTTGTGGGTTGGAAACTTAATTACTGAAGCCAGGAAGGACAATAATGTTGAATGGAGTGGCGATGCAGGGGCTAAAATGGAAGCCAATAATTATAATCGACAAATATGGTCACGTGATCACATAAAGGTACCTTATCATCCTTTTTCTTTGATATATAACTTTATTCATGTTAATCTAATTGTTTTTCTTATATAAAGGTACTTATACCATAACTTGTTGAGGGACACCGAGGAAGTACAATTTTCATTTATCAACCCCCATATCATAGGTCAACATGAGGGGAGAAAAAATATTGAATTTCAATCAAATTAAGTTAAAAATTATTTCTCGGCCAGAGCAACATCTAATATGTTGTTTCTAACGCCATTTAATGCAGGATAAGTAGTAATCACCTTTAATGTCTTTTCACTATTCATAAATTGTTTAACCAAATTCATGTAAAATATTTTAGAAATCAATGGATTTTGATTGTCATCAATCCTAGAGTAGCTTCAGGTCCCTCTAAAGCATGGCAAACCAAAGGACCGTCCAGACATGTTGAAACTATTTAATATGTAAGTTCAAGCTTGCACGTACACACACACGTGTGTCTGTGAGATATATATATATATATATATATCCAAAGACCAACCAAAGTAATTTCTATATTTCATTCTGGTCATCAAGGCATTGATTGGCTACCGAGGTACTTAAACCCTAAGTTATTCTAAACATGCTGATCCTGTTAATAGCTACGGTTGGAAGAAAAATAAGGTATTTATATAAATTCACTCAAATATTGAAAATAAATTACTTACATTGTTAAATATTTTATAACTTTCATGATATTTTTGCAATGCCCTTACCAACCAAACAATATTGACTGTGGATATTGCATTATAAAATTCATGAAGGATGTTGTAACTCATGATCAAATTTTTGTTCTAGACAATGTATGCTATTTGTTTCTCTGTATATTGTTTTTTAAATTAATTGAGTTATAATAGTTAATACTTATTTTTATGATATGTTTTGTCAATTATTATACAGTATTATGCTGACACATATTGTCCAAAATATACCAACAACCAAGTGGATGAAGTCATTGAAGAGTGGTGTAAGCATGTGTTCGAAGTTACTAATTAAGTACATTATTTATTACCCTAGTGTAATCATGGTTTTCAGATGTTTATCTTGGAACTACTTGAATAGGAGTAGATTGACTTCATTAACATGTATTGATATACATATGGTATTCATATTGAAAGTTACTTGTATTGCACTTTTGATATTGATTGTTTGATACAAGTTTGTTAGATATAGTGGCTGAAGAAATATGTATATAAAATAACTATCTATTTAATATTTTAAATAATAAAAAAATAATATATTTTGTAGCGCTTTTTTGAGAAAGTGTTACAAAAGGTGAATAATTTTTTTAAAAAATTATGGGGAAATGGTCATCTATTGTAACACTACTCTAATAAAGTGTCACAAAAAATTAATATTTTCTTTTTTAAAAAATTATCTATTATAGTACTACTCCAATAAAATGTTATAAAAAATTAATATTTTCTTTTTAAAAAAATTATCTATTGTAGCACTATCTTGAAAAAGTGCTACAAAAGAGTATTGTAGCTCAGGCTTTTGTAGCACTTAGAAAAGGCTACAAAAATATAAAAATAAGTGTTATGAATTAATTTTTTTGTAGTAGTGGCACATGAAGAGTAATTATAGAGATACTCCGCCCATTATTTTTCCCAAAACTTAATATATTATATTATTCATGATTTATAATATAAAAAAGCTAGATAGTTAAACTTAACTTAATGTAGTTTTTTTCAATCAAAATAAAACAAGCAGGTTTTTTCACTCATCACTCACCTCTTGAAATCAGCTATTGTTATTTATGCTTTTAATTTATTATTAAAATGATTGGAAACAAGTGTCCTAAATATCTAAGGATGACTATGCAAGTTTTCTTCTATAAATAATATGGCTTATATCAAATTCATATCTTATAGTAGTGTCTAATAAATTTATAGAAAATTAATTGTCATCAACTGTGGAATGCCCAGACAAATTTTATAGCAAGACCATGGGCGTATATTTTTTTTTATTAGCAAATCACCCAACATCCATAAGGTTTCAAATCATGACTTAAGCAAAACTTAAATTACGACTTTGAAATCAAGGTTTCTTTGTGGGCTTTCAGCCCATCTATTTGTCCAAAAACATTAAAATTGGTAAGAATTTGTTTACTCTGAACCAAAAAAAAACATACCATATCTCATGTTTAATATAAAACCCAGTTAACCTTTTTAGAAAGATTAAAAAAGCTCATCACTAAAAGGAGGGTTTTTTTTTTAAAAAAAATTTTCATTAATTTTTTTATTTGTTGAGTTTTTTCTTGCCTTTATTTGTTTGAGGTAAATTGTTGGGTGCACTAAAAATTAATTAATTTGTGATAATGAGTGCTACTGAAAAATATTTTAGAATATTAGGTGATAATGAAAAAAATATTTTAGAATATTGGGTGGTATTGAAAAAATAATTTAAGATACTGGATATATTAAAAATTAATTAATTTAGGATATTGGATATTGTTGAAAAAACATTTCAGGGTGCTTGGCGCACTACAAATTAATTAATTTCATATGACAGAAAAATATCTATGGATGTGGCTGGATATTAATTAATTTGGGATAGAAGTTGGCAAAAGTATTTTAGGTGTAATGTACAATTTAATCTAAATAAATAAAAATATATAATTTTTTTTTTAAAAAAAGAGGATTCTTCACCCAAGTAATTTTGGGAATGAATTCATAGATTGGTTAAGTAGGGCATGCGAACTTGTCAATTAAGTGTTTATTCTAACGTGATTTAGTGCTTGTTTGGAAAAGCTTATTTTTGAGCAATAAGTGCTTATAATTCGTGATTCACGGTATATGAGGTAAGTATGTGAGAGGAGTTTTTTCTCGGCTTACGTAATAAGGGCTTATTTCTCAAATTTAGGGCTTGTTTGTTTAAGCGTTTTATACAGTAAAAACGCACTTATTACGCAAGCCGAGAAAAAACTCCTCTCACATACTTACCTCGTATACCGTGAATCACGAATTATAAGCACGTTTTGGACAAAAATAAGCCATTCCAAACGCACACTTAAGCTCTTCCAAACACACCTTTATAATATATGAGATAAGTATATAAAAAGAGTTTTATCTTTATTTATAGGGTAAAGGTGCAAAAATAGCCATAAACTTTGTTCAAAGGTGCAAAAATAACCATAAACTATTTTTGGTAGCAAAAGTAACCATGAACTATGTAAAATGGGGCAAAACTATTAAATATGTTAACGGTCAACGGTCATATTTAACAGTTTTGCCCTATTTTATATAGTCCATGGTTACTTTTGCTACAAAAAATAGTTCATGATTATTTTTACACCTTTAAATAAAGTTCATAACTATTTTTAGACCTTTATCCTTATTTATATAAACGAACCTTTAAATGTGAACCCAAACACAAACATCAGACCTTTTATTAAGAGCTGGATGTTGGATGTCCCCAAAGTTGTTGTTGTATGTTTTTTGTTTTTTTTTGACCGCAAAAGGAGTTGGCGCCTTGCAAACAAGCCTCACAGTTTATTGCTCGTCGCAGGTCAGTTCCCATGCCGAGCCCCAACCCGCCGTCTCCAGCATCACCAGCGTGAAAGCTTAATTATTTGAATTGAAAATTAAAAAATTAAAAAAGAAATAAGCAAGAGTCTTACCCCTTTACTCCCCGACTCACATCGGATGTGGCGTTGGAGCATCGCCGACTCCGACTCCTTCCCAATTCGAATTTCCGCACAATTCTGCTGTTTGCGGCCATGAATTTCTAGGGATCCTGTTGGTTTCTCATCCTCCAATTGTGCTTGCCGTGAATCAAATTTGTTCACTTTGTTGTTGTTCTCCTCCTTTGATGGCGGGTTCTTCCATCATGGACAACCTTTTCCAGCGCACTTTGGAGGATTTGATCAAAGGTTTCCGCCTCCAGCTCGTTGGCGAATCCGCCTTAATTTCAAAGGCCGTGGAGGAGATTCGCCGCGAGATCAAGTCAACTGATCTCGACACCAAATCCATTGCTCTTCAGAAGTTATCTTACCTCAGTGCAATTTACGGCATCGACATGTCTTGGGCTGCTTTTAATGTGGTCGAGGTTATGTCATCTTCTCGGTTTGCCCACAAAAAGATCGGGTACCTCGCTGCTTCCCAGTCCTTTCATGAGGGTACCTCTGTCCTACTTCTTATTACTAACCAGCTTCGCAAAGATCTCTCGAGCCCTAACGAGTTTGAGGTAAGCCTCGCTCTTGAATGCTTATCGAGGATTGCCACGATTGATCTTGCCAGAGACCTAACCCCGGACGTGTTCACATTGCTGTCCAGTAGTAAGGTTTTTGTTAGGAAGAAAGCGATTGGGGCGATCTTAAGGGTTTTTGAGAAATACCCCGATGCCGTTAGGGTGTGCTTTAAGCGCTTAGTTGAGAACTTGGAAAATTCGGATTCACAGATTGTGACTGCTGTGGTGGGGGTCTTTTGTGAGCTCTCTTCAAAAGATCCCCGATCATATCTTCCATTGGCGCCTGAATTTTATAGGATTTTGATCGATTCTAGGAACAACTGGGTTTTAATTAAGACATTAAAAATATTTGCCAAGTTGGCTCCACTTGAACCGAGGTTGGGTAAAAGGATTGTTGAACCTGTTTGTGAGCTTATGAAGAAAACTGGAGCAAAGTCCTTAATGTTTGAGTGCGTCAGGACTGTGGTTACCAGCTTGAGTAATCATGAGTCTGCAGTCAAAGTGGCTGTCTCAAAGATTGGGGAGTTGCTGGTTGATCCGGATCCAAATCTCAGATTTCTTGGACTTCATGCCCTTTCAGATGTTGCACCAACCCACTTGTGGGCGGTCTTAGAGAACCAGGAAGTTGTGATCAAATCATTGAGTGATGAAGATCCTAATATTAAACTTGAGTCTCTGCGCCTGGTTATGGCGATGGTGTCAGAGAGCAACGTGGCAGACATATCAAAGGTATTGGTCAATTATGCATTAAAGTCTGACCCAGAATTTTGCAATGAGATTTTGGGTTCCATTTTAACGACATGTAGTAGAAATATTTATGAGATCATTATTGACTTTGATTGGTACGTTTCGCTACTTGGAGAAATGTCAAGGATTCCAAATTGCCAAAAGGGTGAAGAAATTGAGGGCCAGCTTATTGATATTGGTATGAGAGTTAAGGATGCTAGATTGGAGCTTGTTCAAGTTAGTCGTGATCTGTTGATAGACCCTGCATTACTTGGTAATGCGCATTTGCATAGGATATTATGTGCTGCTGCTTGGGTTGTCGGGGAATATGTTGAGGTTGCAAGTAACCCGTTTGAACTGATGGATGCGCTACTTCAACCTCGTACAAATCTCTTGCCACCATCAGTGAGGGCTGTTTATATTCATTCTTCTTTTAAAATATTAGTTTTTTGTCTGGATTGTTACCTTATGCAAAATGAAGAGCATGTGTCCTCATTGGATTCCAGCAATTTGGCTGTGGGCTATTCTGGATTGGTTGCTGCGAAAAAGCACGCAGAGACTCCTGATTTTGCATCATGTGATGGTCCAACACATGATGCTCAGATTGAGGGCTTCAGCCCACAAAGTACAATGGACTCTTCTGAAGAGCTTGCTGTTCAAAACAATGAAGAGAGAATTGTTACTCAGGATCAGACGTCAATTGCTACTTCTTTGGAAAAGAATAATTTCACACTTGAATCTATTGCTGGTCTCTTAAATCTAATTGAATTAGTTTTAAGCCCCCTTGCAGCAAATCCGGATGTTGAGGTACTAGAGAGAGCACGGAATGTACTTTCTTTTGTTCAATTTATTAAAGCAGAAATATCTGATAATTCCAATCAGAATGTGGACATCTTGGACAAAAAAGATGCTCAAGTTTCAGCTATTGTCAAATTGATGTGCGATGCTTTTTCCAACGAACTTGTTCCAGTCTCATTAAGTGCTCAAGGAAGAGTTGCTGTACCAGATGGATTAGTTCTGAATGAGAATCTTGATGACTTAAAAGTAATATGTGGTGATATTGAACTGCCTTCTTCTAGTTCATTTTCCATAGTAGGCCCTCATTTTGGCACCACTTCTGATGCTTCTCCATTTAATCTTCCAAAGAAAGAGGAGACAGAGCCATTGAATGAATCTGCATCTTTGCTTGAACACCGGAAGCGGCATGGATTATATTACCTTCCTTCAGAGAAGAATGAGATTATTTATGATGATTATCCTCCTGCTAATGATCCTCAGAAAAAGACTAACTTAAACGATGAATCTGATGATCTATCCAAGTTGGCTGGGCAATCACTTAGTTTGAAGAAAAGGCCAAACCAGACGAAGCCCAGGCCTGTGGTGGTGAAACTGGATGATGGAGATGTGGTACCAATTTCAGTCAAGAAGCCTGAGCCAAGAGATGATTCACTTTCTGGTGCTGTAAGAGATGTTCTTTTGGGAAGTGAAGCCAAACCAAGTTCATCCCGAAGTAATCCTTCTGACAAGTCATCAGGAACGGACAAAAAGAATCTAAGCCCATATCATCCATCTGAGATCAAAGAAAACGTGTTTGGTGCTGAAATGCCTGACCAGGCAAATCCAAATCGAAAGAGCAAGCACCATAGTCGTCATAAAGAGAGAAGGAGAAGTCCAAGGAAGACTGTTGAAGGGGGAGAACATGATCAAAGGGGAAAGAAAAAGAGTAGTCATCGCCATAATAGGCATAAAGCTCGCCAAGGATCCAGTTCACCTTTGAATGTGGCTCCACAAACCCCAGTAATTCCAGACTTTCTTTTGTAGCGTCCAAAAATTTTGCTTTTGATTTTGTTTTATGGTTGCCCGCTCTTATTGGTTGAGGCTGTTTACCTGTATTTTTTGCCCTCAGTCCTTACGTCAGTTCTGTAGATTTAGTCGCATTTCTTTTGGTCATTGTCTATAATTTCTTTTCTTCATGTTTGTTTTTGGCCCCTTCATTCACAGGAAGCACATGTGAGAAGTAAATTTTCGAGTTGGATATATTCTGGCTTTCTTTTTCTACTATATATTGAAATTGTACCATGACATTTTGACCATGAATTCTTGAAATTTCTAAGACTGCAAACCCAAAAAGTTTGGCACCTAAACCATAGGAGTTGACATTTACTATATACTAGAAGACATTGTGCTTCGATACTTTCTTAGGAGGTTCCTGAGCTAGAGCTGAATGATATTCATTCTTATTTTAAATACAAGTTAAAAATTGGGAAAGTTTGTTTTCTGAAACTAGTCCCTTGAGTTGTCTATCAAAGACAAGAAAAGTGACATCATTTCAGCGGTATTCTGATCAAACAACTCCATCCTCGCTTGTGTTATTCCTAACACAGTAGTCTACAGGCAATGTTTATATGTTTTGATTTTATTTAACGGTGATGTTTTGCTTGGCTTGTTCTCCTCCTTGCACTCTCTCGTGTCTTAACTCGCTCAAGAGGGAAGGGCTTGAGCCCTAGTGGTTTTATCAGGTCATCATTTTGCATCGTTTGGGCACCAGTGGTTATATTTGGATTGTTGCGTGCTCATTCAAATAACTTTCTGGGATGATTTACTCAGCACATCTTGGCATCTTCATGGAATGATTGGTCGTTTGATTCAAGAGTTCATTCACTTTGTTAATTCTCTAGAATTCCGGCGTGAGTAATGAACAAATGGTGGCCTTGGCCATTCAATTCACTTTTTGGTTTGATCCAAATGTAACGTAATCAGTCCTCCCAATCTGTGTAATTGTACGGAAACTTTATTCTTTTTAAACTTTTTGCCCCTTCTCCACCTTTTATTGGTTTCTTCAATTCTCCTATCTTTTTTAGAACCCCTTCTTATCTTGGATTCATTCAGCATTTCGCCTTTTAAGCCTGAAAGGCTGAGCCTTCCAACCTGAACGGCTAAATGTTTCTATCCTCTAATGCCCAATTTCTTAATATGATTCCCTTCACCAAGTTAAAATCTGAAGTTAAACTAATTAAATCAACCTTTTCGGGTGAAGGGTAGAATCTATACACAATTTTAAATTTTAGAGTATATAGAAAGAAAAATATTGACAATTAAAACACTTTTTTTTTTTTTACAAATACGAGTAGATTATATCCATATTGGCTCTTTTTTTAAATATATTTTTTATGCATGTTGCAATTTTCAGTCCTTCAAAGTTCAAACATAACTTCTGAAATAAAAGACCGTATCATATAACTTTACCATTAATAAATTTAGATCATAGAATTGCATTGCCGCATTTGTCTGTGAAAAGTGTGATTTCCAAACACACACTTGAGATGAAATGATTTTAAGTCACAAATTTGTGTTTGTCTGTCGTAGCTAAGTATTACTAACCCGGTCCTAAATATAAGATAAAGTTAATTTTTTTTGGAGAGGTTAAAGAAGCTAAATAAGCTACTTAATCATATCACACATGTTATGTATCTTTAGATTATATATTAATTTATTAGTCAAACTAATTAGTTTGAAGAAAAAAATATAAATATAAATACTCTAAAGTAATTTAATTAGTATCCTTAATTTCTCTAAAAAAAATCAATTTTATCTTATAATTAGAATCAGAGGGAGAGGGAGTATTTTATAATGCCGACTTTATATAAAATACTGAATATGGTATTGTTTGGTGACGAATTTAAGAATCTATCCGAGTCCAGAGTCAGGTTTCAGTATGGTCTTTTTCTCTCTCTAGCCAACGACTGCTACATTCTATAACTCAATTGTAGTCTCTTCTCAGCCTCCCTCTCTCGTCGATCGACTCTCATATCTCTCTGTAAATCATCCATTCTTTATTGTCATCTTCGTGGCAATGAAAACTCACCAACAAGAAGCTTCCCCTGCGTCCTCAGTCTCATATCTCAAGCTTGGGCTCTCCTTCAGTCCCCAACTCCATCTTGTTAACTTCTTTTCTCATCTCTTACTCTTTGGCTCTGGTTTACTCATTGGAATCACCCTTGCTCTGTGTCTCCCAGACTCGTCACCACTCAGCTTTCAAATCCAACAGCAGCTCCGTTCTTCCTTGCCCTCTCCACCTCGTCCCGTCTCATTAAACCAAACAAACGGGACGACCACCTTGGTCAATCGACATGGGTTGAGAGATTTGTTGAGAGCCGATGACCGGAAGGCTATGCATGACATGAATGAGCAAGAGTTGTTGTGGAGAGCTTCACTGGTTCCAAAGATTAAGGAAGTGCCCTTCAAACACAAACCCAAGGTTGCATTCATGTTTCTGACAAAAGGGCCAGTGCTATTGGCTCCTCTGTGGGAGAGATTCTTCAAAGGGAATGAAGACCTCTACTCTATTTATGTCCATTCTCACCCATCTTTCAACGAGACTCTGCCTCAAAGCTCTGTGTTTTATGGCCGCAGAATTCCCAGTAAGGTCAGTAATAATGGCTTCTTCTCTTCTGTTCCAACCAAGTAAATCAGTTCGAGTTTTCCTTTAATTTTAAGGATAAAGTTCAATAACAAATTAAAAAAGCTTTTAGATGTGGGTGTGTGGGTCTTCACACTCAAATGCTGCATAAATGTACAGATGACACGATAGCAGGATTCATTTCCTGCAAATGTAAGGAAAGGGTGGGGGTGATTTGATTTTGCCCCTCGAAGCAAGGAATTGACACCGTATCATGCATGCATATATTAAGTACTATAGTTTTCATTCAATTCCATTTATTTTTTTGTTTTTTTGTTTTCCATTGGTTTCAATTCTTATTTTATAATGTCTGGCACATGGTATGCCTCTTAAACGCATAGTTTAATGGATTTTACAAATGTACTTTTTTTTAAACACTTTTGCTTTGACAACTTGTCTGTAAACTTATTGCTCCAGTAATTGAGGCAAAATGTCTTGCAATATATCATATCGCGGTTCCTACTACATCATACGTCTCTCTTAAAAAGAAAAGATAAATGTGTCAGCTCAAAGGTGAAAATTTATCTTTAATTAGTCCAAGCTAGTGCCATTTATTCAGGGGACATATCTTATGATTCTCAATAAATAAGAAAGGTTAACTCAAGATTGATGATGAGAATCAATATAGACACATAGCGAGTGAATGTCAAAAGTTGAGAATTCCTTACTTTCCCCCTTTTCTTTGGTTGAGCTGAGGAAGCAATTCCATCCTTTTCTTCGATTCCACTCCTTTCCCAGCTCCCCAAGAAAATTCCAACTCCTCTCTAAGTTTCCAAATCTTACTTTTTCCGCGTACCTCTCTTTCAACTTTCTGTATTCCTTCATGCCCACACCATCACATGCATGCAACATATATTCAGGCTTGCACATTCATATATTTTATTCTTTAATTTATTCCTTGTGTAGCTGATGAAACAATAATGTCAGTTACAGGAGGTAAAGTGGGGTGAATTCAGCATGATTGAAGCAGAGAGACGTCTGTTAGCCAACGCTCTGCTAGATTTCCGAAATCAGCGTTTTGTTCTGCTCTCAGAATCATGCATTCCTCTGTTTAATTTCTCCACAATACACAACTACCTCCTCAAGTCCACCAAAAACTTCGTCGAAGCCTATGATTCACCTAGCGCGGTGGGTCGTGGCAGATACACCCCCAGAATGAGGCCTCTGGTTAAGCTGTCTCAGTGGAGAAAAGGGTCTCAATGGTTCCAGATTGACCGTGCCCTCGCCGTCAGCATCGTCTCCGACCGCCAGTACTTTCCGGTGTTCAAGAAGTATTGCAGGCCTCCGTGTTACAGTGACGAGCACTACTTGCCGACGCTGGTGAGCGTCAAGTTTTGGAGGAGAAACTCCAACAGGACATTGACCTGGGTTGATTGGTCAAAGGGTGGGGCCCATCCTTCCAAGTTTATCAGAACCGATGTGACGGTGGAGTTCTTGAAGAGGCTGAGACATGGAGGGAGGACATGTGAGTACAATGGCCACACCACCAATGTTTGTCACTTGTTTGCCAGAAAGTTCACTCCTCATGCTCTCTCTAGACTCCTTCGCTTTGCTCCTAAGTTGATGCATTTCAATTGATTCCTCTTCATTCCCAATTTTTTTTGGGACTATATGTATTCATTTAGTTGTACCATAAACACTTATAAACATAAGGTCCTGAAAAAGAAATTTTCCCTGTATATTTATCTCTTTCATTGATTTAGCACATTTGTTTGATATCTTTTATGTGTGCCACTTCAAAAAAAAAAAAGATATCTTTTATGTGTGTACGTAGTCAAAGCATTCATCAATTCTCGTCATTGTTATTTTTTTATTATATAATTAGATGTTCCTATATATACAGTCCATATCAAGATCATATTTTCTAACTGCCTAATTTGTTCTATATTATTTTCCATAGGATGGATTGTAAAGGGAAAGGGGGAGGGAAAGTTTCCTAGAATATTACATCGCAGATTTGATTTGATGCTATATAAGCGTCAGAGTCGGAGATATAAAGCGCATGATAGTTAATTAAAGGCAATTTCCCCAAGGACCCCAAGTGAGAAAATAAAGTAAAGTAAAATAAAATATAACCTACTATCCAATATTGGTAAATTAGGAGGTTTTTTTTTTCATTTTTACAAAAAATAACCCTTTTTATTATTTAAAAAAAATTAGAACGCTTGTTGAAACTCTTGAAAATAATTAAAAATAAATTTGTTATTAGTTCGAAATGCTGTTGGTTTGTGGAATTAATATGGGTAGCTTCTAATTATTATAAGAATCACTTTGAAGCTAAATGAAAAATATTTTTGATGATTGTATTTAAGTTTTAAAATGTTTTTAATAAAATATCTAAATAATAGATAAATTTTTAAAACAAGACATGAAATTACCTTGCACCCCTAAACTTGAAGAAAAGGACCAAA
The DNA here is from genome assembly GCA_963210345.1 of Inga oerstediana. Taxonomy (NCBI): domain Eukaryota; kingdom Viridiplantae; phylum Streptophyta; class Magnoliopsida; order Fabales; family Fabaceae; genus Inga; species Inga oerstediana. The sequence goes on from OY723410.1 coordinate 820,613, forward strand.
AGATACATGCCACGTCTATCCCACTGTATGTGTATATGATGGAGCCATGAAGCCTTATTGCTTGTTGAAAGCGTCATATGCAAGAAGAAAGAGCAACGCAGGAGCAGGGGGAGCAGGGGAGGGGCCCTTTGTTCAGAAAGAAGAAAGAGGGGCCCCACTATTGGTATTTTTAAAAAAAAAAAAAAATTGAATATTTAAAACTGAAAATGAAATTAATCTTTTTTCCGGAGATAAGCTAAAAGGTAAGTGAATATAAAAGGTTGTGGTGGAGACGTATGACGTCGGTTTTGAAAGGAGTGGAGAGGGTCAGCCTCAGAGATATAACAGGAAGCCTCCACACGCATCGACATCGTATCCTTCCCAGAAACACACTTTCATTTGACCAGACCCCTTATTAATTCTAATCCCTTTCTACCATTCTTACCCTTCAATCACATACACCTTCCATCATACCCTACCAATTAATACCTTGTTACATGTAATTACCACGAAATTCTAGCTATTTACTCCTCTTTTCTTTTTTCTGTTTTTTTTTTTTGACAGCATATACACACATCTTTCCAACTAGTCATACATCATATGAGACGTGGCTACTGGTTTACATGTTTAATTTATATGCCTTGACTTGTACATACTCTAGCAGTATATAGGCCACATTTATTCATCAATTATATTGCCAAATGCAAAAGTTTTTATACTGAATTTCTCCTAAAGGTTGGAGTATTATTTCATTTATCATTGTTTTGATAAATTTTATATGCGGAACTGCATGTATTTTTCAATGTACTCCCTCCGGTCCTAATTATAAGACAAAGTTTATTTTTTTGGAGAAATTAAGGAAGCCAATTAAATTACTTTAGAGTGTTTATATTTTTAGTATCCTTAGATTATATATTAGTTTATTAGTCAAATTAATTAGTTTAGAGAAAAAAATAAAAATAAAAATACTCTAAAGTAATTTAATTGGCTTCCTTAATTTCTAAAAAAAATCAACTTTGTTTTATAATTAGGACCAGAGGGAGTAACAGATATTATTGTACATTTTCTACACCTTAGAAAGATGAATACATAATTCTATGAAAAAATCACACCAGCAACGAGATCTTACATTAATAAGAGAGGATACTATAGTTTTTTGTTGTTTTAATTACAATATAATATTATAAAATTCGAGCTCATGTCTATTGGACAGGGAGAGAGGTGGGGATAGACCTTATATTAATATGGGTTTGTTGACGTCAAAGTCTTTACATCATATTATACGGCTTGAACTTCTAGGTCTAAGCGTTGTTGTGCTTGAACTTGCGTACCTATTTCCTCCGACATTCCTAGAGCCTTCTTTCCTATTTTTTGTTATTTTTCTAATCGAACCCAATTCCCCGCAGTCTCTTCGCCATCACCGATCCTATAAATGAAAGAGAGGGCCGCCTGCTTTTCATCTCTCTGTATGTCAGTGCAACCATCTCTCTCCTGCAACATCAATAATCATGGCGACCAAGCGCTTCTTTGAAGACGACTCTGATGATCAAAACCCAGATGAGCCCCCTCACCAACGCTTCAGACCCACTCTCTCTTCGTACGTCTGTTTTCACCTTCTTGCTCTTTCATTACTCATGCGTAAAAAATATGCACTTGCTATTCATTTGCCTTGTTGCTTCATCTCTCACGCATATATTCCCAATGGACAGGGTGATCGGAGAAGTGGTTATGATGAAAAACTTACAGAACCTTCTCTCTGGCTTGGAACCTTTGCTCAGAAGGGTGGTAAGTTTCTACCGCCTCATACATATATACAACGTCTTATTCTTAATATAAAATTCAGTATTTAAAGAGATTAAGATAATTAAATAAATTATTTCATACTCTTTATATATATATTTTTTATATCAAACTAATTTATCTTATTTATAAACTAAATTAATATATAATCAAATGATACATAAGATAAAATGATAATATGCGTGTGTGAAAAATGGACAGGTGAGCGAGGAGGTGGAGGGAGTGATGAGACACATGCATCCGAGATCGATGATGACGAGGTCAGCGTCGTTGAGGATACAAGCAGCAGAGGAAGCACCAAACCTACAACTAAGCTTTAAGGAAAGGCCTCACATCCCTATTTTCACGGGAAGCAGGATACAAGACGTGAATGGCAACCCACTCCAGGTGATTCTTGTCGACAAAAGTGGCGATCGAAGGGTTCCGACGAGTGTGCCTTATCCCTTGAAGCTTGAACTTGTGGTTCTGGACGGAGATTTCCCACCGGCCGATAAGCAAGAATGGACGACCCACGAATTCAACAACCACATACTGAAGGAGAGAGCGGGAAAGCGACCCTTGCTCGCCGGATCAGAACTCAACATCACCATGAGAAATGGGATTGCGTGTTTGGGTGGCGACATTGAGTTTACGGATAACTCAAGCTGGATTAGGAGTAGGAAGTTCAGAGTTGCTGCCAGAGTGGCTCCTGGAACCCATCAAGGTTCTAGGGTTCTTGAAGGCTTCACCGAATCTTTTGTCGTCAAGGATCATCGTGGCGAATGTAAGCATTCCATTCTTACCCATTTTATATTATTATTAGTTTTTAAGTAACTACTCGTAATATAGAATTCACGTCATGTCCAAGTTTGTCATATCCACTGCTACCCGCATGCATCAAAGATTAATGTGTTCTTTAAGTACAGTATTTTTTTATTTTTTTGTCATATGAAAACTTGCTATATTTTGTTGAAGAAAAAAAATACTAGCTTCAAACTTTTAAGTATGTATGTAGTCATAGTTGAAGCACTTGCACATCCCTTTCACCCTTTCGAACAACCAATTGTGGCTATCATATCCCTAGTTTTGTTTACATCGATCATGGCCTTTTATATATCTTGTCAGGGAACTTGAAAACGATATGATTTTGTCAACCTAATTCCAGCTAAGAGGTTTACTAATCATGCAACCCATATTTAATGGAAATATGATAATCCCAAACTTAATTATAGTCTGACGAATGGTTGGTCCTACATCATCTCAGGCAACGGTTTCTAGGGCTAATTAAGCGGGTCAACATGTTTTTTTCTATTTATAAGCAATTTTTCCTTTTATAAGGCCGGTCCCTTTTATAAGCAACTTTCACTTTTTGTCTGAAAATTTGAGCTTCTTCTTCTTATTTTACCCTTATTAAATACTTATTATTTCTCATGTCTTATACTCATTATTTCTCATACTTTTTATATATTCTCTCTCCTCTACTCTTTTTATAAATAGGGGCATATATGGAAAAAAACATGACATTTTTTATACACTTATTATTTTTAACTACCTGTTCGTTTTACGCAATCAAGGAGAAAGTTGCTTATAAATAGGACCAGATGGAGTAACTTGTTACAATGAATAATAATTATAATTAATATGATTGTGTTTGCTCTTTTAATGCTTTAAGCCTCTAACATTCCCATTTCCCTATTATATTATTTGCCTTACTTTGCTCTGAAGCTACAAGATCTAGTTGAATGCTTAGTCGAATAATATTTCAGTATATATCGTAAAGTCTAATTGATCTTTAATTAAGATTGAATTGAATATATATAAAAAATGCAATCATCACGTACGAGGGATATTAATTCCTTTTTTACTACTTTATAGGCTCGAGGTTTCTTCAACTTCTTTTGAGACCAAAAATATATTTTTTGTTGGCTTGAAAATTAAGGAATATATACTAGAATTATATATATATATATATACATGGGATGATATATTATATATGTACGTAGTAGCCAAACGAGATATGTTTACCTGGATGCATGTGTAATGTATATGTAGTGTATAAGAAACACCATCCACCGATGTTGGAAGACGAAGTGTGGCGGCTGGAGAAGATTGGGAAGGAAGGGGCATTTCACAAGAAGTTGTCGTCAGAGGGTATTAACAATGTTCAGCAGTTTCTCCAGTTGTCCGTGGTTGATCCTGCTCGACTCAGAGAGGTACGTACTATATATATAATTCATCCACATGTACATTATTCATCTCAACACTCTGATTATAATAATAAACGGTATTTGGGAATGAAATCAGATATTAGGGATAGGAATGTCAGAGAAAATGTGGGAGGTAACATTGAAGCATGCGAGGAGCTGTAAGATGGAGAACAAGCTCTACATATACCGGGGGCCTCACTGTACCGTGTTTCTGAATCCCATCTGCGAAGTAGTTAGAGCTCACATCAATGGCCACATCCTGCAAGGCGCTGACCTCAACAACATCCCCAGGGTACGTATGTATATATATATAGTTAATTTTCAGATATATATATTGAATAATTAATGGTGACATTATATATATAATGGGCAGAGCTATTTTGAGAAGCTGGCGAGAGAAGCATACGCCAGATGGGACACCTTGGAGGAAGCAGCTCCCGAAGGGCTCCTGAATGATGATGCTTCCTTGTTAACTCAAGGTATGCCATAATTTCATCATCAGACAAATTAAATTAACAACAATATTTGTTTATGAATTAATAGTATATATGGATATATAGGGGAAACAGTGCAGAGCCATCATCAAGTACAAGTGGGCAGCTATGCAGGCAGTAGTGAGTGGTCGACGTTGAGTTCCAATCCAACATATGCCGCCGTACAGGAGAATGGCTTTCCGTTCAGCTTCTCGGAGTCACAATCAGGTGTTGATAATATGACACCTTCAGGCTCTATCGTTCAGGGATATCTGCCAAGTGGGCCTAATTAAACTATATATATATATACGATTAGTATTTATTAGCTCATCCCTTTCCACTAGCTATAAACATAAGACATGTAAGTGCAATATGAGTTAGCTGAGAAAGAGGATCATCCCCCGTCACTGTACGGTCAATTATTAATAATCCACATCTGCATAACTCTGTCTCCATGTATGCACTATCCTATTTTGAACTTTTGTTTTCATCAGTTACTGTCTGTCCTCATCCCACAACACCCAACCCTATCTCTAAAGTAAACGAGTTATTATTGTTAAGATGGACCTTCCGCAAACCTATCGGCATATAATATTTTTTTTCAAAGCAAACATTAAAAATTGCGGTATTTATTGACCGGACTTAACAGAGTAATGGATATATATATGCTTGCGGTTCAGCTCATCCCACCGGTTGCAAAAATTTGGATCCTTTCAAATGGCCAAACCTTAGACCTGACCTCATCCGTTTCTTTTTGCCCAGTTGATTCTGCCTTACTTTTTACTATATATGATTTTTGCTCTGATGTTCAACTGCCACCCACTACATGACACCCCTTCAAGATATTCATGTCCTTCTTCATCTCTTTCTCTCATATTGTATCTCCGCCTCATATTCATAGGCAATTCATAGCCTTTTTGATTAAAATATTAAAAAAAATGATGGCTGAAGAGTGAAGACTGTACGGTGTTAAGCAACAAGACAAAGATTGGCTCCTTCGCGGGCACTTCCAAGAAACTGGTTCTTCTATATATGAATCTTGCTTCTTTTGTTTCTTGTCGGATCTTGAAGGAAAAAGGAATAGATGAAAAGGAACCAGTGTGAATAATTATTATCTTTTTTTTAAAAAATAATATGTATTTTGAGCACACTCGCTTTTGGATTTAATCACTTCTGCCAATGTAACCATACCTATTATGGAAGGCCGCTCGCTAGCTTTGCAACCCCCGGCCCAAAAAAGAAACTCCGAAAGCACAATAGCGACAGACACTGCGTTAAGATTTGATTATACAATATCTTTTCCACAAAATTTAAGGACGAGATCTCATAACGTTGACATTAGTCATTAGCATTGACAGGTAGCATATATATCTACGATTATGTCATTCTATATATGTACATCTTGGAGTGATGACAGGACGCACAAGGCTCCTACCGAACATAGTAAAAGCTCTCTGTCTGTCCATGCTTTCTCTGCTATTGACTTGGCCTTTCTTTACTCGCTGAGATTCATTGGAAGCTCAATTTAATTATCCGCTGGCATTTGGGGTCGTCCCTGTGCTCCTCATATTTGATTCAGGTGAGAGTGGAGGCACTTCATTCTTGAGCAACACCACATGATCTACTGACACCATTTCCGTCTCCTCTTCTTTTGTTTTGCCTATCCCATCTCTCTGTATTTCCTTCAACCTCTCCACCACCTCTTCCATGGACGGCCTCGTGTCTTTCATACACTGCAAGCACTGGAATGCCAACTCTGCCACTCCATTTATCATCTTCCTCACTCTGTAATCTTCTTCAAACCCAAGAGTTGGGTCCACAAGCTCATGCAAATCCCCACTCTGTATCTTGTTAATAGCCATGGTCGCCAAATTCACCTCATTCCTATGCCTCGTGATGTCAATAGCAGGCATTGATGATATCAGCTCAATGAGCACCACTCCAAAACTATACACATCACTCTTATCAGTAAGCTGGTAACATTGATGGTACTCTGGATCCACGTATCCAGGGGTTCCCTGTGGGGCTGTTGAAATGTGAGTGACATCATTTGGAAAGAGACGACAGAGTCCAAAATCTGCTACTTTGACAATGAAATGATTGTCAAGAAGGATGTTGGTGGTTTTTATATCACGATGGATGATGTCAGATGCGTGAAGATATGCCAATGCACTTGCAGTCTCTATGGCTATATTCATTCTGGTGTGCCATGGGAGTGTGTCTGCTGGTTTTGATCTTTGGCCGTGAAGATGATCGGCGACGGTTCCGTTAGGAACGTATTCATATACAAGCAGAAGTTCACGGCTATGGCGAGAGGTGCAGCCATAAAGTTGGACAAGGTTTTGGTGGCGCAGACGAGTTAAGAGCTCCACTTCATTCATGAACTGCTCAACCCTCTTGTCATGGTTTTCATACAATCTCTTCACTGCAACTGTACGACCATCCCCCAGTTTTCCTTGATCAACCAAGAAATACCACAAATAAAAAGCAAGATTCTTGGTCAGTGATTATATGTGAGCGTTGCCTTTATTTTTTACTATCAGGTTCTGCTTTGCAAAAATTTCCTCAACTTGTTATTTGTTTATGGGGTATGCTGCAAATTTATTCCTGAAGTTTTCAGTGAGAAATAATATTACCTTAGAAATTTTTTAGATTTAATGTTACCTGATATTTTTAAAATGCAATAATGTTATTTCAATGTTGAACATTAAAAAATTAATATTAACCATCAAATTTTTAATGATAAGAGGTGATATTATTTTTTTTAACATGGTAACATTAAACCCCAAAAAAACTTTCCGATAACATTAACCTGAGCAAAAACTTTCAACAGCTTGATCCTTTGTTTATGGAAATGCATGACAGTGAACAGTGGAGAATTGAAGTGTAATATTATCCCGTATAGAATAAAAGGTTGTCCACTCTTACCCCAATAAACTGTTCCGAAACCCCCATCTCCAAGTTCATCGGCAGAATCAAAATTGTTAGTGGCCTCTTCAAGTTCGGTATATGAGAAGAGGTGAACTCCAAAGTATTTACTTTCTTTATTCTCAGCATCCTTTATAGAGGAATCGGAAGATATGGTCCGACTCTGATGAGATTGTTTGTCTGATTTGGCATGACGATTCTTCTTTCGGCGGAGATAGAAATAAAAGCCAGTGCTCATGACGATCACGCTGAATGACGAAGCAGCAGCACCTGGCCGTTGCGGGAAAAATAGTAAGAAGCTTCAGTGAAAGGGAACCCACAGGAAAAAACAGTGGAAAATAGTATTAAATTGAAGCTATATTACCTGCTATGAGTTTCCCTTTCCAGTTCCAATGTCTGTCTGCAACAGGAATCAGTAAAAGCTAAGCAAATAGAGGTTATTAGAGCATTGGCACTTATATATATCAGCTAGGAGATAGAAGCAAAAGTCATCAAACTGGAAAACATAGGTGTATTATGCATGCCCGATGGTTGGAAAAGATGGATGAGGAAGACAATACAGTGTTTAAACAACATTACAAGGTTGGCTAACTTCCAATCGCTAGGTTTGTTTTCCTGAGCTTGATGAACTCGATCTTTCTCTGGGTTTGGTGCCCATGATAAGAAATCAGAGGGGTAAATGTCTCAAGTTCTTTCTTGAAAGAGAAGAAAATTATCAGTGATCAAGATTGAAGGTCCCATCATCCTCACAATATATATTAATTTAAGCAGTGTTCATCAAGAACATTTGTTTACCCTCTGTTTGGGGACAGAACTTAATTGGGTACCTACCGAACAAGTTCAAGAAGGCGGCTGCTCCTTATGTGAATGTGAGTGCGAGTTTGTTGAAAAAGTGGAGAAGGAACAAATTAAACCTGTTTCCACTTCCCGCCATCATATTTGGAACCTAAATGTATTAAAGTTGTTATTCGTAACATTTTGGTTGGTGGGGATTAGAAAGCAGCCTTGCTACTCAGAGATTGAGCTTTTGAAGGGGGAAGGCAGCACCCAAATTTTTCATGATAAAAGAATTATTTTCACTTATTTTTTTTCTTTATTTCAATATTATTTACTTAATTTATTTTTTAATATAGGTGAAAAACTATATCCCCTCAGAAAAATTACATCAAGACAAGTATACCTCTATTTAAAAGATATTAATCTATAAATAAAATTGTAGGTTCTTAGATCAGAATAATTAAGATGAGGAAGAAAAGGAATGGACTTAGAGAGAAAAGTGAGAAAGGGTAAGAATACTCAAAGGCAGAATCTGATCTTTAAACTGAATAGTAATAATTCCAATTAATGCCTGTCCCATAAACGCAATTATAGACTTTATTTATAGCCTTAGCTATTTCCCTAAAGATAACTACCAACAAAGTAACTACTATGCTACTACTTCATAACTAACTCCTATTACTAAATGAAAACAGAACGTGGGCTACATAAGCTGAAACTAACCACCAATTAAAACACCCCACTAACTAGTAACTAGTGCTGATATGACCACGTTTCCTTCTGCTGTAGACTAGTAAAGGACATGCTAGATTCCTATCAATACCCACCCTAAAAGAGTCACCTTGTCCTCAAGGCGAAAGGTAGGGAACTGTGTAGCAATGGTGTCATAAAGTTCCTAGCTGACTTCTTCATTTGGTCGATCATGCCATTTGATGAGCAGCTCAATAGTTTGTTCTCCTTCAACATCAACTTGTCTGCTATCTAGAACTTGTTTCGGTTGGAGTTAGAACTCCTAATCATCATTAATTGGTAGAGGTATGTGAGGATCTGGTTCCTGAAACCCATGTGCTGCTCGGAGGAGTGAAATGTGGAATACCGGATGGACTTTGGATCCAAGAGGGAGTTGAAGTTCATAAGCAACTCTGCCAATTTTACGAAGCACTGGAAAAGGGCCAAAGTATCTTGGAGACAGCTTTTTATATCTTCGTTTGGCCAAAGTGTGTTGGCGGTACGGTTGTAATTTAAGCAGAACTAAATCGCTAGGGGCATATTCCACATCCCTGCGTTTCAAGTCTGCATACTCCTTCATTCTTTTCTGAGCTACCCGTAGATTGTCCTTGATAGTAGCTAGAACCACATCCCTTTCCTCAAAATGCTCTTCTAATTCTGCAATTTTTGTTGCACCAGTGGTGTATGGCAGTAGTGTGGGAGCAACTCGGCCATAAACTATGTGAAAGGGAGTTGAACTTGTTGCTATGTGAAAGCTAGTATTGTACGATAGTTTTGCCCAATGTAAAATTTTTTAGCATTGTTTAGGATGTTCCTGAGAGAAACAACGTAAATAGGTTTCTAAGCACCTATTGACTACCTCTGTCTGCCCATCAGATTGAGGGTGATACGCAGTGCTCATCTTAAGGGTAGTTTCGCTCAATTTGAACAGTTCTTGCCAAAAGGAACTTAGAAAGATAGGGTCATGATCTGAAACGATAGATTGATGGAAACTATGTAATTTAATCACCTCCTTACAAAACACAACTGCAACTGATTTTGCTGAAATGGGCCTTGCCAGGCCTATGAAGTGGGCATATTTCCTGAAGCGATCAATAATTACCAAGATTATATCCATTCCTTGAGATTTAAGGAGGCCTGTGATGAAATCTATGGAGAGATCCTCCCATATGCTCTCTGAAACGTGCCAAGGCTGTAGCAAACCTGTATCAGGTTAGGGTAAATATTTACTTTGTTGAGAAGTTGGGCAAGATTGAACAAAACGTTGAACATCTTCCTTCATATTTTGCCAATAAAAGTGTTGCTGCAAACTCTTCAATATTTTTAGAACGCCCCTATGTCCCCCAAGTGGAGATGAATATGTCTCATTCAATAACTTCCTACTCAGGTCAGTGGGTCCAAGAATGACTAAACAGTCTTTATAGTATAGTCTCCCAGCAGATAAAATGACGTGTGGACATGAGCTAGGAGTCTCTTTCAAGGATGCCATGATTGAGGAGGTATACTCATCCTGGGCTAGTAGTTGCTCCAAGTCATCAAAGTCTGCTGATTTTGGAACACTTAGAGAATATAAATAAACTGAATTGGGGTTCCTTAAAAACGCATAAGCACTTTGGTTAGAGGATCCCGCTCTATATTTGATGATGAAATCAAAGGGTAATAGTTCATCATTAAGCGCAGTTGTTCAGGTGTGGTAAATCTCTGTTCCATAAGGTATTTGAGGCTACAATGATCAATGAGTACTTCAAATTTCCTTCCCAGGAGGTAGTGCTTCCATTTCTGCAAGGAAGAAACTAGTGCCAAGAGTTCTCTATCATTGACAGATTTATGTCTATTGGAGAAGGAGAGTTCCTTACTATAGTAAGCAACAGGATGCCCATTATGTTACAATACAGCCCCAATGCTAATAAATAAGGCGTCATACTCCACTATAAAAGGTTGAGAAAAATTGGGTAATTACAACACAAGAACTTGTACAAGTGCATCTTTTAAGGTATGAAAGGCTCTTCTAGATGAATCAATCCAAATGAAGGAGTCTTTCTTGGTCATATCTGTGGGTGGTTTGGCAATGAGGCATTAATTGCATACAAAGTGCCTATAGTACCCGGTTAAGCCTAAGAAACCCCTCAAATCAGATAAGGTTTGAGGGATAGGCCAGGTTGTAATTGCTGCTATTTTCTCTAGATCCATTGCCACTCCTTTATGAGAAACCATATGACCTAAAAAGGATATTTTTAGCTTAGCAAAGCTGCACTTTTTGGGATTAGCAAAGAACTGGTGTTGAAGCAATTGTTCAAGGATAAGCTGTATATGAGTGCGATGTTCTTGCAGAGTCTTGATGTATACCAAGATATCATCGAAGAAAACAAGTATGAATTTGCGCAAATAAGGTCTAAAAAGCTCATTAATAGCAGCTTGAAAAGTAGAGGGAGCATGAATTAATCCGAAGGGCATAACCAAAAATTCATAATGCCCTGAGTGCGTCCTGAATGCTGTTTTGTGAATGTTAGCAGGGTTCACTCGGATTTGATGGTACCTAGAACGTAGACCAATCTTAGAAAATTAAGTTGCCCTATTCAGTTCATCAATTAACTCTACTTATTTGGGATTGTGGTTTTATTTAGCTCTCTATAATTGATGCAAAGTCTCCATGAAGAGTCTTTCTTGGGTACTAGAAGAACAGGACTCGCAAATGGGCTCACGCTGACTTGTATAAATCCTTTAGCAAGTAGGTTCTCAATTTGCATCTCTATTTCATCTTTCTACGAATGAGGATACCGATAAGGCCTTATATTAGGTGGGGCAGAACCTGGATAAAGTGTGATTGAATGTGAATGTGAGCGCATAGGTGGCAGATGCTATGGTTCTTGAAGAATGGGTGCATATGCATCAAGAAGCTCATAGAACTCTAATAACTGTTGAGTCTTTTATGCTCTGTAGGCATCATAGTCTGCAAATGTAAAGGATTGCAGAGCAACTACTGATTTAGATGGTTGCGGAGTACCTTAAAGTTTGTATCTTTTGCCATTAGCCTAAAAAATCATATACACCTACTACCAATTTGCTTCCACCGTATTGAAAGATGCTAACCATTTAATACCCAACACCAGATCTGAACCTCCAATGGCAAAAGGAAAGAAGTCATCTTTGATCATCAGATTCTAAACTTTAACCTCTAGTTGCTTGCAAATTGAATCACAAGAGATTATATTGCCATTTCCGACTTGTACTCCAAATGAAGAAAGAGTGCAAGTTGAAAGTTGGAGTTCAGTGACTAGCTTTTTAGAGAAGAAGTTATGTGTTGAGCCACTGTTGATAAGAATGAGAACCTGTTTTAAGTGGATTTCCCCTTGAACTTTCATTGTAGTAATCGATAGGCTTCCTGGTATGGCATGCAGAGATATTTCTGCAAATTCACCCTCTAAGCTCTGCTCATTGTTCTAGTTTTCTTCGTTCGCACCTTTAATTTCTTCAATTAATTCCGTGAGCTTCAATGATGAATTTCTGCACCGATAGCCTGGTGTGAACTTTTCTCTGCAACGAAAACACAGCCCTTTGTCGCGACGCATCTGCCTCTCAGTCTTATAATTTGTTGGGGATTACATGGGAACCGGTGTTGGGCTATAACTAGTATGTGATAGTTGCCGTGAATAACTATTGGACATTGTAACTGCATTCGACATTCCCACCCCATATCTCTGTACCGATTTGGGAAATCCCGTAAATTTAGGATTTTAAAATTTGTAAAGCCCTCGCTACTACGTGATGGAGTTGTGTGCAGCATGAATCTCAATTGAGATTGAGATTGTAGCTTCTCCTCAAATTCCATAGCAAAGCTCGATGCCTTAAAAACCGTTTGGGGTTTTTATATCTTGATGTCTGATTGGAGTTCTAGTTTTAACCCATTAATGAAGACCCCCAAGAGACAATGCTCAGGTAATCCCTTTACCCTAGTTGAACGTTGCATGAATTCCTGTTTATAGTTATGGACTGTTCTAGTTTGTTTGATCCCACATAAGTGCACATCCGGGTTTTGAAATTCTGTTGGCCCAAACTGCTCCTGGAAGATTTTGACCAATTCCTCCCAATACCGAATCATTCTACTAGATGACACCCATGTGAAAACATCCAACGCATTACCTTCTAAGTTAATTGCTGCCACATCTACTTTAAGGTTTTTGGGAGTTTGATAATATCGAAAATATTTTTTAGCCCTTAACACCCAACTTCTATGATCTCCCCCTTCGTATTTAGGAAATTCCACCTTGGTATGAGGTCTTCTCTGGGAATTTTGTAACCACCAGGGGCCCTCTGGATGTGTTTCTTCTATGTCTTCTTGATGGGTTTCAGTTCAGGAACTTAAGGCCTTCCCCTTTTTCAACATGTTAAGGTTTGTGTCCATTATGCTCATCTTGGAGAGGATAAGAGCCATTTGCTGGGAAATAAACGCTTGAAATTTAGGTTGGGTTTGTGGGTTTGTGAATGATATGGTGTGAGATGATTCAGGATGAGGTGTAGGTAATAGAGGTGGGTTTGGTGTGGGTAATAGAGGTGGGTTGGAACCAGAGTTATTTGAACTCGGGTCCTGATTACCAGATTGGGTAGTTACCATTTCCACAAGTTTGGAAAGAACTACTCTAATGCCAAATTGGTAGGTTCTCAGGAAGAAAATGAATGGAGTTAGAGAGAAAAGTGAGAATGCTCAGAGACAGAATCTGATCTCTAAATTGAATAGTAATAATTCCAATTAATGCCCATCCCATAAACACAATTACAGACTCTATTTATAGCCTTAGCTATTTCCCTAAAGATAACTACCAACAAAGTAACTGTTATGCTACTACTTCATAACTGACTCCTATTACTAAATGGAAACAGAACGTGGGCTATATAAGCTGAAACTAACCACCAATTAAAACACCCCACTAACTAGTAACTAGTGCTGACCACGTTTCCTTCTGCTGTAGACCAGTAAAGGACGTGCTAGATTCCTATCATAAAATAAATGAATTTATAATATATATATATATATATATTAAATCTTCTGGTTAATTAATATCTTAGTATATGTTTTCTTATAATATTTCATCGCCACTCTCGATGTCATTACTGTCATTACTCATAACTGTGCATCCTTGTGCAAGTATCAACCCTTCTTGTTTTCATAAAAAAAAATATACATGAATAGAAATTTCATAACAAATAAATGAAATATCAAAATCTTTTTTTTATTCTTCCTTCGAAGGGAAACAAATTTTCCTTTTCCTCCGTTAAAATCCCGTGAGAGAGGGAGAGAAGGGGAAATGAAGCGTAAGATGATGGAGACCTGGAGGACCATTAGGAAGGAAACCGACGAAGACTTTGCAGGCAATCCGCCAACTATGTTGACGTGTACAATCACTAAAGAACAATAATAGTCGTTCTTTTTTTTATTTTTTTTTAAAAATTGTTACAGACTACAGTTTGAGACTTTAAATTAAATATTTTTTAATGACCAAAAACTTATATTGTGTTTTTCCTGAGACAAAAAACTTATACTCTAAGTATAGATTTTTTTTAAATGTTTTAAATATTAAAGTTTAGTATACAGAATTACAGATACACACACCTCTACAATGCCTAATCTATGTGATAAATGATAAAGGCAGGGGCAGCCAAATTTCAGTTTGGAGCTAAACTAAAAATGAGAGCAAATTTTAAAGAACGAGGAATATGCTCTCTAAAGATTGAAAATTTGTAACTTTGATTGGTGCAAGACAAGAGCATGGGAGTCACATCGGATCAGAGAGAAAGGAGTCTGTATGCAACGACTAAATGCGCAGTAGGAGCGACTTTCCTGTCCAACCATTGACGCCTTCAATGGAAGAGATGTGTGTGTGTGTACCGGTTGCGGCTAATCTGTCTAACAACCAAGCCTACCTTGCAGTTATTAATGCCCACCTACTTATCCTAATACGGTGGCCGATGTTAATCTTTTTTTCTAACCAGTCCCTTTCTGTTCTGTTTTGTTAGACTTAAAATTCTTTCCTACGCGTTTCCAATAGCAATGAACCACACACGCTTCTTCCTCGTCTTCTTCATCCTACTGAGCGATCCAGCGCAACACATTTTAATTTCGATATTGTGTTTTATTCGTTAAAATAAAACCATGCTGGGAAAAAATGGTTGAAATAATAATAAGAGAAAAGAAGGAAGAAGTCATACTTTTTGGACAATCATAAGGACGAACTCTGTTCCCGCAATAACAGGCAAACCGAGAAGCGTCATGGATGTCAGTCCCACATGTTCCTCCAGATGAATTGCAAGCCAGGCAGGGAACCCAGTTATCCACATATTGAACTACGAACCCGTTCCTCACAGATTTCTTCAGCCCACCCTCGTATTCAACGTCGGGAATCTCACCTTGTACTAGAATTTGATTATGAGCCTTGCATTCAGAAAAATTTTGCAATTTCTTCGTCTCATCTTGCCTGGCGAAGAAAGCAACACCACTTTTGCAAGTGATGTTGCTTGGGCTTGAAACATGAGGGGGGCACTTGTAGAATACAGATAAGCTCTGAATTGTTAAGTTATCGTAGCGGAAGAGAGCAGGATCCAACGAAGTGTTCGTGAAGTTCCATGGACAAGAAACAGAGAGAGCAGTCTGTACCAATCTCATGGAGTGAAATTCTGGGTTAATGGAAACCACCATGAAATCCTGTTGGCCTACTGTGATAGAAGTTGTATTATTCCGGCAAGTGAGCTTGAATTGATTGCCGCCGCCACAATAAAGAGGTCGATTCTTTCCCCAGAAAGGGTAAGCCATGTTGCTGATATTTCCACAATTGTAAGGTTGATTACACGCAGAGTGATTCGTGGCTTCGCGGTGCCTGTGTGATTCTGCTGAGAAGGAGGAGATGGTGAATATTAAGCATGGAAGGAAGAAAGCAAAAGAATGTAACTGGACGTCCATGGCCATGGAGGGAAGGGTGATGCAGAGCAACAGAGCAAAGTAAAGATACAATGAAGGCGCAAAAAATATGATATAATATTGGAGCGCTTGGAAACTGAGCAAGCGAGTGTTGACTATTCCCCTGCTTTTATATTCTAATGCTCATTCATTCATTCATATCCTAAAGCTCTTTAATTTAATTAATCTCAAGTATAATCAACGAGAGGACAGGAAACTTCCGCTGCCTTTCCTGGTTTACGTGTCCACTCCTTATTTCTTTACTTTTTATGTGTTTAAATTTAAATATTATGTACAAATATATCATAGACCACTGAAGTCCCATTTCTTTTGAGGGAATTTTTTTGGTGTGGGAATAAAGTTGAAATTAGGAATGAGGTCTGACGAATGTAAACGATTATGATTAGAATAGGTGTTTCGAAATTGAGTTTGGTTGGAAGATAGATGATTCTTTTTCAGTGCAAAAATTAATTAAAAATGGGATGATAAGAAAGACACTGAAAAATGTAGCTTGAGGAATAAAGTGAGTCTGTACTATTCTTAAATCACTTCGGCACAAATTTATTGAAGTATATTGAAGAGATTTGTAAATGGGTGCCGAATCTTACATGGAAAATACATAATCATTCAAAAAGTGGAATGCATGATGAAGCAAAAAGTTTGATTGATCTGGCGTCTGAATGCGTTCAGAGTGTGTGTGTGGTTTTTATTTAACAAAAGTTATTTTTATTAAAAGTTGATTTCTCAAAAGTTTATTTAGATTGGATACATTTTTTAAGGAAAAAAAAAATCAAGGGAAAAGACAGAAAAATATTGTTAGAATTGATAAAAGATAAATAAATATGTTGAATTTTAATAATTTTAAAGGAATTGATTTAAAATTTTGAATTTTGGACAAATGTGAGAAATTATTTAACAACTCACTATTTTTTAAACAAAAAATCATCACACACCCATTGCCGGCAGTTGGAGGTCTGGCGCCAATGATCGAAGATGGCAGTCATCGCCAGAGCTCTAATGACCTTATCAGCAGCCGGGCGTTGGAGCTCTAGTAATTGGTCACAAGTGCTTTAGCTCTCTCTCTCTCTTAATTTCTCAAGCAAAAGTTGTTAATATAGATACTTGAATTGTTAATATAGATATTAAAGTTGTAAATAAGGTTCATCGGAGCTCTGTGCAGTCTCATATATTTTTCTAAATTTCTCAAGCAAAAATCGTTAATATAAATAACAAAATTGTAAATAAGGTTCACAGGAGCTCCGAGGGTCTCATATTTTTTTTTGAATTTCTCAAACAAAAGTCGTTAATATAGATAGTTGAGTTATTAATCTAGATACTAAAGTTGTAAATAAGGTCGACTAGAGCTCCAACGGTTTCATATTTTTTTAAAATTTCTCGAGAGAAAGTCATCAATAAAGATATTTGAGTTGTTAATATAAATATTAAAGTTGTAAAAAATATATGAGATCACCGAAAGTTCGGTCGATATTATTAACAACTCAAGTATCCATATTGATGGCTTTCACTTGAGATATTCAAAAAGAGATGAGATTGTTGAATGTCGACCTTATTTACAACTTTAGTATCTATATTAGTAATTCAAGTATTTATATTGATAACTTTTGTTTGATAAATTCTAAAAAATATATGAAACCGCCGGGACTCCGACAACCAGTTGCTAGGGCCAGAGTTCCGGTGGCTTGTCGTCGGCAAAGTTGTTGAAGCTCCAATGGCTGCCACCATCTCCAGTCATCGGTGCTGGAGCTTCGGCGGCAATCAAGGAGTATGTGAAGATTTTTTATTTAACAAAAAAAAGTGAGGATGATTAGGTAATTTTTCACATTTGTCCGAAATTCAAAATTTCAAATAACTTCCTTTAGAATTATTGAAATTCAATATACTTATTTATCTTTTACCAATTTTAACAGTATTTTCTATCTTTTTCTCAAAAATCAATTCCAATAACCTAAAAGTGGTTTAGATGATATATAATGAAAGATATTTTTAAACATATATAATTGCAAAAGAGGCGTGATTTTCATTATTTGTATTATTTATTAAATAAAACTTGATTTATTCAAAAAATATACAAATAATATAAAAATTTTGATATGATGAATAATAATTATATATAAATATTTGTAAAAGGAATATTCGAACATACATTTAAATGAGAATGTTATATACATATTTATAGGTATAAAGTTTGAACACATCTATTTCTGTTCAAAATAATTCGGGGAAATGGGGGAAAAGTCTCCCCATTTAAAATTTCATTAGTATGGTCACCTACTCACCTACATTAGAGTTGGAATTTTGTTCACGCGAATTTATCAAATTCTTCACCCTAATAAAATTTTCAAAGGGGCCTTTTCCCCAATTTTCTTAAATAATTAATAATAGTGATTCAAATAGAATTATCCTCATAAGAAAAATACTTGCAGCTAGGAAAAAAAAATATATTAGGGTAATAATGTCCATCCTGTATTTGGTAAGCACATAGAGGAATTTAACAATACCTTACATCATTAGATTAACTCTATGTTTTTGTTTTGACATATGCTTATTCTTTTATTATCTATATTATGCAAAAATCAATATCATTATATTTACTTATATTAAAATATTAACAGTACGACTGTACGAGACATTATTCAACAATATATTTATTATTATTGATTTGCAAAACTTAAAAAAAACACTGAATTTGCAAAAAGACATTTGCAGCAGTTATCTTTTTTTTTTTTTTTTGCCAATACATTTGCAGTAGTTATCTACTTCTATGTCAGAGGTGTAAATAATTTTTAAGGAATTGATATATGATTATAAGCTGGGGTTACTTGGATGCTTGACTTTTTGTATACATTTTTTTTTTCAGGATATTATTGATTGATTGCTTTTCTATGCTTGACTTCAGCTTCAGCTCCAGCTCCTCCCTTTTGCTCCCGCTCCGTTTTTTTTCCCTTTAGTTTTTACTTTTTACGCGTTTCGGCACCATTAAGGACGTGTTTTTCAGAAAGGAAAAAATTTGAGAATGTTCCCGGAAATACCATCATCAACTTCTTCTACTAAACACACCCAAAGATTTTCATTATCGCGCTTCGGATTTTGAATCCCTCCCGTATGTTCTTGCAGAGTTCATTCTCGATCATCGGAGTTTTGTGAACGAGAACAGGGGTGTTATTTTGTTGACTGAATGAATATTTACATCGCCTAGTTTCCAAGGTGAGACTCTCTCTAATTTAATGTCCGTATCGATTCAACTGTTTCTTGCCTGTTGATGACTTCGGTTTCTTCGTAATGACCGTCGAGAAACATTTTTTCTTTTTTGTAAATCTGAGTTTGTTATGAATTTCTTCATCTGCCCACTAATAGAACACAATCCCTTCAGGTCTGTTTATTGTGGGACTAAATGTTGGGGCACTGATCATAAGCCGTAACAATGCCGATCTTCTCCTTTATATCTCAGTGTTTCGTCCCCAGTGTAAGTGAAAACGATGCTTCGACCCCTAAGGATTGTGGGGTGAAGGGTAATCGGATTGTGAGTGTGAATGTTGAGGTAACAAGCAGCCGTTGCAGCCCCGTCCAATCAGTGCCTGTGGTTTCTGGAGCACCGATCAGCCATGTTCGATCTGAGGTAATGAGCAGCCACGACAACAGAAGTAAAATTTTCAAATATTCTGAACTTAAAATAGCTACCGACAATTTTGACTCCGAGAGAGAGCTTGGGAGAGGAAAACATGGGACAGTATACCTTGGTAAGAAAATCCCCTGTATCTCAATTTTCAATATTTCTGATATTTAGGCAAGGTTGGGACTTCATTCATATATTCATGCTTGCTCTTATTATTGAAATCTGGTTTTGTTGAAAAATTGTACGCGGTAGATAGCAAATGCGCAATATGTATGGGAGGATTTCAACTTAAAACTTCAAAACTTAAACATACAAGTCCTCCTCCCATTTTCTTATATAGTATTACTTGTTAAGCTCATTTTTATTCTACATGTGACTTTTCACATGAAACTAGATGATGTGAAAAAGGAGGTTTTTTGCATTTCCCGCAAACAGACTAAACATGTAGAAGATGGAGTTAGAAATGCTTTTCATGACCAAGCAGGCTTAAACAAGTGTAATAAACATTAAAACTGTAAGATTTAGGATTTGATTACTAGAATTTTGGAGTTTGGCAGTGTGAGTTCTGATAGAATTGATTCAATTTAAACATTCAAATAGGAAGCCTGCAGTTAAATAAGACTTTGTATTTTGTCGTCATAAGCTGATCGTGGGAATAATATTTTGATATTTTCAATTCTTAATTATGCCTGTCAAGTAAAATTTTATGCTTGCTTCGAAAGTCATGAGACAGTTTGTTTGTTCTAAGCTGTTGATAGTCTGGTTTGTTTATTATGACAAGTTAGCCAAATATAAAGATGGATTGGATAATGTTATACTTAATTGTTTTCCCCTCAATATCACAGGAATCCTCAAAGATGGGCATTCTGTCGCAATAAAGCAGTTACATGAAGACAAGTTAAAAGCCCTGAGGCTACATGATGAGAAACTCCACAACGAGAAAGTGGAAAAGTTCATGAGTGAAGTTTCATTGTTAACTTCTGTGAGCCATGAAAACCTTGTCCGACTGTACGGCTGCGTCTCTTCTCAAGGCAGCGAACTACTTCTAGTGCAAGAATACATGTCCAAAGGAGATCTTACTAAATGTCTTCTTGATTCCCTGCGGCAACCCGGTTCACTCCCCTGGAGTACCCGGTTAAATATTGCAATACCAACAGCAAGTGCATTGGCTTATCTCCATTCTCGTGAAATAATACATCGTGATGTGAAAACCAGCAATATTCTGCTTGACCACAGTTTCAATGCTAAAGTTGCTGACTACGGATTGTCACATGTTTTCCCACTAGGTTTTGTTACCCATATCACAACTGATCCTGAGGGGACTCCTGGTTATATTGATCCAGAGTATTATGAGCATTGTCATCTTTCTGATAAGAGTGATGTATATAGCTATGGAGTGGTGCTGATTGAGCTGATATCATTCCTGCCAGCATTTGGCGAGGATGATGAACATCCTCGCCTTTCTGATTATGCTGTCAGCAAAATCCGAGGCCGACAACTTGGAAGCCTTGTAGATCCTGCTCTTGGATTTGAGTCAGATGACTGGATAACTCGAACAATTAGTGCAGTGGCAGAGTTGGCATGTAGCTGTTTGCAACGCCACAGAGACAGGAGACCTTCCATGGCTGAAGTGTTGAATAGGCTTAAGAGCATTAAAAGTACGAGAACTGGAAGTTCTCTTTCCTGGTCTCCAAATAGTTTGTAAAATTATTGTCACCAGAATTCATACCTTCCTGATGGTTCTCATGTGAAGACATAAAAAATGAACATTGATATACTCTGCTGTTTTGTTACTCTCTTGTTTCAACACTTCCATGGTTAACGTAGGGCTTTGTTCAATGTAATGCGGGGAATAAGAGGGATTTTAATGTTTCCTCATTCAGATTAGTTAGAGGGAGGAAATCACAATGATCTATATCTGGCCCGATGGTAATTGGACTGATTTCATACATCAATATACCAACATTTCCCCTACTGGTTCTGAAAAATAAGGAACTAACAATGCAACTAGTCAACTATACGCATCATTCTGCAAGACAGAGAATGACCATATCAAACAATAATGAGCAGGCAGAAAATCCCAGAAGTCTGTCGGCCTCTTGCTTCTCTCAATATTCTCACTACTCTTCTCCTTTCATGTTTCATTTCTTGGAGTTAGAGGACCACCATGAGAAGAGCTTCTTTGAGTTTGACATCAAAAAATATGAAAGTATTCAGAGAGAACTATATGGAACTTGAGAGATCATAATATCAGTCATTACCATTTTTTTTGGGTCACTCTTGCTATCTATAGATTGGTATGGGGTCCGCTCGATGAGCTTCTTAATTCTTATAGAGTTCCATCTTGCTTCTGCAAAACCCCGAGACTCTAGGAAAGAAAATTATTTTCAATCCAGTATTAATGTGTAACTATTACCAATCAAATAATCTCATTTGTAAATGCTATTCAGGCTTGAACAACTTACGTGGATATCTGATATCTGATCACTTTAAAGTGAAAAATAGGTATAGCGATAAAATCCAAATAGAAGTCAAATGCATGAGCCTCAAATAAAAGAGGCAAATTGGTAAAGTATCACAACTTCTCTACTTTATTCTAAAGATTAATCGAATAAAGTTTTCCTTTGGTGGTTCTTAGTCGCTGCAGAGTACTTTAATTGACAAGGTCCAGTCCGTATAAAAAACTGTTAAACTAAGCACAGTGATTTTATTCCAAAGACTCTTGGAGAGCAACATTCACATTTTTGATCAATCACGCTCAAGTCCGAAAAACTTTCACATACTTTTTTTTTTTTTGCCAAAAAACTTTCACATACTAGTTTATACAAATTTGCAACTTGTGTACTCTCTTATGTCCTTAATATAATATATGTTTGGGAAGTTGAACTTATCCTAAGACATAGTTTAAAAAAGAAAGATGATTAGGGTATTTTAAAAAATACAATATATATTAACTAATATAATTTACTTTCTTAATTAATTAAATTTAGGTAAATATATCTTACCGGATCTGAGTGTCATTTTTCTTTTCTTTTCCTTCAAACGGGCCTCATACCAGCCAACATCTCTATCTTATCTAGTCTAGTAGAATCAGTTGATTTGCAATCATCAGTGCCATCCGAATAAGCTTTCCAATCTGTGTTGTTTTGCCGTCAAATAAACTTGTTTCCACGATAGATAGTTGTTTTCATATTACTTGATGGTGATCTTCTTGCTATAGAAGAACTTTGGGAAGCTTGCTGCATTGCTCATAGTGGAAGGCGTGACCGTATTTCTCGTCTTGTTTATGAAGCTTGCGAAGTTGTTGAAGATAAGTGGAATCATGTTTACAAGGCTCTGGATCGAAGCAACATCGTTAGAGATATGCTCCGACTCCGATAGCATATTGATGGGCAGAGAAGAAGAAACATGAGCAGAAGAAGAAGATCTTTGGCGATCGAAGATCAATCACTCAGCTGACATGGTGAACGACACTAAACGTTACTGTACTTAATGGGCTGTCTGTATATATTCTGATAATACGTAGATGAATTCTTGGATACTCTAAATTAGGTTTCTCGTTCTGTATTTTAGTTTTAGGTATTCATCCAGAACCTTGACAGCTGCTACTGTAAGTTCGAGAATAGGAAAGCTGTGATTAAGCTTTACCGCTTCTGAATAGTTCGGGTTAAGCTTAAAAGTGAGAGTAGATAGAGACAGAGGGTGATAGGAAGTTTAAATTATAAATGCAATACAGCACTTTGCAACAAGTAATGTAAAGATGAGACCACGCCAAGGAACCAAATGCAATGACACAGGACAACAGCATCACATCCATCACAACCAGTGGTTTTACTTGTACTGAAAAACATATATATGATAGACCACACAGAATATGATATTATCTTCTTCTTCAAATCTCTGGCCACAACACTATGCATCATCTGGACGTATAATGTATGGAGGCAGAGAAAGTCTCGTCTCTTCTAAGTTTTAGCACGTTGGGAAGGGGGTCCCACAAGTGCTAGCAACTTTTCTTGCATTAGGAGAGTCAACAAACTTCTTGAGGTTAGGGTTCTTGACATATTGGCAGAGGCAAGGTTTCTGTTCCTTGATCTTGGAGCAGCATAGCTGAGATGGAGGAGTCGAAGATGTTATTGCACTGACACATGCGCTCAGCTGTACTGGGCTGCACGTCACTGCCATTGACACTTGCACTTCAGCCACCACCAGCAGTACCACCAGAGTGCACAGAACAATGGTTGATGCTTTCATTTTCAGCTAAGGCCTAAGGATCTCTGAGACTTTTAAGCTTTGAGTGTGATAATGAGAGGGATGATGAGCTGCTTCTTTGCTGATGTATTTTAGATTCAGCCTCCTCTATTTATAGTGCCAACTTAGGGGTGAAAGTAAAGCAATTCTTTCTTATGTCATTTATAAAAAAATTAATATGTGGAAATGATTTGAAAACATGGGATGAAGCATCATAAGGGAGAATAAATAGAGATTTGGCCCACTTTTGAAAAAGGAGGAAATTACCAGAGTCCAGAGGTTTAGCTCTTAAGCTGAATTTTATTGAATCAGTGAACAGTAAATTTTTTAGATGTGAGGTCCAAAAGTTCGAGTTTTTTCTTTGTCCCTCTTTCTATAGACTAGATTACTTTCTTGTATATGCACCTGAAGATTATATGATTAATTCCCAAGTTTTCTTTTACCACTTCCTATTATAACTCAGCTTCAAGTTTAAGGATGTGGGGGAGAGAAAAAAAAGCATCACAACTGATATATGCAAGCATGTATGTAAAATCTACTAGAAGCCTCTGTATTGATAGTAGTAAATTTAACCATAAGAATTTATTTCTAGCATCATGATTCTGAATCTTATGGTCTTGGCACTAAGGTATATTCTGAATTAAGAGAGATGAAATTGAAAACAGAAAAAATCATTTCATGGTCTTACTAGTGGTCCCGTTTCTCGCATCTTTATTAACAGCATGATCACATGTATAATGGATCACATGAGATAAAGAAAGCTTTTCCCTATTGTTTTCTCTGTTCCTGTGCATGCAAGGATGATGACCCACCCACCACTCATTGGACTACGGTGGTACCTTTCGGTGATGTTGATGTGAGTATTTGTTTATATCCACCAATTATGGTTCTTATTATAACGCCACATGTTCTCTTATGATTAAGAAAACATGCACTGAGAAACTTGTGACTTGTGAGATCCATCTTTTAAGAACATTGTAGGATTAGCCATGAAGAATTATTTCTAGGAAGCAAGCTAGTTAAGACCATTCTCTGATTTTCCCTTATGAACTCCAAAACAGTAGTGTGGTTAAAATGCTGTCATCTTATCACTTCAAGATTCCTTTAGAAAAAGAAGGATGGATAGATTCGAAATTCCAAATCTGATCTATTTTTATTATCAAAAGGAAAACTACAAAAGTGGTGACCTTTTCACATCCAATGCGGCGCCTGATCTTTGAAAGATTAGCAGCATTTATCATGGACCTCTTGTCTCAGAGGAAGAAAAAGCGCATCTCACGCCAGTTAACAGAGGAAAAGTTTGTTCTTTCTTCCTGTTTTCTCCCCTTGATGATTGAAAAGCAAGTAGATACTGGACACAGTCACACAGGTATGAAATCCATTTGCGTGTAAATGTCAAGTTTCTTAAGTTTTGATATCTTGAAACGCATAACTGGAACATAACATAGTTAAGTTTAAAGGAGAGGGTACATTGCTTTAAGCACGTCAAACAAAAAACAACGATCATCCACTTACTTGTACAATAATTGATTTGATAAAAGTAAAAGAGAGAGATAGAATCAGCGTGAGTTCACACACATCATGATTCGATTTTCACTGCATTAATTTGGTCTT
This sequence comes from Inga oerstediana, assembly GCA_963210345.1. Lineage (NCBI taxonomy): Eukaryota > Viridiplantae > Streptophyta > Magnoliopsida > Fabales > Fabaceae > Inga > Inga oerstediana. Next base: position 845,933 of record OY723410.1, read on the forward strand.
ATTATTTTGAGTCAAATAATTTAAAGTGGAGGTCATCATGCATGCAGCTGCAGGGTGTGGGACCTTGAAATAATGGTACCTCCAACTTTTAATCTCCATGCTTACTTTTTTTTTTTTTTTGGACAAATCTTCATGCTTACTTGATCATTGATGATTTATCATTGCTCGCATTAGTCCATTTTGTCACGGACCGTGCTGCACAATCATCACCTCACATATCAATCTGCATTAGCACATTCATTTCTTTTCTCTTTCAATTATCTCTTTATTGTTAGTTTCAGAGATTTATAGTAGTGACATGTTGTTTCTGATGTTGAGGTAAAGTGTGGAAGGTGTGCAGAGAGAGCAAAGTAATAAGTAACAGAGCATGGCTCTAATTTCTCAACCAGTCTGCAAAATGTGAATTAATGTAAATAGTTAGTAATTGCTGCAACAGAAGGGTGGTTCCAATTTCTTATTTTAAATCTATGATACTTGAATTCTTCACTATTTGGCAATTATTCCCTATACGTAAGCAAAAATCTTTCCTCCGTGTGCAGATATCTTCTCAGGTTTCATTTAACAATTAAGTTGCCAATGAAGTCTTTTTTCACAATTCTTCCTAATTGGAATTCTAACCTATTATTTGTCCATCATCATCAAAGGCCTATGATATGTTGCATTTGTAGTTGATGATTCTACTTGGGCCTGTTCTTAAATTGGTGAATGTGTCAATTTGGGTTCTTGGTTTAAAATCTTGCCACGGGAAGCGGAATCATCAATCATGATTGTGCTTTCTAATCAAGCCCGAGGCTCAAACACCAGTTAGATAGCCTGGATGATTTTAATTTAATCCCTCACCAAAAACGCTTTTTTGGCTTTAGTTCTTCATCAATAAAGCAATTATCAACCACCTTCTTTTATCAAGTTGAAAATGATATATGAAGGATCAGCTACTTCTGCTGTTCAATAATTTTTGTAAGAAGACGGTTTGATTAATTTGACTTGTTAGGAGTATTATGATTTGAAATATTTAGTTACAGTGCACATGTGTTTGTTGTTTTGTAGTATAAAGTACGTAATTACTCTCAGGTCCTTAATCTCTTCACTAAAGTAGATCTTATATTAAGAATTGGTGTAAGTATTTTTGATTTTTGAAACTCATATAATGTTTTGCACAGATCGCAAGCTAGCTGTTGGTAATTTTATACTCGTGAAGAGTTAAATAAGACAATATATGTAATAAATTGATAAGACAATTCTATGGATATAATTAAAAGATATTTTATCACAAACATTAAATTTAAAATATATTCATGAAATATTAAATTAAAAATATGTTATTACAAAGGAGCGAATGGCTCCAATAAAATTTTGCACTGAAAAGGATCTGAAATGGTTCTGAAATGGATCTGTAGCATCACCATCTGTGGAATCACTGAAATGGTATCCATCATTAGTTGAGGTGGAGTGAATAAATGTATTCTTTTATTCATGGTAAGGGCTGGCACATAGCAGAAGAATGAATGAGGGGTAATCCAGAGAAATTAAAGATTATACTCTTGAAAGTGGTGGCGGGTATGCTAAGCGATCTTCAAGCTAAGCTCCAAGTCATTCCTTACTTTAGTATTCAGCAGGGGATAAGAATCACCTCTCCTTTTGAAATATATATATATATATATATATATATATATGACATAACCAAAAGATCTTCACAATAATATCGATTCAAGAGAAACCATGGCGCACTATGCGTCTGATTCTGAGAATGAGATTACCACATTACGACCAAAACTTTTTCAACATGAAAGGCCTCTACATGAAGTTCTTGGAGGAGGAAAAGGTACCATTTTCATTTTAACATTAACATTATATCCTCTTTGGAGTTTTGAGTATTCTGATAAAGAGGAAGTTCCACTCGCAGTCGCAGATGTGTTATTATGGAGGAACAAAATTGTGTCAGCTGCTCTTTTGCTCGGAGTGACAGCGATATGGTTCCTATTTGAGGTTGTTGAATACAACTTCGTCACCCTTCTCTGTCACGTTTCCATAACCACAATGCTGCTGCTCTTTGTTTGGTCCACACTTTCAGATATCTTAAAATGGTACCTATTTTTATTTGATTTGTATCACACTTGCATGTATATGAACTCTTCCTAATATTTATTTCATCTTCAGGAGTGGTCCCCAGATCCCAGATATTATTTTACAGGATTCTTTCTTCCAAAACCTTGCTTCCATCATACATAGAAGATTTAATCAGTTTATTCAAACACTCCTTTACATTTCTTATGGAAAAGACCTGCCACGTTTTTTCCTGGTATCACCATCTCCTGCAATTTTCCTTCTTTCAATCTAAGTTCTCCACCAGTTCTCATATAATTTTCATTTTTCAGATCGTTGTTTCCCTCTATATCTTGTCGGTGATTGGAGCGTACTTCAAATTTGTCAATCTGCTTTACATCGGTACCAACTTCTCCTCTGTTTGGTTTCTATGCGTTCATGATTTTATATTGAAAAAGTAAATGTGCCACGCAATAACTTTTCATTTTCTTTGACGTTTGGGTGAATACAAGGTTGTCTCTGCGTGCAAACACTGCCTTTTGTGTACGAACGATATGAGCAAGAGATTGACAACCTTGTTGGAGATGTCATCCTAGACCTAAGGAAAAAATATATACAGTTTGAAAAGAGATATCTCAACAAAATTCCCAGAGGACCAGTGAAGGAAGAGAAAAACAGATAAACCAGCTACACAATGTTGAGTCACTTCCGTGGCGCGTCAAAGTTATATGTGACCAATGTACACATAATACAACTGCGCTTCTATGTATATATACACCCATTTTTTCAGAATATCAATTTTTATATCCAGTGCAATTCTGAGATGTAGATTTGATTTGGATATTTTCTTGTGGGAAAGATGAATGAACCTGCATTGACTATAGATAACACGTACTTGATGACGGATTAGGCACACTTGACATGAGAGAGATATTTCAGATCAGAAGAAAAGCTCTTCATATCTGTCTGAGCCAATAACGGGGCATCACTAAGAAAATCCATATGGATATCGGAATCAGAGGTGTGCTTTGTGATGCTGAACACGGAGGAATAATCCATTTTATTAATTAATCAAGAACGTAAAGACTCTAGTATGATAATTCTTTTGAATTTTTCAGAAAGGCCAGACAAGTGGCAAGTCTTTCCGCAGAGTAAGTGGAGCCCCCAACAGGGGTGATCTATTTTGCTTGTAATCTTTTGTTGGGAAGAAGCAGCCGCCCACCAACACAAATAATTGTAATTTTTTATATTACTAGTTGGAGGCTACCCATAACAGCAAAAGTTGCTTTAGTTTCTTTGGTTCAATTGAAACATGAATGCCAATAGAATAGTTCACGGGCCTCACCTGATTCGACCATGGAACCAGAGATTCCACTGTCGCAAAAAATTGACATACTGCAGGTCGTGTTAGATCCCAATAGTTGTAGCTTGGGCTTTTATAGATATTATCTGTATATATACCTACCAATCCTGGAACTGTAGCTCAGGAAGAAAGATATTGAGCATGGACTTTACACGCGAGTATCATACATTATCTTTTCTCCAATGAAACTTTTCTGTCAAAACTCTTGTTTTTACCCTGCCACCTAGAGATTAGCGAAATGATATTATTTAACCTTTTAAAAGATTGAATTTTTGCTATTGAATCTCTTGAATATTTATATATAAGCTGTACGTCCTCTGTTTTGTAATATATATATATATATATGCACACACACACTCACTCTATAATTCAAAGCTAAAAGGTATTCAACTGCAGAGAGAATGTTTTAATTGAAAAATATATCTGAGGTCATATAAAGTTATAGCTACGGGGTGGGGGGGAGAGGCGTGCAATTTGGATGGCAACAATCTTGGTTTTCTTGGCAATGTAACTATAATATTGTTGATAGCTTTGGTCACTTTGTCCACTTTGTCAGCTATAATCTGGTCTTGCGCGGATGGTAACTCCAAAGAGAAAACATCTGCAGCTGTGCATGTGGTGCATGACCTCACCACCAACATCTTGCGTGATCAGTATTCTAATGTTATAGGAGTACCTGACTACTTTACTGCTTCCTCCTGCAACCATATATGTAGTTTTGCAGTTAATTACTGTTGGAGACGTGTAATTGAATTGAACATTTTGATCTCTCTCTAGTTAACTTCCTTTTGCCGCTCCTTCACGGCACTCTGGATTGTCCTCTATTCATTCGGCAAGTCTTCTTTTCCTTTGTTTTTTGGGTAACCAAGCTTGAACAGTCAAAATAATGTTCTGTTCTTGTTGAGATTCCATGACCTTTGAACAGCCAATGCTGTTTTATTGGGTTTGTAAAACCATATTTACTTGAAAGCAGCCCTTTTGATACGAATTGGAAAGATAACCTCGTGCTTTTTAATTTAACAGCTTTAAATGATTGGATGGAGAGATCCTTCATATTTCTGCTTTTAAGCTTCTCATACTCGGGAAGATGAAGGGAACTATTGCCTATATTTCCCTAAACAAAAATTTCTGATTATCAGTTTACAAATGAAAAACAATTAACAAACAATCCAAAAAGTCAAGAATTTCAGTTTCTCACATGCATCAGTATCTGATTACCGAGCAATAGCTGTCAAACAATCACCCAAGGCCAAGGCCAAAACTTCTACAATTAGTGCCAGATCACATGAGCATGGTGCATACATCTGATATGATATCAGATATTCCGTACATCAACATGCCTTGTGAAAGGTTGGTTCTGAATTGAATGCTGATTCAGGCCAAAACAAAGAATTGCCTGTTGATTAAATAACGTAGAAGAACAAAAACCTGAAGAATCGGGTTATTCGTGGTTCAGATCGAGCTTGATGCAGCTGCAGGCCACTTGTAAAACGAAAATGTACATGCCTGTTCAATCTTTGCGAACACCAGACTTAACCTTTCCAAATGAAACATCAGAATCAATGTCAGAAAACGAAGAATAGTCTGCAGAACTCCTATGTCTTGATCCACTGCAACCCCAGTGCCAGGCTCGCCGCAACGCTTGATGACAGATTTTGTAAGGAAGCTTAATGCAACAGACAACAGATAGAGGGCAACACACGCACAGCAAACAACAGCTACACATGAATTCAATCATTTTTCCTTTGCGTTTGGGTCCTTCCTGCTGATAAGACAGCAAATTATAACCGCTTGATTTCCCACAATCATGCCCTCGACTGTGGGACTTTGTTCTTTCTTTGTCTCCAAGCACCGCTCTGCTTCCCATTTTTCAATATGGGACACATCCAACGAGTCGATTCCTGCAGATAGGATGAAGCACTTGCAATAACTGTTGAGGATGACGACGATGTGCAACCTTTGATTCTGTGATGTGGCTGTGAACGTTTGCAAAGGAACCCTCCCAGTGGAGCTTGTTATGCAAGTTCAGATCATCATCGGGTACCAAAATTGAACAAAGAAGACTATACTTTTAAAGTTTCTTCTTTGCCTTTACTCAATCATAAAGGAATCTTATCTATAACTGCATAACAAGACGAATATGCTTTTCCATGTTCCAATATGTGCAAAAGATAAATCAGGTTGGGAATTGACAGAACACGAAGCAAAGCTCCACATGTATCTCTTTTATTCCCCCCACACGACCAGGAGAGCAAAACCAGAGACTGGAGCTAAAGGCGAATTTTTATGAGGAAACTTTGGAGTGACAGAATTATGAACCAAATCAAGAAATCCAGAATAGGTTAGGAATGCTCTGTCATCATCTTGTTGAGTGCTCCCTGGCTTCTGCAATCGAGAGCCGACATTAGATTAATATTGTGAATTGCGACTTGGGTGGCTTCACTTATACGCACTGATTCATAATCCTCCTGTGTAATAAAATCATTTAGCACTGAGTCGAGCTGTCTTTTACCCAACCGTTCGTCTATTCACAAGTATAAGGATCAATTCGACTGCGACGCCAGAATTTAATAATTATTCTCAGCACGTTTAAAGGTTTAATAGATTAGCATAGTCTAACCATGATATTGGACAAGAATTAATAAATGGAAATGAATAAGACCCATGTTTTTTTACTAAATTTTTCTTGTTATATATAGTAGTTTCTCTGTTGTTATTTATGAACTGCCATTTAGATGTCTATTTCGTCCCAATTGATCCAACTTATAAAGCTTAATTATTACTTGTTTTTAATAATATTCTTATTAGAAAATAAAATTTTAAATTTTAAAAGTAGTGAAGGTTTAAATTTGAGAAGGATATTGTCAGTTAGGGAAAAATATGTTCTGTTGGGATTGAGGCAGGAGAAAGCGCAGAAATTAACAGGCCAAACCTGGAAATCTGACGGAAGCTGGATCGGATAAGGGGCCCAACAATATCAGCAAGTGCTTGTTTAGATTAGGGATGGTAGAGTATTTAAAAATAATTTTTTAATCATGATTTACTATATATGAGATAAATATGTGAGATGAGTTTTGTATCGATTTACGTGAATAAAAAAATCATAGAGAGTGAATATTTTTGAAATAATTTGAAGGGGGTGAAAAACTGTTATTTGGGATGAATTATCCTCAATGCTTGCTATAAATCAATAGAATAAAATTACATAATTGGACACCCCTCAAATCTTAATCACTACAATTAATGAATAGAAAATTGATTGCCTTAATTCCTTAGTGCTAAAGCATGTTTGGGATCACGAATATGGATCCTAAAAATATTTATGTATGTAAGTCGAGACAGCACTCTTCTCATATACTTACCTCGTATACCGTAAATCGTGATTAAAAAACTGTTTTTGAAGACTTTAATCATTATTTTAAACAATCAATAAAATTTTTAAGTGTCGAGATTATGCAAAGTTGCAAACAATGTTGGTTATTGTAGATTTTTATACGCTCAAGATTTTTATACATTTAAACCCTCTGTTCCAAGTTTTGTCCAAAAGAAACCCTCTGTTCCAAGACATGCACTCCTCGTGGATAAAAGTCTACTGTTGGGGGATTCTTGCTCCCACCATTCAGCCACTGCTGATGTGGCTTTCATTATCGGTGTTATCACTGATAATAATAACTCCTAAAGGTATCTGACTTTGTCTGTGCGGGTTAACAATAAAAGCTATTTTTGTAACATAATTTATGATATATAAGGTAAGTATGTGGGATGAGTTTTATTTCGGCTTATTTAAATATACTTCTTTAATACTAACTCAAATATACACAAATTTCAATGATCATAATGAAATTCACCTCATAATAAAAGACGCGGCTAATAAATGGAGCGTGAGAGTGCTGGCGTTGATGGAAGTGCAAGTGGGAGTGGTGGTGGTGGGGGCGGAGGTGGTGGTGGGGGCGGAGGTGGAGGTGAGGCTGGTGGGGAAAAGGGTGGTGGGAAGGCAAGAGACAAAGAGCGTGAGAACCAATTGGAGCCAACTTTTGTGTTTGGTCAGTATAATGGGAAACGGGATTCAAGGCGTGAGGTTGGTAAGGAGCAGCAACTTGAACGGCGACGAGCTGTCCCTCCGACATATCGAGATAAATTGCTATCTCCTGGACAAGCGGGGTTCCTGGTCAGGCACGAAGAAGAAGATGATATAGTGAATGGTTGGAGGAAGTACTTCAGTAGGAAGAATAATGAGGCTGGAACGGAGGTAAGTGAGGATGTTTCTCCGGAGGAAGAACGATATGGAAAAAAGACTGAGCGGCGAATTCCATCTCTTAAAGTAACGTCAGAACAGTATGCTGCATGGTGTAGACCTTGGATGAATTCTTTGATTATAAAAGTTCTTGGTGCAGAAATTCCTTTCTTTATTATAAAGGATAGGATTCAACGTATGTGGAAACCAGTGGATCCAATGAAAATGATTCCGCTCAGTAACGGATACTGCATTGTGTCCTTCACCACAAAACAGGATCGTGACTTCGCGTTTCAGGAAGGCCCATGGATGATTGATGACCACTACTTGATTGTGCAGAGATGGCGCCCGAATTTCAACCCGTGGAAAGCGGATGTCCAACGAAAAGTAGCAGTATGGGTTAGATTTCCTGATTTACCCATGGAGTTTTATAATGTCGAGTCCTTGAATATCATTGGCAATATGATAGGAAGGACACTCAAGGTTGATCGGTCTACTTCTATCTATGATAAGGGTGGTTTCGCGAGAATTTGCGTTGAGCTTGATTTGCAGCAACCATTACTCCCTACGTTTGACTGCTTCGGAGAAGATCGACCGATTGTGTATGAAGGGCTGCACCTGGTGTGTTTTCATTGTGGTAAGTACGGTCACCAAAGGGAAGCTTGTCCTGAGTGCGAGCATGGGGAAGGACTACAGGTTCATAAGGATAAAGAAGTGACCGAAGGAGTTGAGGAAGGTGGAACAACCGCTGGGAAGCCGTCGGGTGCTGGTGCCGGAAAAACAACTCCCGGTGACCTTACGGAGGAGGGGAGCATTTATGGGAAATTGCGGATTTTGCGACGGGATTTTAGGAGTGGAATGGGAGCGGAGATAATCACGGGATTAGCACTGGAAGGAGAGAAGATCAAGGCTGAAGTTCGGAAGAATGAATCCGGGAAACACGGGATGCGTGGAGCAATTATTATGCAAGATAGAGGGGGAAAGGTTTTAAAGAAGATTGATACGCCAGATCAATCTAATGAGAGGGATATGAAAGTCAAAACAATGGAGTGGGTCCCAGTAGGTTCTAAAAGGAAAATTGATAAAAGCAAATCACGTGGGAAAGAGAATGCTTTGTCTGCAAGAATAATAGATCACAAGGAAGTGAAGGATAATGTCTTGGGATTAAGGAATGGGCCTATCAAACAACATAACTCCTTTACGGTCTTGAAGGATCAGGAAATTGGGCCAGTACATGAAACACAAGTAATTGGACCTGAATCCTCAACATTGCAGCAGTTTAGCAACGGTACAACTGTAATACAGAACCTGGCTAAGCATGATTTTTCACAGGGTGCATGCTCTATGGGGGAAAATTCGGATGCTCTTGCTTCGCTCATTGTGGAAAAACTAATTCAGGATAGGTTAGAGCAGGAGGAAGGACAGGATCAAGAAATGGTGTGTGCCAATACAACCTATGATATTGTTTCCCCATGATTTTTATGCTATGGAATGCAAGAGGAACAGGTGCTCGGAGCTTCCCGAACCTTGTTCGCAATTTAAAGAAGCATTATCATTTGGATTTTTTAGCTCTTTTGGAGACTCGCTGCGAGCAGAAATTCACAGCCACAAGAATTAGGAGAATGGGATTTGACAACTCAGCAGTTATTGATTCTGAAGGATATAGTGGAGGTATTTGGTGTATGTGGAACAATAGTATAGACAACATTATGGTTTTAGAGAAAAATCACCAGTTTATGCATCTTAGTATATGGCCTAAGAGTGGCATTCCTTGGACCTTTACTATCATTTATGCAAGTCCAAATAAAAATGGTAGGCGCGAACTATGGAATCATTTGTCGCGAATTGCATCTTCTAATACGGGGCCGTGGGCAATTGGTGGGGACCTTAATGCAACATTGTTTGACTATGAAAGACACTCTCTAGCGACATGGAAAACTTCCTATGACAAGGAATTCTCGGACTGGGTGGAAAGAGAGGATATGATGGATCTAGGCTTCAAGGGACCTAGCTTTACTTGGCAACGGGGGACGACTAAAGCAAGACTAGATAGGGTTTTAGCTTCAGAAGTATGGATGCAACGTTTTCCTAATTCCTCGGTAACTCACTTGCCTTTCTTCAAGTCTGATCACAGGCCTATTCTTTTACAGACTGAGGAGAATTGCCATCAGGTAAGGCCTAATCGTCCCTTTCGCTTTATTGCTGCATGGGTGCTGCATGAGGAGTTCAATGACTTTGTTAAACAAGAATGGAGCTCGGTAGCCCCCTGGACTGAGAATATTTCTCAATTTGCCGAGGCTTGCTCTAGGTGGAACAAGACGGTCTTTGGTCACATAGAAGCAAGGAAAAGAAAGTTGTTAAGGAGACTGGATGGAATTAATGCCGTTGTTGATCGTCGAGGCATGGACAGTTACTATCATGATCTTCAATTTCGTCTCTGGAAGGAATTAGAAGAAGTTTTGATCCAAGAATCCTTGATGTGGGCGCAAAAAGCACGAATGGAGTGGACGGTGTACGGGGACAGGAATTCCAGGGTGTTTCATGCTCGAGCAAATGGTAGACGTAAATTAAATCGCATTGAAACAATACGGAATGAGGATGGTGAATGGCAGTATGATACTAGGGAAATCAAGCGGATGGCAGTTAATTACTTCTCTTCTTTATTCACGGAAGAAATTTATGGCCGAGTCTCTCTTGATTGTAATATCTCATTCCCTCCTATTGATGAGAGCACAATGCAGTGGTGTGGTAGAGTTGTTCATGATGATGAGATTCGAAGTGCACTCTTCAGTATGGGGGCGTTAAAGTCTCCCGGCCCTGATGGCTTCAATGCTTTGTTCTATCAATCTCAATGGAGTACGGTATGCTTTTCAGTGATTCATTATATTCGATATTTGTTCTCTAATCCGCAGGCAATAAAGGAAATTAATGGGACGCTTCTTGTACTCATTCCAAAGAAAGATAATCCCGAGAATTTAAAGGACCTTCGACCCATTAGTCTGTGCAACGTGATTTATAAGGTGGTCACCAAAGTAATTGTAAATAGGCTGAAACCAATTCTTCCTCAGATTATTTCTCCCAATCAATGCAGCTTTGTACCAGGCCGCCACAGTAGTGATAATATTATTGTGGCACAAGAGGTGATTCATTCTATGCGAAATATGAAGGGTCGAAAAGGGTTTATGGCTATTAAAATTGACCTAGAGAAAGCTTACGATCGAGTTAGCTGGGAATTTCTTCATAATTGCCTTTCAGAATTACATTTTCCGGTGCATATAATAGAGGTAATTTTGAATTGTGTCTCATCTTCTAGTATGCAACTTCTATGGAATGGTGACAAATCAGAGAATTTTTACGCTTCTCGGGGAGTAAGGCAAGATGACATCATATTATTTGCGGAGGCTTCCCTTGAGCAGGCCATTGTGATCAAACAGTGTCTTGAGGGATTTTGTGCTAGTTCTGGTTTGAAAGTTAATGCCTCAAAGACTAGAATGTTTTTCTCCAGTAACGTGAATCATGTTCGGTGTAATGAGATTAGTAGCTTTCTTGGGTTCACCCAAACAGGGAATCTTGGCAAATATCTGGGTGTTCACCTACACCATGAACGAGTCTCGAAGGCTACGTTTACTGACGTAGTAGAAAAGGTCAAGAAGCGATTTACTAACTGGAAGATTAATGCTCTCTCTACTGCAGGACGAACAACACTGATTAAGTCTGTTACGTCCGCTATTCCAAACCATGTTATGCAAACCTCATACCTTCCAGCTACTACTTGGGAGGAGTTGGACAAAAATAATCGAACATTCTTGTGGGGAGGGTCTGGTGAACGTCGGAAGATTCCATTAGTGGCATGGGAAGAGGTATGTAAACCCAAGAAGATGGGAGGTCTAGGCATTCGTCATGCAAAACACCAGAACGTGGCATTTCTCATGAAATTGGGATGGAATTTGGTGAAAAAGCGAGATACCCTCTGGGTTAAGGTTATCCGAGATAAGTATAAATGTGGCTCAGATATTCTGCCTAAAATTGAACCGAAACGACCTGGATCCAATATTTGGTCAGGTATTAAAGCCACATGGCTGCATGTTGAGGCAGGGGTGGAAGTGATGGAGGGTGGGGATGTGAGATGGCGATGGAATAAAGGGGGCACATTTACGATCCAATCAGCTTACCAGAACCTCATACAGGCAGAAGATCGTTTTGACCCTCTATGGGAGAAAATATGGAGGCTCAAGATCCCTGAGCGGTGCCGTTTATTCACATGGCTAGTTGCTCGGAAGCGGTTGCTTACAAATGTATCACGATGCAAACGAGGGTTGAGTGAGGATAATAGATGCCCATTATGCCTCTTACATGAAGAGGATCTTCTTCATCTTCTCCGCGACTGTGAGCATTCCCAGGGGGTTTGGCGAGAATTAATTAATTCGACGGGAGGGCGTCAGTTTTCAGTGATGGACTTACCTAGTTGGCTTCGGTGTAACTTGTCACAATCTTTACAGTATGGATATGAGGACTGGGCGTCGATATTTGCAGTGACCTGCTGGTGGTTATGGCGGAGGCGGAACCTTTTTCTATTTGAGCAGAAGAGGGTCTCCAATAATATGATTGTTACTAACGTTCTTACTCTTCTCGCATGCGCTCGTGATGCGGCAGCTAAGTTCTTGCCTCATGCAACACATTCCAGCAATGCAGCCATACCTTGCTTCGCATGGCAACCTCCTGAGAGGGGGGTGGTCAAAGTTAACGTTGATGGGGCACATTCCCATATCACTGGCAGCAGTGCATGTGGCGGGGTCCTACGAGACGAAACCGGAAGATTACTCTGTGGGTTCATGTGCCGTTTGGAGGAAGGTGACGCAATAACAGCTGAACTCTGGGGCTGTCTGCATGGATTGAAAATAGCATGGGATTCGGGAAGTCGGAAGATTCTTTTGGAATCAGACTCCACAGATGCCGTTAGTCTCATTGTGGATGGTGGGCATGACACACATGCGGATCGGAATATTATCGAAGAGGCCCGTTCGATATTACAGCGTGATTGGTTCGTTGAGGTGAGATACATCAATCGAAAGGCTAATATGGCAGCGGATTACTTAGCTAAGGAAGGTCTCTCTATTATGCCAGGATTTCACATGGTGTACCAAGCTTCTGGCGAGCTAACTCAGATTATGGCTATAGATAGGCGGTAGTTTTACACTTTATTCCCTTGTTATCAAAAAAAAAAAAAAAAAAAGACGCGGCTAATAGATCACACAACATGGAATAAAAAATAAGCATCATGCAATGGAATAGCGTCGCTGGACTTTGGGTCCAAGTATTCCTTTCATGGTTAAACTATTTGATTAAGAAATAAAAAAACTTTTCCATTACCTACGGGGTTAGATTTAATGAAATGGGCTAATCATTTATAACATGACAAAACAAGGTTCAAATCTCCATTGAAAAAGGTGTTCACATTTAGTGACTCGAATATGACTACTTCTAATAGAAGGATATCTATGCTTAACCTAAAAAAAAGGCTTTCTATTTTTTTTTTTGGACGAAAAAAGCTTTTCTATTAAGTAAAAAGAGATAAATCAGTATTAATTGTTGAGAGAAAATTAAAGAAAAGGCAACCGTGTTAAAAAATTAATCAGCAATTAATTTCACACCTTCCTAATTAGTCATCGTCCTACCCTTATAAACAGGGGCGCCTCCTTTACTTCCGCTTCACGCCAACCATTGGGTTATATGGCTCTCTCATTCTCCCATCACTCTAAGCATCAAGCCATCAGCTGGTTCGTGGATCTGACTTGGTAAGCCACAGTTTTTGCCTTTCTGGTCTCTCTATTTTTCTTCAAGTAGGCTAAGGTAAATTAATCAAGAAAATTAAAATTAGTCTCCCTTTAAATATCTGGTACAAGGGTTTATGTCCAAGATCTAATGAATCTCAAGGATTAATAGTAAAACCAAAGTGCTTTTTTCTAAGAGACTACCCAGTAGTAAAGTAAAGGTAAAAGGTTAGTGATGGTTGCAAGACAGGAGCGGAGCTTCTGTGTTTGTTGCGTGGTTCTGTGGATAGAGGTGGTAATATGGTCTAGTCTATTGGATTCGGATTAATCCATTATATGAGTTCGGACCTAAAAAGACCGCATCAATATGGGTAGGGGTGAGCAAATCAAGATCGAAATCGAAAGCCAAACCGAACTCAATTCGGTTTTTTCGGTTCGGTAAATTCGATTTCGGTTTTTGCTTCGAGTATTTTTCCATGTAAATTCGGTGTTCGGTGTTTGGTTCGGTGTTCAGAAAAAAATTTCGGTTATAACCAAACAACCGAAATGACATGTAATTGATGGGCTTGTATGTATGTTTTATCTATATGTCCAGTAACCCAAGTCCAATACTTATTATTTCTTTTGAAAAACTATGTCAAGTAGCCCAAGTCCAATACCCATTATCGTTTTTTTTAAAAAATGTCCAGCAGCCCAAGTCCAAAACTAAGTGTTGAATGCTTTTTCGGTTAGTTTAGTAAACTTGGCAACCGAACAAAGATATTTTGGTTAATTTAATTTGGTTATTATAAGTAGTTTGGTTTCGGTTCGGTGTTTAAAAATACCTCTTTTCGGTTATTCGATTATTTCGGTTTTCACCGAAAACCGAACCGAACACCGAATGCTCATCCCTAAATGTCGGCATATAGCAAACCCAAACCATAACCGCTGGGTTGGCAGGTTAGCTCACCCAACCCATATTATTATTTTTTCTTCAAAAAATTTTAAAAAATATACTAAAATTGTTTTTCCTACCAACCTAAACCATAAAAAAATTAAAAATATATTATAAATTAAATATTTATCACAAGTTCACACATGACAAAACAACATAAATCCAAAAGTTACTAGTAAAACTTAAAAATGATCAATAATTAGTTAATACTAATGGTATTTGAATTTGAAATATAATGTGAAGCTGTAAGATTTTATTGAGCTCGATCATTTTGCTTTTCCATAGGTAAATCCACCACTGCCACAGATAATAAAACAAAGAGAAAGTAATATTATGCTAATTTTAAATAAGGGTTAAGAAGCAAATTCACCATCAAAGTTTTAAGGAATGAGCGCCTGACACAATTATGTTTTAAAGAGAGCAGAAATACACATAAGGAATTAAAAGTGGAGTATCCAGTACAAAATCTTCTTTAAATTTAACCTAACAACGTTAAATTATAAGAGAAGAAAACATCTAATGGTGTTAGGTTAAATTTAACGGTTTTGTGCTGGATGCTCTACTCTTAATTCTTTATGTATATTTTAGCCATCTTTAAAACATAATTGTACCAGACGCTCATTCCTTAAAACTTTATTGGTAAATTTGTTCTTTAACCCTTGAAATAAATGAGTAAGGGTGTGTTCGGATTAGCTTTTGGAGAATAGTTTTTGAAAAAAAAGTGGAGAATAGCTTCTGGAGAATAGATTATGAACAGAATAAATTATAAGAAAAAAGTAATTTTCATAAAATGAGAATGTTTGGATATTGTGGTCAGAATAACTTTTTTTTTTATGAAGAAGAGCCCATATAATGAGAAATGACCAATGAGGAAAAAGAACCAATGAGAGAGGGGTGGGGCCCACACAAAAGAAAAAGCAAAAAAAGAAAAAGAAAAAGGATTTTCCCAAAACATGGTTTGAAAAAAATTTCGATGTTCGGCAATCAAACCATGGTTTTGATTCAAAGCCTAAGTTTTGTAAAAACATCTTAACAAACACTATAAATGATAATAAGAGAAATAAGTAAATATAATTAAGAGATATATGACAATAAGGAGTGGAGTGACAATAGGCCAGGGCAAGAAATTGAGTTTGAGACTTTGGTCTTTTGGCTTGGGACTTATGAACTTAGGTCTTGGGTTATATATATAAAAAAAAAAAGGGGCCAACCCACCAACCCTATAATCCCACTCATCACGAGTTGAGACCTTATTGACTCGGCATAAAAGAACCATTATGAAACGATTCCATCTTTATAAAACCCAAACTATCTATTTTATTGAGTTGGATGAACTTGACCTACTATCTAAACTCAGGGTGTGTTCTTATTAGTTTTTGGAGAATAGATTAAGGAGAGAATAGCTTTTGAAGAATAGATTATAGGAAAATAGATTATGGGAAAAAGTGATTTTGATAAAATGAGAGTATTTGGATGATTTTATCAGAATAGCTTTTTTCATGGTCAAATAACTAAAAAAGACATTAACTTTTATGATAATTACATATAAAGGATAAGATTATATTTTAAGTATTATTCGACATTAAATTGCATAATAATTACAATAAATGAAATAAATTTGTCCAAAATTTTTTAAATTATAACATTTGTCAATTATGTAATATAAAAAAAATAGATGCAAAAATTATAAAATTATAACATTAGTCAATTATGTAGTAAATTACAAAAATAGATTAAACGTACATATTAAAGGCGTGCACTATATTAATTTTCATCTCCTTTCAGGTTGTTATCTCTTGCCAAACCCGCTGTATTATTTTTCATTAAATTCTTTGGAATGGTTTTGATTTTTGCAAGTGTGTCCGTGTCTTTAATTTCTGTTTTTTTACCACTCCTGCCTAGAATCAATCACAAATACTTTGTATTTCAAAAGTTATGATTCAATGTGTATCGATTGGTCTAGAGCAGAACAGAGCTTGATTTTGATCACCAACTTCCAGAAGGCATATCTCTTTGAATATAACTCTAAATATGACTCATAACCTATCCATGGAAAGATCTTTAAGTCTAGTTTCATATGGCATCAGTTTCATCTCAATCCGATGTATAGTTTGAGAGTTATGTCCAAAATACTAAAGCTGTTCTGGAATAAGACGCTGATTCATGTGTCAACTTCAACAAATCATATCTCTCTCATCTGACCTCCTTTTAACTTGATATTGGTGTCAAAATGACGCATTGGAAGTCTAGTTTCATATGCCACTAGTTTCACCTCAATCCGAGTTATGGTTTGGGAGATATGTCTAAAATACTAAATATCGCCCGTGCTGAAAGAAACAGAGTCTGCTGCTGCTATTCGAATAGCACTTCTTCTATTCGAATAATATCACCTTTTTTCAGTTATGGACTATTCGAATAGTCACTTCACTATTCGAATAATATTTGATTTTTTGTACTGAGACTATTCTGATAGTTCAATTACTATCCTGATAGTCTTGTGATTATTCGAATAGTATTTGATAATTTTGCACTGAGACTATTCTAATAGTCCTCTTTGAATTATTTTCAGATAAATTTGATAGGCATGCTATTCGAATATTAATGTGCCTATCCGAATAATTTCAACTTTTAATAGTTCTTCTCTATTCGAATAGTATATTTATTATTCGAATAATACTTTGCTTATTCGGATAAATTTAGAGTTATTCGAATAGATCTTAACCAAAAACAAGTTTTACTATTCGAATAACAATTTGACTATTCGAATACAAGTTTTGCTCGTGCGTTGTCTTTTTTCTGTTTTTGAAGTGAGGAATAATTATATCTTAAATTTGCCATATCACCGCGAGAAAAGGGCAAGATCGAAGCCAAAATTTTCGGATCCGCAAGACAATGGGAACGAGAAGGGGAAGGGGGATCAGTTCAGGGCGACGGAATGCCGATCGGGAAGGGAAACGGCGAAGGGAGGGGAGGCGACAGCAGAGACGAGAAGGAACGAGAATGAGATATGCCGACCGGAAAGGGAAACGAAGAAGGAACGGGAATGAGATATGCGGGAGATGAGAAGGAAATGGGAGAGCACCGAAAAGAGGAAGAAGACGCAAAAGAAGAAAGAGAAAAGGGAATCTGCACAAAAGGACAGGGGCAGAGGAAATAATTAATTACTCCAACGATTAGAATTTTCTATTCGGAAGCAATTGAAAATAGCTTATCATGAGAATAACTTTTTTTCCCTCAAACCATGGTTCTAGCTAAAAACGGGATTCTCATATTTTTTTGGATGTTCGGCTGCTCACCATATAAAACCAAGATTTAGGTGAAAAAGTGCTTTTTTTTTTTTTTTAGTCACCCGAACACACGGTTTTATGAAAGGAGAAGAGGCAAAATTATGGTGTTAGTTGGGGGAGTGTAACATAGTGCTTGTTTGGGATAACTTATTTTTGGGCAATAAGTGCTTATAATTCATGATTCACGGTATACAAAGTAAATATGTGAGAGGAGTTTTGTCTCGACTTATGTAATAAGTACTTATTTTCCAGAAATAAGTGATCCCAAACACTCGTATAATCCGCATGCACTTATCATCTTGGACCCTCTCCGTCTCTCATTTTGTGGATTGGATGCGAGGAGTAGTGGGACCCTCACTCCCTAAATCTGACACTCTGCACTCTACCCTTTAATATGATATGACGCCCTTGCTTGCTTCTTGTCCCCCATTCACGCCTCACCCACTGCTCCGCCCCCAGCCGATTACATTTCTGTCTTTTCCTTCTTTCTTGTGATACACATTTCCCTCTTTTACATAACCTCCGCCCTGAAGCGGAGCGTCCAATTCCTGCAAAGATCCCGCGGTGCTCCGGCGACAAGCCATTCTTTTCAAACTCAACCTATTCCAAACTGCTACTGCCATTTACATGCCACATCTCTTCTCTTCTCTTCCCGCATTCTCTCCAAACCTTGAACCATGCCTCATGCTTCAGAATCACGGCACATCAAATGCACAAGGCCCAGGACCCAATTCGCGCATCTCATTTCCCAAACAGATCCCAGCCCACAAATCCCTTCCCTGCCTCAATCCACTCGCTCCAAACCCACCATTTCCTCTATCCTCTCTGCCACCTCCCACGACACTTTCGGTGAATCCCCACAGCCCGGCCTCAACACCAACAAGAAGAAGCCCAGTTTCTCCGCCACAACCTTCAGAGGATTCGGATGCACTGCGGGGGCCTCCCGCCAGGTATCGCTTCCGGCGGTCATTCGGACATCGGCTGATTGGCAACACACCAAAGCCAGAAAGAAGAAGCACGAGAAGGATGGTGCCGACAACTGTGTGAGCGGTCAAGGCGTTCTTGATGGTTCAAATCCTGGTTCCTTTAGTTGTGTTGCTTGTCAAGATGCTTGGTGTGGCCCTGGAATTGGGTTTGCGGCGGATTTTGCTGCCCCTGCGGATTGCGTTGTCGTCAGGAAGAATGGCCCTACCAGAGGGAAGGCTGATTTGGAGAAGGTTACCCTCAGCCACGGGGAGGTATTCTGACGTATTTCTGTATCTTCGTCCCTTTTAATCTCTGATTAAGTTAGCGGATAAAACTTTTCTCGATCCCATCGTGTAATTTCCTTCGTTCGATAGGGTGCTCATATAGAAATTTCGTTTTTATCTTGTTTGTTTAATCTTGAACTGGGAAATTTCATCTTCTGTAGTCGTCACGCTTACACTCGGGAATGATTCTCTTTCTTGATTTTGGATGTTTGTTGAGATACAGCAAACGGAGAGGGACTGATCTTTCTTATTTAATTAACTTTGCTTTTCAACGCCAAGCCCAAATACGACAAAATTCCAAGTCATTCTATATGGGCCACACGCCCGATCTTTCAATTTCAAAGTCACTTTTTTTTTAAAAAATAATCAGGCATAATTTATAGTCTTGTAATTAAGTTCTCTAATTATAACTTTTGCGAACGTTTTTGTTAAAAAAAAAAAAAAAAAAAACTTTTGTGAGCATCTGAATATAAGAAGACACCTATTGATGGAAGAGCCGATACCTCTCCTTAAACCCTAATGCGTGCACGCATTTCATAACCTAGGCACACACGGAAAAACTGCTTCTGGATAGTAGTGCAATTAATCTAGTAGTTGAAGTGATAAAGCCGCTATTTTATCAGTCATTATATACCTAATGTACTATTTTGTTTGATATACGTGTTGCTGTTATTGTTTTGCATTGGAGCCTAACGGCGCTTTCCCTTCGTAATATTGGCAGCGATTAACGAGTCGCCCTGAGTCTTTTGGTACTACTGGATCCTATTGCCATGTTCCACTTTCACTTCCTTCCTCTCGTAACTTTGCTGGGGTTGGTTCCCTCTCTTCACTCTTTACCTTTTTGATTGTTGTGGACATTGATCACTCTGCTTTCTGTCATTTCATAATTTTTTTTTTTATTTTAATCCAATATGGTTCTCCGTAACTTAATAGCATGGGGGAGATTCTACCATGACTGAGGGCTATATGCTAACTTCGACTTTGTAAATTTATAGACAACAATGAGAAGATCTAATAGTGTCTGGGCTTAGTATTTTGCGTCTTTTCCCGACCCAATTGTAGATCAATATGCATGGGGGCTTTTTTTAGAGGAAACAAACGTATATAGTTGAGTCATACTTTAGTTCCTAACTTATCAAACCTTGAGTCCTGTGTCTTTGATCATTTGGTTGCTGCTGGCCAATGAAGATGACGCTGCTTCAAGAAACTCTGCTGATGGGGGCAAGATTGAATTCTCGCGACCACTTTAGAGACTGGAGACTTGATATTGATAACATGTCTTATGAGGTGAATTTCCTTTTCCTGTCAAATCTGTCAGATACTTCCTCTTAGCAATTTATATGCCGTCCATGTATGTCAAAGTCTGTTTTTATGGGTGACAGCAATTGCTGGAGCTTAGTGAGAGAATTGGCTATGTGAACACTGGGCTTAAAGAAGATGAGATAGGACGTTACATTAGGAAATTTAAGCTTTCAAAGGTCAATGAGACTTCAAAACGTCAAGTTGACAACAAATGCAGCATTTGTCAGGTCAGCTTATTAGAATCAAGTTTTTGATTTAATGGTTTGCTAGATTGCTCTATTTTTATGAATGCGTGAAGGCTTTGATGTTTAATTCATACTGCTTGCCGTGCGCAGGAAGAATACGAGGCTGATGATGAGGTGGGAAGGCTAAGTTGTAAACACGACTACCACTTTCAGTGTCTAAGGCAATGGCTCGCACAGAAAAATTGCTGCCCTGTCTGTAAGCAAGAAGTTGCGAGTCGTCACTCCGGGGCCAAATCCTGATTTTTTTTTATTGATTTTAAAAATCATCGACGCGTGCCTCCCCTGTATAGCATTTTATCTCCAGTAAAAGCTAGAATTTGATTTGTCTAGTAATTGAATTTTTGTTCGTGGAGTTGTGATTTGCTCTTATGGTGGAGTTTGGCGGCAATCGAACTATGTTATTCCTTGCTTCGTTCAACTAGAAGAGTGGATCCCTTGCTGTGTTCCTTTTCTTTTATTTTGGGTTGGGCCATACCAGGCCGTTAGACAAACTAACAATTGGATCTTATAGAAAGTGTAATAAATGGTTTTGCAGGCCTCTCATCAAGACCCTCAATTCCATATGTGATCATATTATTGTCTGTCCAAAAGTGAGCGGCTCAAGTAAAGGGATGTAGAAAAATGGGGAGTATTTTTTTTTTTTTTGTGTGTGTGAAGCATAGGTATCTTTGTGTTAGAGGTAATCCTATTCGAAGTACCGATTAAATGTGGGCACCTCTCTCAATGCAGATTTAGATCTTGGCTCATCACATTATGAAGGACTAACACCTTATGCTGAATACGACCCTGTTGGTAATTTATGAGTAATTGATGACTCATATCTCATCAACAAACTAGATTTGAACCGAAATCGCAGATGAGTATTGCGTTTGTGTCAGGTAACTCCGTGATGAAAACGAAAGCAAAAAAATATCAATCAAGAACGTTACATTAAGTGTCGTCAGCATCACAGCATTAGAGAGAAGCCTCCTAGAAAGAGGACCCCCTATTGATTTACATTTGAATGTTGAAAATCAATCCCACGGCCCACGGGAAACAGCTGCACGAATCTGATGTGATGAATGATTTCACAAACAGGAATGGCATGACAATGCTTATTTAAGCCTTACCAAACACGTATTTCCTTTTGGGGAGGAGAAGAATCGCTCAAAGTACATATTCATGCATTAGCATTAATTACTTCAACAAAATTAATAACCCTAAATACTGCAAATTGAAAACCATTACCTCAACTACCATCCCAGTCTAAGGAATTATGCTGTGTGAGGCTTACAAGTTGCGGAAACCTTCTAGTTCTGCAACTCTATCTGGGTGTCGCTGTCTTGTCCGTTAAAGATGAGCACGGCTTTCTCTTTTAGCCTCATACCAGTCCAAACAATTAAAGCCGTCGAGTTGTAGAGCAGCCAGGGCCATCATATATTGTCCCACTTGAACAAACTTGGGACTTGCGTTCATTGTTTGGCAGGAAAGCACTTAAACCACCAAGCCCCAGACCCAAATTTGCTCGTGTCTTATTCTTCTGTTGAAAGATTTACAAGAGAAAGAATGTGTTTGGCGATCTCAGTGGAGGCATTAGGATTTGCAGCCTTTAGAGCCCTCTCAGACATTTCTTTCATCTTCCCCTCATCACCTGTCCAAGCATTGCAAATAAGGTACACGTAGTAGTAGCTAACTAAACTAGCTTATGTTTGGAAGAGGGAAAAAGAATCCAGAAAATGACAACAGTGCATCACTTGTAATCAACTAAAATTTGAAGTGAAAAGTTCAGGCAGGGAGATCCTGTTGAAGCAGGACAGTACTGGTAAATGATATTATAGTGCTACAGGATGTATTTCCTCTGTTATTCTTTCCCGCACTCAGTCTCGAAATTCTGGAATCCAACATTCATCAATACCTTGAAGCGTAATAGCTACAAGCGTCCATGTGGCACAAGGCTACAAGTACTAGGTCATGATACAAGGTATCAAATGCCACTTGTTCAGCTTTCAAATGTTTCTGTTAAGATTAAAGAACTCCTGTAAGTTTAGTGAAGAGTGAAGACAACATACTTAGAATCTGTTCAATCGCAATTGCTAGTGTACATGAATCAAGTTCATCCTCTGTTATAACCGTTGACCCAGTCAAGTCTGCCATCAAGGAAGCATTTTTGAACTGATGCCCCTCAGAGACATCTGGTGATGGTATCTACAAAGCAGTAAATAGAAAATAAGGTCACCTTTTTTCCTTTGTCCAAGCATCAGATCCAACCAAAATAGAAAGTAATGGGATCATCCACAGAATCAAGTAGAGGCAACAATGGCGAGCTAAAAAAAGAAGTGAAGAAACGAAAAGCTAGTTGTGATATTCGCCTGCACTATAAGTGGCCAGAAGAATACACAAGGCAAAAAAAGCGCAAAAACCAAGTTCAGTTCAGCACCACATAGATTGTAACTAAATGTCTGAAACTATAAGCAAAATATAGAAAAGACAACAGCTGCATAATTTGTTACCATATTTTGATGACTATAGAGTAGAGTTTCTTTTCCCAATTACAATTGTCTGATATCTTATACTAGTAGGTCAATTTCAAGTATTGTTGGGTCAAACTGTTTTTATTCGGCATTGAATCTACGTCTAGCAAACCTCCTGCAGTCAGGGATGCAAATGACAATAACTCAACCCATCCAAGAAATTTTTAGATGAACTAGGTGAGTCCCTATCAACTTAACTGAAATATCGATTCACCAATGAACTAAAAGAGTTTTTTAATCTATTGCGAAATCCAAGCATAAGCGGGGAAAAAATAAAGAAACGTAAAAGGACAAAAAATTTATTCTAGCTACCAGGATAGAAGGTTTTCCTGTCGCCAAGATTTCATAGCAAGTTAATGCACCTGCTCTAGAAACAATAAGGTCCGCAGCTGCATATGCCAAATCCAAACGATGCATGAACCTTCAACAGGAAAGGCATTACCTCAGAAAGATCTTTAACATAGTATCCATTGCTTGCTGGAACCAATGCACCCATAAGCATAAAGAAAACTATTGGAATTGAAAGAGCACTTACGGTCTGAGATATAAACGTGGATGACTTTTAACTAGGCTGTCCATTTCATCATAAACTTCAATGCCCGTTTGCCATATGATGTACAAGGTATTGTTTCTTCTCAGCATTTGATAATACAGATTCAGCATTGCAATATTAATAGCATTAGCACCAAAAGATCCACCGAGAACTAATAAAACCTTTGCTTCAGAGTTTCCTCTGTTCTCAGAACCTGGAAAAAAATGTGACCTCGCGGCTGCCTTGGAAACTTGTTTCCTCAACGACAACCTCACCGGGTTTCCACATACCACACACTTGTTTCTCGGGAAGCTATCGATTGTGGAGTTAAAGGCTACAAATATCACATCAGCAAGTGAAGCAAGAATCGAATTCTCCATAACCGGAACCAAATTCTGTTCTTGGATAGCAAGCTTTATGCTCTTAAGCTTAGCAGCGAGACATACTGTAAAAGAAACAAGCCCACCAGTCCCAACAACGACATGTGGTTTAAAGTCTCTCAATTTTCGAGAACATTGGACCAAAGATTTGACCAAGTAAGAGGGGAGAAAGAGATTTTGAGGGGAAATCAAAGGGCGAGCTAATCTGACGGAAGGAACATGTTCGAAATTGTACCCGGCAGATGAAACTACAGTGCTTTCGATGCTATTAGGGGCACCGATAAAGAGGATTTCACAAGAGGGGTTCATGATTTTGAGCTCCTCAGCAATGGCGACTGCAGGATATATGTGGCCACCGGTGCCGCCGGCGGCAAAGACCACACGAAGATTGTCGTTCTGGGCGGTGCCAGCTTGGTCGTGAGGTTGATTTGAGGATAAGCAGCAGAAGATCGCATGGTTCCTGTGATGCAGAGTGAGCAGAGTAGATGGCAGAGAAGGAAATGAGAATGAAGTTGAGAGCTTGGAAAAGGGTGAGAGGTGGGAGATGACAGTTGCCATTAACGCAGAGATTGAAACAGCTCACAGAAATGTGAGTAGACAGATCAAGTTGCGAACTTTTAGAACTGGGTAAGCGTTAAAGACAGCCATCATAGCCTTGACTCATGATTGAGAGGGAAAGGGCCATCATTTGCATTTTTTAAGAATTTGGTGAGAGTGACAGTTGTGGGCTTGAGGCTGAAAGCAAACTAAAGTCCACACTCCACATTGAATCAGTTTTTTTCTTGTAACCAAAATTTACGGTAGTTTGACCGTATAGATGCAATGCAAGTCGATGTTTGTTTGTCGTTCAGAAAAATGAAATTTAGTCGGCTTAGCCTCGATTCCCTTTAACCCTCTCAACACTAGCAGTATTTCAGGCTCGATTTGACCAGCGTACAAAATGTTATATACGCACGTGCGTATATTATATCAGTCTCTCTAGATCTTAAACCACAGCTATTTCTTGGGCGTGATGCATGCATGTTGGTAGATTCCTTTTCTTGTCCAGCTGGCTTTGCTGCATTATATTTGCGAAGTTCACTTGACAGGGAAGGTCTACGATTCCGAGAGTAATGCTATTGCTGTTGCATCGCCTGTGCTAATTCCCTTGCGTGAATCTCTTGGCCTCGTGGATTCAAACAACCATGAGAAAACAAAATATCTGGTGACACAGTGAAGATTGTATTCTAGATTCAAGATTCAAGATTCAAGAGTTGATAAGTCTTTTTTTTTTTAAAAGAAAAAAAATCTCGTTACTCGACGTGTCGTCTAACAACAGAGAATAAAACTATTCAATCTGTTTCTGGCCTTGAAATTTGAAAACTTGTTAACAGGACAAAGTACTGTTTTCTGAAACCTGGTGTTAGTTAAACTTGGAGTAAGACTAGTACTTTAAATCAAAAAGAAAGAAAGAAAATAGAGTTAGACAAGTTGACTCAGGCCAAAAAAAAGACAACTGAACTGTCACCCGAAGAACATGGGAAAAAGAGAAGGAAAAAAAATCCCTCGTTCGCCTAATGGCAGAATCTTTTGTTATTCAACAAGATTTTTGGTGAAAGAAAAAAGAGATGAGAAGTATCAAATTCTCGATTGTTTGTCGTTATTTCTTACCAGAACAGAGTTAGCTACATCTGAATTTAAAAACGATGATAATAACATCACATTTATGTTCACATGAACAATAGGCCAAGTGAAAACCAAGTGCATAAACACGAGTTGTTGAGTGCGTAGTTTCTAGTACGACGGGTTCCTAAATAAATAAACCAGGTTCATCCACCATTAAAAGTGAAAGGCAATCAAGTCCAACCATAAAAAATGGAATATCCTTGTTTAAAACAAATTTATATATACTGTCTAAAGTAGCCGGGCTACCAAATGTCATGCTTCAAAGCTCCGACGATCTTGGGGGTCATGGATTGGTAGTGAGGACACAGAGGAGTGTTGGTTTGTTTTTGGACATTGGCAGTTATCTGATGTTCAAAACCATGAGGAGATGGAGCAAAAGCAATATTAGACTGTAGCGGGCAATAATGGAATTGAGGGAAATCCACATAGTAGTGTTGGTGAAATTGAGCAGGTTGAAGAAATGCAGGATCTGATGCTGCGTTAACACTTGGAGTGGCAGTGTTGTAAACTGTTGAAGCAGTCCCGATTTGGGGTGTTACTGAAAGTAGTGGCTTCCCTGAGGAAGCCCCAGTTAGATGAGTGGCCACCACTGGTACTATTGCATAAACTGGGTAGTAGCATGGGATTGCTACCTGCAGCACACACTGGACAAATTGCTCCATTTCTTGATTTTGATCCACTTGTGTGGCTAACCTGTATCCACTTTCTTCAACTTTATCCCTTTGGATTGCAGGGTTGGCATCAGATATTTCACTCCTCATATTTGCTTGCTCTTGCAAGTGAACAGGCTGTGACAAATTACTGCAGCTTGATGCAATTCTGTTCTCACTGAACAAATACACCCCCAACATATTATTTGTGTGTATATTACAACAGAGGGGAAAAAAGGGTATTCTAAATACCGTGATATATAGCACATGGGGGATTAAAAAACAGAAAGAAAGAAAGTAGCCACTGTATACCTGGTAACTGAATTGGGGGAAAGCAAACTTAAAGCGTCGCTTGCTCTTGCAGGCACAAGCTGCAACGGAGAAGGAGTTAATTCTGAAGCCAGTGCATCACAAGTAACCCCATTCATGTTATGGCCAGTGACCATCACTGGTGGTGCCAAAGAGGCAGAGGAAACGGCACACCCATTGTCTTGCTTCATTATGTCATCCGTCGTAGCAAAGTTCAATTGGGCAAACGGGTCCTCCATCTGGCAATGTTGTTGCTTCAGTCGGCTGCCACTATCATCGACCCCAAGTGAAGGCAGGCTAAACATGGAGGGCGACGAAGAAAGAGACCCAGAAGGCGATGTGTCCGCCGCATCAGCCAAACTCTTGAGCTTTTTATTGTTTTGGGTCACAACCAAAGCCTCCAAATTATGGTCATACTCGTTCGGAGGAGGCCCGCCAGTTTTTGCTGAGCGATCAACAGCGGAAGCATCTAACACAAGCCTAGAGAGAATCCTAGAGTCATTAATAGCGTCCACGAACCTTGTCTCTTGCTTGGCGTCATGGGCATGGATTGGAATAGCAGTCTCTGGCCGATCACAAAAGAACAAAAACAGCCTCAGACGCGAAGGTTTGCGAGGAGAGGATGAAATTATTACACGATCATACGCTTGGATCATGAGTTGGAGGTCTTCATCATGGATTATTGATATGAGACTGTCAAGGTCTTGACCGGGAAGAAGATATTTGAGGATGAAAGGACGTCGGGCATGGAGGTGGAGGACACGAGAGAGACGGAGACAGAGTTCTCTGAGGGAAGAATGGCGGTGGACCACTACGATGCGGGTGTCGCCGCCGACATAGCAGAGGGACTTGTCATGTGGGCGGGGGACGATTCGTCCGCCACAGGTGCACATAAGGCGGACCTTTTCTTCAGGATGATGAGCATGAGACTTGGAAACATTGGGACGACAACGAGGAGTGTGCACTGAGGGGGTTGGTGAATCCATTGATCCTACGAGTGCATAGGTGGGATTCGTTGCTCGTGTTTTTCCTTCCTTGTTGGGACAAAGATTCACTACTCTGAACTTTTCTCTTGTAATATTGGATACGCGTCAATTTCAATTCAATTCAATTTATATGCTGAAATTTTGGTTCATTCTCCCCCTTATTTTCTTATTCTATGTTTCATCCCTATTTGTTTAAGATCTCATTCCTAAAATAGTCGGACCTAGTTAAGGAAAAGCGTTATTTCATTCATCCAACATTTCTACTGATTAAATCTTATTGGTCAGAAATACGTTTGCGGTAATTTGTGCGAGTGGATCTAATCATATATTTTATCATTGATTTTTGCCTATTCAGAAATTAACATAACTAATATGTCATTTTTGTCTGATTTCTAGATTCATATAATCATATCCTTCTCGTTTAATTCGTGGATCTCAACATCCCATCTTAAATTTCTTTTGCACCAGATGTCTCCTCTAAAATTTAATAATGCAATATTTTGCAATTGGACATAGATAATTATATTTTTTTCAAAAAAAATATGAATTTGGTTAAAAATAAATAAAATTATAGAGGGTGGCCCAGGATGGCCAGCGCAATTTTGCAATTTATCTTGGTAAATTGGTTTATAAAATCTCAAACCATAAAAAAGGGATTTGCATTCGGTGCTCATCGCATTAATGAGCAACTGTTTCTTATCACTGTGATGAGATATAAATTGTTTAAATTTAATGTAAATAGTCTAAATCTAAATTTTTTTATTACACTAAATCTAAAAATTTTAATTTATGATTTTTTTAAATGACAAATTTGTAGCACCCCAAGTTTTATTCACCAATATGCCTTGTAATTATTTAAAGTAATTAATGAAATGGAATGGTGAGTATTCATGAGCTTGGAATTTAAGAAGTTAGTAAATTCCCATTTTCATAAGAATTGAGTTATAACAAGTCATGAAATTGATTTTTGGGTGTTCCAAAAAGCACTATATTAAAGTCAGGTTGGAGGAATAGTAAAGTACATTATTTGGTCCAATATTAAGGTTAATTTTGGCTATGAATGAGGAAAAAGAATAAGTTTCAAATTAAATCCAAAAAAATGTAATGGCAAAATCATAAATTTGCCAACAAAACATAAGATTAATTATTTTTCAATTAACTGAAGTTAATTTCAATTAATTAAGGAAAATAAAAGAGGAATATATACATTTGGAATATTCCTAATCAAGTAAATCAAGGTTTGAAAAGTCAAGGTTGGATTTGTACATAAATAAATTAAAGAGATTGTGGAAAATATTGGAGCAATTGTTATTTCCCTTATTTCGTATGAATTTTGCCTATTATAAGAAAATAGGAAGGGAAATAATTGTTTGAATCATAAAAACACCAAGTGTCATTATCTCAAGGCAAGGGATTACATAATAATTGGTCAAGAATGAGCACATGTTTAATTAATAATAAAATATTATATACTTGTGCATTTAGTTGAGATAATTGGATGAAGCCCAAATTGGTTTGGGAAGGACCCTTTAGACGTCATTTTGAACCAATGAAAGGGAAGGAAAATTGTTTCAAATGGAATGGGGAGTTTATGACACAAATTGGTAAGGAATAAGGTCAAGTACCATTCTTATGTCATAAACCCAATTTAACAATAATAATTAATTAAGGAAATGATGAAGATATTTTAGCCTTGTCTTCATCTTTTCCCTTCCATTTTCACGCCTTCATCATCAAATAGAGAGAGAGAGAGAGAGAGAGAGAGAGACAAGCTTGAGAGACTTGGAGAGAAAGAGAGTTCAAGGAAGAAAGATTAAAGGTAAAGCTTATGCTTTCAAGTAATTTTGCTTCCTAATCTGTGTAACAATCTCTCTAAGCTCTTGATCTCCATGAATAATCATGTGTAGCAAGCAAATCTTTAAGCTTGAAGAGAGAAAGGGAGACGTCTAGAGAGAGAAAGTCTAAGGATCTAGAAGTAACTTCAAGAACTTTAACTCCTTTAGTGTGTTGTTGTTGTGGTTCTTGGCTAGATTTGTGATTTGGTTGTTGATTCTGTAAGTTTGGGATGTTGAAACCTGTAGTGCCAGAAATTTGAAAAACAAGAAGCCGCCACCAAAATTTTGAAATAGGATAATTTTGGAAACCTTTTTAAAAAAGGAAACTAGTCTATAAAAAATCATTTAGGGTTTGGGAGTCGATTGTGCATGGAGAAGGTGTTAAGCTCCCTACAACACACATTCATAAGAATGGTTACCCTAAACTAATTATTTAAAAATGAATATGACCTTTAATTTTATTATAATTTATCATTTAAAACTAGCCTGATTAAGATGGGGTTTGAGTCATTTTCAAATCTAAGCTTCTCCATAGTATGATATCACCTTGAACAAGCAACTTGTACAAAACAAGTTTTTAAACCCTTAACTGCTTCCTTCAATCATGAATAATATTCTCAGAAAGTGAAAAGAGAAACAAAAATCTTAGCCTCACATCAGGAATAAGGAACAACCATTTATGTGAAGGAAGGATGACATGGACAAGCATAAATGAAATCATTTTTAAGGAAAGATATTCTGTTTTTTTTATAGTAGGAAAGACATTTTATGCAAGCATTATTAACTAAAGATATGACTGTATTATTATTTTCATTTTTTTATTTTTATTTACATACACATTTTCCCTCCTTATTTAATGATGTTTATTATGTCTAAAACCTATATCAAATGAAGCTAAATGCCAATAAATGATGTAAAGGTGCCTTATGAGACATAAAAAAGTGATGTCATGTACTTCTAGTTTTGAATTTGATATGAGTGATGGATATTGAGAAAAAGAACTCCACCTTCTCAAGAGATCCATTACCTTATAGGGAGAATGAAGTGTCCATTAACCTACGAATGACCCAGGCCATCATACGGCTAAGGGATTTAAAAATAATGATTATATCCAAGGTCCATATCAAATGAAGCTAAATACCAATGAAAGATACAAGGATGCCTTATGAGATATAAAAGAGTGATGACATGTATTAGGGGTGTTCAAATCCCGGGACGGGACCGGGAATACCCATTCCCGGTTCCCGTCCCGGGATTGGCCGGGACTGGGATGTCATTCCCGGTCTCGGGAAATTCCCAGGACAACCGGGACCGGGAATTCCCGGGACCGAGATCGGGAATTCCCGGTCTTAATAATATAATTATATTATTTAATTTTTTTATAATCTAGTATTTAAAGTGATTATTTAACACCTAATAAGGTCATAAAAATCACACAAATTGAGTTAGAATTGAAAAATAACATATTATTATTAATATTATTATCATATTCATCATTTTTGTTATTATCTTTATACATTATATAGTTAGGATTTGTATCACGATACATACGATTTAACTCTAATTAAATATGTGATATACATTTTATCAAATGATAACTTAATTTATGGGGTAAAAAATACAAAAATAAAATAATAACCTATTTTTTAAGGAAAAAAGGAAAAAAAAACCGGGACAGGGAATTCCCGGGATCACAAGGTGTGATCCTGGTCCCGGTCCCGGTCCCGGCCGGGACGGGAAATTCCCAGGATAAAATATCCGGGACCGGGCCGGGACAACCGGGACCGGGATACTTTGAACACCCCTAACATGTATTTCGAGTTTTGCTATGAGTGATGAACATTGAGAAAAAGAACTCCACCTTCTCAAGAGATGAATTATCTCATAGGGAGAATGAAGTGCCCATTAACTTGCGAACGAGCCACGCCATCACACAGCTAAGGGTTTTAAAAAATAATGATTATATCTAAGGCCAATAACAAATGAAGCTAAATGCCAATTAATAATGTAATGATGCCTCATGAGACATAAAAGAGTAATGACTTGTACATCCAATTTTGATATAGGTGATGGACATTGAGAAAAAAGAACTCCACCTCCTCAAAAGATCCATTACTTCATATGGAGAATGAAGTGCCCATTAACCTGCGAATGGCCCAGGCCATCACGCTGTTAAGGGTTTTAAAAATGATGATTATGTCCAAGGCCTATATCAAATGAAGCTAAAAGGCCAATGAATGATGTAAAGATGCCATATGAGACATAAAATAGTGATGACTTGTACTTCAAGTTTTGATATGAGTAATGAACATTAAGAGAAAAAAAATCCACCTCATTAAGAGATCCATTACCTCATAAGGAGAATGAAGTGCCCATTAACTTGTGAATAGCCCATTCTACTACGCGGCTAAGAGTTTTGTTAAATGTTTATTATGTCCAATACCCATATCAAAATAAGCTAAATGCCAATGGATGATGCAAGGATACCTCATGAGACATAAAAGAGTGATGACTTATACTTTAAGTTTTGATATGGATGATGGACATTAAGAAAAAAAACTTCACCTCCTCAAGAGATCTATTACCTCATAGGGAGAATGAAATACCCATTAACCTGCGAATAGTCTAAGCCATCACGCGGCTAAGGGTTTTAAAAATGATAATTATGTCCAAGGCCCATATCAAATGAAGCTAAAATGCTAATGAATTATATATGATACCTTATGAATCCTAAAGGATTATCTCTCATTGAGATGTTTTCTAACATGACGATGTGATGAGATCATGGTCTTTTAGGGTCATAGACCCTTAAACTAAGGTTGGCTATATAATGCATACACCGTCCTTGTGATGTATTTTTATGTGAAGTGATGCTAGATACATACTCAGGTGAAGCGACAGTTAGTCACTTGATCATAAGAGTTTCATTGATTATGTATGGATGGCAATAATGATTATCAACAATAAATAAATATATGCCCCTTAGTGTCCTATTTTAGGAATGACCCTAGGTTGGTGATATCTATCCTAATAAAGGTACTAATTAATTGGGTAGATAGATAATTTCCACTAATAGGTGCAATGAATTCAAGGTGGTTCTAATTCTTACAGATAAATGTCTTCTAACTGCCCTCATCGTAAAGATGAAGACCCCATTTGATGAAATTGACCTTCAGGGGTTCTAAAAACCCCACAGAGATCAACGTCACCAAATGAGTAACAGTTAAGATAAAGTCTTCACAATAACCTCAGGGGGTTCTAAAACCCCCACAAGAAAACCGCTAGAAACTTCCACTCTCTTAAGGAACTCACAGACCCGGGTATAGGGTCTAAAATGTGTGAGGAAAATAATGTATGTGTTCAATGTATGTGGAGAGCATACCAACCTGTAGGCTTAGGTTCTACCCAACCCTCATCTACTAATCAGATCACAAGATAGATAGAAAAGAGGAAAAAATAGATGAATAAGGAATTTAATAAATAAAAACAACTATTCACAAAAAAATAAAAAATAAAAAGTGTAATTAAAATAAAATTAAGGCCATATTATTTTTAAACACTTAACTTAAATGGGCTTGATTCTCAAACCGTCCCTGGCGGAGTCGTCAAGCTATAGCGCCTGAAATTTGGAAAACAAGGAGCCGCCACCAAAATTTTGAAATAAGATGATTTTGGAAACCTTTTTAAAAACGGAAACTGGTCTATAAAAAACTATTTAGGGTTCATGAGTCGATTGTACATGGGGAAGGTGTTAAGCACCCCACAACACATATTCATAAGAATAGTTACTCTAAGCTAATTATTTAAAAATGAATATGGCCTTTAATTTTATTATAATTACCCAAAAAAGAAATTAAAAAATCATATTTACAAAAATAAATAAAGTAAGAATAATAAAAATAAATAAATAAAAATAAGGGAGGAAATATATTTATTTATAAAGTTGGACTTAACCTAGGAAGAGAGCATAAGGCCTACGTACCCTTTAGAATGATCAAAGTCCACGTAGTTCGGGGGTAGAAATGCGTGTTACTTTATTTCTATTTTTGAGGGAAAATTTCCTTTAATTTATTAGGGAAAATGATTTTTTATTTAGTTTATGTTTTTTTATTTGTCAAAGCAATTTTTTTATTTTTTCATGAAAGAGAGCTTTTCCATTTTATTTTCATTTATAAAAATATGTTAAAATATTTTTTTTTCCTTTTTTTTAAAAGAGAACCTAAGAAAGGGATAGAGAGAAAAGAAGAAGAAAAAGTTAAAAGAATGGAAAGCTAAAGATGAGGAGACTTTACATACCTTTTATCCTTGTAAGCCATACATATAAGAAGACACTATATTATTAGAACCTCCATGCCAACAATAATGTCCAGAATATGAAAGAGGTCAATATATACCATTCATCCTCACACTTATTAGTCACCTGATTCATCATATTGAGCAACCCCAATATATATAAAAAGCTATGATAATTTATGCACACATGAGGCAAGCATAAAGACGAGAATGATATCATGAAAGCACAGTGAGCCAAAACATGGAGCAGTACAATACATGAAGCAACTAATATATTTATCATGCAATGCAAGCATTCAATAGTCATTAAAATGCAAGCAAAACACCTCAAGAATTACGCATGGCCTACAAGCATAACCTTAGTCAACAAGAAATTATTTTAGAAAATGAACGTTGCTGGGTAAAAAAAAAGATGGAGAAAGGAACAAAATAATATAAGCAAGAAGTAATGAGAGGCAATATACTTGTGGAGATTTGTCCAATATTTCAATAAGAATGCCTCCATCTCTATGTAGAGATGTTCATTGGTTTGGCAAAGATCTTCTTCTAAATAAAGATGAAATGGCTCTCTCTTTATAGCTACCGTTTCTCATGAGAATTATGTATGAGCAATGAAATCAGAAAATAAAATTAACTATCTACCTTACCTCCCTTTTTCTCCCCAAAATTTTGTGTGTCTTGCTTCAACCCTTGCTTTTCTATTTATAGTCTTAAGGTAGGGTTTTCTTCATAAATGCTTTTTTTTTTTTTTGGAATTTTCATTTTTTATTTTTTTTGTATTTTATGTTAAGAACTACCTAACTTGACTCGATCACTATCAATGGAGATTTTTTTAAAATTTTTTTTTTGTATTTTCTATTAATAAAACTTCCTAGCTTGACCTAATCACCATCAGTGGATTTTTTTTTTCATTTTTTATTTTAATTGTTTTTATTATTCTCCCCACAAGTAGTTTCCTGATTTAAACCTATCAACATAAATGATATTTTTTTTTATTATTTTCCCTTAATGAATGACAATGCCAATATGGATACTAATAATAATCAATGAGGGGATTTATTTTAATTTTTTTTCCCTTTTAATGATGATTGCCAATTTAGACACCGATCATCATCAATAGAAGGATTTTTTTATTTTTGTTTTTTATTTTTTTTCTTTCAATGATGATTGCCAATTTGGACACCAATCATCATAAATTATTTTTTAATTTTTGAGTGGGGCTCGGACAAAACAGGGTATTCACAAAACCCTAAGGGGTTATACTGCTCAAATTTCCTCAAATCATGTCTAGTAAGTGTTTAAATGGTTTAACAAGGGGTTAGGAGTGAAAAGGAGCAAGCTTTAGGTGTTAAATCCCAAAAATCACATTTTTCCCTTTTAAGCAGAAGTTTCGGCCAGAGCTGGAAATGGGGGTTAGGGCTGAAATTTTATTAATCTGAAGTTCCATGGTGTTTAGGAGGGAAAATTGTGTAGGATTGATGTTAATCGCTTTGTGAGATAAGCCCTAGAAAGTGAAATTATAAAAATACCCCTAAAACCCTAATTAGGGGCTGTCAAAGGCAAAACTGTCATTTGACAGTGATTTTATGAAAACCTAGGTAAAAAATGGATTCTACATGCAAAACTATGTAGAAATAACCCAGGTCAAAATTTCTAAAAAAGTACAGCCGAATCGAGTAAAAAGGGGTTTAGATCGGGTCTCTAGGGGTATTTTGATAATTTTACAAAATTAGACTAATATAACCAACAAAAGTAATTTGGAAGAATCTAAAGTGATACATCAATGGGTATTAACCTAATTCTTGTAAACTTGGATTTTTAGGACCAAACTGTTGAGCCTGAGTTAGATCGAATTGAAGACTTCTTTATGAACAAAAAGGGACTAAGGTAGTAATTATTTATTTCATATACTATGTAATTGTTTATATGCTTTGTGTATGCCATCTTTTATGCTATGAACACGATGCCTGGGGCATATTACCTAGCCGTGATTTGGGACCCAACTGAGGTACACGGATAAGTAGGGGATACAAACAGTCATTTAGCCCTAAGCATTGTACGAGCACATGATACAGTATGGATTTTTATTTTATACTATATGGTACATTGCGTATTTAAATATTACATTTTATATGACCGATTGTATGTTACTACTGAGATTCGTTTGAATCTCACCCTTTTACAAATATAATAAAATTTCCATCGGAAACTAGCGGCTCTAGGGACAAAACAGTTAATACTGGCAACTGAGGTATGCGGGTCAAGAGAACGGAGCTGTTAGTTATATTTAATTTATTCTTAATATTTTTGGACAAATTGTATATGTTATCAAACCCTGCGGGGAGACTCCTGTATGTAAATAAGTACTTCTTATCAGTATATTAATGCTATTTCTGTATTCCCATAGAATTGTACCTTTAACACTCTACGTATATCAAAATGTTACGAGATTTAACAAAATTCATTTTTATGCTCATCACAATTTCAATTTAGCAGTGTAGATTAGTGATAACCACAGTGATGAGCACAATATGTGCTCCCATCCAAAAGTGGGTTACCATTGTCTAACCTGCCCCTCTTCCTACTCCTTGTGAGTGAATTTATATAAGGACTTTTTTAGGATTTTTTAGAGAAAGTAGAGAGACTCTTTGAAAATTAGTATAAATTATGTCGATTGAAAGATTAATTTTTCATTTTTCATTTTAATTTTTAGTTGATGAGGACATAGATGTCAAAATTTCTTCTTTGAATGCATAAGATGAGTACACAAAGCGTTTTCATATACGACATGGCCAAATAATAATTGATGGTTACGGATGAAATATGATATTAGTGGCAGATATCTCAAAGTGACCATGGACTGTGAAATTCTAGCATTAATTTTATGACCATATTTGTTGTGATTTTCAATCATAATTTATATTAACTTTTAAACGAATGATTAATTTATATTAGATTTATATTTATTAGGTTATCTTCTATTAGTTTTCTATTTTATAATTTTTTTACTAGAAATTGAAGGTAGAATTGACAATGAATTTTACAGAAAAAGCAAACACCATATTCATTGTAGACCTTTTTTTTTTGGCCATCGTGCATTGTAGACTTTTGGATGAATGAATGAAATAAGAACACTGACGTTTGATATTATCTTTAGTTACTAGTAACGAGACTATAGCTGAAATGGGTTGGCCCGCACCAACCCGTGGTGTGGGCCTGTGTAGCCCGCACTTCTACGGATTGATAAAATGCCAACCCTAACCCGCAGTGTGTGGGTTACGGAATAGTCCGCGAGCCCGCATTTTTTATTGAAAAAAAAAATTCATGTTTTTTAAAGAGGATTGAAAATATGAGACATATATATATGAGTAATTAAATTTACCTTCCTAGTATCAATCATTTCTCTT
This sequence comes from Inga oerstediana, assembly GCA_963210345.1. Taxonomy (NCBI): domain Eukaryota; kingdom Viridiplantae; phylum Streptophyta; class Magnoliopsida; order Fabales; family Fabaceae; genus Inga; species Inga oerstediana. Next base: position 882,929 of record OY723410.1, read on the forward strand.
ATAAAAATTTAAAAACATAATTTATAATTTAAGAGATAAAGTTATTAAATTTGTTAAAGTTTATAAACAAAACATAAACTCATCCTCAAGCAACCAATGTATAATAATTTTGTTTAAAGAAGAAGGGAAGAAGCTAAGATTTTTTCTTTTTTGATTGGGAGGTATCAAGATAGGAATGAAAAACTTATAAGTTTTATAAAATTATTATATATAAATAAAAATAAAAAATTTTGCGGGCCAACCAGCCAACCCACGGGCTGGCCCGCATCAACCCGCGGGTTATGCAAGGCCCACATTTTTACGGGTTGGGAAAACCCGTCAAAACTCGCGGGCTCACGGATTGGACCCATATTATCGGCTCTAAATGAGACTAAATGACACGACTAGTATCTTATTCCATCACTCCTTTATGGGTTGTTTGATGCGAGAGGTTTGGACAGGGAGGGAATTTTCTATGAGATGGATTTTTTTAAGAAAAAAAATCGAGATATGACATTAACGATTTTAATTAATTGTTTTTATTATTTTTTCTTACATTTTTTTCAATTAAAAAGTTTATATCTTCACTTTTTCAATTTTTAAAATCCAACTTATAAAATTTTTTCTTCTCCTCTAGATTCCTACTTCGGAAACAACACCAAAAAAAATAAAGTTTTTGTGTCCCTTCTCTTTTTGCTGTCCCTTAAAAAGTGATTTAACGCCAATTGCTTTACTTTTTTTCTAAGATCAAATCACAACATTGGTTGGGAAAAGACCACGCGTGCAAGTACCCACAAGGGAGCCTTGAGCCTTAAGGCCTTATTTGGTTGGGAGTTTTTCAGATGAGGAGAAGGGAGGGGAGAATAGAGTAGTATAAGTGTTTTTGGTTGGAAAAAGTTAACAAGCGGGGAGAGAACAATTTTAGGGTGTGTTTGAGAATCACGTTCAAGCAAGTTGAGACAAAACTCCTCTCACATTCTTATTTCCTATATTATAAATCATATTATAAAAGCAGTTTGTACCGCTAACTCAAACAGAACTTGGTTTTTTGTTCTCCTCCCCTATTCTTGCTTCCCTCTAAATTTGGGTTTTTTCTTCTAGGGGTAAGTAACATTATGTCATGTTTTTTGGATTCAATTACCTATGATAATTTTTCAATATTAATTCTAAGTTTACCGTTTTGACTAAACCCTTTTTCTCTAATTTTACCCTGTCCTCCCTTTAATTACCCTCACTTCCCCTCCTCTCCATTGAAAGCCGAAGTAATTGTGATGGGCCTCCTTTTTGATATGATAGAGAACCCAATAATGGAAAGGCCTCAGAAGAGGGATTTCACTTTTGGGCCTCTGCTCTTTCATTTTTTTTTTTTTATAGAATTAAATGGCGTTTGTTAAGCCCGCATTGACAATATAATAAGACGTTCAATTTGCATCTCCTGAAATGAAACCAATGCTCATGATGTTATGTGAGGCACAATATAATAATCGTGAGAACACTCTTATATGGAGAATTAAATAGGGTAGAGATATATAGGTGATCGATAATAATGAATGAACGAAAGTAAGTGAAATTAATTAAAGGCAATGTAACCTCCCCAACTCCCAAATATATAAGAAGCCCTTGGCATAGGGTGCACGACAACTAAACACCAATCATCTATTGCTGTGTGGTGAGGTGCTGGCACGTGCCTTCCCCATACTGCTTCTGCGCTAGTCTTATTTAATTTCCCATCCATCTCCTTATTAATTTTGCCCTAATAATATCACTATCATCTATCATTATATGTACACGCACAACACAGAGACAGTGCTGTATTGTATATTTGGTTGAGAGAGGAATTGAAGAAGCAAGAAGAGGGCATGGAGATGGGGGATTTGGTAGCGATGGTGAAGAGGAGAGCAACGACGTCGTCATATGAGAGGCTTAACACTGCAAGTGGTGATCCAAACATGAAGATTAGAGTGTCATCACTGAATCTGAATCTGTGGGCAACATTCAGAGATGCTTATGTTGACGCCATGCTTTCTATTGCTCTACATCTCGTGCCTTTCAACACTCCTCAGCTTCCCTTATTCTAAGCATCTTTTAGTTTCTTGTAAGACCTACGTACTCATGCAACCACTTTTTTTGTTACTGTTGCCTACCTTTCCCTTCTCTCTCCAAACTTACTGCTTTTCCTTCATTTGCTGCTAGCTCTCTCCTTACTCCTTACTCCCCCCCCCCCCAAAACAACCAACTAACTATTCATTTGTATCGTATGTGTATGTGTGTCTATATCTACTTTCTCATATATTACAAAAAGTATATGCATGTGATATTTGTGTGTGTAATAGTAATGAACTGATAATAATTACTACCTCCGGTCCTAAATATAGGGCATAGTAAACTATGTCTTATATTTAGGACCGAGGGAGGGAGTAGTAATTAGTATAATGAATCAAAAAGCTGATTGTCGACAACAGGGCCTTATCATTGTCCACGTCCATTCTCGCACCTCCATCTGGAGACCCGCTCCTACAAATTTTGGGCCTTTCGTTTCCATTCTCCCTGTCCCCCTCTGTTTAGAATAGATCTGCCCCCAAAAAAAAATCGTTTGGAAACGCAAGGCTTAATTTTCATGGTCAGGATTGGTATTTTGATGAATAAGGTCTCGAATTAAATGTGAAAAATAGAAGAGAAACTAATGAATCATTCGTTTTTCTTTATAGAACTTTTGGTGCGGTCCTTTTCTGTCTTTCGTGTGCTCACACGCCCACTTTTGTTTTCTTTTTTCGATTAAAAAAGAAAAGTGAGGAAGGCCCTAAGTGTGATAACCATGATCAGTACATACCTCGAAATAACACTTACATGAATACTTACATATAGCCCATTAAGAAGTACTTACATCAACAATGAGATTTAACCTTACAATCTTATGGCTATATATGAGCTAACTCCTAATCAATTAGACAAACATACATTTATTGGCTATAGCCACTTTTGCTAATGATATATATCTTAAACTAAACATTATTTGTAATAAAAAGTTCAATTGAGTTAAGGCCCTTGGAATTTACTAGGATTAAAACATCAACAGAGGTATTTATTGATTATTTATCAACAAGACTCTCATGTTGGAATCGAACATATGTCCTTGTGAAACGTGAGCCGCATTCTTATTCATCGGACTAGCCTTCATTTACACAGTTTATTACTGTCCTATTGATGAAAATATATCATTAATTTAACTTTGAATCATAATTAACCGACGAGTCCTAAATCTTTGAAAGATAAAAACTGAAATTAAATATACTATATATTTTATTAATTTAAATTCACACATGTGTTTCTTGTCAATATGAGGGGTGTGCACTGGCCAGAAAACGACGCAGGAATATTTTATTTTAGGGATTGGGTGGCCAACAGGTTTTGGTTCAACCGCTCTAACAATAAAAGTAATAACGGGTGTACTGCCAGAAAACGACGTGCATTGTCACGGACCTTTTGAACCCAACGACCAGTTTCCACAGTCCCACGGCGATTGATTTGACCGATATTCTTCTTCCTTCATATAATGTTTCATTTTATTCCCTTCACTTAATCGTACAATACATTTAATTAATATCCCAAAAATTCATCTAATATATATATATATATATTGAAGGCGCGCTAAACTTTTATTTTTTTTAACATAACTATTTGGCTGGCCCAAATTCAAGCAGGTATTCATAAAAGTTTTAGCATAAGTGGCTATAATTAGAAAACAAAACCTAGCTATGACTTAATATATATAGTTACATTAATGCAAGAGAGGGCTATTAAAAGTGTAAATAAATCATGAGAATAAGGCTGTCAAAACCGACTCCTGAGATATGCATGCATGCATGTATGTGTATTGCTGCTATGTTTGAAAATTTTCACGGCACAAAACCAGCGATGATTGATGATTTTAAGACTTATAATAACGTAGTAGCATATTTTAAAACTTTATGCAATTGACTCAGTCAGCACATGTAGGCTGGTACGTCCTTTTCTGAAGGACATCATTTTCCGACCGCTTAACTTGGATTCCTAATATATATTCATTAATAAAAAAACAAGTTTGATTTGGAATCGTCCTATGATATTGCCCTTTAACCACGTATTGACTTCCCCTTAAGAAATATAAAGTTTATCTGATGAATTTCCTCTATATTTTCTAGTTAATAAGAGGACTAATAATATGTTGGAATCAGCTTTCTCGCTCCTTGCAAGCCTTGTGCCCATAGTAAAGTGATGGTAGCCAGGCTGAACAGAAATAGTGGGATTTAAGTAGACTTACCTGTTTATTTGTATAGTTTTATTGATTTCGAGTAACGAAAACATATGCCTGCATCTCTCAAAATTTATGCCATATAATTTCAAGCTGAAAGAAAAGGGACCCGTAGTTGCGCTGCTTAAATGAATAATGAAAACAGAAAGGACCGTTGAAACAATTGGCTAGGGATGTGGGGTGGGGTGGGGTAGGTACGTTTAAATTAAAGGGACGGCTAAGTGGCCTAGGAATAATATTTGTTTAACCTGACAATTCAAAAGGGCTATAGCTATCACATCTGTTGGGGGACGGATGAATGGGCAGTAGTAGGCCCCTGCATCTCAGCAAAACAGAACGATGACTGTCTTTAACATCGTAGTCATTTTTCGTTTTCAACTGTTCATACTTTGACTTTTACAGCGTGCGTATAGCAGTGATGAGTGATGTGTGATGAACGACACAGAACTTAATTCAGCAGAAGATGAATGTGTGGCAGAATATTGTGTGAGAGGAACAATGAAATTGTATATTATTGATTTGACTAACATCTATATATACACAGCATATACACATAATCAGGTATACATAATAGAAAGTAGTTTTACAACTAGTAGTGTAACTAACTTAATACAATCTAATTGTACACTTATCACACCCGCAAGCTGGAGCATGAATGCTTTTCATGCCTAACTTGGAAACGAGCTCATGAAACTGTGTAGGGTGTAAGAACTTGGTAAAAATGTCAGCAAGTTGATTAGAAGACCGCACTAGAAGAATGTTGATAACCTTAGCTTGGAGCTTTTCTCGAACTAGGTGACAATCAAGTTTGATGTGTTTAGTGCGTTCATGGAATGTATGATTTGCAGCCATGTAAATGGCAGATTGGTTATCACAAAAGAGAAGAGTAGGATCAATATGTGATATATGAAAATTTATCAGGAGATAAATGAGCCATTGAAGCTCACAAGTAGTAGAGGACAAAGCTTGGTATTCGGCCTCAGAGGAAGACCTAGAAATGATAGCTTGCTTCTTAGCTTTCCAAGAAATCAAAGAGGAGCCAAGGAAAATAGCAAAACCTATGACCGACCTACAAGTATCGATACAACCGGCCCAATCAGAGTCACTATAACTACATAATTTTAAATCTGAATGAGCATTAAAAAATAGTCCACCACCAGGAGAAGATTTAATATATCGAAGCTAGGACACGATATGCAACTACCAAATGAACATCTCTAGGATCAGATAGAAATTGACTAAGTTGTTGAGTAACAAAGCTGAGATCTAGCCGAGTAGTAGTGAGGTATTAGAGGCGGCCTATTAGTTGTCGATAGGACTTAGGATCAAGCAAAGGTTTCCCTCTATCCTACAAAAGTTTGAGATGTGGATCCATAGGACAAGTAGTAGGTTTACAAGCCAAATAACTAGTGTCATCAAGTAATTCTAAGGCAAATTTCCGTTGAGACAAAAACAAAATACCATCCTTAGATCTAGCAAGCTCAAGGCTAAGAAAGTATTTGATTTCACCAAGGTCTTTAATTGTAAAGGCAACATGTAACCTCTGTTTTACCTAATTAATTTCACTCACATCATTTCCAGCAAGAACAACATCATCAACATACGCTAGAATGACGGTAAAAGAATGATCAATGGCTTTGTAAAAGAGAGAATGATCAAAGGCAGAGTAAGTATAACCATATGATAACAATGTAGAAGATAATTTGGAATACCAACGCCTACTTGCTTGATTGGGACCGTAGAGAGATTTTTGAAATTTGCAAACCTGATTTGGTTTAGAAGGAGTAAACCTAGGAGGAAGGTCCATGTAAACTTCCTTATGCAAATCCCTATGTAGAAAGCATTGTTTACATCCAATTGATGTAAATTCCAATTCTTGGCAGCAGCTATTGAAAGTAACATACGAAGAGTAGTCATCTTGGCTATAGGGGAGAAAGTATCAAAATAATTGACTCCTTCAGTTTGTGTATACCCCTTGGCTACAAGTTTTGCTTTACGTCGTTCAATCTCACCATTAGGCTTAAATTTGGTCCTGAAAACCCATTTACAGCCAATAGTCCCTTCCCCAGGTGGTAAATCGGTTAAAATCCAGGTCTGGTTTTGCTCAAGTGCAATACGTTCTGCATTCATAGCCTCTCTCAAAACAAGATGTTGCACATATTGCTTATAAGATTTGGGATCAGGAGAACTAGTAACGGAATTGACAAAAGCTTTATAGGAAGGAGATAAACTAGAATATGAAAGCACTTAAGAAAGAGGGTATTTAGGACTACCTTGACATGATTAGTGGTTAGTGGAAGAGGAGAGAGCACAATGATAATCCTGTAGGTAAGAGGGAGGATGATGAGGTTTGGTGGATCTGCGAAGAGGAGGGGAAGTTGATGGAGATGTTTGTAATGTGGTTGGAGAAACAGGGCTAGAATTAGAGGGAATAGGTGGGGAAGTAATAGGCTTAGTTGGGTAAGAAATAACATTAGGGAGAGAAGGAAAAGCTTGCTGTTTAGGCCAAGGCAAAGAAGCAGTGATATTGCCATTATGAAAAGGAAACACATGTTCATGAAAAAATACATCCCAGGAAAGAAAATTTTGATTAGTAGAAAGATCTAGTAATGTAAAAGCTTTGGAATCGTGGGGAATGCCGAAAAAAATGCATTGTTATGCTCTTAGATCAAACTTTGATCACTTACTTGATAAAGTAGATGCATAAAAAAGGGAACCAAAAACCTTAAAAGGGGAATAAGATGGAGAAAAACCATATAAATGATCAAAAGGAGTTTGATTATTGATAATAGGGGAAGATAAACAATTAATGATATATATAGCATGTTGAACCATAAAAGACCAATATGATAAAGGAACATGAGATTGAAAATATAAGGCTCATGCTACATTTGAAATATGTTGATGCTTCCTTTCAACTAAATCATTTTGTTATGGAGTTTCAATACAGGATTTTTGATGAACAACACCTTTAGAAGTATAAAATTGAGACATATTGAACTCAGCACCATTATCAATGCACAAAGCTTTAATTGAAGTGGAAAATTGTGTTTCAACAAGAGAGAAAAAATGTTTAATATGAGTGCGAGCATCAGATTTATAGTGTAGGAGAAAAATCCATATAAAGCAAGAGTAATAATCAACTATAGTTAAAAAATAGCAATACCCTTGAATTGAAGACACAAAAAAAGGATCCCAAATATCCATATGAACTAGGTCAAAAATTTTATTACATGAACTTGTGCTTACAGGAAAAGATAAACGTTTTGTTTGGCCAAATGGCAAGCATCACATGTAAATGAAGAGTGAATACAAGGAATTTTAGGAAATTGTTTATATAAGGTATTGAATGTTGAGTTAGAGAGATGACCAAGGCGAAGGTGTCAAAGGATTGAATCCGAGACAGGGGAGCTACTGGTCATATGTATCTGTAAGGGTGAGACAGGGGATGAGGCACTCAAGGAAAGAGAAAGGGATAAAGACGAAGAAAATGGGAAAGTGTTTAGGGAAAAAAAATTAAGCTCATGATACCATGTGACAGAATATTGTCTAAGAGGAAAAATGACATTGTATATTATTGATTTGACTAACATCTATATATATACAGCATATACACATAATCAAGTATACATATCATAAAGTAGTTTTACAACTAGTAGTGTAATTAACTTAATTACAATCTAATTGTAGACTTGTCAGAATGCAATCAACGAATAGTGAAGCGACGCGTGAGCACCAATCTTCCACGTAGTTGTTGACGATGCCTGAGACTCTTCTCTGATGTACGTGGCCAAGGCAACTGCTGTGCCGGATGACTCGACACTATGATTGAGAATAGTAAACTAAATGCACATCCCTCAAATTAAATAGGTCGTATTCATACTGTGCAATGCACGATTTTTCTTTTGATGGGCACATATATGTATGTAATGAGTTGTTGGATGAGATTTAATTTTTTACAGCCTATGACTTAGAAACGACAGTACAGGTGGTAAGTGCAACTTCTTCTTCTTCTTTTTTTGGGCAGGTAAGTGCAACTTGCTTAATCGTTATAGCTGAAGTAATATTAATATACAGGTATCATCTGTCTCTTACTATGAGTAATGCTTCAGGAAAGAAGTACCTATTCCTCTGTATATATAGGACTTCACACGCGCCTGAAAGCGCGCCAAGACACAAGAACGACTTGGTATTGCCAATTCAGTGTTTTCAACAACGAATCCGATCATGAAGGTGAGGTCTACTTTATAATTACATGCTAATTAGTTTCTTGAAATTTTCTTTTAGGAAAGATTTTGTTAAGAAGGCAGCTTGATTATAATTGAAACTTGGCGCATGGGTGCAGCTAAAAGTAACAATAAAGGTGGAGATGGAGTGCGAGAGTTGCAGGAACAAGGCACTGAAAATAGCATCCATGATAAAAGGTATATATACGAGTCGTCATATGAATGAATATAATATAAGTAATATGCAAGGATGGATATGAGTTAGATGTGGATAGAGGTGCAGGTGTGAGTTCGGTGGCAATAGAAGGGGACAGCAAAGATCGAGTGGTAGTGACGGGGGAAGATGTGGACACGGTTTGCTTGGGAAGGAATCTGAGGAAGAAGTTCCGGTGTGTGAGGGTGCTGAATGTGGAAGAGGTGAAGCCCAAAAAGGAGAAGGAGAAGGAGAAGGAGAAGGAGAAGCCCAAAGTCGTTACAGTGTGTGTGGTGCCGCCGGCTCATCCCTGCGTGAGGTGCTGCAGCCCCACGTGCCACGGTGGTTGCAAGCCGTGTTCCAAGTGCGAGAGCCACAAGTGCGAGGGTAAGTGCGAGCCTTGTTGCAAGTGCGGGAGCCACAAGTGTGAGGGTGGGTGCAAGGCTTGCTCCAGATGCGGCAGCTACAGGTGCCATGGCCACTGTGCCGCCGTGATCGGCTACGGTCAGTGCCCTCCTTGGCTCTCATGTCCCTCTAGCTGCTCCAAGCCTCCCTCTGCCATTTGTTACAATGTCGTTTATGATGAAAAACCTGCAGATTCTTGCTCCATCCAGTGACACTCCCTCCACAATTAATCATAACCCGCAGCCTTCGCTTTCATTTCATTCCAATTCTCATCACTCTTCACCCACACTCACACGTATGTATCCTTTGATTTTCCCGTTCCTTTCACTGTTGCCATTCTACTCATTTTTGCACTTCAATTAATTCCTTCAATAATAATGTATTTCTCATAGTTTATTTATTCGCATAATTGTTATTTGAACTTTGAAGTTTGAACCCAAGCTTGGAGAGGTTTATTTGAAGCGCTTGTAATAGTCAAATTTTCTTTGAACGAGCATCAAGAATTTAATTATATTCCACTCATAAAAAATTATATCAAGAGGTCCATGTACGCAAAAGATCATTAGATCATCTGTGGTATAAAAAACAAATCATCTTTGATAATTATAATCCTTTGTAGTGTAATAGTAAAATTATTTATATATATATATATATATATATATTGTAGGATAATGCGTACAGTATGTAAAACAAGGGCATTGGTAAGCATAAAGAATTAATGGTTTTTCCTTTAAATTTCTTAAAAAGACAAATATAGATAGTATTAGATCGATATCATAATTATGAAAATAAATATTAAGCTACTACTGATGTGTGATAAAAAAATTATAAAATGGGGGAGTTGCTTAGGAGCTGTTTGTTTCTGTTTTCTGCTTTAAAAACAGTTTTATAAAATTATATTTAAAAAAAAAAAAACAAAAAAAAACACTGATTGGATAGCTGTTTAAAACAAATATGTTTTTAAGGGATATGACAGTGGTCAATGCAAGTAGTGTGATGTTGATAATGAATAGATAACGACTTTAAAAAAAATAGGGAAACAAACAACTAAAAACTAATTAAAAAAATAACGTAAATAGTGTGGTCCCAATAGTAAATAGGTGATGACCTTAAAAAAATAAGAAAAAATAGAAAAGAACTACAAACTAATTTTGTTTTTTTATTTTTGAAAACAACTTTTTATTTTTAAAAATAATTTATTGATATCAGTTTTTTAAACAAGTTTTTAAGTTTTTCTAAAAAAACCGTTTTAAAAAAAATAAAACAAGTCCGTAACCGCGCTAGCAAGTAGATACGGATATAATTAAGGGAGATTTATACTTAGGTCCCATGTAAGGAAAAAAATGAAGAAATGGTCCCTATAGATTGCAAAATGAAAAAATGGTCCCATGGAGTTGTCAATACAGGCTCCTGGAGTTGTCATGACAACTCCAGGAGCCTGTATTGACAACTCCATGGGACCATTTTTTCATTTTACAATCTATAAGGACCATTTCTTCATTTCTCTTCTTCCTTGGGACTTCACTGTCATTCTCCCTATAATTAACTAGCCACAAAATATTTTATAGTTGGCACTTAACGGTGAAAACCTTAATTTTAAAGCTTTCTGATAGCTTTGGACTAATACTCGAAGGCTTTCGAGTATATATAGAATAGCTGAATGATAATCTTTTAATTTGAATATTTGGGGCATATTTGTTGTCGAATATACGTACGTATTATATTCGTTTTTGGAGTTGCAATATATATAGTTCTTATCCGTCGAGATGCCTATTTTAAATAATGTTTAATGTGTTTAATTGGAGGCCAACTAAGTGCTCGTTATAATTTATTCTTAATTTATAAGTGCTTATAAATTGTGATTTACGGTATACGAGGTAATAGGGATGAGCAAAAACCCGGTGGTCCGGTCCAGTTTGGTCTGACCCGAGCTGATCCGGTCTGGTCTGGTCCAGTCTAAATAAACAATATAATGAAATCAGACTAGACTGGACCAGACTGACTAGTCGGGTTGGATCAGGTTCCAGACCAGGGGACCAAACCACCTAGACTGGTCCAGTCTGGTCCAGGTCAATTTCTTAAAAAATATTTTTATAATTTAGATATTATTATTTTTTATTTAATATTGTTAGAGTTTTTTAAGGATTTATAATCAAGTTTTATTTCTTATGATGATTTTTATATAATTATAGGTATTTTTATTATCTTAATTATATTTATCATGTTTAAATCTTTTTTCTCAACATATTGTTTTTATTATTATTGAATGTTGTTGGATATTCTTATAGATTTATGATGTTTTAATTTTTGGTGACATATTTTATATTATTATTATAGATATTTTTGTTGTTATAATTATGTTTAATAGGTTCAAATTTTACCTTCCAAAGACGAAAAATAAAAATAAAAAAATATTAAATTTAGGCCCTGGACTACCTGGACCAGTCCAGGTAGTCCACCAGACCCGGTCTGGTCCAGCCCGACCTCGGGTTGGTGCTAAACCAGACTAGACCACGGACTGCTTTGTGCAACCCGAGATCTTCTCAAGACTAGATCTCAGGTTGATGTCAAACCCGGTCCAGTCCAGTCCATGCTCATCCCTACGAGGTAAGTATATAAGAGGAGTTTTATCTCGACTTATGTAATAAACACTTATTTTTAAAAAAAACGTTATTCCAAACATACTTAAATAGTTTATCGGCTTATTTGAAAAAATAAAAGTGCATGCGATTGGGTTTAGGTACGCAGAGAATGATCAGAGGGCGTGTTCTAAGCGGGATGCATGCATGGATAATTACGGTGACTTTATCACTATTTGTCTAACGAGCAATTTATCCTCCACGCAGTGCGTGGTAGCATTTTGTCCCACATCATTTTTAAACTATTAAAACATTTTTTCTTTCAAAATTCATTGCCATTTTATACATCATCATGGGTACTATATCATAATCAAACAACAAAAATAAAAACATCCAAGTTTAAAGTAACTCTACCACAGAGACAAACCAAGCATTGATGTTTGCATAAATGTACCAACATGTGGAACACAATCAACTCAAGCATTTAGGTTTCTAAATATCTCCTTATAAACTACATTTGTTGTAGTCCTTCAAGCATCATATCAATTGTCTAGCACGTATATTTTTAATCCATCCATACTTTTTAACTCTTGATAGTACAACATATAATTGACTATGATGTATAGATACAGGCTTGGAGAAATATACCCTAACATGGCGAAGTGATTGCCCCGGACTATTGTTGATTGTCATTGAAAAGCTTAGGTTAACTGGGAATTGTCTTCTCCGCATATGAATTAGTCATATACTTTCTGAAGGATTTATATCCATCCTATAAATTATGACCTTCCTATCAAGGTTCTAAATTTTTTCTAAGATTGTGCTATACCTTTTGAAATATTTTTTCCTTTGTTTAATATTTTGATAATCATATTTTTTTTTTTTTTGCATGTAACAACTTTGTTATAATAGAATATTATTTGATATACAAATAACTACTACTACACTGTAATTAGCAAACAACAAATTCTCTTTCATAAAACTTTAAACTTGGTACAACTAATTAGAATAATACTTAAGAATTCCTAAATATATTCTTGTATATACTATTAAACAATATTTGTATGCTTTCTTGTACTTATAAATTTGGATTCATTTCATTTTAATTCCAATAAAAAAACTCAACTTCCACACCAAACAAATATCTCACAATTGAAGATATTTCATGAAATCATTACATCATAACAACAATATAAATGTTCTACTTTTCCTTCAAACTGTATAGCTCATTAAATAGCTGAATTTTAAACAACATAATATCTATGAAGAACCAATTGTGCAATATTTTAAAATAAATGTTCTACTTTTCCTTCAAGCTTTAACTCAAATGACATAACTTGTTGCCCGGGCAGTTTATTGGAGGTGATTAGTGCAATCTTTTAGATCATACCAATCTTTATCTTTAACCTTTTCTTGAAATTTTGTTCACAGTTGGGATCAAAAAATTGCAACCTTTTAGATCTTATAACTTGTGTATATACCTCCAGTTGTACCCAAAAATAGCACATCCATAAGTGATTAAAAGTAAAATCAAACAAAATTTTCATAGCTAAGATAGGTTTCTAAACTCACATATGGTGTCTTGTATCAATAATCTAAAATATTGCAAGTTTATGAACAATAAAGGAAAAAAGGAAATTCCACATGTTCTACAACCATTGCACCAAAAAAGGAAATTCAATACTCTAAATATGGAAATTTTACCATAACAAAAGTTTGCTCTATCATTTACATGCAAAGTGATTTTGCAGAGGATGGTGCAACAACAAGTAGGGCAAAATGCAGAGTGTAGCCACTACTCTAAACTGAAAGGAAGGTATCATTCAATACGCAAGAATACAGAAAAGTGATGAATAACTTTTATAAAATAGGTGAATTTTGTAGCCAACCATTGCCATGATTCATGCGTCCAACTGAAGGCAACAATGTCAAAGAACAGAGATAGACAGCAAAAGTACAAGAAAATCGTTGCAGGTTTTAGTTAAACACAAAAGAAGGGAAATATTGTAGGAAAACGTATCTTGCTAGATCACATCAATATGACCAGGTCCCATAGTTCCTTTAATTAGGCATGCCTTTAGCCACCCACAAAAAGTTCAGTTTGTAAATTTGCATGTACATACAGCTAGCAAATAAAAAACCTTCCAAAAAGAAAATGAAATTGTATAGTCAAGTCAAATCACGAAAGTTAGGGCAATTTACATGAAAGCTGCATGCATTGGGTCTTCATTAAAATTTTTGTCTGTTCCATGAAAGAGAAACCTGGAATAGGCAAGGGACTTCATCATTATTTGTACACCTGTTACATTAAAACACGAAAGAAGCAAAATACTATAGGAAAATGTATCTTGATGGATCTAATCAATATCACCAAGTCCCAGAGTTTCTGTAATTAGTTTCTATAATTATGCATGCCATTAGCCACAAAGCAAAAGTGAAGCCTCAAAATTTGCTTGTACATACTGAGAGCAAATCTGAAAACTTCCAAATGAAAATCACAATGTACAGGACCAGTCACATCACAAAAGTCAAGGGTGCATTTGTGAGGTTTCAGCCTAAATTTGTAGAACCTACCCGGAAGAAACATTGAAAATTGACGATGAATCATTTTATTGATGTACCATTCTCAAAACGATTTGCTAAGTTTGATGCAACATTGGTGATACCTCGATGAGCAGATGATCTTACTTGCTGTTTGAATTGAATACTTCCATGTAGATCATTGAGGACCATAAATGGCTGAGTATGCTTGACATGGCTAGAATCTATCATTGTGGATGAAGTGTCAGCATTTCCAAAACATATATTCATCACTGCATTCATATGAAATTGTGAAATAGATACTTACCACTTTGATACATGTGAATGAAGTGAACCAAGTACATGTTGATCCAGGTGCGACCCTAGAGATTTATCATTTGGATGGAATGAACTCATTGCAACTTATGCAGGACAATAGCATGCTATTGTAGTTCAAGGACTGATAAACATATAATAGCATTGTCTCCACCCTATGTCTTTGTATGTTGTTGAACGGTTGTACTTTTCAAATCTTTTAGCCGTGCACTCTTTCTAAAGCTCCAAGGTTTATCTACAGAAATCCGTTTTCATGTTTGTTCTTTTTTATCTCCTGTATTTCTTATTTGTTTCCTATACTAAAATAGTTAATCTTCGCTATTGTTATTGTCATGTCTCTATCATACTTTTAAAAAAACCCCAAGCCTTAGTATGGACGAAGTATTTTATTTTTTTGGTCTTCCCTGTTTGCATTCCAATTTCGTTCATTTCCGGTTAGGAAGATAAATATGTTGTACATGGACGATGGTTTGGACAAGTTAAAATGTATCTTCTTTCCAGTGTTTTTTCCTGGTAAGATATTGAACCAGTATATATTTGTTCATTTTGGAAGATACATTCTTCGTAACTGCCACAACCTTCAAGGACGTTTTACCAAGTGAGTTTGTCATGGATTAATCTGCCAAAACTCTGACATGTAAAGAAATTGACCGATATGATTTTAGTGGTATGATGTCAGATCTAATTGACAGGTCATAGTGTTTAAGGCAAATGGAGAATAAAAGAAAACTTTTCTCATAAATTGCTGGCACATGTAGGCTCATTGTTCCTTAACTTGGTTAAGACGTGTAATATTTAGATTTGTTTGTTTGAAGTGTTTAGTATACTTTTCTCAATTGATGCTTATGTTTATCAGTCCTTGAACTACCAAGTTTAATGCCGATTGCCAAGAAACAATTGTGCTGAAAATACTTTAATGTTTTTAAATATAATAGCATCCTAAGAGTAATTCAAAAACTACATATAATGTTTTTAAATATTATAAACTTATAATTATATTACTATAAATATAAACATGTTAGTTTTTTTATTCGAAAAATCCAAGCTGTGTTTCATTTCAATTTAGATGTGCGTGTTTATATATATGTATAAATGTAGTAATCATTACTAATTTCTAATATATTAGTATCAACATAGAAATATGGTCCATAAAAGTAAACACTCCATAAAGATTGCGTATAAAAAAAGAGTGAGATCATTTTATTGTAACAAATTCAACATATTTGTTGGAGGCAGAGGAACTTTCCAAAATCAGATAAGTTTTACTCCATTGGTGACCTCGCAACTATAGTTCATTTATTGACATTCAGCATATTGAATACAATATAATTTAATATATTTGGAAATACTTCATTATGATTTTTGATGGGTAAGAATGATTTAATTTAGTTGGAAACAAATCTCGTGAAGCATGTATTCAAATTATCAATTAGTTTGTAAATATACTAAGTTATGAACCAAGGATTTATGATATTTCCCTTAAACCATGAATGCTATGTATGCAGTATTATTCTCTTCTTAATATTATTTCAACACTTGTCGTGTTACTTTCCTAGCACGTGTACTATGGTGCATTTAGGAAAAATAAAAAAGAACCTCTCATTGCTTTGGAAGTCCCTGATTTGAATTGTAAATACATGAATAGTCTTATAAAAAGTTAGACTGTCTTGTTGTAAACTTTGAGGCAAGAATTATTCTGTTAAGGAGCAAGAAAGTTTTAATCCTAAATATAACTATGTGGATAAGGAAGCGTACAAACTAATAACGCACATAATTGTTTGAGTAAGAACTATAATTGAGAATGGCTCATGATGAAAGACAAAATTTCATTAAACTTGAAATGAAACAATAATTAGAACATACAGCTGAGATGAAAGTTAAAAACAGACAAACTACACCCTAGGACATCTGGAACTAAGAAAGTTGAAGCTAAACCTAACAGAAACTTGATAGAATTAAACAACTGATGCAACATCACACCACACTCTTACAATGATAGCCCACCCATTAGTATTGTCATGCAAGTCACTGAAAGAAGAATGACGCAGCATGGTTGAACCTAGAGATAGAGATCACATGATGAAGGCATCAGGGGGTTCATTAATGATTATCATGGATTAAGGACTAAAACAAAGAGCAAGTTATGACATGTCTGAAACACAAAGCAAACAAATTAAAAAGATAAGTTTATGAGTCTATTAAGACTACATACCTTTTTGAAATGATTCGTAAGAACTTGATGTAATTTCAATGAAGGGAGATGTTCACAATGTAGATGTATATATAGTCATCCAAAATTTGAAATATAGCAGGGAACCTTTATCATCATTTTCAAATCCGCGCCATTAAATTTGAATTTGACTTTTGCTCTTAAACTTGTGCAATGACCTGGAAAACTGTAATGAACACATCACATAAATCCTGCCAGACACCAACAAAATATTGTGATGTATATATCTTGGGCTTGTGAAATTAGTAAGTAGCAGAAGGTTTATTGGCCAATCTGCTATACAGATTCTATACTTGTATGAATCGTTTAGGATGCCTTATTTTTGTTGCCTACAATAGCATGCCTAAAACATGAAAGAAGAGATACATTAGTAAACGTGCTTAAAAGATTCCCGATACTGATTCCACAAAAGTGTCAAACCTTTGGGATGCTTTACTTATATAGACTACAATGAGATCCCTAAAGCATCAAAGATTGTTGTCTGAATAGCTGTCCCATCACATCCCATGAATAAAGTTCATGCTTTTTACACATATAAATGTCAATCACATAACAGAAAAATAAATACAAGCCCTGAATAGCTTCAGAACCAAAAGAATACAAAAAGCAAAACATGTATATGATAGGTTTCGAAGATCGGACAGTACCAATTTGCATATATAATTAATTAAAATAGACAACACAATTCAAATTGATAAAAAGTAAGTCACATATCAAGTTCAAATTGACAACACCATAGCAGATTTAGGTTTCCAATGAAATGTGAGCATTTATGAATACTGACCACATATAAATTAATTAATTAATTATTTATTTGATTAAATGGTTAATTATTACTTACAAGGATATAAAGTCAGAAACACAATGTCTACAGTTACCATACAATATGATGAGGGGGTCTGAGGAATTCCTTCAGGTTGATTTCTTTAAAATGCTTAGACCTTGGAGGAATGCTGGGGTGGCTTTCCTTCGTATATTTGAAATAGCACAAATACATGATCCAAATTTGAAACAGCCTTATAAGCTCGTATGGTGACCTCAGCACACTCTCCAATCGAAGAACATTTGAACACCTTACTCCCCATAATAGTAAATAACATGATATAGTTAAGCACAGGACATTCATGATTACCTATTTAGAATGTAGCTACTTAATGAGAATGGAATAGTACGAGTACCTCATTGACCGTCTCTTGTCGTCAAGCTCTAAAATGACTTCCTTGCAAAATATGCGCTGCTTATCTTTCAATGGGTTTGAACTGTGATGGTCTTGGGACAACCATATACATCTACAAGTCAGAAAACATCAGTGAGGACAAATAGAAGTATTCATAGAAAGGTTGGCAGGGATGTATATAAACGCGAATCAGACCTAGTAACCAGTCCTCTTTGGGTCCATGGCAACATAATCGTTAATGGAAATAAGATTGAAGGAGTGTTTAGGCATGGTCACGATTACCTACTCTACAACGCTTGATGGACAAAATTTAAGGTGTTATTTCTTATGTATGTCTTGACCACGATTCCCTCCCCAAATGCTAATCCAGCTCTAAAATAAGTAGTGAAACTTTATAATTCTTGATGGGCATGGTAATGATTAAACAGTGTCTACTCAATCTTAACATTTTTTGTCTGAAGCCTGACCTGAACACCACTGTGGAGTAATCTTTCCATATAAACTCACAAGATGAGTGAGGTGGCGTGTGCTTCTATCCTTCTAGTAGAAACTAGGTCCACACTTTTTCATTGGGATCAAATGTAGAAGGCTTCAAATCAAGGGGTGGAGTTAGAGTAGGTCTTGCAACAACATGTCTTTGCTATGGCATAAGAAATTAATAACCTTGTAGTGAATATCATAAGCTTACAAGGAAAAGTATCTTATTTAAATCACACCATGTTATTGTCCACAGGTATCATAGGCAAAAACCCATTTTAGCAAATACAATCTATCGCTCCAAAATTTAGGAGCAGAAGTTAATGAAAGAAGATGAAGGTTGAAAGCTTAACTGAACCTAAAATGTCATATTAAAATACAAAATTAAGAGCTATCATCAGTACCTGATTCCTATCTATAGATTTCACATGAGGTCATAGTTCTTATGCCCTTTGCATATAGTCTCCTCCGATCTCCTAGGAGGCCTTAGTCTCAAATGTGGTGGTTTATTCCCCCTTGAAAATTACATCAATAAAGGAAAAATAGACATTTAATGTTGACAGAAAAGTTGATTTCTCTAAAGGGACGACCATGTAAATAATTAACAAATGCATAAGGATTAGCTGTAGCAAAAATTACCTTAGTGATTCAAACAGCACAAGCTTAAGAGTTTAGATTCGCACAATTTTGCTCCACAGCAAAAACTCCATTATCCTCCAATAGCATAACCAATGCTTTGCAGTATATCCCTGGTTGACCCATACCAGGATAAACCATTGTTTTAAGAATGCCACAGACACCTGCACATGGAAGAAAGGCTTGCTGAAAGTTAAATGTACAAAATTAGAACATTGTAAGGTTATGTACGGTATTAAACATGCCAACCAAACCTCACGCATTGTTCTTTGACAATCACAGGAGTAAAATGCTCTATCACAGAATCCTCGTCTGTGATAGCAATCTTGCGCCTCATCTTGAGAACAATTGAAGAAAGACAATGAAAACAGGGGACAACAGAAGAAATGAAAGTAAAATGCGGATCTTATCCTAACATGAGTTTCAACTAATCGACTGGTCGAAGATGGAACCGGATATTACTTGCTTCGTAATAGGTTTTCCCCTCCTTTCCATGTTGAGATGAACTGCACATTAGAATGGTAGAAGATTAACAAAACAAATTAATCTGGATGGGAGGGGAAGAAGCAGCTGAAGGTAATGTTGGATGATAACTAATTTTCCCCCATCAATGTGTTATGGGCGGGAACGGAAAAGGCTGATTTTCAAATTGAAGTCTTTGGAGGTATATGGAGCCTTTGCGCGTCCAAACGAGAACGAGGGGGAGCAGGAAATAGATGTTGAAAAGCTGATTTTGAAATCAATGGATATTTGTCCAAAAAAAAAATCGATGGAATATAAGTGCGTTTGGAATGGCTTATTTTTGTCCAAAACGTGCTTATAATTCGTGATTCACGGTATACGAGGTAAGTATGTGAGAGGAGTTTTTTCTCGGCTTGCGTAATAAGTGCGTTTTTCCTGTACAAAACGCTTAAACAAACAAGCCCTATATGTTGACGTGTCCACGCGGCTTAGCATTGAGCCGGACGAGAATCGATTGGGAGCAAGAATTGATATGGACAGTTAAATTTTATAAACAGTAACCTTTGTGAGAGGAGCCGTGAATGAGCTAGGCTTGGTGGAACAATATTTATATATATATATTGATGATACGGAGTAATGAGGATGGTTTCAGACAAGTTACATCAAAAACAAGAATAAGGTGAGATAATTATTAATGGAGACCTTTTTCTTTACGAGAGATCATGTGCCTCATAATTCATAGTTGGAAAATCCATGACGAAGGCTAGTCCCAACACATATGTCTGAAACTTTTGGAGTACAAGTAAATTTGCAGAATCTGAAATATATATATATAAGTAGTCACGAACAAGAGAGTTCCTTAATTATTATTTGTTGGTTGGGATATATAGTTTGAGCTACAAATGAAAAGTAAAATTTGTTTTTTTTCCCTTTTTGGCGGGGGATCCCAGTTGGTTAAAGACTATTATAATCTTAAAATAAGCACTAATAAATAATTAAGACTTATATATATGACCTTATAAGTCAAGTCAGGAATATAAAATTTTATATGCGAGCGGGTGTTAGCTAGTGGTTGGAATGATCCGTCAAGGGGTCTGAACAAAGATAGATGTAAGTTTTTTACCAAAAAAAAAAAAGATAGATGTAAGTTATAGTATTATTAGCCAATCAAATAAAAGCCCAATCAAGTTATAGTCAAACTCCATTATTCTTTTAAGAAAATTATTAGTATTATTAGCCAGCCAATGCTCTCATTGTCTTTGTTTTGACAACGAAGGATGGATCCGGCTACCCTCCTATGCAAAAAAGAAAAGGAGGGTTCGCTGTAGAATGTGGGCCGTTGGATCAGATTTCAACGGTCCAGATTTAATATATTATATTATTATAATAATAATATTTTTATAATATATTAAATCTGGACCGTTGAAATCTGATCCAACGGCCCACATTTTGCAGCGGACCCTCCTTTACAAAGGAGGGTAGCCGCATCTACGAAGGATTGTCCACGACAACTACTGTCATAATTTCTCGCATGGCCGTCTTTTTGTGTTTGTTTTATTTTCTCAAATAAATTACTAAAAGAATATGATTCAATTACTAACTTTAAAATTTTATGCTTGTGTATTGTGAGATCTTAGTATCAATAATTACAATGCAACTCACCAATTCTTCTTAATTACCAATTATTAGTCACTTTGTCAATAATACAGTTAGAAGTTTGTGTACGATATGTAACTTAATTTCTTAAATAAGAAAAGTAAGAGACCAGCTAGGTGAGAGATGTTTAATTTATTGATTAAAATGAATAATAAGATTAGAAGAAGGAATAGATATATGTATAATATTACTATTAATGAAACAAGGGTGCGACTTATTACTGTATTTCAATCCAAATTGATTATAATTAAGTGATTAATTAAAGACGTCTTCTCTTTATTTCGACTATATTCATCAAAAACAATTTCAGAATCAGTTTGTGTAAGATTAGATTGTCCAAATATAAGGCATGAACGCATACTCTTACAAGATATTTTGACTTAACAACATAAAACAAAAGCTAAAAATAACGTGAAGCTCAAATGTAATATTGGATACGCTTCAATTTCAATTCAATTCAATTCAATTTATATGCTGAAATTTGGTTCATTCTCCCCCTTATTTTCTTATTCTATGTTTCATCCCTATTTGTTTAAGATCTTATTCCTAAAACAGTCAGACCCAGTTAAGGAAAAGCGTTATTTCATTCATCCAACATTTCTATTTTCTACTGATTAAATCTTATTGGTAACAAATACATTTGCGGTAATTTGTGCGAGTGGATCTAATCATATATTTTATCACAGTGATGAGCAACTATTTGATAATATATAAACTGTTTAAATTTAATGTAAATGGTCTAAATCTAAAAATTTTAATTTATGATTTTTCAAATAACAAATTCATTTCTATGCTCATCACAATTTAAATTTAGCAATGTAGATTAGTGATGACCACATTGATGACCACAAAATGTGCTCCCATCAAAAAGTGGGTTACCCTTATCTAACTTGCCCCTCTTCCAACTCTTTTCTGAGTGAATTTATATAAGGACTCTTTTAGGACTTTTTAGAGAAAGTAGAGAGACTCTTTGAAAATTAGTACTCCTATAAATTATGCCAATTGAAAGATTAATTTTTCATTGTTCATTTTTCATTTTAATTTTTAGTAGATGAGGACATACTTGTCAAAATTTCTTCTTTGAATGCATAAGATGAGTACACAGCGTTTTCATATACAACATGGCCAAATAATAATTGATGGATAAGGATGAAATATGATATTAGTGGCAGATATCTCAAAGTGACCATGGACTGTGAAATTCTAGCATTAATTTTATGACTATATTTGTTGTGATCTTTAATCAAAATTTATATTAACTTTTAAATGAATGATCATATTAGATTTATATTTATTAGGTTATCCTCTATTAGTTTTCTATTTTATAATTTTTGACTAGAAGTTGATGGTAGAATTTAGGTTACAATGAATTTTCCAGATAAAGCAAACACCATGTTCATTGTAGACTTTTGGATGAATAAATGAAATAAGAATATTGACGTTTGATGTTATCTTCTTGGAAACATCACTCATAGGTCCCAAGGGAAAAAAAAAACCATAATAAAGTCTCAATATAAATTCTCAAATCAAAAAAGTCCCTAGAGACTTTTATGTGGTTAATTGACAATGTGAAATGACTATATTGCCCTTAGCATCTGCATCAGTCATTTTAACAACTTTACAGTCATTTTCACAAATTCATTTTTATTCATTGAGTGCATTTCACATTTCAAAAGTCTCAACGCTCACAACTACTTATCAGAGGTTTAACACTGCATCAGTCATTTTAACAGCTTCATAGTCATTTTCACAATTTCATTTTCATTCATTGGGTGCATTTCACAAGTCCCAATGTTCATAGCTTATCAGAGGTTTAACATCTTCATTAGCCAATTTAACACCTGCTTCTGCCTTTTTTTCAAAAGTGCATGAGTCATTTTCACAACAGCGTGAATTATTCTTGTAGGGTTTGTCACAATAGCTGATTTGGTTTTTAACAACTTCTTCTGCCTTGTTTTACAAGTGCACGAATCATATTTTCAATAGTATGAGTTATTCCTGGAGGAGTGTATAACTCCCACATGTGACAACGTCTCATTTGGTTTTTAACAACTTCTTCTGCATTTTTTGACAACTTCCTGAGTCATCATTGTTACAATTGCATGAGTTATTCCTGGAGGAGTGTAAAATTTGACAACTCCCACGTCACAATATCTGATTTGGTTTTAGAAACTTCTTATGCATTTTTTAACAAATGCATTAGTCATATTTACAATAGCATGAGTTATTCTCGTAGGGTTTGTCACAACAGCTTATTTGATTTTTAACAACTTCTTATGCCTATTTTGACAAATTCCCGAGTCATTTTTATAATTGAATTGTAATTCCTAAAGGAGTTTATGAATTTCACAAGTCTCAACTATCACAAATGCTTATCAGAATGTTAACTCCTTCTTGTGCCTAGTTTTTCACAAGTCATTATACCAATTTTGACAATAATTGATGCTTGTTTTCACAACTACAATAGCGATATTAACAATTACAACTACACGTAGAAATAACACTTTTTTTATATCATATCAACATTTTATAATCAAACAAACCACCATCACATTCAATCATTCCCACTTAAAATAGAGCGATCCCTTTTTTATCTTGCCAAAAAACAAAGCGATCCCTCTATTGCATTGCCCAAAAATAGAGCACAAGTTCTGTATTAACAACTACAATAACAATTGCACGTATTAACAACACTTTTTTAATATCATATCAATTTTTTCTCAGCAAACAAATCACCTTCACATTCAACCATTCCCACTAAAGACAGACCACTCACCCTATAACTTTGCCCAAAACTAGAGCACACATTTTGTAACAACAACTATATCAGCAATATTAACAACTACAACTATACGTATTAACATCGCCTTTTTAATATCAAATCAACGTTTTCTCAGCAAATAAACCCCCATCACATTTAACTATTCCTACTTAAAATAGAGTACTTCCTCTGTAACCAACCCTAAAAACAGAGCACAATAAAATTCACACAACCCAACTACTGTGAAACCCCAACTTCAATGCTCAAAATTATATCTTTAGCAAAATCTTAGTATTACTTATCTACCTCCTAGCATATACTCTACTATTGAGCCCAAGCTTCAACCTTTGATCAACCCTTCAATCTCAATGCATCTAACAAACATAGCGGAAAAAAAAATTTGAAGTCACTGTTCAACCTCTCTATCAGTAGATAAAGATTGAAAGTCTAACCTTTGCCTAGGATATGAACATCATAATTAATTCCTTCAATGTTCTAGCAGAAACCATTAGTGTTGGGAAAACGAGCCTGCCCGGCCCGTGACGGGCTCGGGCCTAAACGGGCCTGCCCGTTTAGGCCCGAGTTCAAATCCGTACCCTTTTAGAGCGGCCCGACCCGTTTAAGGTAGGCCCGCGAGCTTTAGGCCCGTTTACGTTTTTTCTTTTTTCTTTTTTTTTGCCATTCCTTTTTTGTTTCTTATTTTCGTAAAGACTAAAATACCTAATTTAAAACATAAATATCATCAACACTAATTTAAAACATAAATATTATCCAAGTTTAATAGAATACAAACACTAAAACTTAAGTCCAAACCATAATTAATGTTCATAACCAATTAAATAAGTTCACAGCCACAATCAAACAAGCCTACAAGCTTCAAATGTCAATAATAATATAACACCTAATTTGGATTTTGGCGTATACATGCAAAAAAAAGAAAAAAGAAAATCAAATAAGAGAAGCTTCAAATGAGGTCTGAGTCAGTGTGAGAGCATTTCTGATATGAGGGTTAGGTTAGGTTAACTCTACCCTCTGACCAATTCTTACTGCCCATTGCCTTGTGCCTATTTTTTTAAAAAGAAAAAAAGAAAAAAGTTAAACTGGCCTAAAAGGGCCGGCCTTACAGGACTACAAGGCCGGCCCTTTTAGGCCCGCTTCCATTTTCAGCCTCTAAA
The DNA here is from genome assembly GCA_963210345.1 of Inga oerstediana. NCBI lineage: Eukaryota > Viridiplantae > Streptophyta > Magnoliopsida > Fabales > Fabaceae > Inga > Inga oerstediana. The sequence continues at coordinate 908,032 of OY723410.1, forward strand.
TCATAGGCCCGGCCCTTGACGGGCTCGGGCCTAAACGGGCCAGCCCAATGGACTCGGCCCGAATTCCCGGCTCTAGAAACCATTGTGGCGTTCCTCCGTTTTCTCTTTCTCGTTAATGAGAAAAACACGCCATTCTACCTCCTCCTGTGCATTTACCTTGTTTTATTCTTTGGGGGCAAGTTAGTTATTTCACTTCGGCAATTAATCACATAAAAGCCCCTAGGGACTTTGTTAAATTTGGAATTTGCGTTGGGACTTTGTTGTGGATTTTTTTTGTCCCTTAAGACCTATGAGTGATTTTCCCTATTATCTTTAGTTACTAATATCTTATTCCACCACTCCTTTATGGGTTGTTTGATGCTGAGAGATTTGGACAGAGAAGGAATTTTTTATGAGATGGATTTTTTTTAAAAAAATCCAGACATGACATTAATGATTTTTAATTAATTGTTCTTATTATTTTATCTTGCATCTTTTTTCCATTAAAAAGTTTATATCCTCACTTTTTCAATTTTTAAAATCCAACTTATAAAGTTTTTTCTTCTCCTTTAGATTACTTCGGAAACAACAACAAAAAAAACCAGTTTGTTTATGTGTCCCTTATCTTTTTGCGGTCCGTTAAAAAGTGATTTAATGCCAATTGATTTCCTTTTTTTCTAAGATCAAATCACAACGTTGATTGGGAAAAGATCACGCGTGCAAGTACCCACAAGGGAGCCTTAAACCTTAAGGCCTTATTTGGTTGGGAGTTATTTAGATGAGGAGAAGGGAGGGGAGAGCAGAGTAGTGTAAGTGTTTTTGGTTGGGAAAAGCAAACGAGTGGGGAGAGAACAATAATTTTAGAGCGTGTTTGAGTTGACGTTTGAGAATTATATTTACATAAGTCGAGACAAAACTCCTTTTACATACTTACTTCATATACCATAAATTATGTTATAAACGCAGCTTGTACTGCTAACCCAAATAGACGCCTAGTCTTTTTTTTATTCTCCTGCCCTATTCTTGCTTCCTTCTAAAATTGGGTTTTTTCTTCTAGGGGTAAGTAACATTATGACATGTTTTGATTCAATTACCTATGATAATTTTGCAATATTAATTCTAAGTTTACCGTTTTGACTAAACCCTTTTTCTCTAATATTACCCTGTCCTCCCTTTAATTATCCTCACTTCACCTCGTCTCCATTGAAAGCCGAAGTAATTGTGATGGGTCCTCTTTTAGATATGATAGAGAACCCAATAATGGAAAGGCCTCACAAGAGGGATTTCATTTGGGCCTCTGCTCTAGTAATTTTTTTTTAATAGAATTAAATGGCGTTTGTTAAGCCCGCATTGACAATATAATAAGACGTTCAATTTGCATCTACTGAAATGAAACCAATGCTCATGATGTCATGTGAGGCACAATATAATAATCACGAGAGCACTCTTTTGGAGAATTAAATAGGGTAGAGATATATAGGTGATCGATAATAATGAATGAACGAAAGTAAGTGAAATTAATTAAAGGCAATGTAACCTCCCCAACTCCCAAATATATAAGAAGCCCTTGGCATAGGGTGCACGACAACTAAACACCAATCATCTATTGCTGTGTGGTGAGGTGCTGGCACGTGCCTTCCCCATACTGCTTCTGCGCTAGTCTTATTTAATTTCCCATCCATCTCCTTATTAATTTTGCCCTAATAATATCACTATCATCTATCATTATATGTACACGCACAACACAGAGACAGTGCTGTATTGTATATTCGGTTGAGAGAGGAATTGAAGAAGCAAGAAGAGGGCATGGAGATGGGGGATTTGGTAGCGATGGTGAGGAGGAGAGCAACGACGTCGTCATATGAGAGGCTTAACACTGCAAGTGGTGATCCAAACATGAAGATTAGAGTGTCATCACTGAATCTGAATCTGTGGGCAACATTCAGAGATGCTTATGTTGACGCCATGCTTTCTATTGCTCTACATCTCGTGCCTTTCAACACTCCTCAGCTTCCCTTATTCTAAGCATATTTTAGTTTCTTGTAAGACCTACGTACTCATGCAACTACTTCTTTTGTTTACTGTTACCTACCTTTCCCTTCTCTCTCCAAACTTGCTGCTTTTTCTTTGCTAGCTATCTCCTTACCCCCCCCCCCCAAACAACCAACTAACTATTCATTTGTATCGTATATATATGTGTGTCTATATCTACTTTCTTATATATTACAAAAAGCATATGCATGTGATGTGTGTGTGTGTGTGTGTAATAGTGATGAACTAATAATAATTAGTAATTAGTATAATAAATCAATAATTTGATTGTAGAAAACAGGGGCTTATCATTGTCCACGTCCATTCTCGCACCTCCATCAGGTGACCCGCTCCTACAAATTTTGGGCCTTTTCGTTTCCATTTTCCCTTTCCCCCTCTGTTTAGAGTTAGATCTGCCCTGAAAAAAAAAAATCGTTTCGAAACGCAAGGCTTGATTTTAATGACTAGGATAGGTATATTTGATGAATAAGGTGTCGAATTAAATGTGAAAAATAGAAGAGAAAATAATGAATCATTCGGTTTTCTTTAAAGAACTGTTGGTGCGGTCCTTTTCTTTCTTTCGTGTCCGCGGACGCCCACTTTTCTTTTCGTTTTTCGATTAAAAAAAAAAAATTTGAGGAAGCAGGTCCTAAGTGTGATCACCATGACCAGTTCTCACCTCCAAATCACACTTACATGAATACTTACATACAGCCCATTAAAAAGTACTCACATCAACAATGAGATTTAACCTTATAATCTTATGGGTATATATGAGCTAACTCCTAATCAATTAGACAAACATATATTTATTGGTTATAGCCACTTTTGTTAATGATATATATATCTAAAGCTAAAAATTATTTGTCTTAAAAAGTTCCAATGAGTTAGGCGCTTGGAATTTACTGGGATTAAAACATCAACAGAGGTATTTATAGATTATTTATCAACCAGACTCTCATATTGGAATTGAGCATATGTCCTTGTGAAACGTGAGTCGCATTCTTATTCATTGGACTAGCCTTCATTTACACTGTTTATTACTTTCCTATTGATGAAAATATATAATTAATTTAACTTTGAATCATAATTAACCGAGGAGTCCTAAACTTTGAAAGATATATAAAAACTGAAATTAAACATATTATATATTTTATGAGTAAAATACATTGACTACCCCTCTGTTTTACCTAAATTACATAAACCTCCCCTCTATTTTGAAAACACATATAGACCTCCCTTAAAATTAAAATGTAAGTTACAGAAACCTCCCTTACGTATTTAATATTCCATTTCCATCCACCCAACCGTTAGTTGACCGTTAAATTTGACTATTAAACATTTACTTTGACCAAAATACCCCTTTTTTAATAAATGAATAAACATTTATATTTACCTAAAAATAAATTTTTATATAAAAAAATAGTTCTAATACATGTATGTTCAAAATTTCTAATATATTATAAAATTTTTTAATTTTTATTATATTATAACATTTTTAAATTTGTATCATATTTATTGAAACCTATTTATTTAGTATTCTTTTAAATGACTGAAAAATATGCCATTCAAATGAAAGGCAAAAAGAAAAAGAAAGAAATATGTTTTATTCACAATATGTTATTAATAATATAAATTTGATCCAGTATATGATTTATATTAATTTTAAATTTTAATTTTTTAAATACATTTTTTGCACAAACATTTATAAGCATGTTTATTTTAGTATGCATCTATTAATAGGATTAATCATATTTTAATTAAGTTTTCTATGTCTACATAAATTAAATTAATTAAGTATTTATCTTAATACGAAAAAAAAATTTAACATATAACTATTTTCAAAAGTAAAAAATAAGTTAAGAAAAAGAAAAAGAAAGTCTTAAATTACTTAAACAATTTTAGTCAAAATTAGGAATTAGTAACGAGGAAAGATAAATTAGTAAATAAAATTTATTTTAATATAAATTTTAATTAAAAAATAAAAATCCTTAACGGAGCTAACGGTTTGGACTTAAGTGTATGTTTTCAAAATAGAGGGGAGGTACGTGTAATTAAGGCAAAACGCAAGGGAGGTTAGAGTATTTTACTCATATTTTATTAATTTAAATTCACACATATGTATTTCTTATCAATATGAGGGGTGTGTACTAGCCAGAAAACGATGCAAGAATATTTTGTTTTATGGATTAGGTGGCAAAATAGTTTTGGGTCAACGGCTCTAACAAATAAAAATAATAAGGGGTGTACTAGCCAGAAAACGACGGGCATTGTCACGGACCTTTTGAACCCACGACCAGCTCCCGCAGTCCCACGGGGATTGATTTGACTGATATTGTGTTTGTCCTTGCTTCATGTTGGAAGTTCCCCCATTTTGCGTGGTGCTTCTTCTTCATTCATGTTTCATTTTATTCCCTTTATTTAATAGTACAATTAATGTTCTGTAATCCGGTTACTAAATCGGTTGGGGTACTGGGTCAAAGGTCAGTAGATCAAATCAGAGTTAAACTGGAGCTAAACCGATGAGAAATTAAATACTTTAAACTTATTAATATGAAATTATAAAAAAAATATTAAAAAATAAATAAAAAAATAAAAAAATGATGAACCGGACCGGTTTATGGTCCGGTTCCCGGGCCGGACTGTCCAGTCCGGTCCGGCTTCCAAAACAGTGAGTACAATACATTTAATTAATATCCCAAAAATTCATCTAATATATATATATTGAAGGCGGGCTAAAATTTTATTTTTTAATTAACATAACTATTTGACTGGCTCAAATTCAAGCAGGTATTCATAAAAGTTTTAACATAAGTGGCTATAATTAGAAAACAAAACCTAGCTATGACTTAATATATATAATTACATTAATGCAAGAGAGGGCCATTAAAAGTGTACATAAATCATGAGAATAAGGCTGTCAAAACCGACTTCTGAGATAAGCACGCATGTATGTATGTGTATTGCTGCTATGTTTGAAAATTTTCACGACTCAGAACCAGTTATGATTGATGATTTTAAGACTTATAATTAGGTGACATTCATTTGTGCAATAATAATAAGTTAATAACGTAGTAGCATATTTTAAAACTGTATGCAATTGAGTCAGTCAGCACATGTAGGCTGATACGTCCTTTTCTGAGGGACATCATTTTCCGACGACACTTAACTTGAATTCCTAATATTTATTCATTAATAAAAAGATAAGTTTGATTTGGAATCGTCCTATTACATATCGCCATTTAATGACATATTGACTTCCCCATAACAAATATGAAGTTTATCTGAATTTCCTCTCTATTTTCTAGTTAATATATAAGAGGACTAATATGTTACAATCAGCTTTCTCGCTCCTTGTAAGCCTTGTGCCCATAGTAAAGTGACGGTAGCCAGGCTGAACAGAAATGGTGGGATTTAAAGAGACTTACCTGTTTGTTTGTATAGTTTTATTGATTTCGAATAACGAAAACATGGAATTGGCTCCCATGCTTTTATTCAAAGAAAAGAACGGTCCTTTTCTTCAAATATAATAATAATAATAATATTTTTATAATATATTAAATCTGGATTATTGAGATCTTAATCTAACGGCTCATAGAAAGAAAAAAATTATCGTTTTTTTAGAGAAAAGAATCATCCTTTTCTTTAAAGAAAAGGAAGAGAGCCAAATCCCGAAAACACATGCCTGCATCTCTCAAAATGTATGCCATATAATTTCAAGTTGAAAGAAAAGGGACCTGTAGTTGCGCTGATCAAATGAATAATGAAAAAAGGACCGTTGAAACGATTAGCTAGGGATCATGTGGGGTGGGGTAGGTACGTATAAATTAAAGGTACGGCTTGCCAAAACGATAGAGAGAAGAAGAATAATCTGGAGATGAAAATCTCAAATTATTGTATTGCTAATTTACATACTTACTTTGTTCTTGCCTTGCTTCTTATTCTTAGAGGGCTTTAAAACTTGTTTCCATTTTTCTATAAAAGAGAGAGAATTTATAAATTCTTAATTGAATCATAAACTATATATAGAATATAACATGAATTTCTTTGATTTTTGCTTGCTATTTTGATTTGCATATTTTTTCTGTAAACTTCTTTTTATGCATATTTTGAATCTAAAAATAAGTAAAAAGAAAAGAAAATATGCTGAAATATTATTAATTTTTAAGAGTTAGCCATTGCCAGGTCAACGGGGCTGGGCTGGATGACTTGACACTATGATTGAGAATGGTAAACTAAATGCACATCCCTCAAATTAAATATGTCGTATTCATACTGTGCCATGCACGATTTTTCTTTTGATAGGTACGTGTTTATATATATGTAATGAGTTGTTGGATGAGATTAAATTTTTTAGAGCTTATAACTTAGAACCGACAGTACGGGTGGTAACTGCAACTTGTTTAATCCTGATAGCTGAAGTAATATTAATATATATGTATCATCTGTCTCTTAGTATGAGTAATGCGTCAGGAAAGAAGTATTTATTCCGCTGTATATGTAGGACTTCACACGCACCCGAAAGCGCGCCAAGACACAAGAACGACTTGGTATAGCCATTCAGTGTTCCCAACAACGAACCCGATCATGAAGGTGAGGTCTACTTTATAATTACATGCTAATTAGTTTCTTGGAACTTTTTTTACGAAAGATTCTGTTAAGAAGCAGCTTGATTATAATTGAAACTTGGCACATGGGTGCAGCAAAAAGTAACAATAAAGGTGGAGATGGTGTGCGAGAGTTGCAGGAACAAGGCACTGAAAATAGCATCCATGATAAAAGGTATATATATGAGTCGTCATATGAATGAATATAATATAAGTAACATACAAGGATGGATATGAGTTAGATGTGGATAGAGGTGCAGGTGTGAGTTCGGTGGCAATAGAAGGGGACAGCAAAGATCGAGTGGTAGTGACGGGGGAAGATGTGGACACGGTTTGCTTGGGAAGGAATCTGAGGAAGAAGTTCCGGGGTGTGAGGGTGCTGACTGTGGAAGAGGTGAAGCCCAAAAAGGAGAAGGAGAAGGAGAAGCCCAAAGTCGTTACAGTGTGTGTGGTGCCGCCGGCTCATCCCTGCGTGAGGTGCTGCAGCCCACCCACGTGCCACGGTGGTTGCAAGCCGTGTTCCAAGTGCGAGAGCCACGAGTGCGAGGGTAAGTGCGAGCAGCCTTGTTGCAAGTGCGGGAGCCACAAGTGTGAGGGTGGGTGCAAGGCGTGCTCCAGATGCGGCAGCTACAGGTGCCATGGCCACTGTGACGCCGTGATCTGCTACGGTCAGTGCCCTCCTTGGCTCTCATGTCCCTCTTGCTGCTCCAAGCCTCCCTCTGCCATTTGTTACAATGTCGTTTATGATGAAAAACCTGCAGATTCTTGCTCCATCCAGTGACACTCCCTCCACATTTAATCATAACCCCCAGCCTTCGCTTTCATTTCATTCCAATTCTCATCACTCTTCACCCACACTCACACGTATGTATCCTTTGATTTTCCCGTTCCTTTCACTGTTGCCATTTTACTCATTTTTGCACTTCAATTAATTCCTTCAATAATAATGTATTTCTCATAGCTTGTTTATTCGCATAATTGTAATTTGAACTTTGATGTTTGAACCCAAGCTTGGAGAGGTTTATTTAAAGCGCTTGTAATAGTCAAATTCTCTTTGAACGAACATCAAAGAATTTAATTATGTTCCACTCATAAAAAATTACATCAATAGGTGCATGTCCCTACGCAAAAGATCATTAGATCACCTGTGGTATATAAAACAAATCATCTGTGATAATTATAATCTTTTATAGTGTAATAGTAAAATTATATATATATATTGTAGAATAATGCGTATGTTAAACAAGGGCATTGGTAAGCATAAAGAATTAATGGTTTTTCCTTTAAATTTTTAAAAAATAAAAATATATATAGACAGTGTTAGATCGATATCATAATTATGAAAATAAATATTAAGCTACTATTAAGGTGTGATAAAAAAATTATAAAATGGGGAGTTACTTGGGAGTTGTTTGTGTCTGTTTTCTGTTTTTTTAAAAACAATTTTATAAAATTATATTTGAAAAAAAGTTTTAAAAACAAAAAAAAATCTGTTTGGACAGCTATTTAAAAAAAATGTTTTTAAGTGATATGACGGAAGTCAGCGCAAGTAATGTAGTGTCGATAATAAATAGATCTTAAAAAGTTAGGGGGGAAAACAACTAAAATCTAATTAAAAAACAGTGCAAGCAGTGTGGTGTCAATAATAAATAGAAAATAACTTTTAAAAAATAGGAAAAAAAAAGAAAATGACTATAAATATTTTTTTTTAATTTTTGAAAACAATTTTCTTTTATATTTGAAAACAATTTTCTAAACAATTTTTTTGTTTTTTTTCTAAAAAAACCGTTTCTGAAAAAACAAAATCAAACAAGTCCTTGACCGCGCTAGCAAGTGGACATGGATATAATTAATTAGGCGCAAAATATTTTATAGTTGGCACTTAACGGTGAAAACCTTAATTTTAAAGCTTTATGACAGCTTTGGACTAATACTCGAAGGCTTTCGAGTGTAGAATAGCTGAATGATCATCTTTTAATTTGAATATTTGAGGCACATCTGTTTTTGAATATACGCACGTATTATATTCCTTTTTGGAGTTGCAATATATATAGTTCTTATCCGTAGAGATGACTATTTTAAATAATGTTTAATTTGTTTAATCGGAAGCCAACTAAGTGCTCATTTGTTTCAGCGTTTCAGCGTTAAATCGGACTTACATAGTGTCACAAACGGACTTGAACAGTAAAAAAGTTATAATTAGTATTTGTTTCGGCGATTGGATTTAAGATAAAAAAATTCATAAGTTGGAAAAAGTCATAAGCCTCAAAATGGAGCTTATTGGAGCTTATGTGCATGTGTGTGTAAAATAATATTGATAGGAGTATTTTCATATTTTTGGGTATCAGTGAAGTACTCAAAATCACTTCTAATCACAAAAATTCTTTTATAAAAAATGTTCTAAATAATTTTCTCTTTCTTTAGATAGTAATCTTCTGCTAATTAGAGAATACTTTGGGATAAGAGTTTAGGCAAGTTTTGAGTTTTGTTAATATATGACTGTAGAAATGTAGAGAATAATTAATAATTAATTTTAATCAGTTTAGATTAATTATTCAATTCTTTTATGATTTTATAATCAATTTTTTTTATAAACATATCATAAATTAGTTTCTATATAGTGTTTTTACCTATTAAATTTAGTTTAAATAATTTATTTGGATTATTGGAGGTATTATTGAGGTTTTAATCAGTTTATTTTGTTAGATTTTGAGCTATGTGAAAATATGAGTTAGAATTTAATATTTAAATTAAAGTTTGATATAATTTTAAAGATTTAAGCTTGAGGTGCACAATAGAAAATTTTTTTGAAGTGTACCAATTTAAATTAGAGTTTGATATAATTTTATTACAATTGTACCATTATCAAATTTTTAAAGTTAATTTTTGAGAAAATTGTGAAAAAATCCCTCCGTGTGTAGATATCTTCCCAGGTCCCATTGGCAATTAAGTTGCCAATGAGGACTTTTTTCACAATTATCCCTTCATTTTTTCATTTTTCATAATTTTTACAATTTTTTCTCTTAATTAATACAAAAGTCACTTATGCAAAAGTCAAACCAAACATCATTCACTTTTACTTAAATTACTTTAAGTTACTTATTCAATTGCTAATCCAAACATTAATCATTTTACCCAATCTAACTTTTTTCCAATCTTAAGATTCCATAAGTTTAAGTAAAAATAAGTTACTTATCCAATCATCAAAACAAACACACCCTAAATAGTTTATCGGCTTATTTGAAAAAGCAAAGGTGCATACGATTGTGTTTAGGTACGCGGAAAATGATCAGAGGGCGCGTACTAAGCGGGATGCATGCATGAATAATTACAGTGACTTTATCACTACTTGTCTAATACGGAGTAATAAGGATGGTTTCAAATAAGTTACATCAAAAACAATAATAAGGTGAGATAATTATTAATGGAGACCTTTTTCTTTACGAGAGATCATGTGCCACATAATTCATAGTTGGAAATCCATGACGAAGGCTAGTCCCAACACATAAGTCTGAAACTTTTGGAGTACTAGTAAATTTGCAGAATCTGAAATATAAGTAGCCACGTACAAGAGAGTTCCTTAATTATTATTTGTCGGTTGGGATATATAGTTTGAGCTACAAAAAGAAAAGTAAAATTTGTTTTTTCCTTTTTGGCGGGGGATCTCAGTTGGTTAAAGGCTATTATAATCTTAAAATAAGTACTAATAAATATATTTTTTTTCCATCAAGTGCTAATAAATAATTAAGGCTTATATATATGTGACAGCGGGTGTTAGCTAGTGGTTGGAATGATTCGTCCAGGGGTCTCTTGGGACAAAGATGCAAGTTTATAGTATTATTAGCCAATCAAGTTATAGTCAAACTCCATTATTCTTTTAAGAAAATTATTAGTATTATTAGCCAGCCAATGCTATCATTGTCTGTTTTGAAAACGAAGGATTGTTCACTGTCATGATTTCTTCTATGGCGGTCTTTTTTTGTTTTTTTTTTAATTTTCTCAAATAAATTACTAAAGGGATATGATTCAATTACTAACTTTAAAATTGTATACTTGTGTGTATTGTGAGATCTTAGTATCAATAATTACAATGCAATTGTGATGTTCAAGAACCTAAACGGTGAGCCCATCTCAAAAAACTAGCTACCCTCTTAAGAGCCGATCTCCCCGGCGGCTCCACACCATGGCACTTCACTCAGCCTCCTGCCGGTCAAAATCCTCCGTGGGTAGTCCTTTCCGTGAACATTGGGCTCTCAATAAAAGCACCAATGTGATGATCACAAGCCCAAAGAGAGAATCCATCCCAAAAAACTAATCTATTGGGAGAGAGAACCCCTTGAACTTATAAACCCCACTCTACTTATGCTACTTATGAGATTTACTGATGTGACGTGGGACTCATAATAACAACTCACCCACTCTTCTTAATCACCAATTATTTTATTAGTCACTTTGTCAATAATAAAGTTAGAAGTTTGTGTACGACATGTAACTTAATTTCTTAAACAAGAAAAGTAAGAGACCAACTAAGTGAGATGTTTAATTTATTGATTAAAATGAATAATAAAATCAGAAGAAGCGGTAGATATATGTATAATATTACTATTATTGAAACAAGGGTGCGACTTATTACTGTATTTCAATCCAAATCGATTATAATTAAGTGATAAATTAAAGACGTCTTCTCTTTATTCCGACTATATTCATCAGAAACAATTTCGGAATCAGTCTGTGTAAGATTAGATTGTCCAAATATAATGCATGAACGCATACTCTTGCAAGATATTTTGACTTAACAACATAAAACAAAAGCTGAAAATAATGTGAAGCTCAAATGTCTGGGCTTAGATGAGTTTTGATGTTCTAGAGATTTTATTTCTTTTATGTCACGCAAATATCAAACACAAAGGATTAACATAATGCATTGTAAACTTGTTAATTGGGTGCATCACACAAGTTCTGAAATGTGTAATTGTGCATAGCTGAAAATAGCCACTAAGCTCATATATATTAAGAGCCATATAGACTAGTGGTTGTGCGTACATTAATATTATATTCAACTTTAACCCGGGGACTCAGTCCTTTCCAGGACTAGATTATATTGTAACGATGGATCAATTTACAGTTCTTTCTCTTTTAATTATAGGTTCATCTAGAAACCAATCTCAACTTGTTGAAAAAGAAAGAAAAGAAAAAAATAGGAACCAATAATTAGGTAAGGAGAAATAAACAAAGTGAGGTGGAGGTGGAGGATATATGCCGATGACAAGGACTTCATCATCAGCGTGAGCCTCATAAGGATGTTGGCTCACATTTATTAATATTTAGATAAAGAGCACAGGATAAGCTTGACAAGTTTTGGTCTGTTAATCTGTCCCCATTTTTGTGAGGGATGCTCCTTGATTCTTTAATAGAACTTGTATATATACACATACAGTACGTATGTAGGCTTTAATTAATCTTGAAACATAAATCATATTGGATTTCTTCGTACTACTAAAAAGTGGATCCCTCTTTCATTTAAATATAAAGCTATTGAGATTATATCAGTCGTCGTTACTTTGTTTATCCCGCTTTAAGATAACAAATTAAAGGCTAGTTATCTTTGTTTTATGGGAAAATATTTTTATTGTAATTATTTTGCCAAACATTTATTTAAAAAATATATATGTAGATATCACCGGACTTCTGATTATAAGATCGCGTTATTAAAACATGACAAGTATATACCTTTTATCATTTCTTTAATAATTTCGAGTGAAGGATGCTTAGAACGTTATGTCGTTGTTTATATAATACTAGTATTAATTAATTGCTAAAATAAGAGGACAAACCATCTTTTTCTTTACCCAGGACAGAGATGTCACAACCTGTAGTCCTTTACTAGAGATTTGAAGGACAACTCCTGATAATTATTTTTGCGTCACTCAACATGTATCACTGAAGTTGCGTCTTCTTGTTAAAGGGACATCAAATGAAGCCTGCTGATCTCAATTCTAATTCAATTTGACACACACATACAAGAACAATATATAATATCAGGCTTCGTCTTTGGGCCTTTGTTTATCTTTTCTGTCCCTTCGGGCCCTTGCAATGTTCAGTGAGATAGATATGCTAAAAGCATATCCACTTTGGTGTCAATATGAGATAGAGACAATTAAATCAGAGTGACAGCAATAGGTTATTTTATTTGAGATAAGAGTGTATCTAGTTAATTCATTTCATCAGAGATAGGTGTGCCTCCCACTACATTTTTTAACAGGAACAATTAGACAGTTAAACAAGTGCTGAAATATATAGGCAGACGGTTGGGCATTGATTAGAAAAAGAGGAGGAGCCTCCCTTGAACTATATATTGGAAAAAGTTACAAATAGTTCACTTACTTGTTCCAATGGTGGACGCCTGATCTTGCAAGAATTAATTACCATTTGTCGGCACTCTGAAGTATACTTTATGTGCTTCTGTATTTTAATAGAACCATATTCCCATGAATCTTTCTGTGCGGCACCAATCATCCGAATTGGTCGCCACATGGTTAGATTCGGCATGTTTCTGCTTTCATTTTTCTCTACGTATAAATGTGATTTTTGTTGTGTCACTTCAGACAAATAAGATTAATCCCACTACTATTAATTACTGCCACATCCAAATACCTGTCAATATCAAAGTTGTGAAATAATTGCCTTCTCAAAGAGGAGTTGGCGTTAAATAAAATGGCAACCGCATTTTCATAAGCCATGAAAAGGTTTCTGAATTTCGACACAAAAAAAAAAAGTTTCTGAAGATATTTCACAGGATCAATAAATTGTTAGCTGGGGTGGTAAACAACTTCACCCCGTAAGAAGGAGAACACAAATTCAAATCCCGAAAACGTAGTTGTTGTGAAAGGCGAAAACCTTTCATCCTCTAGACCTCGAACAAGAAACCCTTGGCCCAAGGAGCAAAAAAAGATGATATTTCACAGCCATAATGGTGATGCTGTTGGGCTGGATTTGATTGATTTTGGTGCTTTTGCAGAGAGAGAATCAGATGTTGGCCAATGAAGGTGGGTACACACTTAGTGATGCATGAACGAACAAATTAAATGGGGAGTGAAAACTTGAAGAATGATCCTCTCAGTCCAAAAAGGGAAAACCCAAAGGAATCCAAGTTAAAGAGAGCACAGTGGATGAACAGTCCAGATTGTAAGAAACTAAGCCACATGATTCTGAGCCACTGGGGGTGAGCCCCATGTTATTCCAAATGAGGAATGGAGGTATGGGGTGGTGACAGGTGGTGTTGAGGATGAAAGTTACCTCTCTTGCTTTAAAGAGCACCCAATGTTGCTTTTCTCATCCAATTGTTACACTGGAAAATAAAGAAAGTGAATCCATCCAAAGAAGATAGATAAGGAATGTGTGTTGAAGGTTGCTCTTTCTGCTCCATGCTTCCTTGCAACTTGCTATGACAAGTCCTCTTCATCCTTGACCGCCCAAGTTCAAAAGTTGTGGATCCCATTCCTCTGCACTTCACTTCATATTCTCATCCGTCTGTCTCCAAAGGGGACATGCCTTGCACTTGCATTATCTGGTTTCTTTAGCTTTTATTAGAGGTGGAAATAGGTTAGGATTTACTTAAGTAAGTTTGGGTCTGCAATAAAGATTTAAAACCTAAGCATATATATAGACTTTTTTTAGGTTCAAGCCTGGGTCTTCAAAAGGCTTGATAAAGTCTGAAGCCCTTTTAAAGTCCTACTTAAAATATAAGCCTTTGAATAAGCTTAAAAGCCTATGTATTCAAATTTACATATGATCCTTCAAGCCTATTTACAATACTAGGATGTCTTAAAAGCCCAAGACCCATTAATAAGGGTTTAGTAAGGAAAAGAAAAGAATGACTAGTGACAATTGTTGTCTGAGCAAGGAGGAATGAGAAAAACTAATCGTTTGTTGACTAATAAGATATATTTTCTAAATTTGAACAAACATAACTAGCGGAATATAAAACTGGATTTTATGTCTTACTTTTCTCATATAAGATGAGATAAACTTCTCTTACATACTAAGATTATAATATTTTATTTGGCACCCAAATAAACTTACAATAATTATTATATTTTAATGGACAGTACAAATCGGGGGAGAGGGAGTGAATTAGTGTTGCATCTCAAGTGATTAGAGAAAAGAGAGGTAGAAGTGAATGATTGATGAATGCAGTGGTTAAATGTGTAAATGATGATATGATGTAAGACTTAAGATTAAGGCTGAGTTGATAATTTTATAAATGATTAATAAAATTATTTAGATTATATTATACATAATTATATAATGGCGTAACTTAAAAAAATAAATAAGTGAGACCTATAGGCTTAGCTTGTAGTCTATATCTTATGAAAATAAACTTAGCTTGTTTATCTAAATAGGTTTGACAATATATATGAGTTTGTGCTTAGCCTATTTCCTAAATAAGCTAAATTAGACTTTATGTAGAATAGGGCATAGGTCTCTGTTAGAGGCTTAATCTACGTACTCCCACCCTAGCTTTTACAACATTACAACATGATATTCTTTTTAATTACCTTCTTACATCTATTACAGCTCATTTATATCTCCTCACCATCTACAAGAAAACTTGACTACGGTAATTGATGAACTTCACATCCTTATCTACAATAATGTCTTATTACATTCATTAATCTGTCCCATTAATTCTTGAAGCGTGGCGTTATACTCTTTTTCTTCATACACTACCCATCGTGACATGAAACAAGATTCTTAAGAAGAAGACAGGCAAACTCAAACTTCATTATTGTCATCCATCCCTAATGGCTTATGTCATGGCAAATATAATTCACACCCATCAAATCAAAATTAATTGAAGTTGGGAAGAAAATCAAACACGCATGAGTCCTCACTATTGCTATTCATATATTCTGCTTCATTAAGCGTCTTGCCTGCTTGCTGATGGTGACTTCCAACCATGCCTTCGGATAGCATCATCTTCAACCTTCCACCTTTGGAGTGTTCGATCGGTTTCTTTCAAAAGGTCGTGCCTCTTAATCATGAAAATCAATTCACACAACCCACCACTCCTCAGACCCCTAAGTTTAGAATGAAAGGAAAAAAGAAACAGATGAAGGCCGGCTTGTCTCCATATATTAATTAACCAACATATTCTACACATTTCTGAACCACCTTGACAGCGAATTCACAGGCCTTGACCCATGCAAGGTCATGCTCCAGTGGATCAATTTTCTTGTGGGCCTCAAAGCAAATGAAGAAGATAGACGTAAATTACAGAAACTTTTTCACCATCGATTCGGACTAATAGAAGTGATAAATTGAAAATATGGTGATATATAATTATTATATAGAACATTTGCAGAAATCCTATCACAAATGGAACACACAATATATATGTGTAGCATAATTAAGCGAGTGATAAAGACGAATCCTATTGGATTGTTGTACGTACTGTCTGAAAAATCACAAAAATAAATGTTCCTCCGTAAGTGTACTGTTAATTACTATAACGGGTTCAGAAAAGGGGAGGGTAGGAGAAGATTAAAGTTAGTAGAGAAGGCAATTGGCATGCATGGATTACGTAAAAGGGTTGTTAGAAAGTGGCAAATTAAAGGGGTGTGTGTGTGTCCTTTAATCCTTTAATGAGCATTTAATCCAGCGAGAAGCAGTTACAAGAAACAACATGCCATGAGAGATAGTGAGCACATGAATATACATGTGTTGGCCAGTATTAATGGGTTTTATGAATGGTCCTTCTAATTAGCCACAGATATTTTCAATGGGCAGGCTGGCTTCCTTTTTCTCTTTTCCTATAAATAGGTGCTTTCGGCCTGCATCATACATATAACACAAGCTCCTCCAGTAGTAGTGCTCCGAGCCCACCTCACTTTTCATTCTCTGCTTCTTCTTCTCATGAGCCTCTTCTTATATATTGTTCTTGCAGTGATGTTTATAGCAAACAAAAGTAAGAGATAGATAGGAGGCACTTTGGGTGGGAGGTTGTTGACAGAAGATAGAGAGCACAGATGATGACATACATGTGTACAATTGCATCTCACTCCTTTGTGCTCTCTATGCTTCTGTCATCACCTTCAGCCTCCGATCACTATCTCCCTATTTCTAATTCCAACTCTCCTCCACATAGCAATCATACATGTTCATCTTTTCTGATGATTTCATATGTACTGGCATGATGAGATGATCATTAGTTAGCATGCATATCTTTATATTCTTCTCTTCTTGTCAGTTTTATTCAACTTCATTCCACCTGAAAGTTGTTAATTCCTCGTTCCCTGCAGAGTATATATATCAGATAATTACACACAGTGGCCATTAACTTCTGTGTTTTGCAGTTAGTTAGCCTGCATCTATATCCAGTGAGTGGTTGGAGTCTTGGAGATGAAGAATCTGTTGGCTAAATGGGTTTGTATCTTGGCATGGTGTATATATATATGTGGGTGTGTGTGACCAGGTTTAGTTGAATGAACTACTAAATCTATGAACTACTCAAGGATGTTGATGCAATATTACCATGGCCATCTAATTAAACTCCAAAGAATTTGGCAGATATATGAATTACTTAACAGAAGGAGTGATTTCATCATATTGTTTCTTGTTTAATTATTAATCAATTAAGACAGATAGATCTAGTATTGTATAGTGACTAAGGTGTCCATTGTCCCTTCTCAGCTATGCCTATAACTACCTCTCAATTTTAGGCCCCTTTCCAAATATTTTTCTTTTGTGGATTTTTTAATCATCAGAAATGAATGATTTTGATATCTTTTGAAAAAATAAAGTTGTTTTTCAATTTTTTATGATTTTTGAATAATTTAAGACTTCAAATTAAAAAGAAGCCACATAATTTTGGAGTCTTGCATCTATAAAAAAATATAAAAAACTGAAAACAATTATAATTTTAACTCATAAGATATCAAAATTTCATTTATTTAATATAGAATCTGAAAATCTAAAGAACATGGAAAAAATGTTAGCGAAGGGTCAAACTTAAGGGACAGCTGACATCCCAGCCTGATGTGTAGCGCTATAGAACATATGGGGCAAAGGATAGAAACCGGGTGCAGAACATATGAGTGAGTAGGATGGTGGAAATATGATCGGAAGAAGCACCACGTGGTGAGGTGAACAAGTGAAGGACGGTGTAGCAGAAGATAGAAGAGGGAAAGAAGAAAATGATGGGGTTCCCAAGTGCAAGTACTGATCGCGACATGTTGCAGGGGAAGGGCATATAATTTTTCCCCTCTACTATTCAGTCGTTTCTATTTCAGTCAATCAGTGTACGATCTGTAAAGAGCCACATCAATAATATGCTATCCATTCCACTCATTGCAATCAAAGCCGACCGCCACTATTCATCAACAAGACCAACCTCGTTCGTCCTCTTTTCTGTTTTCATAATGAAGGGTCTCTCTTCATATCAACTAGACGATTATTCTGGATTATTTATTTTGGAATTTGAAACTGTGAACTACCAACAGTTTGATTACGTGTATATATATATTTTTCCAATCGTTCCACTTTTCACCTATATATTTCCATCGCATTCAAGTTAACTAGAAAATCAGAAACCTTGTTCGGCGCTGATTAGGAAATATATATGAAAAACCATTCTTTCGATCTCGTTATCAATGCATCAACTTGGTGCTGAATCAGAGCTCAGAAAGGACACGTGCAATTCTGAAACCCAGGAGGTTGCAGTTAGATGTCGCATTCTAGTTAAAGTCGTGGCATATGATTTTTTGAGGAAAGAAAAGAAAACCGTATGGCAATTTCTCAATATCTTGTTCATTTGCAGCAAAATATTCTCTTTGTGCTGTCCGAATGAGTTGAGTTTGAAGGGAAAGAAGGGAAAAATTTGATCATTATACTCTTCGAGTCATAATGTTCGAATAATCAGTTGAAATCATAGAGATAGGTTCGTGCCCAACTGCCGTGTCTGTGCACTTGATTCAATTTGTAATAATTGTAAATAGATTGTTTTGCTTACTTCAATGTATGGCAATAATATCGCAAGTTGCTTACATTGCAGAGAATCAAACAAATCTGAGTATCTGTGTTTGTTACTTTGTTTACCGGCAAGGTATGCGTATTCGTACTCGATGAGATAATTAAGCGATGGCCGTACGACACTATGAGTTAGAGTGAGCGCGCGCGCGCGACTATTAAATCAAAGTATATATTAATGAAGAATATTTTTGGGATGACCAGAGAGAAATATCGAGTAATAAACCCAGATATATTCACTTTTGTTTAATGACAAACATATTAGCCAAGGGTATTTGCTTCATTGTGTTGTCACATTGGAGAACACCATGAAATTGATTGCTGCAGAATAATTTAATTTAGTCTTCACTCTTCACCGACAATATTTCTTGTCATATATACTAAGTTTAGCCATGGAAGAAGTGCTTGATTGGGCGGGGGATATACCTTTAGCTAGTTTAGCCATCAGGTGTAAGTATATGCATGTGCGACTAAATACTTATTAGCTTAGTTTAGAGAGGATTAAAGACTTTTAAAGAAGTTAAAAACCTGGTGGAGATAGAAAGATAGATGAGGAAGAAAAAAGCAAGAGTGTGAGCAGAGAGAGAAAGGTAACGTGAAGAAATGGGGATGGGTACAGGGACATGCATGGACATGTTCGGATGGAAATGAGACTGTGTGTGTGTGAGAGAGAGTACTTTGTATAGCTTTGATGCTTGGTTCAGTTCCTAGAGAGCCGCATAGAAGAACAATAATAAGCTCTTGACACCCACATTATATTGTGCATTTTTTCCCTTAAAAAAATGAGAGCAATGATCCTGTTTGTTTGGAATCACGTATGTTTGGAACTTGTTTACTTAAATCGAGGGAAAACTTCTCTCATGTACTTATTTTGTATATCATAAATCACGATTGAAAAGATGCTTTTAAAATCTTCAATCGCTATTCTAAACAAGCACAACCTTAAAATCCCCCATTGTTCACAAATATCCTTGTTAGCTTTGTGGGATAAGAATAGAAGGAATAGTAGAGGTTTTTTTTTTTTTGGGGGGGGGGGGGTTTTGTTTGAGCAATCGAGGCAGCTGAATGTCAAATAGAGCAGCTGTTACTAATAACATAGTTGTTTTACTTCATGCAAGTAAAGTTGTTGATCATTTAAAAACTACTACCTCCGGTGCTAATTATAAGATAAAGTTGATTTTTTTGGAGAAATTAAAGAAATCAATTAAATTACTTTAGAGTGTTTATATTTTTAGTATCCTTAGATTACATATTAGTTTATTAGTCAAATTAATTAGTTTGGAGAAAAAAATATAAATATAAATACTCTAAAGTAATTTAATTGGCTTCCTTAATTTCTCCAAAAAAATCAACTTTATCCTATAATTAGGACCGGAGGGAGTAATCATTTTCGATATTTTAAAGCATGACGATTATCTTATACTTCCTCCGATGCTTAATAGAAGACATATTTATCTAATTTAATTATATTAAAGAAGTTAGTTAAATTAGTTAATATGAAATGTATTTTTTTAAAACACCTTAGTTATCTTCCTTATTTCGTCATTACTTCTCCTCCTTGATTATTGCAGAGAAACCATCAATAGTGATAAATTAAAAAAGATTGACAAATATGAACTTATGTTTTATATTTAGGACCAATATTAACTCTCCAAATATATTTTATATTAAGGACCGGGGGGAGTATAATATCTTGCACTATGTTATTGAGAAGTATTCCATCCAGTCCTTAATATAAGACATATTTACATAATTTGATTATATTAAAATAATTAGTTAAGTTAGTTAATATGTCATGTATTTTTTAAAACACCCCAATCATCATCTTCCTTAATCTCATCCTTCCCTCTCCTCCCTAATTATTGTTGAGATGATATCAATAAAGTAAATTATGAAAAGATTAACAAATATAAAAAATATTCCTCGTATTTACAACCAAAATTAACTCTCCAAATATATCTTAAATTAATGTAAGAGAGTATTACTTATCTTATACATAATATTTTACACTAATAATTGCATATTTCAGCGGTATTTTTTCTCAAAAAAAAAAAAAAATACTTGATACAGTATTATATTTTTTTAAAAAAAATTGCAAATGTAAATTATGAAGAAAATTAATAGTGTAAATGTGGGATCCCTGTTATGAACTTATGAAACAAAAGTAACATGGTGAGGGGGTCCAATGTCCAATGGAAGAGACAATACCATGGTTGGAGGCTGATGAGCAAAGAATGAGACCATAAAGGGGCAACGTTATTAAACTAGGACTGATTACTAAATCGGTTAGGATATTGAGTGAAGGGTTAATGAGTTAGACTAGAGTTAAGCTCAAGCTAATCAGAAATAAAATTAATGAAAAAGTAAAGATTTCAGGATTATTAAAATAGAATTATAAAAAAAAAAATTTCTTTTCTAAAAAATGTGAACCAGTTTGCTTGTGGGACTAGACTAGTTTAATGACCGATTCATCGATTCTTAATCTGAATTGCCGATCCAATCTAGATTTAATAACCATGAAATATGGGGGCAGTGAGAGCTAAAAGCATGGACGAAATTTACAGTTACAGAAACCAATGATGAATAATGGAATTCGTACCTTTCGATTCTTTGGCCACCATTAACTAAAGGGTATGGCAAGTTGATAAAATGTACACAATTTTCTCCATTTCCAATCATGCCATGCTCACCCTGACTTTTGCTTATGTACAGTTCTGACTTATACCGTACATTTCCAGGCTCTCTTTTCCCTTGCTTTTTCTTATTCTCCAAGGGTTGCAGTTGCACACTCCACTCCAAGCTTCAGTTTTAACAAATTTTGAGGATTTTTTTTTTTTTGGAGGAGGTTATATAAAATTTTCAAGAGAATTAGTGTATGTTTGAATTAATAGTAAAAGATACATTTTCAATATGATTTACGGTATATAAAATAAATTTATGAGAAAATTTTTGTTTTGATATGCATAAACATGATTTTCTATCACTTTCTCAAACAGTACTTGCATTTCTAATTTTACCTTGCAAGTATAGATCGGGTATGAGAGCCAGTCAAAGCAGGGGCTGGGCAGAACTACAAGTTTACAACTTAGGATTGAAAAGCACGCACAATATGAATTTCAAGAAAGAAACATTTTTATGAAGAAAAAACACACAGATCAAGTTAAAAAAAAAAAAAATCTATGTACCATGTAAAAATTACTTTCTTAATTTCCTAGTTTTGCACTGTAATAAAATGCCACATCATCTTAAATTTTAACTACATTCGATCATTTAATGTCCTTGTTCTAAAAAGGTTATCATTGAAAACAAGTAGCGATTACAGCAAAAAATTTGGAACAGGCCATATATTTTGTGAGAAAGTGAAATTTAAATATAAACAAGTACTACCTCCGGTCCTAATTATAAGATAAAGTTAATTTTTTTGGAGAAATTAAGGAAGCTAAATAAGTTACTTAATCATATTATATGTCATGTATCCTTAAATTATATATTAATTTATTAGTCCGACTAATTAGTTTGAAGAAAAAAATAAAAATATAAATACTTTAAAGTAAGTTAATTAGTTTCATTAATTTCTCTAAAAAAATCAACTTTATCTTATAATTAAAACTGAAAGAAGTAAATAGGGAGGGAAGAAAAAGTACAACACTTGTGCCAAGAAGAGATTCGAATTTGAGAAGTCATGGGGATAGGGATAGTGGACATGGGTATATGAAGAGCACAAGCAGCATTATGCTCAAAATTCCCAATATCAACGGTTCCGCATCATTCTAATTCTCAGAGCCATGAAATTTGGGTGCAGCACAGATTCCAGTGCTTCTGCTTCGCTAGGCCGGGCCCATCACCCTCTTGACCACGTTCAATGTTCCACTGGTTTTTCAATTATCCCTTCCCCCAATCATTCACGCTTCACATCTCAATCATCAGCCCCCTCTTCCCCTACCGTTCAATCTACATCCGCAATGTGGGCTTCAGCCCAACGAGGCAAAACAAGATTGGGCTCCACTCATACTAAGATGGAGGCCATATATTATAAGGAGACCCTCCTCGGCCCAGAAAAATGCTGTGGATTGAGTCATGTTTAGTTGGATTGGCGGTTACGTGATTGGGGAGGTAGTAAAGTAATGTATACAACCAATGGGAGTTGGTTCAAGTGGTAAGCGGTTTGATTCCGTTTAAGTAAGGTCTCGGATTCGAGCCTTGTGTATGCAGAAAATTCCCATTGGGGGACTCTCCCACCATAGCCAGGTGTGCGACGTAGGTCGGATCCGGATGTAGTCGGGGTAAAGCTCCTGTGAACAGGGTGGGCAACCAAAAAAAAAAAAAGAAGAAGTAATGTATACAATTTCTAATGGAAATAAACACGGGAAAATTCCAAAAAACTACATTGGAAAATGGAAAAGGATAATTCAGTACATTGAAAATGGGAAAGGACAATTCAGGTGGGGTGTCAGACGGCAGAGGAATCTGTCCTTTTGAAATCTCGGCAAATTATGAAAATGCCCTTCATCCCTCAGTTGAAATAACAACATAGGAGTTGTTAATGGCGAATCCGGAGTTGTTAATGGCGAGATAGGTGTTGTTATTGGCCCTGAAACTTGTTAATTGTGAACGAAGAAATTTGAGTTGTTAATTTTGAATCCCGAGTTGTTAATTAAGAGATAAGTATTGTTATTGGACCCGAAACTTGTTAAGTGTGAAAGAAGAAATTGAAATTGTTAATATTGACTCCGGATTTGTTAATTAAGAGATATGTGTTGTTATTTGTCCTGAAACTTATAAAGTGTGAAAGAAGAAATTGGAGTTGTTAATGTCGAATTAGGAGTTATTAATTAAGAAATATGTGTTGTTATTCCGAAGTGGAGGAAGAAAGTGGCGTTGTAAATGTAGAATACGGTGTTGTTAATAAAGAGAAAAGAGTTGTTATTGGCCCTAAAACTTGTTTAGTATCAAAGAAGAAATTGGAGTTGTTAATGTCGAATCCGAAGTTGTTAATGGCAAGATAGGTGTTGTTATTGGCCTTGAAACTTATTTAGTGTGAAAGAAGAAACTGGAGTTGTTAATGTCGAATCCGAAGTTGTTAATTAAGAGATAGGTGTTGTTATTGACCCTGAAATTTGTTAATTGTAATAGAAGAAATTGGAGTTGTTAATGTCGAATTCGGAGTTGTTAATTAAGAGATATGTGTTGTTATTAGCTCTGAAACTTGTTAATTATCAAAGAAAAATTGAAGTTGTTAATGTCGAATCTGGAGTTATTAATTACGAGGATCATGCTGTTGTTATTCTGAAGTGGGGGATGAAGGGTATTTTCGTAATTTGGCCGAGATTTCAAAAAGACAAATTCCTCTATCGTCTGGCACCCCGCCTGAATTGTCCTTTTCCATTTTCCAATATAGTTGTTTAGAATTTGACGAATAAACACCTTCTCAACAATAATGCATATTCTCGCACAAAAATCAAGATATGGTTGGGTCGGGGGCAAAGCATGAGATCTCCACGATAAGCACATCAAATAAAAAAAAAAATTCTCTCAAGATCTAATTGATGTGCTGACTAAGACATCTGTCTATAAAAATATGACAATCATTTGAAAGAAGAACGATGGACGATAAGATTACTTATTATTCGTGAAAGGGAACAAACTTCAGAAGAGATCAGGTTTTGTCCACTATAAAACAGTTAGTCTGCTATGCTAAGATTCTGGGATGCCTCGTTTTGGTTCACATTCTTGGTTTTCCTCCTTCACTTATGAAATGCAATCACAAGAATCAGCTCGTTCTGTTTTCAGGGAACAGCCAATCGACATCATAATTATAATTATCATCATCACGTGACTTCAAATATCATGCCGATAAACGATTAGCTCTTTCTTGGATGAAATTCATAGCGGGCAAGAGACTAATAGTTTAAGTACTCTGCATAATGACACAGAAATGGGATCATGATCGAACAAATGATAGAGATTGGCCGCTCTCTAAATACCTGGCTAACATGATCCACTTTGATATTGTCTCCCCCAGAATATTTAAACAAAAGTCAACAATCTAATTATAAAAAAGATATACATTTATACATCTAGAGAGAGTTATAGACGCATAATTTAAATAATCCTTCAATTTCAAGAGTGTTCTTTGTGTATATAAGCACCTCTCCTTGGTCATTGTTCCTCATTGAAAGGTCCAAGTTGCTCCAAGAAGATAAGAATAATGGGAATTCTTGTGGCGGAAAAAGTGAAGATTATTGTCGTATTGCTTGCTCTTCAGTTTTTCCTTGCAGGATTTCATATTGTCTCTAGACTTGCACTCAACATAGGCGTCAGCAAAGTTGTTTACCCTGTTTACAGAAACCTACTTGCCCTGATTTTTTTGAGCCCGCTTGCTTATTTCTTTGAAAAGTGAGTTTTCCGGATGTTTTCACCATTATTGTAAATATTTTCTTTATTGCTTCTTTTCAGATTCTTTTATAGTTCTGTTGTGTGGATTTTAACGTGGAAAATGTTTGTCTATAATCAGGAGTCAAAGGCCACCCCTTACGCTATCTTTACTGGCTCAATTCTTCCTTTTGGCATTATTGGGGTAAAGCAAATAAATAAGCTGCAATTCTCCACATTCTCATTTGCTTCCTACAGTTTCTAATATTGTCTTCTTCATTTTACTTTTTTTCATTTGTCATTGCAGGGTCACAGCAAACCAAGGTTTTTACCTGTTGGGACTATATTATGGATCTCCAACTCTTGCTTCCGCAATGCAAAACTCAGTTCCTGCCATCACTTTTGTGATGGCATCAGCTCTAAGGTATTGTAACATCCTAGCAACAATCTCTATCATTTTCTATTTAAATCTCTTGATAATCTCATGAACTCTCAATTCTCCACCAGAGAAGAGGATCTCAACGTGACAAGAAGACATGGATTGGCAAAAGTTCTAGGAACAATTGTCTGTGTAGGGGGTGCCACTATAATTATTCTTTACAAAGGCCCTCCTCTTCTGCACCAAACAGAAGGACATACCTTAGAAGTAGACCATGCTTCAACAAATGTGCAAAACTGGACTTGGGGTTGCATATACATGCTTGGAAATTGTTTATCCTGGGCTGCATGGATGGTTTTTCAGGTCTGGCCATATCCATATACAGAATACATTGATGCTGTCATTACAGCAATGTTTAAGCTGAACTCAGCCAATTATCATTTTTGTAACCCAAGTTGTTGTAAATCACCAACATTGTGCAGGCTCCTATGTTGAAGAAGTATCCAGCAAAACTAACACTCACATCATTCACATGCTTCTTTGGACTGATCCAATTCTTGATAATAGCAGCCTTTGTAGAAACTGACTGGGGGCATTGGAAGATACAATCTGCAGAGGAGCTTTTCACTATTTCATACGCTGTAACACTCATCACTTCATACTCTTCAAATTCTCTAATTGCTGCAATTTTTTTGAAGTGAAGCTCAATTCACTGATTCATGATCATTTCAGGGAGTTGTTTCATCTGCCGTTGTGGTATCTGTCCAGACATGGTGTATTCAAAAGAGTGGCCCAGTGTTTGTGGCAGTTTTCCAGCCCCTACAAACCTTTTTGGTTGCTGTCATGGCAGCCCTTATTTTTGGAGATCAGTTATACTGTGGAGGGTATGCAGAAAATCTTGTACATTATGACCAAAAATATCATTCAACTGCTTCTTCTCATTTACCTTTCTGCAAATCACAAAACATTCTAATTGGATCATTCCTATTTATTTATATACAGGGTTGTGGGAGTAATTCTTATAGTGCTTGGTCTCTACCTGGTGCTATGGGGGAAAACCAACGAGAAGAGATTGACCAACTCAGAAGAAACATCAGTAACAAAGCCCTTGCTTAATGGTGAAAGTGGTGCAGCTCCTAAAGACATACCATGACAAATCTAGCTGTTGACAGCTTGATACTGCATAGGTGTATTCTATAGGATCTGCTAGCAGCACGTCAACTTGTAAAACAAAGTGAATTATCTATCTATTAATATATTTAATGTAGTTGTTACGGTCAAGGGATCGGATCAAGCTAAGCTGGCTTTTAAAGGACAAGGCCTGCTCATGCATTGAAGAGAAAACATTACAAGGTCCAGCTTGGTCGGTTGGATTTGGAGTTTCTGAAGCAAGACCCCATGTGCTCTAGGTGATACACATGTACATCTGAAATCATATTTGCAGCTTGAATTAGATTTATGTTTTAATCACCACTATCTTTGATCATCATCCCGTAATGACATCTAATGATGTGTTTGTTGACCAATTGATGAACAACATTGACTAGACTTTCTTTATTTCATTTCTTATTTGTTTTGGGTAAACTTTATCTAAAATAATGTCTCCTTTGTAGACATACAGTTATCACTTTCAAATCACACTAAGGGTGTATTCGGATTAGTTTTTGAAAAATAACTTTTAGAGAAAAAGTGGAGAATAGCTTTTGGAGGATAGATTATAGAAAACTATGGTTTTGATAAAATGAAAGTGTTTGGATGTTGTGATTAGAATAATTTTTTTTATGATCAAATTACTAAAAAGGATATTAAATTTTGTGATAATTACATATAAAGAATAAGATTATATTTTATATATTATTTAAGAGTTAAGGTCCAAATTTAACAGCCAAGTTTTTCCTGAGGGGTGTCTGATACAAATAAGTTTTGGAAGATGGAAAGTAATAATGAACAATTAAAAAGGATGTAAATTTAACAAAACCGTTAAATTTTACCCAACGACATTAAATTATAAGAAAAGAAAACTCCTAACTGCATTAAAAATGATGCATCTTAATCCATTATTTAACATTAAATTTCATAATTAATACCAAAAATGAAATAAATTTGTTTATATGTAATATTAATTAACTTAACTATTTTTTTAAATATAATTAAATTAGATAAATAGGTCTTATATTAAATATAAGAGGGAGTATTAAAAGTTTAAAATCCTTTAAAACAAAAAAGTAACGGACAATAAAGAGAAAAACGGTGAAATTTAAAAAAACAAAAGAGAGAGAGTATGTGGTGTGAGATCTACAGTGAAAAAGAGCCAATAAGAAAGAAACAATGGAACCCACATAACAAAAAAAATTAGCTTGAAGTTGAAACCATGGTTTTGTCATAAAACCAAGATTTCAACCAAAAACGAGATTAGATTTTATTGGGTGTTTGGCAGTTTTTTAACAAAATCTTTTTTTTTTTACCAGTATTTTTTTAACAAAATCTTGATTTTATCATAAAAGCACTTTTTCATTGGGTATCCCAACACACACTTAAAAAATATACAAAAGCTCACAAGAGTTACAAGGAGAAAATGAGGAGGCTTGATTTACATGACCATGCACTAGGCTTGATTTTGGCTTGAACTTCTCAAACAAGAATGAGCTGGTGCAAGGATGGATAATTGTGTGTTCATATTAGTTTTTGAAGAATAGCTTTTACTATTTACGAGATAAATATGTGAGAGAAGTTTTATCCCGGTTTTTGATATAAAAGCTACTTAGGAGTTGAATTTAATCCTAAACATAAGACCTTCACTTTATCTCCCAAATTTATATTTTTTTTTCTCTAAAGTGTCCCCATTAACAATATATATTAAGAGATTTCTATTTAAGGATAATGATGATGAAATATGACATT
This sequence comes from Inga oerstediana, assembly GCA_963210345.1. Taxonomy (NCBI): domain Eukaryota; kingdom Viridiplantae; phylum Streptophyta; class Magnoliopsida; order Fabales; family Fabaceae; genus Inga; species Inga oerstediana. The sequence continues at coordinate 936,328 of OY723410.1, forward strand.
TTAAGAAAACAAACCTACATTTATTACAAATAACTAATATAACTAATTTCTTTAATATACCCAAATTAGTCAACCAGCTTTTAAATTAAGGACCGGAAGCAATAATAAAAATAACTTATACTCAACCCAATATTAGTTTTTAACTTTTTTTATTGGTTAAAGTATACTTTTGATTTATTAAATTTACTCCAAGTTCAGTCTCTTAATGTTAATAACGTTACTCTCATTGACGGAAAATGCTAACTCAACAAGTTTAAATTGTTTTAAGATTTTCAAAAACCAAAAATATTTAAAAAAATATAAGGAAGATGCCGTTTGATAAGAACTTTCAACACCAACAACCTTCATCTTTCAAAATATGCAAATATTCTATTAAAATATTAAATTTTAAGCATGTTTTATCAATATTTAACTGTAGAGCTACCATTTCATAATATATTGAATTACTTAAAAATGCATTTTATAAATTTAAGAGATCAAATTGAAATTTGATGTAAATTTGGATGACAAGACCTATACTATAGCCAATTAGAAAGGGTCAAAAACCAATAATTGGTTGAGTATAAGTTATTTCTATTATAATCTATGAGGAAATTCCGGAATGACAAAATCTAATCTGCACTCCATCAAGAACCCAAACGTAACATATTTTAGCTCTTTCTGCATATTGCATGCTTTTAGCGTAAAAGAGTGTATTTTGGTATCCCAAAGAAACAAATAGTGCATTTTGTGTCCCGATCTATCATATTTCCACACAGAAGTGCGTCATTTGTTCTTCCTTTTTTTTTTTTTTTATAAAAACACTGGATTTCATTAATCTATCAGAGATTAATACAAAACACCTGAGAGGCACATGTCCTAAACTTTCTTCATCAACCACCGCCTATCAAAAGAGGAGGTGGTGGGTGATCAAAAACAACAAAATTCTCAAAGCAACTATGGGATAACTTAGCTAAGTAATCGGCATGTCGATTTTGATCTTTAAGGATATGTCTAATATAAACATGTCAATCTCTCGACAACCAAAGCCTAACCTCATCTATGACCTCTCTAATGGGGTGTGTATGCTCACAATCCCTAATAAGTAAATTTACAGCTTCAATACAGTCAGCAAAGAGAATAAGCTTCTTGAAGCTCCTACTCCAGCAGATTTGGAGTCCCTGGAAGACAGCGATGATTTCGGCAATTACTGGCAGCACCTATGTAAGTCTGCACATGTATCCACACACCCAACCTCCATCCTCGCCTGCCTCAGATAACTCCCTCACTTCCACGTCATTTGTCTTTGAATCAGACGCGGACAAGATTTGGCGTCAACGACCTATCATGGACAAGAAAAGGCGCTCTCGCTATCCCAAGCTCTATTCGCTGCACTTGTGAGTTTTGACAGCTGTGACACCTTGTACTTTTTGCCGTCATCTTTGAACCGAAGTAGAAAATATTTGCTGTCATCCTCTATGGTATAAAATATTTGGCATCCATAATTGAAAAAGAATTTAAAAAAACTGTTATGAATATTAAATATGTGGATGTCCATTGACTTATTAATCTTCCAGTCAACTTGACATAAAGAAGAAAAGAAGACATGACACAAAGCAAAAGCAAAAGAAGACAAGGACATAAAGACGATATAAAGTAACCATGGTCATTTAAATATAACCATGGTAATACAACCAGGGTTAGATTTCTGCCTCTATATAAAGGGCTGTAATCGATTGTTTCAATTGAACTGAATGAGAACATCTCTCTAACTTCTCTCTAGAAATTCTATCAATTCTCTTTGAATCCTATCAATCTTCTTTCTTATAACATATACTTTTATAACACGTTATCAGCACGAAGCTCTAAAAGAAGGTATGATCTTCTTATGATTTCTTTAGTAATTATATATACGTTGTTTTATTTTATAGATCTGGGATAATCTGAGCCACTATATGGAATTAGAGAGATATTTTTACCGATTGTTATATAACATCGGGTTCCATGGCTAAAGATTGGAGATCGTTATTGTTTTTATATACAAGTTCTTTTATATTATTATTATTGTTATTATGGCAAGAAGCCATACACATCTGATTCTTAAAATTATGACCAGAAGTCATAATGTTTTAATTTCTTATAATATGGCCAGAAGCCATATCCATTCTTATTATATAGCCAGAAGCTATATACATTTTTCATCTTATTATATGGCCAGAAGCTATATATATTTTTATCTTTTATCTTATTGTATGGCCAGAAGTCATGTACAATTTTTATCCTGAAGATAATAGTTAATTCCTCATTTTGAGATTAAATGGCCCGAAGCCATACATGTTTTAATTTTCTTATCTTGCATTATGAATTATTTATTGTCTTTATGAATTTATAGTTATTATATTGCATATTTACATTTCATATTTTAATTATTTTCATTTATTTCTTTAATTAGTTTGAACAATGGCAAACCTGGCAAAACTTGAAATTGTGGCTCTTGATATTACTGGGAAAAATTATTTATCTTGGAAGTTGGATGCGGAAATTCACTTGAATGCCAAAAGTCTGGAAGACACGATTAAAGAAGGGAATAAGGCATCCAACCAAGATAAAGCCAAATCCATGATTTTTCTTCGCCACCACTTACATGAAGATTTAAAAACTGAATATTTGACAGTGATGGACCCACTTGTCCTTTGGAACAATTTGAAAAAAAGATATGATCACCAGAAGATGGTCATTCTTCCAAAAGCTCATTTTGATTGGATGCATTTACGCTTGCAAGATTTTAAATCTATAAGCGAATATAACTTAGCTATGTTCAGAATTACTTCTAAATTAAAATTATGTGGAGAAAATGTTACTGATGATGATATGTTAGAAAAGACATTCTCCACATTTCATGCATCCAATTTGCTCCTGCAGCAGCAATATCGTGAAAAAGGTTTCAAGAAATATTCTGAGTTAATTTCTTGTCTCCTTGTGGCTGAACAAAATAATGAGCTTTTGTTGAAAAATCATGAATCCCGTCCAACAGGCTCAACTCCATTCCCTGAAGTGAATGTAGTAACTAATAAATTTTATTGTGGCCGTGGCCGTGGACGTGGACGTGGACAAGGACGTGGACGTGGGCGTGGCTACAGCCGTGGGCGTGGCCGTGGTCGATATCATGGAGGTTCAAATTCCTACCAGAAGTGGGAAAAGACTGATAAGAACCAAAAAGGGGAAAGCAGTAGGCATAACAAATATGCTGATAATCCATGCTATCGATGTGGTGGTAAGGGCCATTGGTCTCGTACCTGTCGTACACCAAGGCACCAAGTTGATTTTTACCAAGAATCAATTAAAAATACTGGTAAAAGATCAAATGTTGAAGTTAATCATGTTGATCAAGGCGAGAATTCTGAGTATGGTGATATAGATAATAACTATTTGGATGTTGCAGATTTCTTAATATAATTTGAACTATTATATTTATTTAAAGTTGTTTCTATCATATGTATTAATTTTTATTTATGTTTTTATGAAGAATGAATCCTATTGGCATCAATCCTGAAGATTTATGTCTCATTGATAGTGCAACAACCCACACCATACTCAGACATGATAAATATTTTTCTTCCTTGGTAATACGAGAAGCCAATGTTCAGACTATATCTGGTAGTATAAATTTAATTGAAGGCTCCGGAAGAGCTAGTATTTTGTTACCTGAAGGAACAAAATTATGCATTGATAATGCATTTTATTCTACCAAGTCTAAAAGAAACTTACTGAGTTTCAAAGATATCCGCAGAAATGGATATCATTTAGAAACAACAACTAAAAATAATAAGGAATATCTTGTCATTACAAATATAGTTGCTGGTAGAAAATGCATATTAGAAAGTTTTCCTATTTTTTCTTCTGGTTTGTATTACACATGTATAAGCACAATTGAAACACATACTATTGAGAACCAGAAGTTCAATAATGCAAACCAGAAGTTTACCAATTCAAACCAGCAGTTTGATAATGTAAACCAGAAGTTTACTAATGAATTTAATGTTTGGCATGACCGGTTAGGCCATCCCGGTTCAATCATGATGCGACAAATAATTGGGAATTCATGTGGACATACCCTGAAGTGTAAACAAATACCACAATCCCATGATTTTTCATGTGCTGCATGTTCCAAGGGAAAGTTAATTATTCGCCCATCACCAAGCAAAGTAGAAAGTGAGTCTTTCACATTTCTAGAACGGATACAGGGAGATATTTGTGGGCCAATACACCCACCATGCGGACCATTTAGGTACTATATGGTTTTAATTGATGCATCAACTAAATGGTCGCATGTTTGCTTATTATCTTCTCGCAACCTGGCGTTTGCGAGATTACTTGCTCAATTGATTAGATTAAGAGCACATTACCTTGATTATCCTATCAAGAAAATACGTCTTGATAATGCTGGTGAATTTACATCACAAGCTTTTAATGAATATTGTATGTCCCTTGGAATTGATGTTGAACATCCTGTAGCTTATGTTCATACGCAAAATGGACTTGCAGAATCATTGGTTAAAAGGTTGCAATTAATTGCAAGACCTTTACTTATGAAATCTAATCTACCAATTTCTGCTTGGGGCCATGCCATTTTGCATGCAGCAATGTTAATTCGCATCAGGCCAACAAGTTATTTAAAGGTTTCCCCCTTACAAATGGTTTTTGGTCAGGAACCTAATATTTCCCATATAAGAATTTTTGGGTGTGCGGTATATGTGCCTGTAGCACTACCACAACGCACCAAGATGGGCCCTCAAAGAAAGATGGGAATATATGTTGGGTATGAATGTCCATCAATTATAAAATGGTTAGAGCCATCCACAGGAGATTTATTTACGGCACGATTTGCCGATTGTCATTTTGATGAATCATTTTTCCCAACATTAGGGGGAGAAAACAAACAGCTGGGTAAAGAAATTAGTTGGAATGAATTATCATTGGCTCATTTTGATCCTCGTACAAAACAATGTGAACTTGAAGTTCAAAAGATAATTCATTTACAGAATTTAGCTAATCAAATGCCAGAAGCATTTACTGACCCAAAGAAAGTGACAAAGTCACATATCCCAGCTGCTAATGCTCCTATTAAAATTGATGTCCCTGAAGGACAACCTACTATGAATGAATCTAAAACACGCCTGAAGCGTGGCAGGCCTATCGGTTCCAAAGATAAAAATCCTCGAAAAAGAAAAGGAGCAAAGAATATAGATGATCAAGTCGAGGATAATGAAGAAAAATTAGTAGCTCCAGAAGAGCCATCTCCTGAAGAGATATTATCTCCAGAAGAGAACATTGTAGTCCCAGAAGAGACCCAGGTACCTGATATATGTGAAAATAATGAGATCTCAATAAATTATGTTATGAATGGAATCCGATGGGATAGAAATGAAGTCAACGTTGATGACATCTTTGCTTATCATATAGCATATGATGTAATGAATGATAATGAGGATCATGAGCCAAAATCCATTAGTGAGAGCCAACAAAGAAAAGACTGACTCCTATGGAAAGATGCCATTAATGCAGAATTAAAATCATTGGCAAAACGAAAAGTATTTGGACCTGTAGTCCTTACACCTGAATATGTAAAACCAGTTGGATGCAAATGGGTCTTTGTATGAAAAAGAAATGAAAAGGGCAAAATAACTAGATATAAGGCACGTCTAGTAGCCCAAGGTTTTACACAAAGACCTGGCATTGATTTTGAAGAAACGTATTCACCAGTAGTGGATGCGACTACTTTTCATTATTTAATCAGTCTAGCAGTAAATGCAGGACTTGATTTACATCTAATGGATGTTGTGACTGCCTATTTATATGGATCACTTGATAGTGATATTTATATGAAAGTCCCTGAAGGACTTAAGATGCCAGAAGCATCTAATTCAAGTTCTCAAGAACAATACTCAGTTAAGTTAAATAAGTCCCTGTATGGCCTGAAGCAATCAGGGCGCATGTGGTATAATCGTCTTAATGAATATTTGTTGAAAGAAGGATACAAAAATGATCCGATATGCCCATGCATCTTTATGAAAAGATCTAATAGTGAATTTGTTATAATTGCTGTTTATGTTGATAATATCAACATCATTGGAACTCCTGAAGAGCTTCAAAAGGCAATTAATTGTTTGAAGAAAGAATTTGAGATGAAGGACTTGGGAAGAACAAAATTCTGTCTTGGATTACAAATCGAGTACTTCAAGAAAGGGATCTTTGTATATCAAGAAACTTATACAAAGAAGGTCCTAGAGCGATTTTACATGGATAAATCTCATTCATTATGTATTCCAATGATTGTAAGATCTTTGAAAGTAGATAAAGACCCATTCCGACCCCGAGAAATCAGTGAAGAAGGTGATGAAGAACTACTTGGTCCAGAAGTACCATATCTCAGTGCTATTGGAGCACTAATGTATCTTGCTAATCACACACGTCCTGATATATCATTTGCTGTTAATTTATTAGCAAGATATAGTTCTTCACCAACACGAAGGCATTGGAATGGAATAAAGCATATTCTTCGTTATCTCAGAGGTACTACAGACATGGGGTTATATTACTCAAATGTATCCAAGCATGAACTGGTTGGTTATGCAGATGCTGGATTTTTATCTGATCCACATAATGGTAAATCACAAACGGGCTATCTATTTACATGTGGAGGTGCAGCTATTTCATGGCGATCTATGAAACAGACTATATCAGCCACATCATCTAATCATGCAGAAATTCTAGCAATACATGAAGCAAGTCGAGAATGTATGTGGTTGAGGTCAGTAATACATCATATACGTACAACTTGTCATTTATCTTCCGGCAAAATGATCCCAACAATCCTCTATGAGGATAATGCTGCATGTATCGCTCAACTTAAAGAAGGTTATATCAATGGCGATAGAACGAAGCATATTTCACCAAAATTCTTCTTCACTCGCGATCTTCAAAATGATGGTGAAATAGATATCCAGCAAATCAGGTCAAGTGAAAATCTAGCAGATTTATTCACCAAGTCACTTCCAGGTACAATCTTTGAAAAACTTGTTCATGATATTGGTCTTCGGAGATTCAAAGATTTCAACTGATATTATCAAGAGGGGGAGTCGATACACGCTGTACTCTTTTTCCCTTATCTAGGTTTTGTCCCACTGGGTTTTCCTAGAAAGGTTTTTAATGAGGCAGCACTCGACGGTGTATCAATGAATGATGTACTCTTTTCTTTAGCTAGGTTTTTATCCCACTGGGTTTTTCCTAGTTAAAGTTTTTAATGAGGCACATTCATAATGGACATCTAAGGGGGAGTGTTATGAATATTAAATATGTGGATGTCCATTGACTTATTAATCTTCCAGTCAACTTGACATAAAGAAGAAAAAAAGACATGACACAAAGCAAAAGCAAAAGAAGACAAGGACATAAAGAAAAGAAGACAAGGACATAAAGACGATATAAAGTAACCATGGTCATTTAAATATAACCATGGTAATACAACCAGGGTTAGATTTCTGCCTCTATATAAAGGGCTGTAATCGATTGTTTCAATTGAACTGAATGAGAACATCTCTCTAACTTCTCTCTAGAAATTCTATCAATTCTCTTTGAATCCTATCAATCTTCTTTCTTATAACATATACTTTTATAACAAAAACAAGATTTTCCTTCCTATTGTTAGTTATCAGCGACTTGCGTAATATGCACGTTTCTGGATTTTTAATCACATTATAAGAATACCAAGGAGCAGCGTATTTGATATCTCGTCTGTCTCCTCTCTCTGTTCAAAGCAATGGAGAGTGAGAACCAAACGACATCTCTAAGTTCTCCTTTGATTCATCAAATCTCAGGGGAAGATGGATTGTTCAAAGTTGACATAGAGCGAAAAACGCAAAAGAGAGTAGAAACAAGTCAGGTTTTTGAAGAAGTGAGGAAGCAATTATGGCTAGCAGGGCCATTGATGACTGTAAATCTACTTATTGCTTGCAAGTTATATCTGTCATGTTCGTTGGGCATCAAGGCGAGCTGGCACTCTCCGATGCTTCTATGGCAACATCTTTTGCATCAGTAACTGGTATCAGCTTATTGGTGAGTTGAATCACTCCTAGCTTCGATTTTTTTTACATAATTTAATTTAAAGCCTCCTAACGACTAAGAATTTTTTACATTGATGCTGACAAGTATAGCTACAGATTTTGGTCAACTAGACAAAGTATATAACTAAACTCAAAAACTTCTCTGAATGCTTTATCTTTACGGCTTTGAACAAAGTTGCCGATTGATATACAAAATAGCAGTGATGATTATAAGTCCAAGCTAAAGACTTTTGTTGGAATTATGACAAATTCCGATGCCAAATACTGATATCTTTATCTCTGGATGTTTATCTTTCGTGGTCGAAATAGGTAGGAATGGCTAGTGCATTGGATACCTTATGTGGGCAATCATATGGAGCAAAGCAGCATCGCATGTTAGGGATACACATGCAGAGAGCCATGCTAGTTCTTATGATTGTTAGCATTCCCATATCCATTGTTTGGGCGAAAACAGGATCCATTCTGATTGTCTTAGGCCAAGATCCTGAGATATCTGCAGAAGCAGGACAATATGCTTAGTTCATGATTCCATGCCTTTTTGCTTATGGCCTTTTGCAATGCCTCAACAGATTCTTACAGACCCAAAATATTGTATTTCCAATGATGTTCAGTTCTGGAGTTACTACTTTGCTACATATTCTTTTATGTTACATTATGGTATTCAAATCTGGACTAGGGAGCAGGGGAGCTGCCTTGGCTAATGCTATATCTTACTGGGTTAATGTTTTGATCCTGTCGTTGTATGTGAAGTTTTCTCCATCATGTGCTAAAACTTGGCCGGGCTTTTCAAAAGAGGCTCTGCATGGCATTCCCACTTTTCTAAGACTTGGCATTCCTTCAGCTGTTATGGTTTGGTAATTTATTTTTCTTACGGTTTCGTGCTTTCAATCATTATTCAAAGACTCTCCTTTAACCTTTTGTTTGAGATTTTAATGTTCTGTTGCCTCATGGCCAGCTTGGAAATGTGGTCATTTGAATTGATGGTTCTCTTATCTGGTTTGCTTCCAAATCCTAAGTTGGAAACATCAGTGCTCTCTATCTGGTTAGTTTTATCTTGAAATTGAGTAATCTTCACAATTCTTATGCTTATATGACATTATTATATTAATGATTGGATCAACCTAATTACGACCTTATCAGCCTTAACACGACATCAGTTGTATGGATGATTCCCTTTGGACTCAGTGGAGCTGTAAGGTGAGTAGTGCTTATACAGTTTCAAAATTGTAGGGTCAAGTAGCACCTACATCTCTTAAAATCATATGTTGTTATTATTTGTAGCACTCGTGTCTCAAATGAACTAGGAGCTGGTCATCCGCGTACTGCTCGATTAGAAGTGTGTGTTGTGATAGTAATGGCCATTATTGAGGGCATCTTAGTTGGAACGGTGCTCATACTAATACGAAATATTTGGGGAAAAGCTTATAGCAACGAAGCAGAAGTAGTCAAATATGTAGCAACCATGTTCCAAATTCTTGCTATATCCCACTTTCTGGATGGACTCCAATGTGTTCTTTCAGGTTCTTCTTGTTTAATTGTATTATGAGCTTAGGTGAGAGTTATTTATTCTAAAATTTGAACAAGTAGTAGTATGCATTCGTTAACAATGTAGGAACGGCAAGAGGATGTGGGTGGCAGAAAATTGGAGCTTTTGTGAATCTGGGGTCATACTATCTGGTTGGGATTCCATCGGCTGTCATGCTTGCTTTTGTCTCGCACATTGGTGGCAAGGTGAAGTCCCTTCTTTGGCAGCATATTATGTTTTGTCATTTTGTCTGATATCTTATTATCTGCCTGCAACTACAATATTGTACAAGGACTTTGGTTGGGGTTCATGTGTGCACTCCTCGTTCAAGTGTTGTCCTTATTGATAATCACTATTCGTACTGATTGGGAACAAGAGGTGGACTCTGATCATGTTGTTTCATCTGTTTCTTTTCTTGGTCATGTGCTTAGGTTTGTTTTTGCCCAACTCTTGCAGGTAGAGAAAGCTAAAGGTAGAGTGTACGATTCAGCAAACATAGAGGGCATAGTCTCGTGAAGTTGTCTGGTCTTTACATATGTTAAAACTTTATGGAGGCAAAACCTCTTCATCATCTATTGGCATCAACATGCCACAAAAAGTACATGTGGAATTGAATATGTTAGGCCTCAGATAATCTGATGCCTTGAACGATATTTATAAGGATGATGCTGCTCGCTTTTAGCTTCAATCAAGTGGACATAGCACACCATAACTTGCGGGATAGCAGCTAAAATTTAAGCATTAAGCATTCGAATTAAACAGATGTGGTGTAACCTGACAAAAATCTATCTGAAACATGAGCGAGGGTGTTGGAAATAATAAGTGTGTGTCACAAGGAACAAGTTTCACTTTACTTGGGATTATGGTGTCCAAGTAACAAGTAATACTAAATTAAGAGGAGAAATGAACTCGCATAATAATAGGTCACCAGAAGCTAAAATCCGGCAATATCTTCCTACCCCTTGTACGCGAGTTAAAAGAGGACTGGGCACCTTTTATCAAAGACCATTTACAAAAATTTAGATTTATTTTACGGATATATAGCTTAAAGGAAAATCTCTTTTTGATAGCATCATTTGCAAAATGTGGACATAGAATATGTTGCAGCTTTGGATTTCATAAACGGAATTATCAAATTGTTTGAGTGCCATTTATGCTTGTGATTTTTGTAAGGTATGGACGTTGCAAGCTTTTGAAATTAAAAATACTAATTTCATGGATCACCCTTAATGCATTGATGGCTTTCAAACTCCTATAATTCCCATAATATCAAACGGTTTTATTTATAACCTTTTAATGCCTTAAAGACTATACGTTGGTGTCTAAGAAACTGACTCAATCAAAATATTTTATGGCCTCTTAATGCTTTAAAGTTGACAATTTATTATCATGAAGAGGCTGCCAACGTTCAGATCTATAGTGCCTATATAAGGTGCTCAAGTCAAGGTATGGGTTACACCTACTCTTGAGTTTTCAAACACCTCTCTTCCTCCCCTTGAAGCTTTCTTTGCCTGCTGAATTCTAATTCCATTATATTTTATTGTTTTGTTCACCCTATTCTTATAGGAGAGATCTGTTTTAGTTTAGGAAGTGCTACTTCTTATCTACCAGTAGTTGCGGAATAGTTCCTCGGATACGACTCGGATTATTCATTTTTTTTACAGGTGTTATCGCCGATAAGATCTACATAGCATTAGGGAGGAGCTGGAAGATCCACTAGATTGTAGCAGAATTTAGATGCTGATGCCATCAACAGAGGGTACACTATTCAATAACAAATTCAATTCCCCAAAAGGAAGACAAAGCAAGGGCTCAGTAAAATGCCCTCCCGCCATTATAAAATACAAGTTTTCTGAAACGTTTACAAAAAAATTGAAGAACAATGAGCCAGTGTTCGGGTTAAAAAAAAACAAAACAAATGAGCCAAAGTGAACAACTTTATAACTTTTAATTTTTTCTGTAACATCAATTTTAGGTGTCAGGATTGTAATCAAGTACGAAGTTGATATTCGGCCACTGCTACATCTTCCCTTGAGCATCTACAAATCCATGGTAGCTCTGCTCGGGAACACCATGGGACACTTTTTTAGCGTTAAAGAATTCACTACATTTCCGCAGTTGTGTCCCTCGCATAAACAGCTCCAAGTCAAAGAGTAATCATTCTGGCTGCTGGAATTCTAGATCTAACTTTCTCTTCAAATGTGATCTGTCAGCACTGTGGATCCATACGACGGAACAAAAGCTAGCTCACATCAAATACAAAGTAGAAAATAAAAGAAAAAAATCACCGGACACATTGTAATTTTATTGACTGTAACAAAAGGATGGAATCAAATTCAATGCAAACTGCTGCATACAGTTGTTACTTTCGAAGCGCTATGTGATTTGAATCCGGCAAATCTTTATATGATATTAAAATTACTGAATGATCTATATTAATTTACCTGTTAATTGTAGGTCTATTTGGAGGTTTTAATCCAAAGATAGAAAAATCTATTGACATTGGTGCTGGTTCATTCTTGCCTGTATTATCACCAGTAGTCTGCCTGAAATTACCAACATTATCTCCTCGCAATGGATTTTCTTCAAACCCATCACGTCCTGGCATGACCCTCCGAGACTTTCTTGGGGGCGATAGTACAGTTGGACCCTCATGAGGATTGAAATCAGAAGCCTTAGATTCCTTTTTAGGGGCAGGTCTAGGAAGTTTGCTTGGTTCTGTGGGCAGAGGTGCTGAGGAAAAGTACCTAATGAAAAGTAGAGAAGACAAAATTAGGAATAAAAGGAAGTCATTGATTTCTTATTAAGTATTAAAGGCACATACCTGTGCTCTAATGCCTGCGCAGCAGAAATTCTAGCTTTTGGATCATAGGTAAACATCTTTGACAACAGATCTAAAGCATCATCGCTCGCCATTGGAAATAAAGAACGAAAAGGAGGGGCAGGAACATAGAGGTATTCAACATAGTCGGGAAGGTATACCATATCCGACCACTGAGAAGGAGTTGGCGTCCCAAATGCTGCAAAAATCTTACCTAATTGATCAATGTCACTTGAACCCTAGCAAATGTTAACAACAAACAAATAAAAAAATAGAAGAACTGTGATTAGTTCAAGAAGCAAATTATTACAAAAAAATGCCATCAATTAATTACATCTACATATTCAGAACTTTTTTTGCTTAAAAAAGGCGTGCACACAAAACCATATAACACATATTAGAGAGAGAATAAAATGAATGTGAAAATAATAATCAATAAGGCCCATAAACACCACAGTTTAACAAATTCTAAGCTGACCTCAGTTCAGTAAACAGCTTTGAAGAGTTTATTCTAGCCATAATTTGAACCAGTTGATAAAGTTAAAATGTTTAAAACATAAAAAAAGCCCCTAACTGCTCAGATGAAAATCCATCTACTTCAGAGTACCAATTATTAGACATAAAATGTAATAGCCTAGTCACCGTGACAATTATATTTTTTTTTGGTGCTTCTATGTGACACAACAACAATCTTGCTTACCTGCAAAAAGGGTCGACGAAGAAGAAGTTCGGCAAATATACAAGCTGCTGCCCAAACATCTACCCCTGAACCATATTGCTTGGTACCAAATAATAGCTCTGGCGCTCTATACCACCGAGCAAACACCTATTCATATAATTAGCACAAGATTCAAGCATCAAGGTCCATCAACAGAAAGTGCGAAAGGCAAATGTAAGCATTATAGGTTTCATCCATGGAAATATGTGAGCAAGCTACCTACAGATCCCACCTATTGCACTACACTTCTCAGAGCCACCATAATATATAATCACTGTAGAGAATCACAATATAATAGGGATGAACCAGAACTTGATATACTATCACTCCAATGCTCCAATGTTAAGTCTCTAAAATTTTATTTCCTTACTTGGTATTCCCAATTTTCTAGGCAATATACAATAGGAAATAAACTATATGATTGTGACTCCTTTGATAGAAATTCAAGCTATAATCATGAAGATTTAAAAGTGAAATCCAATGAATTGCAGCCTATACTTTATAGGGAATTTAAACACAATCATCATATAACAAAGTGAAGCATAAGCCAGTGTAAGGACATCTTCTTCCAATTTTGTAAACTCTAACCATCCAAAAATCTGCAGGAACTATGAAGTTCAGGAACTCTAACCATCCAAGACCAGCGTGTGAGTTTTATTTCAAAGGAAATAAGTTCGTTGCCAATGGCCTCTAACTAAACGTACTAACATCATCAAACTTGCACATTCAAAGTGGTCAACATGCCATTATATGGAAAGAAGCAAACCTGATGAGTAAATCTTCGGTCTGGACTCCCAAAGATTCGAGCTAAACCAAAATCTGCAAGTTTCAGCTGTCCATTAGACCCTATCAACAAGTTGTTTGGTTTCATATCCCTGAAAGAAAGACGAAAACTTTTCAGATCACAACTTGAAAGCACCTAACAACTTTGTGAAAACCAAAACATCGACATCCCCTACCTATGCAAAACCCATTTCTTGTGGCAATAAGCAAGACCTTGCAGAGTCATTTGAAGGTAAGATTTTATATCAGCTGGTGAAAGAAAAATATTCCGGTCTCGTATAACAGCTTCAAGATCCGTCTCCATGAATTCAAAGACAAGATGCAAATTGCCTTTATGCGGGAAAGCATCAATTAACTCAATAATATTTGGATCTTTGAGCTCTTTAAGTATTTTAATCTCTCTAAGGGCCGTAAAATTTATCCCTTCCTTCTGCTTGCCAAGCCGGATTTTCTTAATTGCAACTGTCTGTCCTGTCTGTTCAAGCAATAAATACAGTTCTTGAGAACAACACAAGATAAGCCAGGATTAAAGAGCTTCGTTTCAGGCTTCTCTAGACAAGAAAAATTGTGATCAACAACGGATTGGTTATTGAAATTTATATGAAGAACAGCCCATAACTAGCGAAGCCAGTATTAAAGAACTAAGTTTCAAGCTTCTCTCTCCTTCAATCTCACGGACACATAATAAAGAGCAAGAACTGCTTCCACATACCCGGTGACCAACGTAGAATTTTGCAGTAATCTCACGACAACGGTTTAAACCTTAGCTAAACAACCCGCCTAGATCAAATTTTGGAAGACACACAATAGAAAGCATATATAAGTCTATGTTGGCAATATTGTCAGGTTCTCTCTGTCAAGACGTTTTCTTTCTTCCGATGCGTCGAATTTCTTTCCACCAAATAAAGCCCGTCAAGTGCGATGACAGATTGATGTTTCTCTTCCAAATCCTCTTCACTCGCTCAATTTTCTCAACCAAAGGAAGGTGGGAAAAATCGATGTTTACTCAAATTCCACATAATTTAGTTCATTAAAAAAAGAAGAAAAAAGAGAATGAATAGAACACAGTGCAATGTACCTGGGTATCAATAGCTTTGTATACTACTCCATAGGTACCTTCACCGAGGACTTCACGCTTGAGATACCTATCGGCCACTTTCTTGGACGGATCGTGGTCTGACATTTTCTTGTTTACTTATCGTGTGAATAGCGGTACGGTTAATTAACCTCGAAAACGGGGAATTCAGAAGTGGTTCATTGCGAGTGAATTAGGGTTTTGCAGGAAAAGAGTAATAGATGAGAGAAAGCCGTTGGGGGAGCCATGAGAGAGGCTTCACAGGGAGAAGAAAGAGTGAGCCGCGAGGAGCTGAAAGGAGAGAGGAGCGTGAGAGGAGCAACGGCTATAAAGTATAAACAATTGACGAACAAACTTAGAATTAAAGATTCACATACTTTATTGAAAAACAACCTGTCCTTTTTGGGGCGCACTCAGTACATCCCCTTCACCCTCAACATGCCTCATAAACATCATATACTTGCGGCTTGGTCAAATAAACATCATATTTGTCCACGAACACACCCGCTTACACTGATTTCAACACAGGTAAAATATGCACAAAGTATTATAATACTGATATATTTATGTAATTTACCAATGAGAATCAGGAATCACTAGATCAAATATCAACTTTAATTAGAACCTCAATTATTCTCAGAAATGAGAAGCAATTTTTCCTTCATTTTTACTTAAATTCGTAATTCTTTAACCTCGAAAGGCAGGTCAATTGACGACTAAGACAAAAATAAGTAGGGTTAGTTACGTTTTTCATGGTTGCCAAATGAAACAAAAACCAAGCATAATTATTTTTTGATAATGCGATTGAATTTTAGCATGAAGCTTCGTTGTAGAAGAGCATTGTCACTTGTCAGTCGAGAAATAAATTCGAAGGGCTCGTTAACGAACAGAAAGAGACGCAGAGACAGCTAGAATTAGAAAAGGCTCCCCACGTACAAGCTTTAGATAAGATGATAAGGATAGCTTATTCCCAGGACTCTCAACTGCTAAAAGTCCTTTATCTTTCCCCCTCGCTCCAAAATAAGACAGGTCGGTATTCCAATCACAATCACACACACTCGCAGAAATTCACAAAAAAAAAAAAAAAAAAATTAACCACCGACTCTCTTTTTATCCTCATAAATAATATATAAGATATATTTTAGAATCTCTCTTTGCTCTACTAGTATTATAATACTTCTTCCTCTGTTTTTAATACAAGATATATTTATTTAATTTGATAAAATTAAAAAAGTTAGTTTAATTAATTCATATGATATAATATTCTTATCATCTTTTTCAATTCTTCCATTTCTCTCCTCGTTGCTTATTGTTGAGGAAACATCAATAAAGGAGTGAATTAAGAAAATATTGATAAATATGAAAACTATGTCTTATATTTAGGATCAAGATTAACTCCCTCAATAAGTTTTATATTAAGGACAGGAGGAAATATAACGATTTTGTCATGTTTTTTAATAATTAAAGTGTTTTATCTTTAAACTCTTTAAAAATTATAAAAAAAGAATAATTATGATTCAGAAATGAGCCTTTACTACATAGTTCATCCTTTCAATGGAATTATTAACTTTTATTTATTAATATGCACAAATACCTTATAATATGTATACCAATTCTGTACTTAATAAAGTTTGTTCAAACTGTGATCAGGATACTCTATTATGAATGGATGGAGCTGGAGGTTTACTGTTGTACTGTTGACACTGTGTTTACAATTGGCTGAAATAGGGGGGAGAGGGAAGCAAGAAGGTGAATAGTGATAGTGATGACAAACATTAAATGGAAGGGGACCAGCAAGTGTTCTCATTTTCAACTTTGTCTTACTCCCCACTGAACATGGCAATGCCACCGTTCATCTTTTATCTCCACACATTCAGTCATTCATTCCCATCCAATTTCCCTGGTTCACAAAATACCTCCCACTTCCTCCTCCTTCTCTCCTTCCACCTCCTTCTCTCCTTCCACCACAACTTCATTAACTCTCCATCAATGCCCTATCATCCTCATCATGGCTGCTGAATACTCTTCCAACAGAGATTCTAATGCCCAGCTCCTCCAAGAATTGGAGGCTCTCAGCCAATCCCTTTACACCTCACACTCTTCCACGCCCGCCCCGGCCCGAAGAACCGCTTCCCTTGCTCTCCCACGAACTTCAGCTCCTTCAATCCCCGATGACGACGTCACCGATGACAAACCCATCATCAACAAACCTCGTACCCGTCGCCTCTCCTTGTCCCCATGGCGCCCCAGGCCCAAGCCTGACGATGCCAAGCCAGAAATCAAGAGGGTGGATGAGAGATCAACTTCTTCGGCTGAGAAGAAAGGAATTTGGAGCTGGAAGCCTTTTAGAGCTCTTTCTCACATTGGAATGCACAAACTGACTTGTTTGTTTTCTGTTGAAGTTGTCGCCGCACAGGGCCTTCCTTCTTCCATGAATGGACTCAGGCTCTCTGTTTGTGTTAGGAAGAAGGAGACCAAAGATGGAGCTGTACAAACAATGCCGTCTCGGGTTGCTCAAGGAGCTGCTGATTTCGAGGAGACTCTGTTCATCAGGTGCCACGTTTATTGCACTCAGGCAAGTGGAAAGCAGAAGCTTAAGTTCGAGCCGCGCCCGTTTTGGATTTATTTATTTGCGGTTGATGCCAAAGAGCTTGATTTTGGAAGAAGCTCTATCGATTTGAGCCAGTTGATTGAAGAATCCATAGAGAAAAATCAACAGGGCACGCGGATTCGGCAATGGGACACAAGCTTTAGTCTTTTTGGTAAGGCTAAAGGAGGAGAGTTAGTTGTGAAACTGGGTTTCCAAATCATGGAGAAAGACGGAGGGATTGAGATTTATAATAACCAAGATGAGAACTCAAAATCCAGCACCAGCAAGTTCAAAGTTCTATCATCGTCTAGTGCTCGAAAACAATCCAAGACATCGTTCAGCATGCCTAGTCCGAGGATAACGAGCAAAAGCGAAGCTTGGACTCCCTCACAGTCACGAGTAGGAGAAGAAGTAGACATTCAGGGAATGGATGATCTGAATCTTGATGATCCTAACCCTGTTCAGGATTCTTCGTCTGTCTCTGCCCAAAAATTCGATGATCAGAAGGCAAAGGTGGAGGATTTTGATCTTCCCGATTTTGAGGTTGTAGACAAAGGAGTTGAAGTTCAAGAGATGGAAGAAGATGGAGAAGAAGAATCTGAAAAATCAATGGACGTAAAGTCGGCTTCAAGCGAGGTGGTCAAGGACATAGTGCAGGATAAATTACACCTAAACCTAACAAGATTAAGCGAGCTTGATTCAATTGCACAACAGATAAAAGCTCTCGAGTCTTCTATCATGGGAGAAGATAATAAAGCTTTAAATATTGATGATGAAACAGGATCACAGAGATTAGATGCAGATGAAGAAACTGTGACAAGGGAGTTTATTCAAATGCTTGAGGATGAAGAAATCATTGGACGCTTCTACAAAACCAGTCAACCTCGAGCTTCTCCTTTAAAACTCGAAGGACAGAGGAATGCTGCAGATGAGGAGTCCAAAGTGTATCTTCCAGATCTTGGTAAGGCGTTGGGCTGTGTAGTACAAACAAGAGATGGGGGTTACTTGGCTTCTATGAATCCATTAGATAATGCTGTTGCTAGGAAAGACACTCCAAAGCTAGCGATGCAGATATCAAAACCTTTTGTGTTACCATGGAATCAGTCCTCGAGTGGATTTGAATTATTTCAGAAATTGGCTAGCATGGAGCTTGATGAACTAAGCTCTCAAGTTTTCAACTTAATGCCCATAGATGAACTGATGGGAAAAACCGCAGAGCAGACAGCTTTTGAAGGCATTGCTTCTGCCATTATACAAGGAAGAAACAAGGAAGGAGCGAGTTCAAGCGCTGCTCGTATAGTTTCTGCCCTTAAAAACATGGCAAATGCAATGAGCGAAGGAAGGAGGGAGAGAATTTCAACAGGACTCTGGAATGTGGATGAAAACCCGCTAACAGCAGAGAAAATTCTAGCATTCTCACTGCAGAAGATTGAGTCCATGACGGTTGAGGCATTGAAAATCCAAGCTGACATGGCTGAGCAAGAAGCTCCTTTTGACGTGTCGCCACTCAGCACAAAGACAGCAGGAAGTAGTGTAAAAGAACTTTTTGCTTCTGCAGTTTCACTTGAAGAATGGATCAAGGATCAAAGAGAAGCAGCAAACATCGCACTGACAATGGTCGTCCAACTTCGGGATCCAATAAGAAGGTATGAAGCAGTTGGAGGACCCCTCATGGTACTTATTAACGCAACAAGTGCTGACCCAGAAGGTAATGATTATGGTGACGGTGAAGAGAAGAAATTCAAAGTAACAAGCATGCATGTGGGAGGCGTCAAGCTGAGGAGTGGAACTAAGAAAAGTGGATGGGACAGTGAGAAGAAGAGGCTAACCGCGATGCAATGGTTGGTTGCATTTGGGTTAGGGAAGGCAGGGAAGAAGGGGAAGCAACAATCGTCCAAAGGGCAAGACTTGTTTTGGAGTATTTCGTCGCGAATCGTGGCTGACATGTGGCTCAAACCCTTGAGGAATCCAGACGTCAAACTCGTTAAGTAGTTACCAATCAGGCCAGGCCTATGAGGACTCCATTTATACATGTCGATATCATTATTTACAATTATAATTGTTAATATATTAGTTGTTTTCTTTTTCTTTTTCCAAATAAAGTTCTCCCTCGAATATAGAGGATATGACATTTGGGTGCAAATTTGCATGTAATTATATTATAGCATGCCTTTGTGTGCTTGGCATGATAGGGAGTTATGGACTAATGAGAACTTCACTGGACGAGTAGCTTCTTTGCATATATTGATGGCAATGGTTAATGGTTCGTTACGGACTTACGGTTTGGAGTAACAACAGAACCTTGAAGAACAATTTCATGTCATCTCCATTGGAGTAGATGCTTACTTCCAGATTAAAAACGCTTAGCCTTCGTCTCAAAGACCTTTAAAATTTCCATACTTTAAAGAAGTTCCGAAGCAGGAAGATGAAACCCGCCGGAGAGGACACAAAAAAATAGGCCGCAACTAAAACTTGAACCTGAACTCGCAAATTTCAGAAACATTTCTGACAGCAAATGTTTGAATTATTTTCCACAAACATACAGAAATTTTGGTTCAAACTATATATTTGAAATCCTAGGTTTCCTTTATATACAACAACTATACAATATAGGAAATACTAGTGCATGGTTCAATTGGGCCTGATGTATCAAGCAGTGACGCGGCGACACCTACACCAATACGCGGTTCCTCCACTTTTGCCTCGAGCAACAGCAATTTCCTCATCAACATAGAACCAGATAAAGAAAGGATCTTTGGTACTCGGTTCGCCGTCATCTTTTTTTCCTAGGCTGATCTCCAGAGGTTTCAAAGGCCCAACTTTAATTCGGATGTTCTCAAATATGAAACTCAGTGTTCTTTTTTTCCATGATAACCTGCCTTCAAATGTCAACTGTCCTATGGGTCCAAGATATACCCCATTTTCAATCCTCTTCGCCTGACAACCATACAGGATAACTTAGTTGTCTATGGTTAACAAAAGCAGCTAAAAAACTGACTCAAGCTCTTCTCTCTTAGATATACGCGATCATAGGTATGCATATTTGTCTTTGAATGAATGATTTGACTAGAGCAATACCAACTAATGAAATTACTGGTGTTAATACTAGCTTGATGGCAAGTAGGCATTGGTGAATGTGTTTAGATGCCTTATTAACACGCAGACGCAGCCTCGTTCCTTCTAGTTCTTGATCAAGGTAAATATGGATGACATTATCAAACATAATAACTGAAGCCTAATGCGTGGTTCAAGTAACCTTAGAGATTGATGATAAATGGATCTTAAACACAAGTTTCAGTGCCAAGTTCAATATCCTCTCTTTCCTTCTCATCACTCTTTATTCCGATTCCTTTCGCCCATTGAGATATCAAATTCCCCATGATATGAGTTTAAAATGTCTTATCCAGATACATCAGATGCAAAATAAACTATCTACCGACGACTTACTAAGTCAGCAACGGAAATTCGAAATTAAGCAGAAAACATGTTAGTAGAAGATAGACTGATAAATCCGCATCAAATCAACATTTGTACAAACAAAGCAAAACGAAAAAAAAAAAAAGGAAAATAAGGATGCAGGCCAAGTGGTTTTTTGAATCTTCATGATATTTATTAGAGTTGCATGCTAAATGAATTAAAACAGGATCTTCGGAAAAGACTTACGGCAGCATCAAACCTCTGAACAGCTGTAAGAGGGAAATACCGACCCCGCTTTAGTTGCTTCTAAGATTCAGGGGGAAAAAGGTACGGTAAGCATAAATTATCAAGAAACGGAATGACAGCCAAAAGAAAAGGGAAAAAATTATGACACATATGCGCATGGATAAGCGCACAAACATATCTGACAACCTCGGCAGTAAATATAAGCATCCACGTTCTCCCAGGGGATTCGGTTCCACCAAGAGTTTCAAGAAAACCAGAAGGATCAAGTTTGGCTTTCTCAATCACCGAAAGTGCAGAAAGAATCTCTTCTGCTGCTACCTTTCTAGACTTGGCTGCATTTTTCAGCACTTTCACACTTTCCTCCACTGCCTAAACAAATATATATAATTCAAAGAAAAATCAAAATTCACAGCTTGAGATCGAGTTCAGAATGTAGAAAGTAAAGGATTGAACCAAACGAACAAATTCAGAGACAAATTTGAAAGAGGAGTTGGGGGCGGAGAACAATGGGACAGAAAAAAGTATACATTTTTGGGGTTCTCTTCCTCGGCAAGAAGTGGGGTTGAGGTAAGTTGATCTCTGTCGTCGAGGGTTGCTCTGGTTCTTGGCGTGGGAAATCCAACAAGAGAGTTAGTTCCATGGAGAGGAACCGCATTTAGAGGATGAAAAGGCAGAGAGGTGAGCGGTAGAGTGGGACGATGCGACGCTCTAAGCAATACAAATGGAGAAATGGAGAACGAGCAAGGTGATGATGCCCCGAGGATGATGGCCATTTCACTTGGTACAGCAACATTATATGTGGCCCAGGAAAGCCTATTATCATCGGAATGATTTTCATTTTCTTTGTTTTTTTTTTCAAAAAAATTGTTGCCAAGGGGTGGAAATAGGCTAGGCTAAGCTAGGCTTTGCCTAAATAGGCCTGGGCCTGCAACAGAGATTCAAAGCCTGAGCCTGGGCCTGAGCCTGTATGTAGGCTTTTTTTTAGGCCTGAGCCTGGGTCTTCAAAAGGCCTGAAGCCTGTTTAAAGGCCTACTTAAATAATGTAGGCTTTTAAATAACCTTTAAAGCCAATGTCTCTAAATTTATATATAATCCTTCACAGTGGAGGGTGCAAATTGAGGGAGAGTAAGTGAGTTAGTGTTGTCATCTCGAGCGATTGAAGAGAAGAAAGGCAAGAGTGAATGATTTATGTGAAAGTAATGGTTGAGTATAATGACGACGGGATGTGAAATTTAGAATTAAGGTTAAGTTAGTAAATTTCTAAATAATTTATAAAATTATTTAGATTATATTATATATACTTATGTAATATTATACATTAAAAAAAGCTAAATAGGCCAGGCCTGTAGGCCTATAGGCTAGGCTTTATGAAAATAGGCCTGACCTGTTTATCTAAATAGGCCTAACAATATGCCTGAGTCTGAGCCTGGCCTATTTATTAAATAGGCTAGGTTAGGCTTTATGTAGGCTAGGTCGTAGGCCCCTGTTAAGGGCCTGGCCTATTTCCATCCCTACTTGCCAGACAAGATGAACTCATGAAAATGAAAAGGACGATATTTAATTTAATCTTCTTAGCGTGTGTTTGGATTAACTTTTGGGAATAGCTTCTATGATTTATAAGGTAAGTATGTGAGAGGAATTTTGTCTCGGGTTGCACAAACTTAGGTTTGAAATCTAGGTTTGGGAAATTCCTTCACTCACTTAATTTTGAAAACTTGATTTTTTTTTTGGCAAAAAAAAAAAAAAAAAATCATTCTGTCTTCTTAAAAAAGTGAATATCAAAATTATTTTTTTAATTTAGCTAAGGATTTCCTCTTTAGAAACTTATAGAGCAAAGTGTTTATATCTCCCAAGTATGTTTCCCACAATTCATATGTAATGTTACAGGAAACCATTATGATATACCAATGATGTATAACTTATTTTCCCATATACAAATGATGTATTCCTTATTAATACACTGATGTTTTCCATTGATTTAGAGGCAAGGTATAAATAATGCATTTTGATGAAGCTTAAAGAGTAAATGATTTCGTTTCAGCTTGACTAAAGGTCACGTATTGGAAATTAGCTGCAATAATTGCTTAGAGGTCATGAGGTTTTCCCTATTGTGGGCCTACATCTCTACAAATTGGATGAACCAGTTATTAGTAGTGTCGGATGGATACTGATACTGTTGGATTAATCCCAAAAAAAAAAAAAAAACCCTTGTACCTGCCATCCACCATAACACAAGCACCCCCGCACCTACTTTGGAGTTTGAACTTCGAACCAACATCCACCCTGTTATAGAAGATGCAAAGGTGCCACTGTGCCACATGGCTACTAGCCAATCTTGCGCTAAGTCGTGCTAGATCATGAATTCATTTTTTGCCCAAAGAAAAAGAAATGAATCGGAGCTTCACAATTAAGAAAATAATAACAACACTTCAATTTGACTACGAAACAACTGTTCATTAGCGCACAAACAATTCCATTACACATAATGCATGTGAAGCAACTGTTCTCCAGTTAAGGAAGTTGTTGACAGTGTGCTATACCCACTACACGGGAAGAAAGTCCCCAGTATTTTACTTCCCATAAGCAACGCCAGATGGGAAATTTTCTACCCAAAAAGATTGAAGGGTCTCATTCTTTTTTTCGAATAATTGCCTCCCTCCAAGCCACCAAAATCCTCAAGCACATTAGAATAAGACGAGGATTTGTTGATTAAGATCATAATCATTCTTCCATTTGAAGCACCGGAGAGCACCAACATTGAGACGAGATCCTGTGCCATAAACAACTCTAATTATTTGCAGTCCATTTCTGAATTTAATCTGAGAAACAAAAATGCAGCAAGTGAGCAAAGTACATTCTAAACAGAAAGAAAGAAACATGCACACACACAAGAAAGATAAGAAAAAAGAGAAGAAAGTCCCCATCACCACAACCAAAAAAACAAAAAAAGATGCAATGGTATAAAGCATGAATAAAGAAAACAGGCAGAGCAAAGATGCGATCCCCAACATGCTCCCTAAGTCTTTGCAGAGTAGAAGTTAAAATGGGCTATAATGCAAACCAGTGTCTGACCATGAGGAGTATGCAACAGTCAAATTCAGAATTAGAAGTTGGGAGCTGCATAACATATTCATTACATTAATGCATAAATGAAACTGGTTTGAAGTATAAACTGTGAGCGAATCAGGGAATGAACATTCTAAGAAACCTCTACGATTCTGAATGCAATGTAGGGCCATTTTCAGTGACAGCATCCAGGTTCCAGCCCCTGAAATAACAACAAATTAACTCCAGTACTAGTTGAAATTGAAATGAGATAAAAGGTAGAGAAAAATTCACATAGCAGAGTCACCTTTCTGCTGCTTCCCTCCTGAGTTCTTTTATGTGGTTTTCAATTGAAGCACATGCAGCTTGGATGTCTATATTTTTCTGACAAAGTTCCTTCCATTGCGTGGACAAAGCATTAAGCTCATATGCAGTGTTTTGCTGATAATATAATTACAAAAAAAGGTGGTAGAGTTAAATGGTTAATAAAGTTTGAAAAAATAACAGATAAGCATAGACAAGAAAGTCAAATCACCTGATGATATTTCCTTTCACGGTTTACTTTTTCAATGTTATCATTTTGTTCCTGGGCTAATTTCTGCATTCTAAAAATTGATAATGCAATGGTAGGTTAGGAGTCAAGACCATGCCAAACATGAAGTTATGAATTATGCGGCAAATGGGCATGATAAAGCTCCAGCACAATATTTAAATGTATTTACAAAAGTCAGGATGAAAAATCTTATAAATACACAGCTTAATTGATAAGAACAAATATAGAATTTTTTTAACACGTCAGTCACTGGGACCACCAAAGATATCTGTTATGGTATTCACATAAGAAATGAGAGGGAAGAGAGAAAGAGAGAGAGGAAAGGATTAGAGAAGAAGATAGACAGAGGAGAAACTGAATAACTCGGTATTCTCATTAGACTGACAACAATAGCAATGATCTGAGTTACAATACGCTAGAGGTATATTTATAGCCTCACCCCTTCTAACTACTGCCTTTATTCATAAAGGTAATTCCCTGTTTACCCTAACAGCTATTAACTAACTAACTAATAACTAACATTCATAGTCTTATTAATATTCCATATCAATATCCATATCATCTTTTTGTAACACCACAAGTATCCTGTGCCATCATATGGAACCCGAGACAGGTAAGCCTGTTGAGATCTGAAAGGCTAAATATTTTTACAATTGGTAAAAGAGTAAGCATTGTGATAAAGTACTAGGGTTACATGCCAATATGCAAGAAAATTTACCGATAACAAGTAGGTAAAGGCAGAAAAAGTCAATTATTTGTTGAAAACAAGATAGGAAACTGACTCATAGGAGTCACAGACCAACCTTGACAAATATACTTCTAATCGTTGATTGTGCAGCTTCCAGGCATCAGGACCATATTTTAACAATAAATCCAAATTTTCCATCCTGCAGATTGACCAGTTCCATCATTGTAAGAACTGGGAGACAATTTTGAACAGTGCGGATTCTAGAGGAGGTATATCAGCAAAAAGCTGTCTAAATCTCAAAAAAGTTTTTCAAAAAATTTAACGAACATAGATTGACATCCATTGCACATGATGATAAGACCGTACACTTCATAGCTTACAGGCAAGAAAATTAAACAAAATCTTGATGACAGTGTCAAATATATTGCCATTTGGTCTCCAAATCCGGGAGCTAATGTTATCCTACAATTTGTGCCTGCCATGGTTTTTCTCTACAACAATGGCACATATTTGGCGGCAACAGCTTACATTTTACCCTTGTAAAGGGGCTCACAAAACTCTAGATAAAGCATTTAGGTTATACTAATATTGACCTGATCATTTGATATTGTAGTAATCGCTGCGCTCTCTGAAGCGATTGTTTCCATGCAGTCTCATCATTTCTCTTATTTATTGGAGGCATTTCCAATTCATATCGCAACCTATCAAGAGGAACAGGAGGCCTTCCAGCTCTTACACGCTCATACTCTCTGGCAATCATTGGGTAGTCCTGCAATCCATAAGGCAAGAATCAATCAGAGATTATCTGGCAGGGCATTCTTCACCAACCTTGTTTCACTTCAACAGTGAGTCAGTTGAATACTGAATTTAACAAAAATGCGTTACACAGAAAATAAAACTAACAGGGAAAATCAGTGCTATTCCCAAGGTTGCACCTTTTTATTGCACTATCTATTTAGCAATATGACCGCCAAAAAAATCTATTTAACAATATGATAGAGCGCAAATTGATTTTTTTTCCTGAGTCCAACCTAAACTCAAGAAGCGGACAGAAGATGAAATTGAACCCCACAAAAAGAGAAAGAGGCTGAAAACAATGGGACAGTCCAAATATGCAGCAATTAGTACCATCGGGAACAAGACTCCAAATGTAATTCATAGGTGACAATGGAGATATAGAAGTGAATCCACAGTAAAAATAAAAGGCGAAGTTACCTCAAAATTGAACTTGGGTGGTGGAGGCAAGTCTTTGAGAAAATCAGCGGGCTTTTTCGAGCTGCGTCGCATCTCTTCCTCGACCAAACGGTCAACCTCAGCCTTGACCCTCGGGTTGGCGTAGTCGTCGTCGATGTAAGGCAACGCATCTATAATTTCGGCGTCCGAAGCGCTGGGCCGAGCATGAGAAGGTGGAGCTTCCAGCATCAGGATGTCTCCATTGTTTTGATCCGCCATAGTTAGGTGTCAAATCCACGACGAGGGGAGACTTGATTTTTTTTTAAAATCAACGGGGAGGACTCGCTTTTTACCTGCGAGGTGAGCGCCAGGGGCAACCGAAGCTGCTGCTGCAGACTTGCAGCGACAAAGGAGGAGAGGGGGATTTCTAAAAAGACCCGGGTTAGCCCATTTAAACCTTAAGCCCAACTCCACTACATTCGGTTAAAAAGGGGTCCATATCCGCATATATAAAAAGGCGACAAAAAACAAACGTCTTAAAAAACCTTCAAATGGGACCCCTTCCAAAATTGAAGGCAGGCTAGGCTCGTTAAAATGACATCCGGTCATAACCCAAAAATACGGCCAAGGGCATCCACAACCAATAAAAAATGTGGGGCTCAAGTCAAGCTCAACGACGATTATCCCCAAAACCCTAACTCGTCGCATCGTATATATAGTTTGTTTCCCGGAATCGCATCATTTCGTGCTGTGGCCTCTCACTTCCGCAAACCCTAGAAGACGCACAGAGAAAGAAAGATCCTGAAAGTGAGAAGCAGGAAGAATGGCTGAGGGACTCGTTCTTCGCGGCACCATGCGTGCTCACACCGATATGGTCACTGCCATTGCTACTCCAATCGACAACTCCGAAATGATTGTTAGCTCTTCTCGTGACAAGTCCATCATCTTGTGGCACCTCACCAAGGAGGAGAAGACCTACGGTGTTCCCCGTCGTAGGTTGACAGGTCACTCCCATTTCGTCGAGGACGTCGTTCTCTCATCCGACGGTCAATTTGCCCTTTCCGGTTCCTGGGATGGTGAGCTTAGGCTCTGGGATTTGGCTTCTGGTGTCTCTGCTCGTAGGTTTGTAGGCCACACCAAGGATGTGCTCTCGGTAGCCTTTTCGATTGACAACCGTCAGATCGTCTCCGCTTCACGTGACCGCACGATTAAGCTGTGGAACACTCTTGGTGAGTGCAAGTATACAATTCAAGACAGTGATGCACACTCTGATTGGGTCAGCTGTGTTCGGTTCAGCCCGAACACTCTTCAGCCTACCATTGTTTCGGCATCTTGGGACCGAACCGTGAAAGTTTGGAACTTGACAAACTGTAAGCTGAGGAATACACTTGCCGGTCATGCTGGTTATGTGAACACTGTGGCAGTGTCTCCTGATGGATCTCTATGTGCAAGTGGTGGCAAGGATGGCGTGATTTTGCTTTGGGATTTGGCCGAAGGGAAGAGACTGTACTCGCTTGATGCTGGTGCCATCATCCATTCTCTCTGTTTTAGTCCTAACAGGTATTGGCTCTGTGCGGCCACAGAGCAGAGCATCAAGATTTGGGATCTTGAGAGTAAGAGCATCGTTGAGGATTTGAAGGTTGACTTGAAGACTGAAGCTGAAAAGGCTGACGGTAGTGTTGGCGGCAATACGAAGAAGAAGGTACATTTTGTTTTTTAATTTTTATTGATACTATTTTGCAGTGCTATCTTTTGAATTTTATGGAAAGTTTTGATACTACTCGGTTATCTCGCAATCTGATTATCTGTTTTGCTACCATCCGATGGTTACAATTCTTCCCAATTGGAGATTAGAATTAATTGTTTCATTATCATCTAGGAATCAATTAGTCTGTTGTTTCTTATTATATTGTATGGTCATGTCTACATCAATCAGTCATATTTTGAGCTTCATCCTCCTGAACACTAGTTTCTAATTTGATCTGAGTAATGTTCTTTTACCCTGTCTCTTATTCCTGTTCATTGGTGTTCATCTTCGTTTTGTTATTCATTGCAACCACATTGGAGGAGGATTATTGTCCTAATTAGGACCCCTCCTAATTGACACCACTGGTACATACCCAGATGCATTATAGTAGTTTTCTTGGTTCTTGTTGGCTATTATTTCCCAAGTGTGACGGGAAGGTGTTTGGACGTTAAGTTTTCTTGTTCGTTGTGTTGTACTGTGTCGCTGTCGCTGTCGCTGTATGTTAATGTTAATAGGTTGTCTCTTCTATGATGTCTTGTAGGTTATCTACTGTACCAGTTTGAACTGGAGTGCAGATGGAAGTACATTATTCAGTGGCTACACTGACGGAGTGATCAGAGTTTGGGGTATTGGGCGTTATTAGTGAAGCTTCTCACAGTAATTCTCATGCGAATCCCGTATTTTTGAGGCGAAACTAGTTTACTGGTTTACTTTAGAACTGTCAAAAGTTTTTTTTAGGTTGTTGATTGTGGAATCCTTTTATGCTCAATTTGCATGTTGAAGATAATGGCTTTGAGGCCTTTATTGAAGAATCATATGGTTATTTCGACTTTTAATCTCGAATTTCCGCCCGTCACAAATTTCTTGGAATTTTGAAACAGTGTAATTCGGTACTCATTACTTAAATTTTCCAATTGATGGCGTGCATAGCTTCAAGAAGTCGATGTTATATTTGCTATCATTCTGTGAGGCAAATTTCCATTCTTCATCGTCCATGCTCCCCATTGTATCATGGGATCAAAGTGCCATTATGCGTTGGCGACATATTCTTTAAAGAAAGATCTTCTGATCTGTAAAAGAAACATGTAATTTCAGTTGATGTCATTTTTGGCATCAATTACTCGGATATTGACTGTTGAGAGTTGAGACCCACCGTTGGCATTCTTGAACTGGGTGATCCTAGGGGTTATGTTTTCTCGTGTTTTCGGGATGCTTTTGTTCATCTGGTTTTGGGAGGAATGCTTATTGTGTTCAAGTAATATTTATTGAGAGTATTATTACTAACTCAACCCAGGATAATTTTTTTCATGAAAGTGATGAAACTAAATGAAAAGAAGTTTGGAAAAATTAATTTAGACGGTGAATTTAGAAATTAAACGGATTTTTATTTGATTGTTAAAATACTCGTGGAAAAACGTAGAGAGTGGATAACCTAGTTAAAGAGGGTGGCTTGGTCTTGAAAAATGTCAAACTGAAAATGTGGAATTGCAAATAGGTACGCAGCCTGAGAAATTTCAATCTTGCTTGTGAACAGTAATTTATGAGGGGAGCCGGTAAGCCGTTTTCGTGGGGGAACAGATTTTATATACAGTATATATTGATGATGATGATGATGCGCAAAAAGCAAGACACATGGGTGCGGGCTCTGAAGAGATAAGATGGTCCCAACTCCAAAGCGATCAATGGAAGGTAAGCAGAGTTAATTGGTCACAATGTGAAATATCTCATCGTGGCCCATTCCCAGACAAAATATTTGCTCCATATATATCCTGTCTAAATTGTAGCAGGCATATCAAACTATCGAGCAAGCCATTAAGCTCCCAGCAGCCACCACACACACTTAATATCCAGTATGGCTTTCTCTCTGTTCTCCCCGCCGTTCATCCACCCCCAACTCCGCCACACTCTCCCCCGAATGAACCTCTTTGACTTCATTATCTTCTGCGTGAGCACCCTAACCGTTCCCTCTCTGTCTCTGATAACCCTCAACTCATGAGCTGACATATGGTTTCCGGGTTTTATTCTTTTTGTGGTAACACAGGTAGTTCATTTGGTGGACAAGCTTGGCCCTTGGCATAGGTTGCCACTGCTGCTGGGGCTGGCTTACTTGGGACTCAGAAGGCACTTGCATCAGCGTTATAACCTCTTGCATGTTGCACCTCTCCAAGGTCACCAGTATGATACCCTCCACTATGCGTATCGCACCCCCGACGGCACTTGCAACCACCCCTCCGACGACTTGGTCGGCAGTCAGGGCACCTTTTTTGGCCGCAATATGCCGCCTGCCACGTCCGATTATGGGGTAAGCTTAAGCTTGTTGCGTTTGTGATCATGCTCTGCCTATTTTCCTGGGTGGAGTTTTGAACCCCAAAATATGAAATAACTAGTATCTGGCCAAGAGTCGACTAGGTATATTCCAACACATCTTAACAATAAGTTTTTGTTCTCATTGTTGCCTTATTCTTGGGGCATCATTGCGATTGCGGGTAATCGGCAAATAAAACTTGTCAAGTATGAGAAAGCTGGGAATGTGAGACTGAAACAAATGAAAGCATAAAACAACTTGGGTAACCTTGTCTGAAGAAGCAAGTGCACGTAATTAGGAGGGATCCGAGCATAACTCTCGTTAATTAGTTGTGCAAAACAAGAATCCTCAACATTAAACTTTGAGTTCGTCCCCCTAAATTCATAAATGCTTCTACAAAACAATTATGCTGCATTTCTTACTTCATAACTCAAGGATTTTGCATAAAGTAATGCAAATTCTGATCGCACTGTTTGGTACCTCTTGTGTATAACGAGTGAACACACTTTGCTCTGCCAATTCGAAGGTTTATCACATCAAAACCTTTTTTAGTTGCTAGATCCTCACCCCACGGTGGTGGCGTCAAAGCTCTTGGCAAGGAAGAAGTTCAAAGATACGGGAAGCCAATTCAACATGATAGCCTGCTCGTGGATACAATTCATGATTCATGACTGGATCGATCATTTAGAGGACACTGAACAGGTCAGTTACTTGGATCTGCCACTTCAGGACTAGTAAAGTTCACACATGAATAGCCAGATCAAGCCACCCTTATTTTCTAACATAGCCAACTAAATTTCCAAAACATACTCTTTTTTTTCCCGAAACAAAATCACATGCTGTTTAACTTCCCAACTCTCAACATGGCAGTTTTCTCAGAATCTCGTCTACAGCCTGATATTTACAAATTGTATATGTCATGCATAACTATTGGAACAGGTTGAAATTAGAGATCCTGATGGATGTTCAGGAGGATGCCCATTGAAGTCTTTTAAGTTCTTCAAGACCAAGAAATTCAAAACGGGCTCTTCAAATATGAAGACTGGCCATCTCAATATAAGGACTCCTTGGTGGTAAGTAGCACCTATATAAGATCAATAAATTCTTGACACAAGACATTGTCACCAACCTAGTAAGTGGACAATCTTATAATTGTGAGTGATGTAGGGATGGGAGTGTAATATATGGGAATAATGAGAAGGGCATGACGAGAGTGAGGGCATTCAAGGATGGAAAGCTGAGGATTTCGGAAGACGGGCTTCTTGAGCATGATGAGAAAGGTATTCCTATTTCCGGTGATGTTCGAAATTGCTGGGCTGGCTTTTCCCTTCTGCAAGCCTTGTTTGCCAAGGAGCACGATGCTGTATGTGATATGCTAAAAGTGAGTTAATTTCTTCCAACGTATGCAAAACTTTCTTGCTTGTTACCCAACAAGTTTGACGATATATTTTGCTTTACTCACAGCATGGTAATACCTTGTCTCACATGATAATGCGCTGCATTGTTTTGTGCTTATAGGCACATTATCCTGATTTTGATGATGAACAACTCTATAGGCGTGCGAGGTTGGTGACTTCAGCGGTCATTGCCAAAATTCATACAATAGACTGGACTGTAGAACTCCTAAGAACTGATACTCTTCTGGCAGCCATGAGGATCAATTGGTAAGGCGGTAAAGGCAACAGGGAAAATAGGCTAGTTAAAAATGATGACTGTGTGCTTTGTTACGCTAATGATTCTTTTTTTCTTAGGTTGCTGACCTTTTGGAGTTTATGTTTGGCAGGTATGGATTTCTGGGGAAGAAATTTAAGGATTTGTTTGGACACATTTGCGGGCCAATATTTAGTGGATTAGTTGGTACTAGGAAGCCAATAGACCACGGAGTTCCCTACTCACTTACGGAAGAGTTTGTGAGTGTTTACAGAATGCATTCACTTCTACCTGATGAGATTGTCCTCCGGGACGTCAGGCTGCCGGCAGCAGAAGACAAATGTCCTCCTATATTTGAAAGGTTTATCCTTTTTATTCCTCTACTCTCGTGTCTTTTTTTTTTTTGCATTGCTAAATATTCCACAGTACTTTGTATGGTTCTGTATTCGGCAAGCCTCAGAAAGTCGATGTGTCAAAAAAGGTTCTGTGATCATAAAGGGTATGTAAAATTCTAAATTAGAGATGATATTATGTATTTCAGGGTGTCTATGGGCAACTTATTGGGGAAAGGAGGGGAAAGGAGGCTATCAGAGATAGGAATGGAACAAATGCTAGTTTCCATGGGTCATCAGTCGTGTGGAGCTGTTGAATTATGGAACTATCCTACATGGATAAGGAACCTCATTGCCCATGACATTGATGGAGAAGATAGACCTGATCCTGTTGATATGGCTGCCATGGAAGGTACTTCTCTTGTTCTCTTGTCAACTTTTTTCCCCTTGTTGCAAAACTACCAACTTGATCTAAAATGGTGAATGCATGTTTTAATAGTTTATAGAGACAGAGAAAGAGGGGTTGCACGCTATAACGAGTTCAGAAGGAACTTGTTAATGATCCCCATCAGCAAGTGGGAAGATTTGACAGACGATGAAGAGGTGATTGAAGCTTTGAGAGAGGTGTATGGAGATGACGTGGAGAAGCTGGACTTGATAGTGGGCTTACATGCAGAGAAGAAGATCAAAGGGTTTGCTATTAGTGAAACTGCCTTCTTCATCTTCGTCCTCATGGCTTCAAGGTATGTTGAGATCACTTTACCCTGAATTAAAAATTTGAACACCGACATTAATGAATGGTTTGGTGTTGTTTGGTGAGGAACAGGAGGCTAGAAGCTGATCGTTTCTTCACGAGCAATTTTAACTCGAAAACATACACAGAGGAAGGACTGGAATGGGTGAACAAGACAGAGAGCTTGAAGGATGTGATTGACAGGCATTTCCCTGATATGACAAGAAACTGGATGAGGTGTTCAAGTGCTTTCTCTGTTTGGGATTCAATGCCAAATCCTACAAACTATATCCCTCTGTATTTGAGATTAGCCTCCTCCTGATTTTAAACTTCGGGGATTAATCTCTCGCCAGCAAATTAGGAAATTACAAACTTGTGTCTCTCTTTCTTGAACTGACAATTCTAGATCGTTTTATGTATATGACTACGTCTTGTTTCAATCCTACTGCTATTAATTTATTAACAGCCCATGAATTGATCGGTCCGTGCAAATGCAAATGCAATACATGAGGTAAAATAAGCAAGAAAAACTATTTTAAACATTTTGCTTAGGGAAAATCTAAAACAAATCCAACTGAAATAACAAAATTCTTATTTTGGCCTATACTTGTAACAAATTTCTAATCAGGTCAATAAATCTTATTATAAATTTCTAAATATTGTTAAGAGACCATAATGTTCCTGTGTGCGTGTAACCATTACAAAAGAGATCGATATAAAAAATATTCATATTTTTATAGAATATACAGAAGCACACAATTCATATCCGAGACTTCACCCTCTCTGTATATTTAGAATAGCTAAAACAACTACAAGGGAATTAGACTCGAGTTCTTCACTAGAGCGAGAATATATAAATTGTTGAAAAACTAATGAGCCTCACACTTGGCTAAGCTATCTAGATTACAAAGAACAAGGCAATTGTATT
This sequence comes from Inga oerstediana, assembly GCA_963210345.1. NCBI lineage: Eukaryota > Viridiplantae > Streptophyta > Magnoliopsida > Fabales > Fabaceae > Inga > Inga oerstediana. The sequence goes on from OY723410.1 coordinate 970,759, forward strand.
CAAGACGAACCCGATTCTAAAGCGCATGAATGGGAAAAGAGATGTTGTGAACTGTGAGGATCATGGATTCAATCCAATTTTTTCCATAAAAAGAAAAAAAAAAAGAAGTGGTTAGAAAAAGAATGGTTATAAGCATATAAGGTCATTCTAGTATTTTTTTAACGACATGAAGAAATTATTAATTAGATCTTTTGGTTTGATTATGAATTTGTTGAAACTACAGACCTAAATTAAAATTTTATTATTTCAACTGAATTTAATTTGAATTGTCCTTTTTGTTTAGTCAAGGTAAAATCATGTTTGATTCAACATTACCCCCTAACAATTTAACAAATATAGAAGTATTAATAATTCCCTCCATGAAGCCAAATATACATATTGGTTATCTAAAATATGATAATTAAAAATCTTATTCATCTGTTTAAAAGTCAACACTGTTTTGCGGCAATTTTATACTTCTTCCCGTCCTCATTATAAGATAAAGTTGATTTTTTTGGAGAAATTAAGGAAGATAATTTAATTTATTTAGAGTATTTATATTTATATTTTTTCTTTCAAACTAATTAGTTTAACTAATAAATTAATATATAATCTAAGGATACATAACATATGATATGGATAAGTAACTTATTTAGCTTCCTTAATTTCTCCAAAAAAAAGTCAACTTTATCTTATAATTAGGATATGTAGTACTATTTTCTTAAACCTTTTCCTCTGTTGATATTGTAAGTCCAACTAGTTTCGGGCCTCTTGTTTGATCCAATCTGTCTTGTGTGTGTTTGGATTAGTTTTTGAAGAATAACTTTTACAGTTTACGAGGTAAGTATGTGAGATGAGTTTTATCTCAATTTACGGAAAAATGCTTCTAAAACCTAAGTTTTGAAGGTTGCGGAACACTCACTTACAAACATTAACAAGCTCTTTAGATTTTTTTTTTTTTGATATCAAAAGTTTAGGTAGGTTCGGCACCAGTCCCCTACCAAGGCCAGGGCACGGCCCCAGGGCTCTTCGAGCGCTTACAAGGGACTTACGAGATCGCCTACCAATGAGGTCTCCCCATCGGTCAGAGGGTTCGAACACACTCCCTTGTGATCGGGGTGGCAAGACCTTAACCAACTGTGCCAAACCTCATTGGTCAAGCTCTTTAGATATTTGTTGATATCTCACTAACGTCGGCATTTCAAAGCATGATTGCTTATGGGAATTAATTATGGCTTGATAAAGTGGATTGAATGAATAGGATGAAAAGGGGAAAAAGCAACGTTGAACGGAATGAAACAAAAAACTATGTTTGGTATATATATGAAGACAGAATATCTTTTTAATAGTAGAGAAATGATAAATAATGAAAATAGAAAATAGAAAAGAAATACCCATGACATAGAAACTACAAAGAGGGGAAGAGTAGTTGCATGAGGCCCAAATGGCAAATGGGATCCTGATGACTATTTTACGGGCCGACAAAACTACTTTAACTTCAACAGAAATGAATGGGCGCGCGTATATATGAAACCGCACGGCGACGCGGGTCTTCCACGAACAAGAAAGAATTCAAACACTTTCGCGGCAAAATGTTTTCAGTAGAAAGACATAACTGCCCTCCTCTTCATAATAAACAAAAACTACTGACCAATCAATTTGCGCCGCACCTCGCCTCCTAGTTTACTGTCTTCATAGAGAAATCTGATTGGACGGTGCACACCCTTTCCTCACCCGCATGTTGTCAAAGTTTTCTAGTGAATCTGAAGTCTGAGCTACTATATACTATTCTTCTCCGTCGATGCGCTCCTTTTGCTTCGCCATCTGCTGCTTCTCCCGCCATTTTCTCTCCGCTTCTATTTATCAAAAACAGAATCAAGGAAAAAGCACGTGAACGCAGCGAAGGAAAATGGGAATAAACCCAGAACCTATAAGAGCCCAATAGCTTCATCTTGCCACTAAAAATGGGTATCAAGGATCTTCTCCGATTCATGAAGCCATATATCGAACCCATTCACATCAACAAATATGCCGGACAACGCGTAAAAATCGCATCCCTTTGATTCCATGTCTCATTTTAATTTTATCCCTTCCTTTGAGTTATATCTGGGTGTATGTTTTCCCCTGAGCTCCATCTTATTATTTTGGGTGCGTGTATGCAGGTGGGTATTGATGCTTATTCATGGCTTCATAAGGGAGGTAAAGAATATCATTTTGTTATATTATAGTCCCGTTGCTGTACTAACTTCTATTATTAATTTTGTTTCACTTCGGAGTAATGATGAGAAACTGATGATATATTCGAATTTTTCAGCTTATTCCTGTAGTATGGAGCTTTGTCTCGATTCTGATACTGAAAAGAAGTTCCAATACATAGAGTACTTTATGCATAGAATCAAGCTGCTTCGCTACTATAAGATAACGCCGGTTGTTGTTTTTGATGGCGGCAACATTCCCTGCAAGGCAGCAACGGAGGAAGATAGGAAGAGGCATTGTTCTAAACTTCCCGCATTTTCACTTGATTCCAAACCATTAATCTCCATCTTTTGTTTTCGTCCCTCTCATTTTGATGTAGGTGCATTTGTTGCTATTAAGTTATATATTTTCCCAACGTGCCTTTTGTCTTGGTTTCAGAAAGCGAAATGCTAATCGCGATTTGGCAATGGCTAGGCTCAAAGAGGGAAACGTCATTGCAGCCTCAGAGTTATTTCAGGTACAATCCCCTCCCTCTTCGTTTTGAATCAATACAGTATTTGTTTAGCATTCTATTTAATTTTATATTAGGATTTTGCAGTGCAGATTACTCTAGGAATGGCTACTATAATCTGTTGAAATGCTGTTGTATGCTGACTTAATCATTAAATGAGGCCATTGGCAGAAAACATTATCTAATGAATCCTGTTTCTAACTGGTTCGTTACAACTTGTTTAGCATAGTTAGCAATTGGTCCAGCGTGAATAAATTGTCGTTACACAATATGTATGCATAAAAATTTGTTTCCTGTGCCATATGCTTCGTTGGCACTCATGAAGCTCAGCATTCATAGAGTTCCCATTCTTTTGTGTAGAGAGCAGTGAACGTCACTCCCATTATGGCTTATCAACTGATTCAGGTATATAAATATATCCTTTCACGCAGACTTATTACCCGTACTACTATGATTTTTCCATGTATTACAATATGACACTACTTCAAAACAATGATCCGATGTTAAATCTGCACTTTTGGGTAAATAATTACATCACAGGTTTTGAGATCAGAGAACATTGAGTTTCTTGTAGCCCCATATGAAGCAGATGCTCAGTTAGCATACTTATCCAAGGTTAAAACAGAAAAGGATGGTGTTGTAGCTGTGATCACTGAGGATAGTGATCTAATTGCCTACGGTTGTCCAGCTGTAAGAACCTATCCGAGATTTTGATATTGTGCATCAAGGTTTACTGCTTTCCTGATGACTTCATTACATTTACTGTTTTAATTTTCAATTTAAAGTATAATGTTATGGTTTATAGATTGTCTTTAAGATGGACCGATACGGGAATGGTGAAAGCATAGAGTTAGACAAGGTTTTTAAAGCTGAGACTTGTAAACCATCCTTCCGAAATTTTGATATGGAACTTTTCTCAGGTATATTCAGTTCAAAGCAATGTGTGCTTAATTATGTACGCTTCTTGATATTTTACATAGTTGAATGCAGTAAAGCTTTTCCATCCAACAACAATTTGACAAAGTACTTGTATTGCCGTGATTAAACCATGAATATTTCAATGGGAAGGGACAATGTTGTTCTGTTATCTATGATGGGCTTACAAGGTCTTGAGACATAAACTCCCTCTCTTACCTCCCCTACCAATCAAGAAGGGAGGAAAGAAAGGAAGAAAACAAACAAGAAACTTTCGTAAATTACTCTTCTCTGGTGAAGGCCAGACTTAACAAAATATTATAGGTATAATGACAGGAAATTTTACCTGCTTCCAAAAGAAATCTGTGTTGTTTGATTAGTCAACTTAATGTCTCGTGCGTTGAGGTTTATGACAGGCTCAAAATTGCATTTTCACAGGTATGTCTGTCTTAGCTGGCTGTGATTTTCTTCCATCTGTTCCTGGAATTGGTATTGTGCGAGCTCATGCCTTAGTTTCCAAGTATCGGAATTTAGATCGTGTAAGTGTGCTGTTATTTGCTAGTTTGAGGTTGTGGGAATCATGGTTTCTGAGCAACGCTTTGGATGGTTATATATAACTTGTTTTTCCATTTGACTTAGGCAATTAGTCTCAAATAGACTCTTGTCTACAAAAAAGAAGACTTTGTAGCATAAAAACTTACAATGTTAGTGGCTTAGTTTTCTTATTGAGAAAAAGATTCTGGAACTGCTGTTTCCTGCCACATGTGTAAGGGAAACTGAAAGTCCAAGCAAAATACTTCACCTATCACTTCATATAATTATAATTATAATTATCATTGAAATGAAAACAAGAAAACTAGAGCAGAGTTCACATAGTATAATGCAATTTGAATTTGTTGAGTTGGATCGCTTCCCAGTGGCTTCGGATTTATTTGTGAGTTGAAGTTTACTTAGATCTGTTGTTATTTGTCTCTAGAAGAGTCAGAGGATACTCTATCATTGCAAGAATTAATGATCCATTGTTAACAGGTGTTATCTGTTCTTAAGATGGAGAAGCGCAATCAAGTGCCAGAAGATTACGCCAAATCCTTCAAAGAGGCAATTGCAGTCTTCCAGCATGCTCGAATGTGCTAATTTTAGCTCAATTTTTATTTTTAGCATTTTTATTTCTTTTTTCTTTTTTCTTTTTGCCAGATTTAGCATTTTTATTTCTTATTCTTTCAGCAATGACCATTTGCTTCTGCAATTTTCCACAGATATGATCCCACTGCTAAGGAGCTCAAGCACCTCACGCCACTTCCGCAAAACCTTCTTCAGTACTTTGATGGAAATCTCGATTTTTTGGGACCGTATCCTTAAATTCTTCATGTATTCTTCTATTTGCATGTTTAATACATAAAATTTTCGCCCCTTAACCAGTCAAAATGCAATTAGAGAAATTCCTCCAGAAATAGTTACCGCAATAGCAGAAGGCAAATTAAATCCCTCAACTAAGAAAGTCTTTGATAAGCTCGAATGTTCCGGACTCCCTTTGCACCCGATTGTCCTCAAGAGCAATCGCCAGCACCGGAAAGTCCAAGTTTCTGCAGCATCTACACAGAAACGCTCCTTCAAAGTCTTTGACTCCCATAACGCCAGAGAAAACAGTACAGGCAAGTCATGTGGCTTGTTGAAAGATCCTTATTAAATTCGGAGTTGATTTTACTGGGCAATCTAATGAATTTCTTTAAATGCGTGAATGCCTGTATCCTCAATTGTCATTGTCATGCATTCTTTTCATTATGTTTAATGGCGGGGATCATTTTTCATGACTACAGTGACAATGTCGAATCTGGTCGCGAACAAGGACCAGTATTCTGGTGAAGCATTGGCACTTCAGAAACTTGTTAGACCGTTGGTAACTTGTGGAAACGCTGAAAAGGAAAATATTCCTGATGAAATTCCGTTAAAGGTTCCTAACAACAACCCATTCAGGATAAAACCCGAGGAAATTTGTTTATTTCAGAGGGAAAACCCCAATGAACAAGTTCTTGTTACCAGGAGTGAGGAATATATGGACGTGTGCATGAATCCTGATAGCTTTCCTGAAGAGAGATCTGAAAATGTCTCGAGAAAAAGGAATTTTCAGAGCATTTGCTCAGATCAAGCAGAAGCTTGCGATGACCAAATTTCAGAGGTGACGGTGATTGAAGCGGAGGATCCAGATATGTTATGTTGGAACGTGAAATCCCAAGAGAGTATAAATTCTATGACAGTAAAACGCATTGATTTGAAAAGAAGAGGTGCAAGTGAAAAGAAATCCAAGAAAATCAGTGGCAAGAAAACAGGGAGTAAGAACAGCAGTATCTTGAATTTCTTTTCTCGAGTGTAATCCTTCTATAACCATGCCCACGTCTATAATTTATGCCCCGCTTCTTTAGGATTGAGTTAGTATTTTTAATTACTAGCTCAAAATTTGTTAGAACAAAGGAGCTAGGATTTATTTTTGGCGAAGTAGTCTAAACGTTGGTTGTTACATTGGTCAAGTCGAAGGACGCGGATGCAGGCATGAGCATGATTGATTCTTGCCGCCGAGAATGGCAGCATGCATGTAATGTTAAAGCTTTCAGATTTACCCTTAAAAAGAAGAAAGAAAACAGGGAGGGAAAGCTCAGTGTCTTTTTTTTTTTTTTTTTTGCCAGCAATGAGAAAGCTTAGCATGTGTTGTCTATACATTTTTTAAAAAAATTATTCACGCAAGTGAATTGAAAAAGGCAATCCATGTTTGTTCACTGTTTCTTCAATCTTGGTGTCTGTGTGTCTATATATATAGTCAGTTGTTACGAGTTTAGATAATTAATTAAATACTGTAAGTGTACACTGTCGTAATCAAGTAATATAGAAGTGAGTAGAGTATTGTTTCCATGAGGATTGATCACTAAGTATCAAAATGGGTAATTTTAATTTTATTTAGTCGATCGATAAATTAGTGATTGAGAGTACAAATAAAAGAAAAATAATTAAATATAAGTGCAAATGATATGAAAACAAATATGAGAAAAAGTCCTAGGGATTAGATTTCACTTAATAAATTCCGGATTGAATCACTTATCTATTCTAGCCCAATTTATTTCACATGATTGATAGTCGAGTTTCCCTAATTTAATTACTAGCCTCTTCCAAGGTCAAGCAATTCTATAATTAATTGCTAATCCAATATATTCCTATATGAATTTAAGCAATTAATTATGTATTAAGATTTATGAAACTCAATAAGACTACACAACTCATATGAATATATTCCTATTTCATTTGCAAGTCATGGTTTTAATTATAGGATCTACACACATACATCTCCTTCCGGTCTCAACATACATATTGTAATCATTCAAAAGGTGGCCAATCAAATGAAAGCATTAAGAACAATAATTAAAACTCAATCATGAAGAAGAAATTAAAACTAGATTTAATAAGTTAAGATTCAATCCGTTATTAGTAAGCTACGTCATCACCCTAGGAAAATGAAAATTTAGCTCATAATAAAATTAAAAATAAAATCAAAATAAATTGACATTATATAAAACTAGAATGAAATCTTCATAAATACTGCATAAACTTGAATATTAAATTCTCAAACATAAATATACAACCAAAAATATACATGAAAAAAAACTGGAGAAATCTAGCCGTCCATTTAGGAGGTAAAACCTTCCATGTAGGCAGCATGCAAAAAGTAATACAATACTAAGCCTTCCATGTATGAGGCATACAGAAGATAATATAATACTAAGCCTTCCATATAGGAGGCATGAAAAAAATAATACAATACATAAAATTAAAATTAAAAAATAACACAATTTATTTAGAACTGTCAGAGAAAATATCTCTCCCTGTCAGAGAAGGATCTCTGACTGTCAGAAAATTCTCCACCTCCACACCTTCGAATCTGCGCCTGACGCATTGAATTTATAGGCAGCGTCGCGTCACTTTTCTCCACGGGTGCTACAGTGATTTTGCCAATTTTTCCGCAATGCTACAGTAGTGAACAGTATCCTGTCGGTTGGTTTACGCGTTTTTTTCCGTGTTGCTACAGTGATTCCATCCGCTACAGTAACGCCCTACTACAGTGATTCCATCATGAATACTATTTATTTTACACCCAAAATATATTATATTAAGCTCAAATATCGTCCATAAAATCATCATATAAGGGAAAATAAATATGCAAATATTTTACTTATCAAATTCCCCCACACTTAGCTCTTGGACATCCTCGGACAAGGAATGACTAATAAGTGCTTCCAACAAAATAAGAAGTGTCAAGTCATAAGCAAGAACACAATTGTAAAGTAAAGAGATCATAGTATTCATGAATCAACAAAAATATAAATTGGTAACTTTGTTTGAAAATGAATAAACCGAGTTTGTAAGTGTAACTCATTCTCTCAATCTCTCAAGTGTTTAAGGGTAAGTGTTTCGCTTAGATTCAACCTAAAAAATTGCACTACCATATGCTTGCTAAAAATCTCAATCTCCACTACTTAATTCACATGCATAATTAAAATCAAAAGGACTTATTAAGGGTTGTAATGGGGTTAAGGTAAAAGGAATGTAAAACATGATATGAAAGGCTATATTTAAGAAATTTAATAGAACAATTGAAAAATGGGTTACTTATAAATTTATCTCATCATAACAACCCACAATTCAAATACTTGACATTTTTTTTCTTTTTGAATTGCAACTATAAAATTGATGATATATACACCCCCACACTTTGTCAATAGCCCATTTCACAAGAATTTCTAATGCTCTACCAATCTTTCGAATAAGGTAAAAACACTTGATATATCATTAAAGTACATGTTAATGGGTTGAGAACAAAGAAACAGTCAATTAGGTTCAAAGGGGCTTATCAACGGTATAATTGCAAGGTTGGCTATTTGGTTCTGGCTAAAGGAAATGAATGCCTTTATCATTTTTGAATGTGCATGTGAGATGTAATTTCAACCAGATTTAAAGCAAGTTCTAGAGTGACAACTTAATAGGTGAATATCACACACAAGAGAAATAATCATTATAGGCTCAGAAGCTCACGGCTAGGAATTTTTAAACTCAGTTCATTCAAACTCAAAATTTATCACCAATTGTAACAAATCAGTTGTTCATTCATGCTATAAAATCTCTAAATTCAATTGATCCATACTTAAAACTTGTGTACTTCTTAATATCATTACAAAGCACTTAAACAAGATTTTTTTTTACTCTTTTTTTTTTACTTTTTTTTTTTTTGAAAAAGATAAAAAAAATTGCAACCAATAAAATGCAATTAATGAAATGCGTCTCAGGAGTTAAGAATAACTCCTTACTCTGCCATTTTTTCCACACCCCATGTATCTAATATTTTTACTAACTAACAAAAGAAAAAAAGAAAAAAAAAATTCTCCTCCCCCAACCTAAATCAGACATTGTCCCCAATGTCTTTTAGAGCTCAGAGAAGGTTTTTTTTTGAAACATTAGCACATAATAAAGTAAAATCAAAATACTAAGAGTAAAATCAAGAGATTAAGGAAAGTTACAACCGAAGGGTGGTATCTGGGTTCTTCTTCTGACTGCTATCTGAAGATTGCACACCTATTTGCTTGACGAGTAGATCTGGTTTAGGTTCATAGGTTTGCAGTTGATCGAGCAGCTGATCAGCAGTTGATGCAGAAATTATGGAAGGCAAGTCGCTTGGGGTATGAATCCTGTTTCCACAGCATGATCAAGAAAAGACAACAGATTATCATAAAAACCATTAACATTTAACAATTCTAATGGCTTTTTGTGATAGTTTAACTTAGCCTAATATGCAACGTTAGAAATGCCATCCAACGTCCCCAAACCACCGGGTAGAGCAATGAAAGCTTGAGCATGGTAGAACATTAGTCCCATTTGTTCAGGCAAGCTTGAAACATGTAACTCTTGTCCTAAGGAAAAAGTGTGATCTTCCAACTCCTTCACCCTTACACTTAAACCCTTGCTTCCATTCATGGATGCAGAAATGGCCACACTTCCCTTTAGGCCCTGGATGCCTCCCCCGTACACAAAGTTGATTCTTCTGGCAGCTAATGTAATTCCCAGTTCATTTGCTGCTGTTATAAACTCTCCTTTCTTGCCCAAATCAGTTTCATAAAAAATGCAAATAGATGTAAATCTACATTTTTGTGTGATACCCTTTTTCTCTTTGTTTCTCTCGGACCATGTATGCTTACTAGTGGAAGACTGGATATTTACAAGTGGAAGTGTATATGCTTACAAGTAGAAGAGTACATGCATATATAACACTAAAACAGCGACAACAAAATCACACAAATCATACATTTTTCAAAGAAGTTTGAAAAAATTTCCGACACAGATGACCTGTGGGCTATTACGTGAAGAAATTAAACAAAAAGAGGAAAGAAAGTCAAAAGATAAAATAGAGTAGACAAAAGCTGTCGAAAAGATAAGAAAGATTTGACAAAAGCTGCAGAAAAGATAAGACGATTAGACAAAAGCATGATTATGTACAGTAGTTGTGATTTTGGCTCACATCTTCCTCTGGTTTTACGTCCAATAACGGCTTAAACGATTTCTATGAATCGAGGATTAGCTTCCCATCCAATTTTCTTATAAACTGGCAAACAGGGTCTTTTTTCGTCAGATTCCCAAGACAGTAGCGCTCTTTCTCTCTGTTGAATATGTCCGCTAAATCAAGAAGAATACGATGAACATCACCACTCGGATGCGTCTCAAGAGTTTGAATGATATCATCCAGGGACTCCTTACTCAGTCCATCCTTTATAAATTTAATTTTGTCTTCTCGATTTATAGACACCATACCTTTACTCCTACATCGCTGATCACAATTCCACCTTGCACATTTATGGCAAACGTTTATTCGTTTAGCTCTTCTCTTTTTGGAGTAAGAACTTCTTCCCATTCCTGGTAAAGGTTTAACAAATGAATTATGAATCTCACATGCTAAACGTACCATAGCTTCAATGATCCAACGTACATCCACAGGAAGGCCCAAACAATTGAATATCATCATCCTTTCAAGTCGACTGTTATAGATCTTCCTAAGCACATCTTTAAGAAGAGTGGGGAACTTATTCTTAAGCTTTGCAAGAGATTCCTCTATGGTAACTTAAAAAGAAGCCGATGAAAACTAAAATATCAATGCAGTGCGGTGTGTTTCGGTGAGTAGGAAAGAAATGAGAGAGTAAGAAAGAAATGAGTGAGTAGAAAGAAATTGAGTGAGTGGGAAAGAAAATTGAGAGAGTAATAAAGAAAACTAAGAGAGTAGGAAAGAAGTTTTGTGTTGCCTCCCAAATTGCCGCCTTTTTTTAATGTCTTTAGCTAGACAAAGACCAAATAAAAACTTTTTTTTTATTTTTTTAAACTATCAAAGTAGAATACATCATCAGGAGCTACTAGAAGTCCTGGAAAATCACAACAAAATATCAAACCAAACATTGGGTTACCTCCCAAGCAGCGCTAAATTTATAATCTTCAGCCAGACTTCTCAAACACAAACTACTAATTAAAAGTATCAAACACCAGGATCACCTTGTCTTCATTTCTTTTCAAGCAACAATATTTCATGCACAAGAAATGATTATTCAAAGTAATTAATTGTACTTCTTCAATCATAGACAATTTTAGAGTACAATTATTTACTGAATTCAAAGAAAGCACAACATGCATGTATTTACAAACAGATTTAGGAGTTTCCAAAATTTTAGAGCATCCCGTAAAATCCACTTGACTCTCATAAGTAAGAGCCTCCACTTCAACAGGAGAGACATGAACAACAACTTTTGGAACATCTACATTAGTTTTAACATCAAAATCACAAAAATTAGGCTTAACAGCCGGAACCTCAATTAGACATCCACTATTCTCTCCAAAAGTGATTTCAAGTTCCTTATCACATTCCACAAGAGCTAAGGTTTCATTCAATTCCACATCCTCAACTTCCTCATAAAAATCATCATCAACATAAGAAGTGATCATCATGCTTAAAGAATTATCTTGCCTCATAGTTTCAAGTGACGTAATAATTTGACTTGCATATATTCCAATATTTTGGACACTTGACTCAACATTAGTGACAATTTCATTTTGCTCTCTACTAAATCTCTCTGTTGATTCCGCAAACTCCTCACATAATCTTTCGAAATCAGACTTTTCCTTATACTCAAGAGTTTGTTCTTCAATATATGGATAAGAGTAGAAAGGAGGATTAGGACAATACCTGATATATGGATCCAAAGACTCTTGTTGCTCTAAAATTCCACCAGGATAAAATGAATGATCAAAACAAGTTTGATGCATATTGAAATCATCTCCCATATAATGATTGGTAGTGTTATATGGATAATGCTCATAGGGATGACACTCTCCATAATAAGCACCAGAAAAACAATTATAAGGAAAAGAATTTTCAATCCAACCAGCATTTATATTTTCTTGTCTCATTCCATTCACATGCTTTTCAGAAAAAGAACTAAGATATGACAAGTTATCACCAAATGAATGCTGTGAATAATTTATTTTTTTTATTTTTTATTTTTTTGAATTTTTTTTTCAAATTTTACATGCAGACTAAATTAGTATTAAAATTACTTAGTATTGATATTAATGACAACAATCCCCGGCAACGGCGCCAAAAACTTGTTACGAGTTTAGATAATCAATTAAATAGTACAAGTGTACACTGTCGTAATCAAGTAATATAGAAGTGAGTAAAGTATCATTCCCACGAGGATTGATCACTAAGTACCAAAATGGGTAATTTTAATTCTATTTAGTCGATCGATAAATTGGTGATTGAGAGTACAAATAAAAGAAAAATAATTAAATATGAGTGCAGATTATATGAAAACAAATATGAGAAAAAGTCCTAAGGATTAGATTTCACTTAACAAATTCTGGATTGAATCACTTATCTATTCTAGCCCAATTTATTTCACATGATTGATAGTCGAGTTTCCCTAATTTAATTACTAGCCTCTTCCAAGATCAAGCAATTCTATAATTAATTGCTAATCCAATATATTCCTATATGAATTTAAGCAATTAATTATGCATTAAGATTTATGAAACTCAATAAGACTACACAACTCATATGAATATATTCCTATTTCATTTGCAAGTCATGGTTTTAATTATAGGATTTACACACATACATCTCCTTCCAGTCTCAACATGCATATTGTAATCATTCAAAAGGTGGCCAATCAAATGAAAGCATTAAAAACAATAATTAAAACTCAATCATGAAGGAGAAATTAAAACTAGATTTAATAAGTTAAGATTCAATCCGTCATTAGTAAGGTACGTCATCACCCTAAGAAAATGAAAATTTAGCTCATAATAAAATTAAAAACAAAATCAAAATAAATTGACATCATATAAAACTAGAATGAAATCTTCATAAATACTGCATAAACTTGAATATTAAATTCTCAAACATAAATATACATGAAAAAAAACTGGAGAAATCTAGCCGTCCATTTAAGAGGTAAAACCTTCCATGTAGGCAGCATGCAAAAAGTAATACAATACTAAGCCTTCCATGTATGAGGCATACAGAAGATAATATAATACTAAGCCTTCCATATAGGAGGCATGAAAAAAATAATACAATACATAAAATTAAAATTAAAAAATAACACAATTTATTTAGAACTGTCAGAGAAAATATCTCTCCCTGTCAGAGAAGGATCTCTGACTGTCAGAAAATTCTCCACCTCCACACCTTCGAATCTGCGCCTGACACATTGAATTTATAGGCAGCGTCGCGTCACTTTTTTCCACGGTGCTACAGTGATTTTGCCAATTTTTTCTACAATGCTACAGTAGTGAACAGCATCCTGTCGATTGGTTTACACGTTTTTTTCAGTGTTGCTACAGTGCTACAGTGACTCCGTCCGCTACAGTACGCCCCCTGCTACAATAATTCCATCATGAATAGTGACCGACGCTACAGTACTGATATTTTTTTTATGTTTTTCTTTATATTTTAAATACTATTTATTTTACACCCAAAATATATTATATTAAGCTCAAATATCGTCCATAAAATTATCATATAAGGGAAAATAAATATACAAATATTTTACGTATCATCAGTCCTTCCAAATCTAACGATGTCACGGAAACTAGAATTTTTAAGAAACATGTCACGGAAACTAAAATATTTAAGAAATGAGTTCAAGCATAAATATGGATTACTATATGTAAGGTACAGGTCACCGACAATATGCCTCATTTCTATAACTTTACTAATGTAGAGGGAAATGTGTTTAATTCAACAAATCAAGAATTTTCTTAAGCTGAGTCTTAATAAGTTTTTTCACTTTGTTTTGTTCCCCTTGCATTGAGTTTTTTTAGTATAAAAAGATGAACTATCCGACGAAAACAGAGGAAACTAGGCAGATTTTATAATTGATAAATATTTATTCTGAAATTAGAGATGAATCATTAATGATAACTTGTCCAGCGTCGCAGGAGGTAAAATATGAGCATATTTGAGTTTATATATGATTGTCTTATTTAAGGACTTGATTGATTAACTCACCAAATTGAAGTTTAAGATGGGACTACTATTAATTGTCTTGAAACATGTAGAAGCCAAGATATTAGGATGGTGAGCTCAACTGTGTTCACTGCTTATTTCTGGTAGGTAGCTGCTTGAACCACATTGGATCCATCGTCAATAGCCTTCTTTAGTTGACTCAGATATTCTCTGTAGTAATTCATCCTTGCACCATCTTGGAAACCTTCAGCAAGTGTCAAGTTCCCTGGATCATCCATCCCTGCAAAAGCATTTCAATTACTTTCATTCCTCATACTTCCAACGACCCAACATATATAAATCTAAAAATGACCATTTTCAGATAATATCACTGTTCGGTTTCCATAACGCTCCTTGATGTACATTAATGCCTGGTACATGCCCCACCCAATCTGAATATGCCTGCAAAAATTTTGACGGAAACAAGGTTAAACCATGTTCAATGCTTATCGTTCACCATTATTATCAGACTTACTCTTGGCCCAATAGGTTTTCCATTCTTTGCATCTGCATTGTCCATGAGAATGTAAAAGTCAGTTGTGAGAATTACTAGGAAGGAGGCAATAATAATATGTGTAATAAAGGAAGGATAATGTTACATGCAAATCCAACAATCCAGTCTTGCTGGTAGCCCCGGCCTGGTGATCTTGGTTGATGGGGATCATACATGTAGTAAGTCGTATACTGGTTGACGCCAACAAAATCTATTGAACCCTTCACAATCTTGACCTCTTTCTCAGTGAACTTGGGGAGCCTATCCCAAACAATGACTTGCATAGTTCTTGGATACTCCCCCTATACAATGGGATGGATGAACCTGTGTCAATTTATACCCTGTTACTTCAAGTGTCTTGCTAGTATACAGCAGTAAACTCCATTGGTTTTATAGTACAAATGTTTAGGATTTTTACCATCCAACATGAATGTCCCTGGCTCTTTGAGCTGCATAATTGTCAGCCTTTGATCTTGTAAGAGGTTCATACCAAACAAACTCCAAGAGGATCCCAATCCTTCCTTTTTGCTTTTCCTAAAACCACCACATTGATCGGTCATAATTGCATTAGAACTTTCAAGAAGTTTTAACTACATGACTTGTCGAATTGAAGATTGACATTCTTTGTTTAAACATTACTTAGTAATTGTGTCACGCCCTTATCTTTATTTCACCTTTATCAGAGTATTTGCGGAAAACGATATGCGGTTCGGTAGGCAACACAGGAATAGCACAACTATACTGATAATATGTGCATGATTACATAAATTCCCCATAGGGGTTCGTACCTGATAAATTCAAATAATGTAGCCGCACAAGGCTACTAGGGTGTCTAAACTCATCCCAGTGAAACGGAGACTTCTTCCAGTCTTCGTTCCACTACTGTAATCCCCTCGTATGGTACTCTGCATTGTTGTTCGCATATCTTCTGTCGTCTCCTGTCTAAATTGTTGGTAGGGGAGGGTGAGATTCGAGAGAATCTCAGTAGGAAACAGATACCATAATGCATGCATGATTGATACTATGTGTATGACATGTTAGCTTTATCTAGATGTATGCCCCATAATGACATTTCTGCATGCTCAACGTTTCATACAACAAGACTATGGCCACAGCGAAAACAGAAACAGAGCTTCATTTATTCAAATATGCTCTACACAATCAAGTAAAGCAATCACATACATCATTACACAAGCAAAGATATCAAATACATGCAAGTAAGGCAAGTCCCCTACCTTAACCCTTTTCCGTCTCGAAATGTGTGCATCGTAATGCGTGCCAACAGCTCAGGGCTCCATATTCGATCCTACAATGCCAAATGTACTATTTAGACACTTTCATAGTGTTTCTGGGGGTTATATGAGTCTATCTTGAAAAATTACTAAAATACCCCCGGGGACCCGGCCCGATGGCACGTTTTCCCAAATTTTTGACTAGGACTATCCTGACGTATTTTCATCCAAGGAATCCATTTCCAGACTCAGAATTATCAAATTCAATGTCAAATTACGAAATTGCCCTTGGCAGCCCTACTTTTAGGGTTTTATGGGCGTTTCCGTAATTATGCTTTCTCGGCCTTTTCCGAAAAAGTGCCCAACTGTAACCCCACCTAATTTTCCCTCCTGAACTCAATGGAATAATCAAATCATTGAAAATCCAACTCTATGGCCCATTTATAGCCCAGACCGAAATATATGTGTTTTCTAGGGAAAATCGGGGTTTTTCGGTTTCGGCTCCGTAAACATGTTCCTTCGTACTCCTAACCACTTTATTGACTATTCCATTAGGTTATAACTACCATTTAGACTCAATTTGGGCAGCATAACCCCTAAGGAAACCCATTTCCAAAAATCACAAACAAAGATAATCCGGCGAAATTTCACCGATTAAATTGCCCACAGCAGCTAGAATAGTCAATATACAAGAGTTTGGAAGTTACCTCAAGCTCCCACTGGCTTTTCCTCTTCTTGGCTGAAAACCCTAACATTCCCAACTCCAAAAAGCTTGCCTCAAACACCTCAAACAACATAGAAGATAAGCTTAGGAGAAGGAGTATACACGTTAGGTACGAATTCACCGAAGAAATCGACCTATTTTGTGAGATTTCTCCTCTTCTTCTCTCTCTAAAATCTCAACTTTCTCTCTCTCCAAATACTGAACTTCACGTCAGAAATGAGGCTTGGAGGAAGGAGGAGATGATTTATAATATATATCAATTTAATTAATTCATTTTCTCAATTTCGGATTTTACAAAATTCTGGCAGATTTCTGCCCAAACTTTGAAAAATCATAACTAATTCTAGAAAAATCGAAATGAGGTGATTCCAAAGCCTATAAAACCCTTATTGAGTCTAGATTCAAGGAAAAATATAGACTTTTGCTTTCTGGAATCACAAAATTCCCAGAATTTCAATCTTTGCATGCTGTTCCAGAAATT
Source organism: Inga oerstediana (assembly GCA_963210345.1). Lineage (NCBI taxonomy): Eukaryota > Viridiplantae > Streptophyta > Magnoliopsida > Fabales > Fabaceae > Inga > Inga oerstediana. The sequence goes on from OY723410.1 coordinate 987,875, forward strand.
TCACAGTTTTTCTGTGTTGACTTCAGAAATTCATATCTTTTTTTGTATAGCTCTAATTGATTCATATGACCTATCAAATTAAAGCTTAGGATGTCTAATTTCATCCTGTAAAATTTCATAATTTTTACTTATCATTTATTCTTCCAAAACCTTATGATATGCTCACTGCCTCATAGGCGATTTTATCGAAAACATAATTATATTCTCCAAAATTCACCAATTTACTTTCTTAATACCCCAAAGATATTAGAATCATTAGGGAATATATTTGGGACATCTACTAAATCGGGGCTTAGTAGTCCACTCAATTTAGGCTTATTCCAAAGTCTCCAATCCCAAAATTCGGGGTATTACATTTCTCCCCCCGTTCAATAAATTTCGTCCTCGAAATTTGAACGTCTACAGCTTAGGGATTAATCCTATCTCATTCTATTATCCCATGCAAGCTCAAAAGCCATGTAACACCGTAGTCATACTTCCATTACTAATCTCAAATAGCATTCAGCATTCATCATCCATTCTGTACACAGTATGTAGCGTGTAATCAAACACAGGTTCCCATAGCGCTTGGTTCCATAGGCCTTACAGCCTCCTTGGGACTTCACTCGAATTCACACAATCACTTTTTTTTTTAACGGCCCAATCCTCACCCCCTTAATGAGGTCTATTGGATGTCCCTCACTCTCTTAACGAGGTCTGTTGGGCTTGTAAGCCGGCCATGGTTCACTTCGTTAGGTTCCTCCCATGGTAGAATATCGCGCCTCATGTGAGACATGGTACTATTGGACACCAAAACGCTTGGTCACGCTGGTCTTACTGCCTCCGCTACAACTTGGTACAATTTGAATCTTTTGTCAACCTTAAAACATTACCTTGGACATATTGGTCCAATGTCATCGCACTAGGCATCAACCTCATTGCTAGACACACAGGTCTTACAGCTTAGGGACACCGCCCTATGCAACCTTGCACATCGGGTCTTACCGCCTTGTACAAACCTGTACACTTTCTATAATTTATGCCTACCTATTCGGTGTTTAGGATCAAATGACTATTTGACCCTTATTGGCCGTACTGTGTGCACTATTTACTAGGCATACGATGTGCACTATTTACTATGTGACCATCCATTGTTTGCACTATATCACAAGTGGATGATTCATTCTATGAGGCTACAGCTATGGAGATGCTCGTGCCTCTACTCGACCTTGTTGCATCAGAACACATCCCAATCCATGCCTACTTGCATCTGTGTAGACCGTAAAGCTCGACTGTGGATCTGGGATTGTTATCACTGGTGATGTTGAGAGGTATTCGCCACCATTCTACCCTACTATACTAGGGTTCATCCCAATTCCAGTTCACATGTGTCACCACAAACTACAAAGGTTGTGTGACTGTTGACCATACAGGTCATCATACTGTACACCATGCAGGGTTTAATACTGTACACCACACAGGATGTAATATTGTACACCACACAGGATGTAATACTGTACACCACTCATGGTGTAAGACTGTTCATCACATATACTGTAACAATGTTGACCATCAAGGCCATATTATGTTTTGGGATGATCAATAATGGTGCGAACATCAACCCCTCCTGTAAGTTTCAAAATTGCACCTAGATTCATCACACTTCCACTGCGCACTCTGATGCTTCATCTCCTCATATGAGCTTTAATAATGTCAGGATGATTTAATAGGAGTCCTACAAGAACCTCCCATGACACCTGACAGCACCCACAATCTATATTCCTCTGTGCCCACTCTTTACCCGATTGAACTTGAATCATTCTAATCCATATAAACTCTTATCTCAAGAAAACACATTCATTGTGGGATTCACTACAATACACCATCGTTGAGGACCAACATTTCCGTGGCTCTACTCTACGATTCAACTTCATGGCAACTGCACTTGTGGGTTTGTCGTCACGGTGGCTGCACTCGCGGGTTAGTCGTCACGGTGACTCCACACTACGGTACTATACTCGGTGCTTCACACAGGCGCCCATACACCTGGTCAGCCCCTCCGGTCAGAACTTTCCTTAGGTAGCCCTCTCCGATCAGATTTCACCGTAGGTAGCCCTCTCCGATCACATTTCACCGTAGGTAGCCCTTTCCGATCAGAACTTTCAATCTTTGTGGTCGCAGTACAACTCAACAATTATGCCATAAAGGCAACGTTTCTTGATTCAATACAAACATTCTTATCATCAACTCAAGATTATGGATGGAATAGTTCAATTTCCGAAGCTTCAGCTGACGAGATGCGTATGCCCTCACTTGGCTCAATTCTCATCTCGATCTATGCGTGCTCGCATCTGGGGATTCAATTCCCTTCCCAATCCATGCCATCTAGCATTAGTGAAGACAACAAAGGCCCACTATGGATCTGGGATTATAAGTGTTGGTACTTTAATAAATTTTCATCATCAGCTCTCTGAAGCTCCTCTCACAATCATCATCCCATGCATAATGCTGAGTTCTGGGAAATTTCGATATAAACATCTCATCCTTTATTTTTTATTATTATTGTCACACCCGTAGCCCTTCTTGGCCTTATACCTGAGTCCCTTAGGACGTGGCTAGCAGCCTCGTCGGGTAGGGTGCCTTTTTTATTTACACCACATGGCCCTCCATAGTAACCCACAATCATCCATAGATAATGTGATAGATAAATATGTCATGCACCATATAGTGTAAAATGAAAATCATATCAATCCGAGTGTGTACACAAAGTTCAGGGACAAACACCCAGTTAAAACAACAATCCGTGTGTGTACACAAAGTTCAGGGCCAACCATCCAGTTGAAACCCTTACGTGTACCTCAGCCGAGTCACCGACTACAGCTAGGTAAGATCAGTGTACCTCAGCTAGGTCCCAAACCATAGCTAGGTAATGTGCCCTAGGCACGTGTTCATATCACAGAATACAGAACATACAACATATTAACTATCACATAATGTATGAGATATTATAGTTACTACATTGGCCTTTCTTGGATAACCTTCCTGATAATCATTGATCATTACATACCACTTGTTATCGATCTGAATCAGAATAACAATATGCAGTTCAGTGTACCTGTAGGTACCATGCTTGATCATACTCAATGAACCCATATGCACTATATTCGATGTACCTGAAGGCACTATTCATCAAATTTGGTAAATCCACCCCCTGTCACACCATTTAAATCATCTAACATAAATAATCATTAGTCATGGAGAAACCTTAAGACAATTATTATGTTTCAAATCTTCATGACCCTATAAAATCACTTCCCAGGGGCTCACCCATCCTGGGATTTCCCTGGATTGAGCACGGTTAACTTTCGCGTACCCATACCCAAACGTAGATACTAACTTCTACTGCTTCCATCCACGGGTACCCTGTGACTACCCTCGTCTCAAAAGACATGCCGGCTATCTCCGGTCACCAAAATATTGAGTATGGACCGCACATTAGCCTTGGCCGTACCCATATCCTTGGGTTCCGCAATATCCTTAGACCATTTTCGTCTAGTATTGCACCACTAGCGGCCCTTCAGTACTCGCCATTTCTCAGGGCAGATTCATAAATCGGAAAGATACCCTCCTTTGGTACTTTCTGTCCATGCATATTTCCTATCACTGTGTAATCAAGACCTTATCAGTATACCATCCTGTTGCCAGAACCACCGCACTTACTCTGAGCAGACAATTCTGTGGCCAGAATCCTTGCTCTGATACCAAAATGTCACGCCCTTATCTTTATTTCACCTTTATCAGAGTATTTGCGGAAAACGATATGCGGTTCGGTAGGCAACACAGGAATAGCACAACTATACTGATAATATGTGCATGATTACATAAATTCCCCATAGGGGTTCGTACCTGATAAATTCAAATAATGTAGCCGCACAAGGCTACTAGGGTGTCTAAACTCATCCCAGTGAAACGGAGACTTCTTCCAGTCTTCGTTCCACTACTGTAATCCCCTCGTATGGTACTCTGCATTGTTGTTCGCATATCTTCTGTCGTCTCCTGTCTAAATTGTTGGTAGGGGAGGGTGAGATTCGAGAGAATCTCAGTAGGAAACAGATACCATAATGCATGCATGATTGATACTATGTGTATGACATGTTAGCTTTATCTAGATGTATGCCCCATAATGACATTTCTGCATGCTCAACGTTTCATACAACAAGACTATGGCCACAGCGAAAACAGAAACAGAGCTTCATTTATTCAAATATGCTCTACACAATCAAGTAAAGCAATCACATACATCATTACACAAGCAAAGATATCAAATACATGCAAGTAAGGCAAGTCCCCTACCTTAACCCTTTTCCGTCTCGAAATGTGTGCATCGTAATGCGTGCCAACAGCTCAGGGCTCCATATTCGATCCTACAATGCCAAATGTACTATTTAGACACTTTCATAGTGTTTCTGGGGGTTATATGAGTCTATCTTGAAAAATTACTAAAATACCCCCGGGGACCCGGCCCGATGGCACGTTTTCCCAAATTTTTGACTAGGACTATCCTGACGTATTTTCATCCAAGGAATCCATTTCCAGACTCAGAATTATCAAATTCAATGTCAAATTACGAAATTGCCCTTGGCAGCCCTACTTTTAGGGTTTTATGGGCGTTTCCGTAATTATGCTTTCTCGGCCTTTTCCGAAAAAGTGCCCAACTGTAACCCCACCTAATTTTCCCTCCTGAACTCAATGGAATAATCAAATCATTGAAAATCCAACTCTATGGCCCATTTATAGCCCAGACCGAAATATATGTGTTTTCTAGGGAAAATCGGGGTTTTTCGGTTTCGGCTCCGTAAACATGTTCCTTCGTACTCCTAACCACTTTATTGACTATTCCATTAGGTTATAACTACCATTTAGACTCAATTTGGGCAGCATAACCCCTAAGGAAACCCATTTCCAAAAATCACAAACAAAGATAATCCGGCGAAATTTCACCGATTAAATTGCCCACAGCAGCTAGAATAGTCAATATACAAGAGTTTGGAAGTTACCTCAAGCTCCCACTGGCTTTTCCTCTTCTTGGCTGAAAACCCTAACATTCCCAACTCCAAAAAGCTTGCCTCAAACACCTCAAACAACATAGAAGATAAGCTTAGGAGAAGGAGTATACACGTTAGGTACGAATTCACCGAAGAAATCGACCTATTTTGTGAGATTTCTCCTCTTCTTCTCTCTCTAAAATCTCAACTTTCTCTCTCTCCAAATACTGAACTTCACGTCAGAAATGAGGCTTGGAGGAAGGAGGAGATGATTTATAATATATATCAATTTAATTAATTCATTTTCTCAATTTCGGATTTTACAAAATTCTGGCAGATTTCTGCCCAAACTTTGAAAAATCATAACTAATTCTAGAAAAATCGAAATGAGGTGATTCCAAAGCCTATAAAACCCTTATTGAGTCTAGATTCAAGGAAAAATATAGACTTTTGCTTTCTGGAATCACAAAATTCCCAGAATTTCAATCTTTGCATGCTGTTCCAGAAATTTCACAGTTTTTCTGTGTTGACTTCAGAAATTCATATCTTTTTTTGTATAGCTCTAATTGATTCATATGACCTATCAAATTAAAGCTTAGGATGTCTAATTTCATCCTGTAAAATTTCATAATTTTTACTTATCATTTATTCTTCCAAAACCTTATGATATGCTCACTGCCTCATAGGCGATTTTATCGAAAACATAATTATATTCTCCAAAATTCACCAATTTACTTTCTTAATACCCCAAAGATATTAGAATCATTAGGGAATATATTTGGGACATCTACTAAATCGGGGCTTAGTAGTCCACTCAATTTAGGCTTATTCCAAAGTCTCCAATCCCAAAATTCGGGGTATTACAAATTGTCTCGATATCTTTGAACTGCAGCCGCATACATCGGGTATCAAATTGTGAGCAACAATGTCAGGTTCAGTGGCTGAATTGCCGGCCGGACAATTTCCAAATGCTTTTGAATGCCTTCCGGGAGGAAAGAAGCCGTTATCATAACCAAGAGCAGCCATTACTCTTGGTTCATTAAATGTCATCCCATTCTTCACTCTGTCTCCAAAAGTCTTGGCGTAGTCTTTCCTGTAATCTGACTTATTTTCAATAAATTAAGACCATCCAATAAGTTAAAGCTTGTTATTAATAATAATAGTAGTAGTTGTAGTAATAATCCTTGGTATTCCAACTCAAGAGCTAAAGGGAAGTCATAATGATACAGATTTGCGTATGGAGTGACACCTGCGAATGATTCAGAATATAAAAAAGGGTGGAAATTGTTCTTGATCAATTAGGCTATATACTCCATCAAGAATTCAAGATTCACCTCGCTCAAGTAAGTAATTGATCAGCCTATTGTAGTAGTCAACGCCTTCCCAATTTACTTGGCCAGTTCCATCTGCATGAGCATTGTACTCAATTGTTTTAAAAAGATGTGCCATACTTTAGGGTCTAATCCATAAGTGTTAAAATACATTAATGTGCCATTACTTGGGAAATTCTGGACCATGAGATTGAGAAGCGGTATGCATCAAAGTTGAGATTTGCCATGATGTCCACATCTTCCTGTTAAATCAGCCATATATTTTGGCTCTTATATAATACATATATATACATATTTCTCATTTGGAAAAAAAGGTCACCCTCACTTCAATTATTTTTGGACCTTTTTTATTTTTTAGGGGAAAAACACTTTCTTTATATCGATGATACTGATCCACAGCAACGTCTGCATTGCCGTTGTTTGCAATAACCCCTGTTTCCAAACGATTAGAGATTTCAAATTTTTATTCAAAAAGAAAGAAAGCTCCATATTAAGTGATTAAGAAAGTAGTATTAATTAGATTAATTCCGCCCTTATGTGGTTACAAAGCAATATATAAACAAGAAAGATCTTAAGTTAGCAGTAAAGCACAATATACAATTTCATAGGTAGAGGACTGGAAATAATGTTAGCAATAACTTATCAAAAAACAAAAAAGCACGGATGATATATATTATACACATACTGTCCTTAATATAAGATATATTTTGGGAGTTGATTTTAATCCTAAATATAAAATATAGTTTTTATATTGGTCAATGTTTTCCTAATTTATATTGATGTTCACTCAACCATAATCAATGAAGAGATGGAAGAAGGAAATTAAGAGAGATAATTAAGATGTTTTGGAGAATACATGTTATATTAAATACTTTTAAATGATTAGGGTATTTTAAAAAATATATGTTATATCAAATAATTTTAACTCACTTTCTTAATCTAATTAGATAAATACCTAGAAGGAGGATTATATAAAAACCAGGATTGTTGTGGATGAAGGCATCCTGGGACCACGTCCTCCGGCGTGGGCCATGCCCTCCACTTGATAAGCAGACGCCGCCATTCCGAACACGAAGCCGGCGGAAAAGTTGGCTCTGCTCAGCCCTCACGTATCAAAATCCAAGGCCCCATGCAGCCACAACCCACCGGATCACCACCAAAGAAAGCGTCCACCATGGACACCCCCTCATCTCCACGCTTGATACTCAGAATGTGAGCTAGGCAGAAGCGCAATTTATAGGGTCATATTTTGTCCACAATACAAGAAGATATGGAGCAAGCAAAGCATACGTTTTTGTATATATGTGGCTACCGGATAAAGCATAATCCAAGTCTTATATTTAATTAGTTGAGCGGTTTTGATGTTATGAAAAGAGGAAGCTGCGTTGTCGTTTTGCAATCTTTTGAACTGGTCCGGCTAGTATCGGTGAGCGACGTCCCCTACTTGTGGTGCACATGGATACTGTCAAATTCTGTTCCACTGACGACGAGGAGGAAGCTGAAGTAAGGGCACAGAAAGAAAGCCCTCCTGCATATAATTGATTTTTAAATTTAGTACGTCCGCCATAAGAGAAAGTTTTGAATAAAAATGTTAATTTGAGGGGTTATATATGCATGGCGAGATGTGGCATCTTAATTACACCACAAGCATTCATTTTTATTGGCATTTTCTTTTTACAACATGAAGAGAAGGAATACTACTCTCCCAGGTTCCCAATGGTTTGTGTTTGATTATATCCATTTAACATAACGATATGTTTGTGTAAGTAAGAGTGTTCACAAGTGGTGAGAAGCTAATTGAGTGGGTCAGCAAGATGAAAATGAAGAGAGTGAACAACCAGTCTAATCAATCATAGTACAGTTGGGGATCTGCTCCAACAATTTCACTTTTTGCGCTACCAGTCCAAGCAAAGCATCCGTGAGTTGTTTTCAACATTCATGCACAGCATTCGTTCATTTCTGCTGCTGTGATGTGAAGGCCATCAATTAGGATTTGTTTTGAATGAGTGACAAGTCAGAAGAGAGGGTGCGTGCAAGCATGTGTTACTTACCCTCTCTTTATTTCCTGCCCACCAACCATACTTATTCATACAAAATATGATTCTCATCTAACAACTCCCTCTTCACTCTTTTCTCATATTGAAATTGATTAACGAAACCATCAATGCCTTGCACTTGATCCGTCCGGGAAACTGCATGTTTAATTCAACCCAATTTTTAATCACCAGTCCCAAACTTATGCAAATCAAAATCATATTTATATTTTCTATATATCATATTTTCTTCCTCTTCTACGCCAGCAGCAGCAGCATCATAATTTTGTTTCATACTTCAACAGCAACAAAGAAAAAGCAAGCTTTGGGCATTGCTTCAAGTTGAAGTATCACATCATGCAAAATAGGTTGGGCAGGAGAAGGAAGAAGCTATGGAGATGGGCGGTCCCGGAGAAGGTCAAATTCTTCATATGGATCTTTGCACATGGTCGAGCTCATACAGCACAATTGAAAATGCGGAGAGGCATTGAGGAGTCGGTCAGATGCCCATTTGGTTGCAATCGGGAGAAAGACTCAATGCACCTTTTAAGAAATTGCAACAATGTCAGAGAAAGATGGATTTCTGTAGTTAAACCGACCTTATGGGACACCTTCATATCTCTCCAAGGCACGGAATGGCTACACTAGAATCTTACACACGGAGCGAGCGGGGATTTCACCAGGAAGATACAATGAGCCACTCTGTTTGGATATGTTTGTTAAGACATTTGGGTGGCACGATGCAGGAAGCTATTTGGTGAAGAGATTAATACAGATACCGCAAATGCTCATTCAAGTTTATTTAGGACAATCTGTGACAAGGATTTATGTTTAAGGTTTCAATTTTACTCTTCCTCAGCAAATGCAAAAAAAGTAAGACATGAACAACGTCAAGGCTTTTTCACTCTGGAGGTGGATGCTTTAGTTCTTGACTCAGGGCAAAGTGGATGTGGTGGAGCTATTCGTGGGGATGATGGGAGATGAATATGCAGATATATGTGCAAAACTATAATTGTACCTCCAGTAATAGCAGAGATCATAGTGATTATCCAAAGCTTACAAATATGTTGGAATAAAGGATATCAAAAAGTTGTAATTTTGTTTGATTGTGTTGAAGCCATAAATATTTTGTTTAGGGGATATGACCAATCACATCCCTCTAAGGAAATTGTAGATAATGCCAGACTATGGTTATCTAAGAACTAGTAGATCTTGATTAGTCCTATCCTTAGAAATTACAATATTTTAGCGGATCATTTAACTAAGTTAGCTTATATTATTATGGGAAACATTTTTCTCCTTGATCAACCACCACCTTCTTATTAGGAGGCAGTTGTAAATGAGGGATAGTAGTTTTGTTTTATCTATACTTTGGAGTTGGCTTTTGAGTTTATAATGGAATCCAGTTTTCTTTGGGAAAAAAAAAGGGTTGGATAGCCCAGCATTTACAAAAGTTTTGTTCCTAACCTTTTTAGTTAATTAAGTGGAGAATAACAGAAAAATACTATTTAAACTTCAAAAGCCCGTTGACAAGAAAAGTAATGTGATTGATAAGAATAGTAAAGGGATTGACAACACAAATCTTTATTAAAGAATTAATTTAGGATTTTAAAATTCAAGTATTATTTTTCTGTGATTCTCTCTTAATTAAATCTCAAAAGCAAATTCTGTCCGGCCCATCATCATCAAAACCTAACATAAGAGAAAAAGATCAGTACGATGTAAGAAAAAACCTCTCATTGCGTTCCGCATATGGCCTACCTTGTTCCCGTTGATTGAGGAGAATTTTGTCGACAAATGCAAAATGACGCCATCTCCTAATCAAGATAAACTGTAGCATCTTCATCATCTCCATACTGATCCAAATCCTGTATATATTTTCATTGAGAATAAAACACCTTATTAACACTGATTTCACAACAACATGAGGAGAAAATTTCTCCAAACAAATTTGCTGAAACAATTAGCGGACAGACACTCTTAGGAGAAGAGAGAGATAGGCTCTTCAACCAAAGAGAGTCGGCCTGCTGTAGAAGGAAGGATGCTTATATTATTTTCGTTAGTTAATTCATTTTAAGCTTAATTAGAACTTGAGAGACTCTACTTTTTTCCCAAAACAAATTGTACCTCCTTTATCTAAACGACTTGAAAACAAAGACCAGAGTGTTGAACCGCTGAAAAGCTCACTGATACATATAGCTTCCACTTATTTTGTAAAATTACATTACTTTCAGTTGATATCAGAATATTTTGGCAGAGATGTTTTAAAAAGGCCGTAAATTCAAATAAGTTAACTTGCTTGGGAGAAAAGAAGTTGGGAATTGGTAATCAAACCTTCCTCGATTAGCCCAACTAGGGACACTACTTGAGCAAGGCTTTTAATTCGTTGTATAAATTATGACGGACGGATCGGAAAAGGTCAGCGTCTTATTCAAATACAGAGTCTCTCTTTTTTTTTCAAAAAGGTCTTAGAGCATAATTATCTTAAATATACGTTATCAGGATAAAAGAGTGTGGCCCGTCTAGCTCAGTTGGTAGAGCGCAAGGCTCTTAACCTTGTGGTCGTGGGTTCGAGCCCCACGGTGGGCGTTGTAATTTTTGACACCAACAAAACGTGATTCTATATTTACACATTTTTTGTGCTAACTGACGTTTTCACATTCTAGACAATTTGAAAAGAAATAATATGAGAGCACATGTTGGGTTTGGAACAATATCCTCAAATGATAAATATGAAAAAACTTGTTCTCTCAAATAGATATATACATTTATTTGGAAGTGTAATTGAATCTATTCCAGCAAATGGAAAGAATATGAAAAGCAGCATGTAGAGTTTGGGTTACTGGTTAAGGGAAACAAATTAAATATGATATGTTTGTGTGTGTAGTGTGTAGAGAAAGAGGAAGAGGAAGAGGGGGAGAGCAGCGGGCACGGCATTTGCCAATTAACTGTGTAATTTCAGGAACGCAAATATGGTAATATTTGGTTTGGTACTAAGAGTGAAAGAAGGATAAGAGCGCGGAAAATAGAGGGTGGGACTGGGAACAATCAATAGAGTGCTGTTGGTAGGGGATAAGACCAGTTGATAGATAGAACCAACAGCTCCCTTTTCTTCTCCGTTTACTCTTCAACGTCTTCACATAATCCCTATCTACCCCCCCACACCCCAATCATTCTCCTATATATGCATGTCTTACCACATATACCTGAAAGTCAACCTTGCTTCATTATTACCGTCCCTCAACTTGGACGATATACGTCAACATTTACCTAAATAAAGATCTCATTTTTGCTCCTTCAACTAGCACCTATATATCAATATCTTTTTCCCACACCTTTTTCCCTCTTCATCACTCTTCTCCTCCCCTCTTTTCTTCTCATTTGTTCTTCCATTTCATAATTTAATTAAGCTTATCCCATTAGGTAAGAATGTGCAGTGAAGGCTTCGTCTCAACTTGAAGGAAACCAACAAGATTATGCCTGAGCGATACGCTTTCAGTGGGTGAGTGATTTCTGTGCTTTCCTTTGTCAACTGAACATCCTCTTGCCCCTTCACTTTATTTCGTTGTCTGTTCGACCTTGACCTTCACATTTTCTTTCCAACTCCAAAGCTGCTTATTTGTTTGAAATCTTACATCTCTGATTAATAGTTGAATTTTCTTTTTGGGCCAAAATAGTCAGTTGAATGAGGGCAGTTCTCGCCTCACGATATTATTATTTCATCTTTCTTTGAAAAAAAGTTAATTCACTCTCTAGCTTTATAGGTTAGGACATAGTGATAAAGAACAGTGCATGTATTTATTTTTTTAAAAAACAAATTTGTAACTGGATCTGTCGAGTTTTAAGAATTAATTGTGAGGAGAACGAGGATCGATTGGAAGAATTTTGTAAAGAACTTGGAATGTTTTTAACATTATTATCTTATTGTGTTAAAAGAATCAAATCAAAGTTGATGGTCATAAGTAAATTTATATGAAGAGATGGAAATGTAAGTATTAAGGTCGAGTAGGCAGCGAAATTAACGTGTTTGTGGCCAGAAATGTCTGGTTGACAAAGGTTTTAGCACGGAAATCAACCAGTGCCATCATTCGTACTCTTGCCTTCAGCACTACTATCCATTCATTTCTGGTATGTGGAAAACCCCCTCTACATCTTTCTTCCCCTCTCATATCTATCTACATATGTATGTAAGATTTTGTGTGATGTTCCCACTTAATGATATAGTATATGTAACTAATTTCAGATGATTTAATTTGAAATGACTTTTCAAGTTAGTTGAATGGAACATCAATTCGCCAAACTACAAATTTAATTTCTGCTAGATTCGTTCAGAAGTTCATATATCCTCTATCCAAATCTCTATATGCACCGATCCACTATGTTTGATCTTGTCCATTAATTACCACTATGCATTGGGTTTTAAGTTTCAGGATTGAATCCATAGAAAATTATGCGATGGAGAAATTAATACATATAAATATATGTATGTATGTAAAGATACTTAAGTTGTTGAGATGTCCTTTACTATAACTTTAATTTCGTTTGCACCTCATATAATGGAGCTAACTCGCTTGCAGTTTGAAATCTCTTATGCCACTAACATTGTATTTGCTGTATTTCCTCAAATAAGAAGCACAATAATGGTTCAAGAGAAGGAAATGCTCGCTGATAAATTTCAGGTTGAAGTTAGACGACTATGGGGAATGCTAAGCATATGTGTTGTAGGACAAAAGAAAAAGTGATAGAAGATCGATCACGGTTTAAATATGAAATTGTCCGGTTACGTCCTACTTAATTAATAGTGAGAAAAGATCAGGCACAGGCACTGAATCGATCTCGCAAGCCCTTTCCATACCAATATATTGAATTTAATTAGTTCTCTCTCTTTTTAAACTCTTGTAGTATTTAATCACTATAAATTTATCTTCTTCACGTATTAAATCACTATTGAATTTCCTTGGTTACCTGTATCCATAAGTACTACTTTCAGTCATTAATATAAAATTTCCTTTATAGTGTAAGTTATACTATATATATATATATATATATATATTATATTATATTAATGATCGGGGGTACGTGGTATAATTTTTTTTTGACAAGACCATGGTCAAAACGGTTTGGAGGAAAATGGAATTAGTCAGCAAGTCATATAGTAATAGATCCTTAAATTCTAAGGATAGATCATTGAAACTCCTATAATACTACCTCTAATCCTAAATAAAAGATGTTGTTGGTAGTATAATTTACATTACGAACAACATCTTATATTAATAATCGGAGGTAATATCAAAAGAACGTAACAAGGACAAGTGATATATCCCAATTTTTGTATAATATTTAATATTATAATTAGGGATTTTATCATTAATTTTGGGCTAAATGACATTTATTATGATTAAATTGAATTAAAGATGATTATATGAAAATAAATCTCAAAAAGGTAGATTTGTTATAATTTTGTGATCGCTCTTTAAAATTTGAATTTTGAATGAAGATATTATAAAATATTAATCTGAATTGTAGGTCATTTTAGAAAATTGTATATGAAAGACCAAAAAGTAAAGATTTATAAGAACTGAAACGGCAAATAAAATTATCCATGTGACATCAAGGCAATTCTGACAGAAAGAAGGGTCGTTCTTTCTGTAATATTATCCCCGACTTTCAGTGGAGAACATATCAGCAAAATTACAGAAAATACTCCGAAGTTACAAAACTCCATTTTGGTCCAAAAATCCGACGGCTTTCACCTACTCAGTGTAGAAAGATCAGAGAATATGACAGAAAAATACCCTGAATTACCAAATTGTCATTTTGGTCCCAATATCTGAAAATCAGCGCCCTTCACCTTTGAACTGATTTTTTTTCGGATTCTTATACAGAATTTTGGGAAAAATCTGATTATATACTCATTTGAAATAGCTTATTTTTTTACTCATAAGTGCTTATAATTCGTGATTTACAGTATACGAGATAAGTATATGATAGGAGTTTTATCTTGACTTACGTAATAAGTGCTTATTTTCCAGAAATAAGCTATTCTAAATACTCGCTATATCCCTATTCATTTGCATTTTTTTTGTAGAAATTTTATTGGTAAAAAAGGAAAATCATTTGATATTTGACACTGCATTTCATAAATCAGACCAACTTCATCTGTGAAAAGCACCTTATATATAGGACTAGAGTAGGGAGAGTAAGGTTTGGCACTTAGATTTTCCTATGTTTCATAAAGCGTTCTCATAAATATAATTGATACTAAAGTGTCTGATGGAGGATCATGTTAAATTGGGTAATATATGCTCCCTTTCGTCCAAAATATAAGGGCAAAGTTTATAGTGATAAAACCCTGCTGTTATTTGCACCGGAGGGCTACAAGGTAAAAATGGATAAGTGCTTATAAACGAAAATAAAGGTTATATATATTTAATTTAAAGCCTAGACACTTCACCTAATCATGGAAAATATTGATGAAACTTAATGTTTGGTTCTTATATATACATGTACGGGTTCATCAAACAAATCGCTAATATATATATATATATATATATTCATATTCCAGCTAGTCCCTAGCTATTTGATCTCTCTCTCTCTCTCTCTGCTTGCCATAATTGTACATACTTTTAATTTAAGACTAGCCTCATTAGTTGAAGAGTAAGGGTAAATTTGTTGTAAAAAGGTATTATAGGGAGCTATAACAAACTAGTGTCCGTATTCTCGCAGATATTATTTTTACAGTTCATAAATTGACTAAATATATTGGAGGATTTCGTCTCACGGGACATAGAAAAAATTGCATGAGAACAGACAATATGTATTATCTAGTGCCCTTATATATGTAGATTTGTCTCAAACTTAGTCCTTCTACAATTGGTCATATGTATATATTTTCACCTCCCATTCAGTAATCAATGTAGTGCTGTAAATTGTGTTATGTATGGTTTTGTGTGAAAAATGTGAGCAGGAGAAAAGCACGTGTGAAGAAAAGAAAAGATGGTCTGGGCTTGGCTTGGGAACGAAGGGAAGCATATAGATATAACATAAATGATCTGTAAGTACTCACACACACTACTTGCTGTCCAATTTTCATCATTTCATTTGGATGTATAGAATATTCTAGATAAATATTTGCCCCCGTCATGTTCCTATACCCTTCATCTAGTTGGTACATATATATACGCGCGCGCACAATAACTCTGAGTTAACTATCTCCTCATCATCCAGAGACTTGTAGGTGACAGGCAGTATCGTACTTTGATCCTTCATTTCTGCCAACACCCCAGCTTAAATGTGTATCATCCTAGCTAGCTATGACCTCTGCAACCTTGTTTATACCATCACTTTCCCCCGCCAACACCTCAACACTTCTCTTTAATTTCTTTCCCTTTAAACCCAACTTACAACTAACTATACAATAGTTAAATGTTCCATCAATGTCATAATTTTGTTGCCTTATTGCACCAGTTTTTACTCTATTGGTTAGGAAGTTCTTTGAAGCCAATTCTGTGCTGATTTTTGGGCCGGGGTGGAAGCGCACCGTGGAATTAAATTGGAAGCAAGAATCTCAAGAAGTGAAGTAAAAAATTTTCAGATTTGGGGCCTCAGCTGCCCATTTGCAGCTGTGCTCTCTTTTGTACCTCCATTTTAGGGCTTTTTTAAATGTATTTTTTATGGCTTTTTGGATTATTAGATTCTACACGAAATGGATGATATTTTAATATCTTATGGGCAAAAAATACACATTTTTCAATTTTTTATGATTTTTCAAAGATATTTCAGAAAAATTGTGTTTTTTTCCCACTTTAAGCACTTTTTTCTAAAATATCTTTGAAAAAACATAAAAAATTGAAAACAGGTTCATTTTTTGCTCTTAAGATATCAAAATGTCACCCATTTCGTATAGAATATAATGATCCAAAGAGCCGTGAAAAATATATTTGGGAAGACCCCAAAATGGGGGCGCAGCAGAGAGCACAGCTGCAGATGGATAACTGAGGCCCCAAATCCAAAATTTACTATTGGAAAGCTACAGTTAACACTTGCATCTCCTAAATTCTTGAATTTCATGGCTAAACTGAGTGCAGAAATATATATATTAACGAGGGAATCTTTAATGGAGGAATTGAAGTGTAATGGTGGAGCAAACACACGTACGTAAGGTAAAGTTTTCTACTTTTACACTTAAAATTTGGGGCTATTATTAAACTGAAATGTGATGACGTTATGCTTGTATATTCGGTTTGTTATGAGATGGATATGATATAATGGACCATTTTATGCTGAATTTTGATGTACAAAAAATTCTGGTTTTTATTAGTTACGTTGTGCATGGTGTTTAATTTTAGGGCCATTTTATAGCTAGCAATTTAATGTTACACTTTCGCTTTTGTTTCTGTGCTAATTTAAGGGGACTGTTTTGAACCTTTCTTCTTGTTAAGAAGTGATGTATTTTCCATAGGAAATTAATTTGTTGTCAAGATTGAGTGTGGGTTTTTTAACCTGTGGTTATCACACTACACTATATATAATTAATAAAACTCCTACCAGCTTAATATGGAAAAGTAAAATTCATGATTCTGTTCCCATTTTTTATTTTTTACAACTAATATATAATTTCAGTTTGTTTTTGCTTATGTATTCATTCAAATATATTTGCAGTAAATATAAAATTAAAATTTATATGTCAAAAGACATTTATTTTATATAGCTCATGCATATTGGAATTAACGAATTAATTGTTTTGTTTCTGGGTAAGTACATAGCTTTGATCTAAAATATATATATATATATATATATGTATGTATGTATAATATCAGATGTAGGGAATATATATATATATATATATATATAAATTAAATTAAATCGATATAAAATAATTATAAATTTGATCTAATATCGTTTAAAAGCTATATCTATTTAATTATAAAATATGCACTTATTAGGGTGTATCTGATCCAAAAATATCTGTATATTAGTGTGTGTTTAAATTAGCTTTTGAAGAATAGCTTTTAATTACGATTTATAAGGTAAGTATGTGAGAGAAGTTTTATCTCGATTTACTAAAAAAAGCTTTGAAACCACGGTTTGGGGCTTACTCAAACAATAACTTACTGCCCAACGTCCTTCTTCTTCCCACCCCTCACCATCTCATTGTTCTTTGGCTTCTGTATCATCCGTTGTTGTCCAATTTTATTTTTTCAACAACCTCATAATTCTACTAATTTAAAAAGTTCCCTCTGTTACATATACATAGGAAAAATTTAGATGTACTTTTCTAATATTTCCTAAATAATCCAGACAAGTATATTTCTGCATGCAAGCATATTATCATTATTTTAATTTAAAGAAAATTATATGTGTGTGTCTCCGGATCCGATGATGATCGCATCCCAATAAGAGAATCATGCAAATGAGCAAATCGTCGTCCGCTTAGTGTTTGTGACGCGAGCATGACCCCATTTCCTCCTTTGCTTTCAGTGTCGCAATTGATTTTGCGTTCGGTGTGACCACTGGTTAGAATATACTGTAACAGATGATGCAGATCAGATTTTTTTTTGCTTTATATAATTCTCATAGTTAATACCCACTCCCGTTCTTTTAGAAACAATTTTTTTACTCTTGGGCTAATTCTTAACATAAACAATTTTTTTTGTTATTAAATTTAAAAAAAAAAATTTACCTCTATTATATATATATTTATATATATATTTATATTTATATTAATATTAATGATCAATCACTTATCACTAATTCCCTTTCATTTAATAATTTATTATTCATTCTCTCTCATATTTTATATTAATTCTTTCTAATATATTTTTTACTTATTCTCTCTCATATACTCTTTTCATAAATATAGGTATATTTGAAAAAAAAATATGAAATTTTAAACATATTTATTATTTTAACTAATCTTAATCATTAATTCGTTTTCCGTAATAAAAAAAAAAACTCCTTATAAAAAGAAGCTGGGAGTATATCTTTATAATTCTTGGCACGCACCTTTAATATCCTCATAATTCAGTATGATTTAGCGTCGTTTACAGATAATTGCTAATTATTAAATCCACAGCAGCCGAGGGCCTAAAGCTTTAGGATGTAGAGGCTTCAAGCACATGCACCGAACAGATCGAAACCCACTATATATAGATAGATCGATAGACAAGAAGTCATTTTATATGGCATACTTAAGCATAGGAGATGCATTTGCATATATATATATATATATATATATAAAGAGAAAGATAAACCGGGGGGGGGGGGGAGCCAAGAGATGTGGTCGATCTGATGCTTGCCTGAGCTCCTATATATATATCTGCTGCCTTCCTGCTTTGGAGAAGAAGAAAGTTGACCAACAAACAAACCACCTCAGCTTTGTACTGTCGGAAACTGATAAAGTGCAGTTATAGGTATATATATGGATAACTACCATACTTGGTCCGTCCATTATTATTTAAGTTTAGAAAGTAGCTATATATAGAGAGCTAGTCTGGCATTGCATTAAGGGGATCGGAGACATGTATCAGCGCCTCCGGTTGGCAGGCTCCTTCTGGGAGTTGAAGTAGACGGTGGCCACAGGGAGGCCCAGTTCCAATTGCCTGGCAAAGAAGCGAGTGTTGAACCCGACCCGAGACGCCGGCTGGTCCACCAGGCCCAGTGCCTGCTTTTGCCTGAACAGCACCATTATATAGCGATGGATCCCCAATGGCGGACGAGGCCCCACGTATGGCAGAATCTCCTTCCCTGCGCATTATACTAACCAAATTAGAAAACATGCTCAGCTCATACAAGTGAGTGCGTAGTAGACAGTAGTGAAGCTGCTTAGAGCATAAACTGAGGTTAGGTTGTGCCACGCGTATAGAGCAGGGACAGGTGGAGGAGAGGGAGGGTCATTTGTTCCGAAATGGGAGAGATGACGTGGCAGGGATGGGACAGGTGGGAGGCGGGTATTTGATGATGGAGAGGGAGTGGGCAGACCAAGGATGAGAGACATGCGGGTGCAAGCCATTGCCATCAAATGAGCTTAATTAAGATTCTTTGCCATGCAACACTGTGTCAGTAAATATCTGACCCCTGACATCTCAATCTCCATCTCGGAACAGTACAATCAGTTTCGTCGACACAAATTCATTGCATTTTGATTTTGTGTGAAAGAATGGAACGTTACTCTTTTGGAACAGTACCATATCTATATTAAAATGAATTTGCATTGTTGATGATGACGTCACCTTTATTTGGGTTAGTCCCCCCGGGTATGTCGACCACGATCCTAATAATGAAAAAGAAAGACCAATTAGGTAGCTAGCGTGTAATAATATAATACTTAACAGGATTTAGTAAGTTAATCATATAAAAGGAATGAAACAGTAAGAGGTAGGAAACCAGTGAATCCACTCGCGCATGCTTGGTTCGCTGGGACTGGGTGCATCTGGGTCAGTCATCACCTACATTCATGTTCTTCCATTTTGATCAGAAAGGAATAATAGGGGGCATGCAGGCAGGATTCCAAAGCGGTAAAGACAGAAAAATAATGATGAAGATGAAGATCAGAAGCAATTAAGGCTATATAAACAGACAGACCAGGGTGTAGAGTTCATGGGTGTTGCCGCCGAGAGTGATCTTGGGAGGGTTAACGGCCATGGAGGGCTTGATGTCGCAGCCATTAGCAACATGCTTGGCACCAAAGTACACAGACATGGTGACGGAGGGCACAAACATGTCCACCACATCGCCGATGACGCGCCCCACCACCAGAGGATCAACGGATGCAGACATTGAACTAATTACCTCACCCACACACACTGTGCACCGGAGAGACTCGGGTTTATATAGAACGTGCATGGGCCCATCATAAAATCAGGAGACGCCAATGCCTGACACCTGTGCTGAATCCCACAGACTCAAACAGCCATCCTTCCTCTCCTCCCCCCACGTGGCCTTATCGACCGTCCCTTCCCGTCGCCACCCTACACATGTATCCACAAAGGGCCACTGCCTTTTGACGTTTACATGCAACTCAACATGACTTCAGCCTTCAGGTTGGAGGGCGCACCGTTCAAATGGTATGCCGCGTAGCACCAGAGTATATCTCCGCTACTGGGTAACTCTTATTCACTGACAAGCCAGTGATTCTGGCAGCTTTGAAAGCTGTTCAGCGGGTTTAAATTGGAGGGCTACGTCATGGATGAATGCAAGATTCTTTCTTGTGATTGTGATAACCAGCTGGAAAGATACGGCCAACTCATCAGAGCTTGCCCATCTCTCTCTCTCTCTCTGTGTAAAAAGTAAAAACCAGCCTGTTTTATGTTCTTGTATATTTATTTTTCTTGCCAATTTTCTGAGTACCATCTCCCATGAACGCGCCATTTCGAGGGGGGAATCTCAAATTTGAAACTGCCTGCTCACGCAAACTAGTGCACAGAAATCCACTCAAAATCGTGGCGTCATTTTTCTTTGTATTCATCTGTTTTGTGAATATATATAATTCATTGTTTATAAGGTAGAAGTGCATGCAGCACCCCGATTTATTTTTGAAGGTGCAATTAATATCCTAAATATTTAAGGTTGTAGATCTATTTTTAGAGGTGCAATTAGTACCTTAAATTATTTTTGAAGGTGATATCAGTACTCTAATGTATTAAAAATG
This sequence comes from Inga oerstediana, assembly GCA_963210345.1. Classification (NCBI taxonomy): domain Eukaryota; kingdom Viridiplantae; phylum Streptophyta; class Magnoliopsida; order Fabales; family Fabaceae; genus Inga; species Inga oerstediana. Next base: position 1,008,912 of record OY723410.1, read on the forward strand.
AATCAATTACACCCCTTTACTTAAGGAATTTAATACAATTTAATATATTCTTGCATATGTGATTGAAACTGATACTTTACTATGAATAAAAACCCTCTCTGATTTTGACTTCACTTCTTCTTTTATTTGAGTCTCGAGATTCAACAAAACCAAAACCAAATATTTTCATCACAATGATAAGGAAACTATGATGGGAAAGATATATCTCAAACCTTGAGTTAATATTCTATTAATGAATAGGTGCAATTGCTCCATTTTTAATACATTAGAAGCAAAATTGTACCCTTAAATACTAAAAGAAGGTATGAACATATTGAAGATCGATGAAAGAGGAAAGGAAAGAGTGTGTCAGCAAACAGAGTTAATATTCTGTTAGTGAAATGGTGTAATTACTCCATTTTTAATATATTATGGTGCTGATTGAACCTCCAAAAATACATTAAGGTGTTGATTGCACCTTCAAAAATAGATCGAGATGCTGGATGCCCATTTACCTTATTTATATACGAGCATCTAGGATTCTCCTTGATCCCTCACTTTCAAATATCGCCTCAATTCAATATTTGGTAAATATCACCCCAATTAAAATACGGATACATATGGAGACGAATTCAGATAGACCCTTCAATTGAGAAATTAAAATGGATACATGCAAAACCATATTTTATAAGCACGCCTTTATATTATTGACCAAAAAAAAAAGCACGCCTTTATATTCAATTGGGTTGGGCTTGAAATTGTGTATATTCTATTGCCCGAGAAGAATGATCGGCCCATGGATGCCGCCAATCCAAAGCCCAAAAGACTTGGGCTTATCATGTGAGAACAGAAACCTAACAAACAGATGGAACCTAACAAACAGATTTACGGACACAAGAGTTCTTTCTGGCACAACTTATATGTTAATGGACAAACAAAAAAAATTAGTACAGTTAATAGAGGGGTTGACTCATAACTATAAAGTTGTGAGTTCAAATTCCATCAATATGAAGACCTTATTAGTAGATGATCTACCACATTTAGTGCCAAAAGTAAAAAACATGAGCTATGATATTCTTGTGCTTTTAATTTGTACGTGAATTTCATTCCTGTTGAGAAGCAAGGCGATGAAAGAATTAAAAATTATAATAAAATAGAATAACTTGGAGAAATTACAGAGCCTAAAATATTTAAGAACACTTGAAAAACCAAACGAGATATTCAGATCTACACAATGTGGATCTTTGAGATTAATATTTTGTTGCAGATAACATTGCAAGTTGCACAAGTAGTAGCAATGAAAGTAATAACAGGGGGAGAAAAATAGGTGGTTGGAGGTTGGTGGATGCAGAGGGATCAGATATCTGAGAGGAATCAACAGCGAGAGGCTTTCCATCACTGTTTAGAGAGCAAGATTTTGGGTAAGGGCCGTTAGTGCTCAACATCAAAGCTCGGAGAACCCCAGAAGCTGTGTGCATATAAGCAGTTCGATTCTTGGCCAAAAGCCAAGTCAAGCCCATGAGCTCACAATCTTTGTTGTGGATCTTGGTGGTCCTGTCCTCTGTTTTGCTTGAATTTGAAGTTGTCTTCTTGGTAAGCTGCGTAGAATTCAATATTATAATCACAACATGAAACACAGAGCGATTCATGATTGAGCATAAATAGGTTTGGTGCCGAAAAGTCTGTTAAAATAACATTTTGGCTGGAGTAACATCCACTCATAAAACTTTTAATAGTCAATGATGAAATCAAGGCTCAGCACTATGGGGCATGGGCATTATTTGTTTGTTTCTTGCTTATGCCACATCTCAGGTTCATAATATCTTCAAATGCAAACAACCTTTTAGAACTCTGAGTGAGATAGAAGCTACAGATGTGGTTGTCTAGTAATGCTCTTAGCTAAGTATTAATTTGGAAATCTGAATTTGACTAATGTCACTTAGTAAGATGATTACTTCAGAAGGATCAGGCAGATGATCAGATGTCAGTTGCAACTCTATGCAACGCACACATGTCAAAAGGAAACTTAAGATTAGAAGGACAATTTTCATACTACTACAAGCCATTAATTTGACAGCTAAAAGCATAATTGTAATAATTCAAAATGTAGTGGGTTTTCCGCCTGAAAATAGGTGGGGAGAATTTATCCCAAGTTTGCAAATTTTGCTACCACAATTCACAGACGGAACGAGCTAAGAGGACTGATGCCCTAAACCTAGAATATGGTCATTCCTATTTATTTCATAGGATCAGAATAGCGACAAAGCATGTGCTTAATGAATTTTTTCTTCAACAGCTAGACATTAAATGCATGAATCGGTTAACAGTCATTTTCATAAATTTTCCAGTGACTGAGATTTCCGGGAAAATGCTACCTGTCTTTACTGAAGATGAAATGCTATCTCCTGACACACAAATGAAGGAAAACAAAAAGACAACTTTCCTATCTTACCAACCTTCAAGAAACTAAAGATGAAAGTAAAATTATTTCTTCTCCACTCCAGCTTTCAATAAGATCCATGAAATCTCAAGTGATAACATTCTAATAAACTCTACAGCAAACCAAGCGAAACACAAGAATAACTCACCGAGTAAAGACTGTTCAAACATTTGGAGCACCCACCAAGACCAGGAAATTTATTCACATTGCTGCTGCTGCTCAAGCAATTCCTCTCCAAGCTTCTCACCTTCTTGTTCCCGACAAGTTTGCCACTTTGGGTAACCGAAAACGCCTCAGGGCAATTCAGGGGATGAAGCCGAATGCCACAATAGCAATACACCACATCACAGGTCTCATTCGGCTGAATCAGCTCGATGCCTCTCAGTTTCAAAGCCTTTCCCAAGCCATTCACACAGGTTTCTGAATCATCTGGCAGCAACGGCATGTTAGACGATGTGGTTTGAGTTGGCGATCCGAGAGCGGTGGCAGAGTAGGCAGAGTAGAGCCATGCCGCCAGCACCGGACAGCACCGGCTCCGGTGGAGCTCTCCACCTGCTCCCTCTTTGGTTGCGATGCATGCAGTTTTTACCCCATGGAACAGCTCGTCTGAGAGATTCAGAGAGCAACCAGTAACCTCTGATTGTTCTGGAACAGCAGGGATTGTTGCAGGCGGAGATGGGTTTGGGAAGATTGGCTGAGATGTGGTTGCGTCTGAGTAAGGTAGAGCCAGAAAGCACGGGAGGACAATGCAAAAATAGAATAATGGGTAATATGGAAGCAAAGGCATGTTGGTGAAGAAGTGTGAGATGAGAGAAGGTGAAACAAGTTTCGTTGTGAGAGCAGAGGAATATGAGTGAACAGAACAGAACAGAAGTGGTACAGAAGATGGAACAGAATATTCGAATGAACCAGGTAGGGGGTGTTAGTTGGGTAGCAAAGGAAAAGAAAAAGAAAGGCAAAAAGCTGTGGGGTCGAGAAAAGTTTGGCAGTATGCTTCCCTTGTTACTTCTATCACCTCCGGTTCGGGGCCCTAAAAAGATAATGATGGGGATTAGCAAAAGTATAATGACCAAATCAAGGGTAGAAATGTAGAATAAATACATTTAAGTTCTCGATGAACCCATTTTCACTTAATCCAAATGGTGCTTCATTTCAAACATTTAATACGTATCCATTGTGTCTGCAAGGGAGGGCTAGGGTTGATTCGCATGATCGTTGAGATCAATAATATTCACAAATGGTAGTTGTAAGCTTTATTGTTTTCTTCTCTTCGTTTTAATGATGCACTTTACTACACATTTCTCTTGAGATGTCTAGTGGCTGAGGTTGATGTCGTCCAGTTTTGCTTTACCTTTTCCTTCTTTTCCCCTAAGGCATGTCCTGGAATAAAGTGGTCCAAGCGTATTTATCATGTTTTTTAATCTCCGAATTGAATTTTGATTTACTATTTTTAAAATAAAAAAACATATGAAGGTGCGACTGTCTTGCTTTAAATGTCCTTCTGTTTATCTGGCTTTTTTTATTTGTGGATAAAGGGACACGATATCAAACTACAAGAGCTGAACAGTACACGTGAATTCTACCAGGAGTCTGAATAAAATCTGAAGCTAGTGTGGAACTCATGAACAGTAAGGCAAAAAAAATGGTTATCGGCTTCATAATGTGAATTCATTTTATTTGGGTGTGTGCAAGACTTCGTAACTTGAGCAAATCACTGCCAACAGATAACCAACAATTAAATCCACCCCCACCTTCTCTTGAATTGTTAAAATCTTCATTGCCAACAGAGAAAAGAAGAATGCTAAAACACTTCCACCGAGTACTACTTCAGTACTTTCTAATACGAATGAAGTTAAACAAGTTGCTGTAGCGTCCATTCAGATGGGTTTTCTTGCAAAACCCCAATCGCTTAAGGATCTGTTTGCAAGAAAATGCAGAGACTTGTCTTCTTTTTTAATTTTTTCTTTGGGACAGGAGACAAGTAATGTAGTGAAGTTCATGCCGCAACAGGCTTTGAGCTCCGAGCTCAGGGACACTCGCCCGCTTTCTCAGTCTAAAGCTGCGGGCGAGACTTAGGCCATCGAAAGAAAAGGCCTCACTCTCCTTCTCATTATTATTATTATTATGTGACTTTTCTAGTTTTCTTTCATCAAATGGCTTCTGGTATTGTCATGTGAATTCCTTCACTACATATTCACCTCAACCGAGAAAAAAGAAAACAGCGCCTTTACCGCATAATTGGATCCAGGTTGTTCCAATTCATTGCATTTGGATTATAATACTTCTTTTCCTCAGTCAAAGTTCCTTTTACATATAGAAAATGTTACTTTTTTTCATGTTACACATTTTCAATCCACATTGTGGTATCTCGGGCGCCTTGTTCAGTGAATGATTACATATGATAGGAGAGCATAGGTCCACCCAGTAAAAATACATCTAGCATGATAAAAGCACTGATATGTTAAAGCTCTTTCCAGAGTGATGAACAGAAGCAATTGGATAAAGACTTGAAATGTGGGCCTGAAATAACACTATCAAAGGAATGAACATGGAAACAAGTTACTTTCGTGAAATGGGACAAAGTTAACTAATCATAAGCTTTCGTTAGTTCCTAAAACCACGGCATAATTTGCTGCAATTTTAGCTAAATATAGACTGATCAACAGGAAGGAAGATCCTGTGGGGGTGGAAGCAAGGACGCAGATTATGTAGGGCCGTCTTTCACCATGGCTAGACCCCAAGATGTGTGCTCCTCAAGATGGCAATGCACAAACCAAGCTCCTGGATTATCTGCCTTAAGCCGAATTGCAGCCCATCCACCTGAAGGAACTCCTACTGTATTTCTCTCTGGAGGATCCATCAGGTTATAATTTTGTGGGTCCTTTTCTTCGTCGTAGTTACCAGACCCTCCTCCAACAATGAAGAAGTTGTGACCATGAACATGAATCGGATGGTTCTCGACGTTAAGGAAAATTGTGTCTTGGAACACAATCTCCAAATTTGTGCCGTAATCCCATTCTAGAACTTTTGTTCCGAATTCTGTGTTCATGTTTTCTTTCAATGGGTCCACTCCAGTATAGTTAAAAGTTTTGGGAGGCTTGTCTGGGAAATCAAAGGAGTATTCACCCGTATTCTGTTTCATGTAGTAGGATTCTAATAAAGACGCGGAAGGCCTCACAAAGGATTGGTTATTCATCGAAACAAAAAAACTCTTGTTATTCAATCCCGTGCAGATTTTGTTTTCTGGACAATCCTGAAGGTTTAGTCCTATTGTTGTAATAACTCTCTTGTCAATCTGTTTTGGCACCATACAAGGAAATTCCGTAGATGAAAGGCTTCTGAGCTCATTAAAGAAGCCCCTGGCAAAATCTGTGTTTTCCATTTCAGGAAGGTTGCTGTTAGCAAGATTAGTTGAAATTTTCAGTGACTTGCTTTTCAGGGCCTTGGTCATCTTGTACCTCAAGAAACCAACAGCGGTAGAATTATCAAAAGGGAAAACAGAGGTGCGATAAGGCCTTGCTGACATAACAAACATTCCTGAAGAATCAGGAATTTGGTTAGCAGTGAGTAGAACATTGGTGGTCTGGCCAGGAGCCACCATGATTGCCGTCGTTATATATGGTTTTGTGTAAGTTGCATCGACCTCCACTACGGTCAAGGTGTAACCAGCAACGGCAAAAAGGAGCTCACGGCTGAGAGCTGCGTTGATAATTCTGAGTAAATAGGTTGTACCCCTCTCAATTAAGTAAGTGAAAGCATCTGCAAAGGCATAAATAAGAATGACACTGTAAGAACATCCTAGACTTTGGTGTTTTAAATAATCTTGCAGTGGAAGTTATCTAATTAAGTACTACCTCCAGACTACAAACTATATCCTATATTTAAGATCGGAGGGAGTACCTTTTTGTGAGCAGGGATAAAGAGGTCCTGGCAAACCATTTATGGTATAAGCATTTGAATAATTTGGCCCACTTCCATACCTCATCATCTCACTTGCCATCATTTCCGCCTCCACATTCCACCATTCGCCCGCCCTCAGAAGTGCATATATATACTTCATAGAATGAGTCCTTGAAACAGAAATGAAATAGGGCAACAATGACGCAGCCAGTGACGGATCAAATAGGGAATGACGACCGGGGGTTGGTGGCTGAGGGAGTAGATGGAAGGAGAGGCACAACGTTGTTGACTTTGCCATTGTTTTAATAAGCAATTTAGTAATATAAATAGGTGTCAAATTTCATTGTAAAATGATCTGAGTATTGAATAAATGTTTTAAGATTGGTTCTTGAACCATTTTAGTATCAGAGCTGAGTTCCAAAGGATCAGAGAGTGAAAGAGTGAGGAGTGGGTGAGAAATCAAAAACGTTGAAAAACAGAGGGTGTCGGATTTCACTCTCGGAGCTTTTATTTGGAGAAATTGACCCCACCATCATGTTCAGAAGGTTGGAAAACCTTGAGAAAGCTTTAGAAACTGCGGTGAACCACCCCACGCGCCTTCACGAGCAACTGCCGTAGATCCACGCGTCGGCCACGAGCTGGACAGAGATTGAAGACAGTGACGTTAGCTGCCACGTCATCCAAACCTACTGCGTCAGCAATAGGTCAGCCAACTGTTGACTACCACATGTCCTACATGCCACGTCAGCATACACGGTCAACACAATTTTTTGAAATTATATTTTGACCCCAGATTTATGCTAAAATTACATTTCAGCCTCCACAACTTTCTGAAATTACATTTTGACCCCATAATTCTGCAAAAACTTACATTTCAGTCCCAACACTTTTTGAAATTACATTTTGACCCAGAATCTGCCAAAATTACATTTTATGCCCAAAACTTTTCGAAAGTTTATTTTGACCCCAGATTTCTGACAATATTACATTTTAGCCCCTAAACTTTCTTAAATTATTTTACAGCCCCTAAAATTTATCATAATTACATTTTTTACACCTAATTGTCCAAAAAAAATTTCCAATTTAACCTTTTTTTTTTATAAACACCAATTATACCCTATACCTAATAATTATGTTCTTTAAGTCCTAACTTCACAAGAACAACTCCAAAATGCCTCCAAGACGTGAGGACGAGCACGAAATTGAGATGGACAAAATGAGATGCCGATACAGGAGCTAGAGACCATTGTGGAATCGCAGCAAGCATTGCTAGAATCTTGCAGTGAATATCCAAAGGATGATTTGGATAGCAACAGTTCATCATCCACTTACAACCGCCGTCGTCTTCAACAATAGCTATTATGTTCTAATGACATTAGAGTAGACATACCTGAATTGGAAAAGACTCCAGCCAGACGAATTTATTGATTGGCTTCAAATTATTGAACGAGTTTTTGAATATAAAGAAATTTTTGATAAGCAGAAGGTCAAAATTGTCGCCATCAAACTAAAGAAACATGCCTCAATATGGTGGGAAAATCTCATGAAAAGGCGTGAAAGAGAAGGAAAGAGCAAGATTCGAATGTGGGATAAGATGCAATGCGAGCTTTCACGTAAGTTTCTTCCTGAAAATTATTATCAAAATAATTTCCTTGAATTACATAATCTCAGCCAAAAGGCTATGTCTGTGGAAGAATACACAAGGGAATTTGAGAAGCTCATGATGAAGTGCGATATCCAAGAGAGAGAGGAGCAAACAATAGCATGTTATATCGGAGGGTTAAATAACAATATTGCCTACCCAATGCAGCTCCAACAATACTAGACTCTAGACGGCGTCATTCGTCTAGCCATCCGTATTGAGAAACAGTTGCTCAAAAGGTTTCCGTTTCAACAGTCTTCCTCCACCGAAATTCCTTTCAATGGACATGAAGCACAAATGCATCAGCCTACACAAATGCATCAGCATAATTCTTCAAGCAAGCCTACACAAGTATACCGACCTAACTCTTCAAGCAAGCCTCCACCAAAGGCTGCTGATAAGTCCTAATTTTACCATATATTTCCATAGTTTTTTGGGAGATTTTATTGATAATATCATGCTTGGAATGCATTTATGATGATAAATTGTGATTAATATTGATTATGTGAAATTAATGATTAAAAGAGCTTAATTGATCCATTCTATAATTTTTCCTAAGTACTTGAATTATGGAGCAAATGATAGTACATTGGTATGAATTGTTTTGTAGGAAGGTTGGGAGAAATTGGAGTCAGAGTTGAAAATAGGAAAAAGGACTAAACTGCAAAGTTTATAAAGTTTGCAAGCAGGCAGAAAAAGGGACTAAAGTGCAAATCGTAGAAAGTCTTCTGGGGCCCGATTGCAATTTGCCGAACATCAAAATTCTGATCTCCAGCCATCTAAATTCACGGAAACAAGATTCAAAAGTGTCGACTCTTAAGGGAGAAAAAGGAAGGGGTCCAGATCGATCACTCCCACACTCTGTCTCACTTCTAATTCTCTCATCTTCATCCTCTTCCATTCTAACTTCTATCACCCCTACATTCATCTCAGATTCCATAATCTTCACCATGGCAGCAACTGGAATAAAGCTCAGTGGAGCTGATTCTTTAACCATACGTGGCTGATTCAATCCTTCCTTGGAGCTATGATCTATGTCGGAGCTATGATATATGTTGGTGCTACAATGCTCATTGGGAGCTTCTTCTTCTATGTTCTTAGCTAGTGTATGCATTTGTATATTTAGCTTTGGACGTTAATAAGAAGAATTTTATATTTACGTTTCTGAAATATAGACAGATTCGATTGTGACTGTGATAGACATTGTATTCCTTGATTTCGTGTAGGTTTGATTACTCTCGAATATCTATTTGATATTTGATGGTGATTAGATTGATAAACTCATGGTATGAATCGTTTGATTATATCTTTAGAATTTTCTGTCACATTGCATCTGATTTGTTGCATTCTTGGATTCGAATATGAATTTGCTCCATATCCTATTTAGCTATGATGGCAGAGTCGTTGTTCTAAGGAAGGTTTCTTCATCTCATCTAAATAAACCAGAAAATTATAGACAGAATAGTTTAGGACTTTAATTCAGCGATTAGATCTCACGAATGTTACCTCTTTGCTGTAATTATTCTCTTAAATTGTGGCTCTTTAGATTAGTTAGGAACTTTAGCATCAATTAGGCTCCTTAGAGAAGAATGACCTAAGCTAGTTATCACTATACTACACTTAGCTTAGCATTTTTCATAGGTTTAATGACAGCTGCCAAGGAATTTAGCTCCAAAGCATCTAAGTGCTTTAAATGCCAAGGGTTCGGTCATATCACTTCAGAATGTCCTACCCACAGAGTTCTTACTATTATTAAAGGGGAAACTTCTACAGTATTTGAAGAAGAGGAGGAGCTTATGCTTGACAAACATCCAGTGTTTGATGATGAACCAGTTTTTGATGAAGAAGTCATTCCTCCTGATCATGGTGAAACATTTGTGATTAGGCGAAGCTTGCATACAGTCACAGTGAAAGAAGAGCCTTGGCTACGTCACAACATTTTTCATACTCACTGCACTACTCAAGGTAAAGTTTGTGACGTCATTATTGACAATGGAAGCTGTGAAAATGTAGTCTCTAACTATATGGTAGAAAAGTTGCAACTACCAACTCACAACCATCCATACCCATACAAACTCCAATGGTTTAACAAAAGAAGCGTGATAAAAATGTCAAAACAATGCCTTGTTACTTTTTCTATCAGTAAAAGGTATCATGATGAAGTTTGGTGTGATGTTGTTACGATAGACGCTTGTCATCTTCTTCTAGGAAGACCTTGGCAATATGATCGACCCGCTCAATATGATGGTCATGCAAACACATATTCCTTCCAGAAAGATGACGTGAAGATTCAGCTCGAACCCTTGCCTCCCGATAAACATATTAAACTCAAAAATAAGTCCAAGTCATTTTTATTCAAGCATAAAGTTTCGGATTTATTTCTGTTTATTGATGATGATGTTGTTTCTGACCCGATGACGAGTCATGTCCAACGTCGGGAGAACAAAACAAACATGAAACAGAGCAATAATGTCGCAAGCAATGACGAATGAAATAAGGAATGATGGCAGGGGGTTGGTGGCTGAGGGTGTAGGTGGGAGGAGAGGCACACCGTTGTTGACTTTGCCATTATTTTAATGAGCAATTTAATAGTATAAATAAGTGTCAAATTTCATTGTAAAATGATCTAAGTATTGAATAAATATTTTGAGATTAGTTCCTGAACCAGTCCTATGCGTAAACAATGTACAATCTTGGAACAAGCAACCATGAGAGAGAGAGAGAGAGAGAGAGAGAGAGAGAAGATTACCAAGAATAATGGGGACTACGGCTTGAATAGGAGCAGGGAAAGGGTAGGACATGAGAAGGTAGATTATAAAAGCACCAAAAACAGAGGCTCGTTGCCAAGAATAGTGTGCATGCCACAAAAGAGTGCCTCTTTGGTTGACCACAGTGAAATTGTAAGTGTAGGAAGTCCCTCCTTAATAGGACATTGTGTGATATATGCTGGACCATCTGCCCATCCTGTTCTTATTTGCCTTACTCCATGCCTGTGAATAACCACTATCACATTATTCAGTTCTGTCCTAAATATTAATGAAGTGACCATGGTTCAAGACCTTACCAGTGAATTGTAGTGTTCCCTGCAATGCGATTTGTGACCTTGATTAAAACATTGTCACCTTCTTGCACAGCGATGGTTGGCCCGGGATACTCCCCATTGACTGTCAAAACCGGCCTGGCGTGGCATAACCGAGTCACATTTTTCCACTCAACCTAAAAATTACATACCAAAAGTATCACAACACCTTAGAGGCTAAGAACTTGATATCACTGTAAATTTCTAGTGCTCACATGTATATCTCCTCGGGAGATTGAGACAGACAATAAAAAAAAAAAAAAATCAGAGTCTCACATTAAAGTGAAAGCTCTTAGTGGCGGTTGCATTAGATGAATAAGATGGGACAAGCCCTTCTAGTAGCACTATGGCTGCCATCAGCAGTGAGAAGTAATGCAAGGATAGACAACCCTCCATTGTCTCTAAACCCGGGCTGGTTTTTGGATGTTACCAAACTCCAACGCTTGGATGCTTTTATAAACTTGTTGATGAGTCAGTCCTGTTCATTAATAATGCTTCTTCGAATGAGATTTGGTTTCGTTATATTCTAAGCTCGTTTTTTGGGTAGAAGACATATCTGTAGTGGCTGCAGCCTGCAGAGGGGTTGGTACTTGGTAGAGAGCGCAAAGCGACAAGGGAACATGTTAGAATGGTGCAAACATAAACACAAGGGGGTGTTTGATTTATGAATAACTATGATGAAGGACAAAGGAGATGAAGTTGTTGTGTGCTGAGGTCTCATAGGTCGAAGATGTGTCAACTTGACATGTACTAGAACCATTGGATTCCTCACGAGGGACCAGTTTCCCGCCATGGAGGGCTCTGTGAAAATTGCGTTTAGAACCGATTTGGAATATAAAATATCCTTGCAGACCAAATATTGTGATGCTCAACAAATTTTTCTGAAAAATGAGTTACCAAAAAAAAAAAACAAAGAAATCTTAGTTGAAAATTGTAGTTTACATTCAAAACTTAAATATTTATTTAGAATGATACTTGTGAAGTTGCAATTATCTGAACTGATATTTGCAACTTATTTTTTCAAAAAAATAAATATATATTAGAACCTTTGTGTCATCCATTTATTCTTTTAGACCTAACTCTCTTTCTTTCTCCCCCCTCCCTGCCTGCAAATTAAATAGAACTCAAGTAAGATTTTGAGAAGAATACCGCAAAAGAAGCCCATATATTTCAAAACCGAGAGGTTATTGCTTTATAAATTTGTTCCACACAAAAATAAAGCTTCCTGAATATGAATGAAGCCAAAAGCTTGCAAGAGTACAAGGCAAAGGCTGAGAAAGGTGTGATCCGGGCCCACGTCTTGGCCTTCTATAAAATTCTGAAGTCACAGTCACAGAAAAGAAAGAAACCTCCGGTATCCAAGAACTGGCCATCATTTTTCTAAAGGACGGGTTTTACTTTACTTTGATTTGATCTAGTCACGGCAAGAACTTGGCACTGTGAACGTAATTTATATGTAATTCGGTCCAAAATTTGGATACAACACCGTATTCGTCCATTATGAATTATGATTCATTGTTGAAACTAGGCAAAAGAACAGAGGAGGTGCCATTCCATTTCGCTTACCCCCTAGCTCGTTCAATTTGATGCGTTTGCTCGTTCAATTTGACAAATCATAAATGATTAAAGGTCTCCATAGAAATAATCGAGAACTATCACTTTTAATCTGCCAAAGTCGGCAAATTCATCTACAGAGCTCTTCCCCTGACTTAGCTGATGTCTTCCTGTATTTGTCTTTTCAAAGACAAAGACATAAGCAGGCTACAGTACACATTTATAAAATCAAGAAGGAAGTAAAAACTCATGGTAGATTTATTTGAAAACGGTGAATCCAGAGAAATCACCGTGACTATTACATAGATAACTCAGGGCAAGCATATATGTATGAGTATGAACAGATTTATCAGACTAATCAGCAACAGATGGGACACAGAACTAACCCATTTTCATTACAGTCAGGGCACCTCACCACAATAGTCCTGCCCTTCTCCTTCTTCACCACCATCACCATCTTACAGCTCCCATGGCAATGAAAACAGGGCAAGAACCTCATATCCCCACACCCTTCACACACAACCCCTTCTTTTTTTCTGGGCAACCCTTCTAGAAGCTTCCCGAGAAATCCTTCTTCTGCTAGTCTCAAAACCTCTTCAGCCCCACCAATGTACCTTCCCTTCACAAACACTCTTGGAGGCACCATTCCCCCTCTCCCCTTCCCCTTCAACAGCTCCTTTAACTCTTCTTTAAATCCGCAGTCCATTGACACGTCTCGCTCGCATATCACCACCCCCATCCCTTCTATTGTTCTTCTCACCTCATTGCAGTCCTCGAATGTCTTGCGTACCCCTCTAAGCGACGTCGTATAGATCACCACTCTGTCGTCCCCGTTTGGTGGGCATATCTTCTCGAAACGATCCAGTGCTGGATTGATCGAACGGGGTTTCTTGATTTCCTCTCTCGACTCCTTGGGAAGATTGACGCCGTTGGCGCTGCTGTTTTCTTTATTGAAGGTTGGGTCTTTGGCGGTGAAGGGTTTGGGTGGAGGCAGAGGAGAGAAGCGGAAACTGTCGGCGTCGAGGCCTGCCATGAGCTCCCAAGAATTGATGACCTCTGGTTCGGAACGGAGAGATCGGGGTTCGGAGAGAGGGCTGGGGAAAATAGAACCGAAGGTGAAGCGAGAAGGTGGGGTGGAAGGAGGTGGTGGGTCCAGGTTGAGGAGGCCATAGGTGGTGGAAGTGAGGGAGACGATGTGGTGACCAAGAGCTGAGCTTCCTAGCTGAGAAAACTCATCGTCGTGGTTGAGGAGATTGGAAGAAACACAACCCATGGATCCAGAAAGTTGAGGCTTTTGTGGGTTTCTCTGTTACGAGTCTCTGAATCTTGGAGAGGAGACGGAGAAGACAATGACAGTGGGGAGACTTGTGGGAATGACAGCAAGTTCATTAAACAAGGAGCTTATTTTTGAATTGGGTTCGTGGTTCCAGAATAAACTGTTGATGTTTGATTTTGAAACGCCCTGATGGCCCCACGAAATTGGCGCTAAGACTTGCTTTCAAATTGGAGCAAGTGTTACGATGCTCACATCACATGCATGGACGTGGAGCCTCCTTATTTGTGTGTTCGAGTAACATGTCAAAAAGTGCTTTTTGCCCAAAGCTTGGTTTGGGGTGAAACCTGTTGAACACCATATAAATCCTGATAATCCCGTTTTTGGCTCAAACCATGGTTTTCGGGGGGAAAAGCTATTCTCCATGGAAGCTATTTTCAATTGCTTTTGGCTCAAAAATTTTAGACCATTGGGAGTAATTATTACTTCTGTGCCCCTGCCTTTTTCTCTTTCCCTTTTCTCTTTCCCCTTTCCCGTCTTTTTCCTTCATTCTTGTGCTCTCCATTTTTGTTCCTTCTCGTCTCCTGCATCTCTGCCGTCCTTTCCTTCTCGTTCCTTCTTATTTCTGCCGTCTTCTCGCTTCCCTTCTCCGTTTCCCTTCCTAGTCGGCATTCCGTCTTCAGCCCTCAACAGATTCCCTCTTCCCCTTCTCGTTCCCATTGTCTCGAGAATCTGAAAAGTTTGGCTGAGCGTGGCTTCGATCTTGCCTTTATCCATTTTCTCGCGGTGAACGAAGGTGGTGAACGGACAGTGGTGCTATTTTTGGCGGCCAGTCCTCTGTCCTGTGAGCTTATTTTAACTGGGTTGACAGAAAATCGCCTGCGAAATCTTGCCGGCGACTTCGTGAGGTTTGGCGACCCAAATCTTGCCGGCGACTTCGTGAAGGTAGTGGACTTCCTACAGGTTGGTGTGCCATTTTCCTCTGCGTGTGTGTTGTCTGGTGGCCTTGCATTGCATTTTCCTTTTGCGTTGGCCTTGTGTTCTTGGTGTCATTTTCCTTTTGCGTTTATGGTGTCATTTGCCCTTTGCGTTGACCTTGTGTTCTCTAGTATTGGTGCTCTGGTTTCTGGTTCTGGTTTCTGGTTTCTGGTTGCGGTGCTCTGGTTATTTTCGGTGCTCTAGTTAATAGTAATAATCAAAGTTTTTCTCTTTTCCCTGTGTAATAAGAGTTAGATTTTGCTTCTTTGTGTGGGTTGGTTTTCTATGTAACAGATAGCATTGCTATGGACTTTTGCTTAAACAGAGACGAAATTTATGTATAAGAGAGTGTGGAGTTTCATAATAGCTTCTATGGGATTATTTGTGTCTGGACTAATTAGCTTCAATTAGACAGCTATGGCTATAAAATGTAAAATGTATTGTATGTTAAAAAAACCCTTGATTGAATGCATGTGTAAGTCCTGGGAGGGTAATTTCGTTATGTGCATAAAATTTGACTTTATTATCTAGAGTGTTTGGAAGCACCTCGGTCTATATATCTGAACAGATAGAACTTTGTGTTTGCTGCTTTTGGGTTGTACGACAAGAGCATTAAATCTGATTCATGATTTCTTTGTCACAATTTAATCTTTGTTTGCATGTCTATGTATTGGTGTTATTTCTCTTGCTTCTATTTTTTCACTGTACATGTTGTTAGTGCAAGCGTTTCACCCAAGAGGGGAGTGAATTGGGTGATACCAGAAATTTCGTTGCGTATAAGAAAATTGACAGAATATTTAAACCAGTTGAGAATAAAGAAAAATATCACCGAAGTGTACACTGGGAGTTATACTAGTTCGGCCACAACCACTTTGACCTACGTCCAGTCCTCAGAGCGTCTCTGAGAGTTTCACTATACTCTCCAAGATTCAATGGGTTCTTGGCACCTCAGTACACAGCAAGTTCCTTCACTTGGAAACTTGCTCCCCTTTACACGTTGTAATCAAATCCCCAACTCAAGGTTCCACAACCTTAAGTTATCTCAATAACAAATATTGAGTTTGTAATGAAAAATTCTCTCACAGAGAAAATATATAATCATTGAAGTACAATGAATTAGTATAAGAAAACAAAGCACTAGGAGTTTGTTGATTAGTGTATTCTCAGTTCTTGTGTCTTGTTTTCTTCTCTTTGAATGCTCCATATATATAGATGATTTGTAATGTCGATTGGAAGCAATTCAAACATGTTCGTTAGAGTCACGCAGCAACGGTTGACTATTCTTTGAATTTGAAAAATATCCGTTTGTGGTAGGTAGCGGTAGGTGAATGTTCGGACACTTTATTTGACTTTGCTCTTCTTGCATGATCTCTTCATTGTTTCTCTACAAATGTATTTAAGATACTAATGCAATGAAGAGTTAATCATATAGATAACAATTTAATAAACATTCGATCAAAAACATAATTTCTGGACTGCCTTACTCGAGTGGCTACTCGAGTGATCAAGTTTGTTACTCGAGTGGTGCCTCGAGTAAATCTCTCAAAAATCTGGCAGTGAGTAATTCAACATTTTACATGAGATATTACTTGGGTAAGACATTGAGTAAGATATATCAAACCTTGGAAATACCTTATTACTCGAGTGGCTACTCGAGTGGCTACTCGAGTGGCCTTGTCTTTACCTTCACAAGTTACTCGGGTGCTAACTGTGGTAATATGGTTACTCGAGTCGTTACATGAGTGACCTTCATTTTTCTTCACACCTTACTCGAGTGGTCCCTCGAGTAGATTTCAAATAACCCGGTAGATTACTCAATTACTCCCTCGAGTAATTGCATCAAATTCTTGGCCAAGAGTTTGCTTTCTGATTACTCGAGTGGCTACTCGAGTAATGCCTCAAATAACTCCGCAGATTACTCGGGTATTCCCTCGAGTAAATCCTTTTTCTCACCTGGTTACTCGAGTGGCTACTCGAGTAAAGTGTTGCATTTCTTGGCCGAGAGCTACTGGAAGATTTTTGACCTGGTTACTCGAGTGGCTACTCGAGTGATGCCTTTGAAAATCATGTTACTCGAGTAATGGTCTATATAATTTTGCAGATTACTCGAGTACTCCCTAGAGTAACGTTGTCCAAATTTTGGCAGTGCTTCACTGGATGAAATTCTCTTTGATTACCTGAGTGGCTACTCGAGTAATGGTTTCCCTTACTCGGGTGGCTACTCGAGTAAGCCTTCACAAAATTTGTTTATTACTCCAGTGCTTACTTCAAGTAATGTGTAGCCACTTTGTTCAAATTCATTTGTTTGTTATCAAATCTTTCTATATCATTAATCCAACCTTTGTTATAATCAAAACATATGGGATCTAACACATGTGACAATGTTGATTGATATGGTTTTTTCGGTCTATAATGAAGTGCCTAAAAGATAGTTGACTCTTGGTCTACCTTCCTGATTGAGTCTTTAAGCAATTAGCCCTTTAGTATTTTGCTTTACTATTTCTGCTTCCTTGTCCATTTCATGTTTTAGTTGTCAACTTAGCAGCATAATGAGTAAGGTGAAAGCATCCTGGGATGTAAAAAACACGAAAATTTTCATTGACTTGTGCATAGAACAAGTGGAGAAAGGAACAAGAAAATGCATTAGCTTTAAGAAGAAGGGGTGGAAAGAGATATCAGAAAGCTTCACTGTAAGGACAGACAGATTGTACGACAAGGGGCAGTTCAAAAACAAATACGATGCCCTTAGAAAGGAGTGGCAAATGTGGGATCGGTTGTTAAATAAGACTGGAGTTGGATAGGACGATCAGAAGAAGACTGTTGTTGCTGACGATGATTGGTAGGAGAAGAAGCTAGTGGTTAGTGATTCACTTATGCGAATGACCATTTTTATTTCCCTAACCCTAACATCATGCTTTTATGAACTTGTGTAATGAATTATGTGATTCATGTACAGGAAGTTCCCGGTTACGATAAATTTAGAAACATGGCCTCTAATTCCAAGAAGAATTAACCCACCTGTTTTCAAGTGTGGTGGCCACGGGAACACGTAATTGGGCACCTTCCTCCATGTCTCTCCCACGCCCTACCGAGACCACCCCTGATGTCGAAATGTAAGAAGGGTCAGGAGACAGTGATGAGGTGTTAGGGACAGCGACTGGGTTGAGTAGGGAGTTCAATTCAATCAATTTTAATAACACCAGTGGAGGGAATAATGACACAAGAATGGGAATCGGCAGAGCTCGTGCGCGGAACGATGATAGAGGAAAGGGAACAAGTAGCGGAGAGAAAACAAGTAGTGGTGGTAAAACGACAAGCTCACTGGGGGTGAGGAAGAGGGGCGGCCCAATGAAAAAGAAAGCGCATGCATCGAGTAAAATTGCTGACGCCCTATGTAGGATAGTTGATGCCACTGACATTGATGTAGAACTTGCAGAAAGGATGGAAAGAGAGGCACGTACAGCAAGGATGGCTGCAGAAGAGCGAGCGAATGAGTTTTCAATCTCGGGAGTCATGAGTCATCTTAATCAAGTCACTGAAATAACCAATGATGATGACTTCTATATGCATTGTGCACACCTCCTTATGAGAGATTCAACTGCAAGGAAAATGTACGTGGCAATGAAGGACAAACTTATTATGTTTCTTAGGCATGAATGCTATAGACACTTTTGAAATGTATTAAGAATGTTGTTTCTATGTACTTAATGACTGTTATATTTATGTTTCTATTGATCAAGTCACTTTATATGTAATGTCATGTTATTTCTTTATCAATGATATGTGTGTGCATCTTATTAATGTATACTTCTTTCCGTTTTATAAAAGTTAATGTATGTGTCTACAGGCAAAGGAAGATATGGATAATACTATGAAATTTATTGCAAAGAATAGAAAACGGCGAGTACAGAGAATCTGAAAAGTGGCCGCATATGTTGGTGCATATGCTCGGCTTTTTTTATGTAGAGAACCACGGCACACCGGTGAGTTTACAGGTGCTGTATGGGTGCAGGATGTGTTACGCGGTAATTCTGCCCGTTTTTATGAGATGTTTAGAATGGAACTACAAAGATCTATGCGCTCTGGAGATACAATTCATAGGGCGCTGCATGCTGTCTTACAGGCATGTTGTAGTCTTACAATGTCTAATATCAAACCACTGGATCCTATATTTCAGAGCATTCACAATAAGATACGCCAAAGTAATAGATACTAGCCTTTTTTAAAAAAATGCTATTGGTGCAATTGATGGCGCACACATTCCATGTAAGGTCAAAGCAAGGGACAAAACAAAATATATTGGAAGAAAAGGATTTCCATCGCAGAATGTGATGGCGGTTTGTGATTGGAACATGTGTTTTACCTTTGTACTGGCTAAATGGGAAGGTATGGCACATGATTCTCGCATATTTCATCATGCCCTGACAACTCCGTCAATGAATTTTCCACATCTGCCTACAAGTATTCTTATATTTTGTATAATGTAATTATTTTAAACCACACATAATGTATTGGTATTAAACTTATTCTTTCATGCAGATAAATATTATTTGGTGGATGCCGGCTACCCTACCCCAACTAGATATCTGGGTCCATACAGATGCGAGCGTTACCATCTCCCTGACTTTCGGAGGTCATTTAGGCTTGAAAATGACAATGAAACCTTCAATTATTTGCATTCAAGCCTCAGGTGCACAATAGAAATAACATTTGGGGTTTGGAAGAACAAGTTCGAAATCTTACAGACAATGCGTAGATATAGCTTTCCCACACAGGTTAAAATTGTTTGTGCGACGATGGCCATACACAATTTCATCAGAAGAACTTCTATTTCTGATCCTGACTTCCGCCACCATGAACGAGAGGATAGTTTGTTTGATGTTGATGGCCCTGACGCTATAGACTCTCCAACAATACCTTCATTACTTGCAACTTCATCTGATATGGCTTCTCTTCATGATTCGATAAGAGATCGGATCATTTATTATACGCAAGAGCATTCTGTTAGATCTCACATGTTTTGATGATAACAAAGAATGGTATGAAAAAGATTTGATAAACAAATAAGTTTGATCAAAGTAATAACAGGGCAAATAATCACTTGAAGTAAGCACTGAGTAATGAAGAAAAGCTAAGAGAAAAAGCTGAGAAACTTCATCACTGGCAAGTTTTCTAAAGGGTTACTCGAGTAAGAACTCGAGTAATGAGACAGAAACTTGAAGTAACCAGAGTCAACCTTCAAGTAGCCTGCCAACGTTACTTGAGTAAGCACTCGAGTAATAAGGTATATGACTTCCAGTTGCTCTCGGCCTGCCAATGTTACTCGAGTAAGTACTCGAGTAACCATGTAAAAGACTTCCAGTTACTCTCGGCCTGCCAATGTTACTCGAGTCTGTACTCGTGTCCCCTGCTTCAAGAAATATGTTGCTCTCGGCATTTTCAATCCTGCCAATGTTACTCGAGGAGCTACTCGAGTAACTCACTGTGGTAAGCAAAACCTGAAGGTAATACTCGAATAACATGATATGCTTTTATCACACTTCACTCGAGGCACTACTCAAGTATGCAGGTATTCAATTATTCTTTATCAAGTATTTTAATGAGATTACTCGAGTAGGTAATCAAGTAATCTGCAGACTTATTTACACAGCACTTGAAGTATGTACTCGAGTAAGCTATGCAGAAAATTGATGTTTACTCGAGTAAGTACTCGAGTAACAGGGTAAGAAAACTTGAAGTGCTCTCGGCCATGAAATTCTGCCAACATTACTGGAGTGAAGCATCGAGTAACCTGAAGTTTATTTGATACATTACTCGAGTTGGTACTCGAGTAATCTATGAAGAAAATTGTATCATACCCGAGTAAGTATCCGAGTAAACAGGTATTTCCAAGGTTTGTAAATTTGTTTACTTCATGCACTACCCGAGTAATGTAATGTTCATTCATTAACTTGCTATCATTTCTCTCACGATGATACTCGAGTAAGTACTCGATAAACTTAATGAATACTCTAGTAAGTAGTAACTACTCGAGTATGCAAGTTCAGAAATTTGGAAATCATTCCAACATTTTTTGATTTGTTTCCTATGTGATTAACAATTCATTGTATTAGTATTCTTAGCATATCCACAGATAAACAATAAAGAAATCTTACCAAATAAGGAAAGTTAAATGCAACGTTCAAACGCTACCTACCGCCACCTACCGCAAACGGATATTTTTCAAATACTGGAAAAGTCAACAATGGTTGCGCACACTCTAACGGGCATAAAGAAAAATGTTCCAACAATCATTACCAACACATCTATATATATGGGAACATCCAAACAGAGAAATAACAAGAATACACACACGAACGTATTATCAAGTTCACTACTCTGTTTTACACATATTTGTAATTCTGTACTTCAGTGATTCTTATTCACTCTGTGAGAGAGTTATTTCATTCAAACTCAATATTTGTTATTGAGGTAACTTAAGGTTGTGGAACCTTGAGCTGAGATTGGATTACAACTTGTAAGGGGGAGCGAGTGTCCAGGCGAAGGAATTTGCTTGTACTGAGGTGCCAAGAACCCACTGAATCTTGGAAGTTATAGTGAAACTCTCAGAGATACTCTGAGGACTGGACGTAGGTCAAAGTAGTTGTGGCTGAACCAGTATAACTCCTGGTGTACACTTCGGTGAAATTTCTCCTTACTCTTTACTGCATTATATTCACCATCAAGTTTTATATTTGCAGCGAAAAATTTAGTATCACCCAATTCACCCCCCCTCTTGGGTGAAACGTTTGCTCTAACACATTCGCCATGTGAATGTTTTCGTATTTTATCATGCAATTTAATGTGAAATAATACTTAACATATAATTTTATCCTTTATATGTAATTATCATAAAAGTTAATGTCATTTTTAGTCATTTGATAATGAAAAAAGCTATTCTGATCAAAACATCCAAGCACTCTCATTTTATCAAAATCACTTTTTCTCATAATCTATTCTCCTCATAATCTATTATCCAAAAGTTATTCTCCATTTTTTTTCCAGAAACTATTCTCCAAAAACTAATAAGAATCTGCTTCTCTCCTTTCTTTACACCTTTTTTCCTACTAGTAATCCATTCCCATATCTATATACACACACATAGAATTGGTAACTTTTCTTAAATTTTATTCTTGTATTCCTTTTTAACATATTCCATTAGGTTGCGACTTTGCTTTTATTTTTACAATATTTTTTATATATTTGTATCCATTTTAAATATCAGAACTAAAAAAATGTTTTAAAAAAATTTTTGCCTAAGTTTTAAAAATTACTCTTCCGCAGACTGGAGAAAAGTAAACATTTTTTGGAAAAAAAAAATAACTTACTAGTTGCTAGTTAGTGCCCGTTTGGATTAGCAGTGGAGAAGTGACTTTTTTTACCCTTTGACTTTTGAAAAAGTAAGGTAAGAAAAAAAATCAAATTGTAAATGTGATTTGTGTTTGGATTAGCGGTAGCAAAAATGACTTTTTTTCTAACTTTGAACCTGTTTGGATTAGAGTTTGAAAAACCCGTTTAGATGGAAATGACTGAAAAGGGCATGAATCTTATTAAATACTGCATATAATATATATATATATATATATGTTATTTGTATAAATTATGGTAATTAAAGTTAAAAAATATAAATAAAATTTGATAAAATAAAAAAAATAAATTATTATTGAAAAAATAGAAAAATATAGGAAAATACTTAATTAAAAATGGATAAATTTATAACATATTTAATGAATTAATTGTAACTTTTTATCTTCCATCTTTAATTAAAACTCTTAGATTATAGACCTCCCTTCTCTCTTCCCTTCCCAGTTCTCTCCCTTTGATCCTCTCTCTATCTTCCCTTGTTCATATATTTTGCGATAGAGCAAAAAAACTTGAGACGACACAAGGAAAAAAAATGGTGGTCCTGTCGAAACCAAACACCGAGAAATACAGCTACGTACGAAAATCGAAACCGGCACCCACATTCCTGTTTAATGGATGCGAGGACTTTGAATGATTGGTAATAAGAATTCCATAGAATATTGACTTCAATTCAATAACAAAATCTGAGCTTGGTAATATTATTGCAGGTCTGCTTTGAATGATTATATGACGACCATGAGGAATATGGCGTGAGATTCTGGATTTGATGGCAGAGAGCAGCGAAAGCCAGGCAATCGAACGATATCCACCGATCAGAGGCATATATTAGAGGTCGAGAGTTGCATGCCCTTCCATGCGTGCAACGGTCCTCTGTAGGCATTAATTATCCATCGTGATGGAAGAGAGAAAAGTGCAGTAGAGTGAAAAGCAGTGCAAATCAACTTCACAAATAAGCTACGGTTGGGATAAAAGCACAGTGGAAGAAAAAGCTTTGCCAAACGGTCAAATATTGTCCCACAGGTTTTTTTATTTAAAACATGCGTTCAACACTGGCAAACGCTTTGCCAAACAGACCCTTAGATAACTAACATAGAAATATATAATCGAGATTAGAGAAGCACTTTTCATCAAATTTTTCCCACACAAGTGGATGAAAATATGTTTAGGCATTAAAGAAATAAACATTTTCAATAATGCAACCAAACTATTGAAGAAACTTAGTGCCCGTTTGGATTAGCAGTGAAGAAGTAACTTTTTTTATCATCTGACTTTTAGAAAAGTAAGGTAGGATTAAAAGTAAAATTGTAAATGTAATTTGTATTTAAATTAGCAGTGACAGAAATGACTTTTTTTTCTAACCTTGAACCTGTTTGGATTAGAGTTTGAAAAGCTCGTTTAGATGCAAAATGACTGAAAATGGCATGGATGTTATTGAATACTACACACACACATATATATATTATTTGTATATATTGAGATACTTAAAGTGAAAAAACATAAATAAAATTTGATTAAAAAAACTTCAATTATTATTAAAAAAAATAGACACTAAAATACTTCACTAAAAATGGATAAATTTATATTTATATTACAATGCATACATGAAGTGGATAATTATTAAATCATCTACCCCTAATAAATTGGTATATGATTATGTCACGAATATGATTCATTTAAATACACCATTTCAGCATTTAAAAAAACAGAATTTACTCGCCTGATATGCTTATCAAATTATTAATATACCATTTCTGATTGTATCACGAATATGATTCATGTGGATATGCTTATCAAATTGAAAAATTAACATTAAAATTTGATAAAATAAAAATATTCAAATTATTAATAAAAAAGGGGGGGAACATCCACAAGCTAACAAGTCAAAAAACTTCCTCTATGTCTCCACGTATTATTAACTCTTTTTACCCGCCTGATATGCTTATCCTTTTGTTTTTGCTCAGAACCTGATATGCTTATCTACATGCCATTGATAAAGAACAATCTGACGGTCAAAAAAAAATAAAAATAAAGAACAATCCAAAAAGCAAAAAAGACAAAAACAACAATGTTCTTCTTCATCACATTTCAGGCGGGAGAGAAAAAAAGCAAAGGCATGTGTGGAGGTGCTATTTTATGGGTCTGGTAGGAGCTTTTCCAAACCACTAAAGCCTGAAACTGTCATCGAGCAACTGCGAGTTTGAGCTCCAACTCGTGAATGGTGCTGAAGTGCTCACCGAGAGAGAGAAAAAAACAAGGCATGTGGGCTTCTTCCAGAAGTCACGTTGGTAGGAGAAGCGCAGTACAGCCCGTCGCTTTCCCAAACGGTCTACATCACGGCCACGGTGCGTTCTCCTCTCTGCCGCACGTTTTCGGCCTGAAATGTTTCTCCAAACAAGCCCTTAATTCCACGAACTTCGTTGAAGCCAAATTTTCATAAAAAGTAAGTCAACATAAAAATGTTCTTTCAAAAGAAAATAATAACACTGTTTTCAAAATTAAAAAAAACAATAATATATTTAAGTGTTCATAAAATTAAATGGATTACAAGAAAACGAGAGAGGATAAGTCTTAAAAATCATGTACAACCAGGATGCGTCAATGTTGTCTGATGATGAGGTGTGTATTGGGAGTAGTCATCCCTGCATTTTCATTAACACATTGTAAACTGTATCCATTTTGAGTTAATTACAATTATATAAATTTACAATCCTAACTGTACAGGAAGCAATGCAGAAATGGGCATCCGTGATGTGATCATGGAGTTTCTGGGCAGAGCATAAGGACATGCACTATACAATTAAGGCCTATGAATAAGTTATTACGGAAGTTACGACCAAAAAAACTGAGTGGGACGACGCATTAATTGAGGACATCCATCTTCTCTGTCAACTCATCTGCTGCCTCATCACTCACCTCCTCGATTGACTCCTCCTATCATGCCAACAACCCAAGACATTAAAGCCAAAATTATGCTGGAATGAATAAGCACAACGTACTCAAATGCCTTTGGAAGGATTTAGGCAGTACCTTGAGGTTGTCGTGTGGTTTCACACCTATGCACTTGGATGCACTCATGCTGGCACTCTTGAACAAGTTACGCGTATTAATGGCATTGGAGAGACCATTTTGAGAATCAGCATCTGTCCCATTAGACCTGGAAGCACCCTCAGCAGTTGTTTCAACACCAGCTGCCGCACGCTTTTCTTGATCCCCCCCTTCATTCTTTTCATCCTTGCCTCCACTAACTCGCTCTCTGCATAAGTGCAATTGCCACAGTCAACACATGAGTCTCTCTGAAAGCTACTGCACACCAAATTCACAGAGCTCCACGTATATAGTCTCCTCAAACTTACCGAGGCAACGATGCCTGCTGTCTCAGCAATGGAATGCCCCTCTCACCATTGCCATAATGCTCTTCAAGATGTGCAAACTGTCGCTTGAACCGATCAACCCCACTATGTAACCCAAAAAAAAAAATGAATTACTTGCTGAATTATTCAGTCTCAGAAAGCACTGAATTCAACAGTCTCTTTAATGAACCGCAAACTATATATATTCTTCAGGTACCCAACCTCATAATGAGTAGGATAAGAGTAATGTTCAGCTTTCAACTAAGACTTCACCAAGGTAACTTTTCAGAAAATCCTTACATCCAAGAATAAATACTGAAGCTGGGCAACAATAACTGGCTAATGAAAAAGTGGAACACAATATCAAGCAGAGAAAGTTACTTCTATTCTGAAAAAGGGAATGCGTTAGAACAACTGAACAACGCCCTAACTTGAACTATATATATTTGGCGGTAAACTGCGCCATCAGAATCATACAAGTTATTAAGTTAGAAAAGGATATAGTATCGACTTCTCAAAATTCAGTTTACTGTTATACCTTGGATACATGAAACTGGTCTGCTCTCCGCCACAAAGATATTCCTCAAGCATCTGTGGATGATACTCTAGAATCTGATTACACAAACATAAAACAGATTATTGACATAACACACAAGATAATAAATTAAAGCTAGAGTCATCCAACTATGTTGCCATACCTCCCGATAAATCAACTCTCTAACGTCATCTTTAGTCAATTTTCTCCTCTCAAACTCAAACTCAAGTTTTGAAATGGGTTGAGTAGATAGTTCTCGATCCACATTCGATAACCCTTTGAAGTAAGGATCAGATAAAGCCTGCAATCATAATCACAAGCACAAGAAAATAATTAAAGAACAAGGAAGACGGTCTCTGAAGAATATCTTAGGATTTTTCATTCAAAACAAATTCATTTGCAATATTTGGTAGATTCATATGCGTATCAGAAGATCAACCTCTTCAGCAGTTGGACGATCCTTAGGATCAAATGCAAGCAGGCGCAGCAGCAAACGAAGAGCCAAAGGATCAGCAGTAGGGAACTTTTGGGAAAATGGAACTGGTTTCTTTTTACGCATGCCACTAAGATACCTTCTAGCCTTCTCATTTCGAATCTGTGAAATTAAGATTATTTACAAGGTCAAGGAAATGGAAGTGAAATCAGGCTTGAGAAGCAGCAAACAGTAAGAAACTAACTTTTACAAACTAGATTTGGATAAACTAACCCTCGCAATGGATTCAGCAGGAGGAGTCCCAAGTAAATCAGTTATGAGATCCAACTGGTTCACCACATTTTTCCCAGGAAACAATGGCTTCCCCAAGAGAATTTCTGCAAAAATGCATCCAATGCTCCAAATATCAATTGCAGCGGTATACTGCAAAAGACAAAGATCTTTAATGATAATGGGTTTGCAACTAAGTAGAAAATCAGATGCATCCATACGCGTCCATTAATGGAATATAAATCAGAAACTATCAACTACGAGAAACTCAGCCCGACGATAGCACAAGGCAAGTAACTACTCAAGGCACCGAAACTCTGAAAGGTATCTTTGGAGACCCAAGATTAAAATGAGAATTATTATTATTATTTAAGCAATCACAGTCACAGGAGGGAGAAGAGATACTACTATCCATCGGGCAAGCAAAAAAGAGAGAGTGAGAGAGAAGATCAGAGCGACAACTCTAAATTACAGGATAACATTAATACTGTCAAGTTTACATGAGCAAATGGCATTAACAGGTAGCAACAATGCAGTAAAAATAATATGCCCTAATTATCCAGCAAGATATGGGTGCCATGGATTACAGAAAAAGGGGGCAGAGGCACAGATGAAAGATGAAGAAAGGCTTACTTTTGAGAAAAATGAACCACATAGTTCAGGTGCGCGATACCACCGAGTTGCAACATAGTCCTTCGTCAAAGTAGGTAAACAAAGTCAGCCAACGATAGTTTAGAGTCGAGACAGATACTTCATGGAACACAAGTGACAAAATTGATTGTAAATTCGCAAAATTCCTACCAAAAATATTTAACTGAAAACTACTTAATGCTGCAGGTTTCCATGTCATGCACAACAGACTACTCACCGTCCAGAATATAGTTGATGGAGCATCATTAAATGAAACTCGAGCAAGCCCAAAATCACATATCTTTAGTTTGCAATCGGCATTAGCAAGAACATTTTTCGGCTTTAAGTCACGGTGAAATACATTAGCTGCAAGAACAAATATTATATCAGTTTATAATCACTATAAGTAAAAAGCGAATGCCTGGTTAAAAGGATACCAGCATGTATATATTTCAGTCCCCGAAGAAGTTGGTACAAGAAAAATTGGTGGTGCTCCGGAGTAAGATCATCATTAGCCTTTATCACTTGATGAAGATCAGATTCCATCAGCTCAAACACGACATAGATATCCCTAAACTCTCGTCGAGAAGGAGGAAGCATGATATGCTTAATTTCTACTATATCAGGATGTTTGAGCAATCGAAGGAGTTTAATTTCTCTAAGGATCCTCGTGGCATCTGAGACATGCTCAAAAACATCATTAATTTTCTTTATTGCAGCCTTCTCACCGGTATTAGTGTCAATGGCAGAACCCACAACGCCATAACTTCCTTTACCAATGACTTCTTGGACCTCGTATCTGCTTGCCTGTCCATATTCGGTGAAAAATTCTGTTTCTACCTATTTGATTGCCAGGAAGCATTATGTACACACAGAAAATTAGCACGTGGTTGAACTATACGAGTGATGATAATTTGAAAAAAGTTACCACTCCGTTTGATCTCTTCTTTTCACTACACCGATTTGTAAGGTATTAAATGTGAAAAACGGATGTAAAGCAGAGAGTGTAATAAAAAATACAAATTGGGTCGTCCATCAATATCAATCAATCAACAAGATATAACAGTTACTTCACTAATTATAAGATCTTGTGAGACACCAAACGAAACCATTCTTTTTGACAAAAAAGTAAACCAAAGGCTGATGTAATCAAAACCTTCGAAACGATAAAACAATAAAGAACCAACAACATAAAGTAAAATCCAAGCACTAACAAATAAGCGGTAAACTGTAAATATCATGATAGATTAGGATGGCAGGGAAGGAAAAAACCGATCAAGAATAAGAGAC
Source organism: Inga oerstediana (assembly GCA_963210345.1). Lineage (NCBI taxonomy): Eukaryota > Viridiplantae > Streptophyta > Magnoliopsida > Fabales > Fabaceae > Inga > Inga oerstediana. The sequence continues at coordinate 1,037,669 of OY723410.1, forward strand.
ACGGAGAAAAGAAGAAAAGGTATGGGAGGAAGACCTTCTTGTGAGAAGCCATAGAACAAAACTTGAAATAGGACTGCGTAGGCAATTGGGTAAGGATTCAAGTTAGAGATAACAAAGTCTTGCGGATCATGAAGCCATCTTCGGGGTCTTCACCTTCCTCAGCAGGCTGAGAATAAGGTAAATGTGTCGTGAATGCGAGCCTATTATTGGCAAGAAATCACCGATGTTGATAATACGTTCATCAGAGGTAATAGCAGAAGAAGGACGACGTGGATAGCTCACTAGGATTGCTTGACCACACAAATAGACCCAATTCGTTCTTCGAATTTAACTCTCTGCCAATCGTATAGAGCATTCCCCGCTGCTCTCTCTCTCTCTCTCTCTCTCGCTGTATTAAAATTGGATTGTCGTCATGGTATTTGGACGATCTTCCATCTGTGATTTGGTATCTTTGTGGCCACCGGGTCGATGAATGCGGACTGCCGGGAACAGAGGCTCCTTTGACAAATTAATTCTTTCACCGCTGCTCCATCAAGTCATCTCTCTGACTCTCAAAATAATTAGTTTTCGCAGCAAAAATTAGAATATATTGTTCCAATAATATTACACATTTTGTTGGGAAAAACAAATAATATTACACATTTTTCTTCACAGGTCAGGCATTCACGCACATATGAATCTCAGATATTATTTATCATTTATAAATAATATAAGTAAATTCTACAAGAAGAAACTTCTAAAAAAATAAATAATAAACTGTTTGAAACAATAAATAAGATCAGTAAATGCAATTCTTTCTACTTGCTCTTCCCGTGAGAGCGAACAAATTCAATATATTAGGCAGCAGTCATCCGAATCGAGTCTCGTCAACTTTACTATTCTATCACCGCTTTCGAAGCTTCCAAATTTACTGAACTTCCAACTGTCTGTTTGGCTCTGGCCCCACTCAATTCCCCATGGACCCCTCCTCCTCCACCCCTCCTCCTACCCCCACCGCCGCCTCCCCTCCCACCGCCGTCCCTGCCTCCGCTCCGCCAGCCGCTGCCCCCGCCAATCCAACTCCTGAAAACCACCCTTCCTACGATGAGGTAAGATTAACACGGCCAACAAGTGCAATAACTTACCTTGATGCTTCTTCTTTTCCCCATTTCCCTTTCTTGGCTCAATCTTGCTGTTTATTTTCATCATCCCCCTTTCGGGTTCTACTCTAACTCTCTAAGTCAGATGATATGCACAGCGATCGCCACTCTCGACAAAGGAAAGGGCTCCACCAAGAATGCCATCGGAAAGTTCATGGAGCGAACCTATCAGGGCCTTCCTTCAAACCACAACAACTTGCTCATTGAGCATTTGAATGTCTTGACAAGCGGCGGTCGACTTGTTATGGTCAAGAAGTCTTACCAGCTCCGTAACTCTGATGCTTCCCCTTCTACCTCCCAAAGAAAACCGGGTCGACCCCGCAAGCGCAAGCTCGAACAGCCACCACCTGCTGTTCCGCTAAATGCCAACACTCCGGCGACGAGAAGGGTCTCCGATCGTACTCGGAAAGCTATGATGAACGTAGTGGACCAAGCCGGGCCGTCGGCGCCGTCGTCGAAAAGACGTCGGCGTCTCTCCAAGAAACAAACGAACATAATTGCCGTCCCTTTTGCCCCCCCTCACGCTTTCCCTGTACCCGCCTACGCGGTGCCACCTTCGGGAGCTTCACCACAAGCTGTTGGAGCTGGTAGTAGTGGGGGGGTAAGGACACCTCAAGATCCCGCCGGACGTTCAGTCGGCCGGCCAAAGAAGGTAATTCTGAAAATTCTTGCGGGTTCGAGCGCTTCTTTGAATATGCCTTCATGATGACGGTGGACCTCTCTTTTATATTGTTTTGGCTTTGCCCTTTTGTTCATATTTCTCCTAAAAAGGGAAGAAAAGAAGAAAACTTATCCTAGTGTCCCTGTTATTTTTCGGGGTAATATTCTCCGTGGGTGAGAAGTGGAGAGGGTATATAAGGCTGGTTCCTAATTTCTACATGCTGTGGCCTTTGGTTATGCTAGACATATTTTTCCTCAACTTTTTGGTTATACTTTTATGTTGATCACTACCTCATTCCATTAGACCTTGACTATGAGTAAACTTGAGCTGTATTCTTTTCTGGTTGGCGATAAATGAATAGAAACATTCTATAGTGATTCTGTATGTTACCAATTTGGTGCATTCATTTTGATATTTAATGAATTCTCAAGTTTGAATATGGAAATTTTAAGATTGTAGAGAATATGGAGAGTTCTTTTATTTTCTTATGTGTTGTTTCTGCATGTCCTACCTTTTGTGCTATCTAAATTTATGAGTTTTGTTCACTTCCATTGCATTATTTTTGTCGGAACAGGAAACATCTGTTGAGGAGTTGAGGAGAAAACTTGAACATTTTGTAAGTTCAATTAGTCTTTTACATGAATGCTCGATTGTTCAATTTATTACCTTGTCAAGAGATGTGATCAATCATGCCTCTGTTTCGTTATAACAGCAATCAAAAGTCAATCAATATATTCGTGTGATCAAGCCCCATTTTACCATTGACAGTCCACTCACAGTAATTTCAGCAGTTCAAGAATTAGAAAGACTGGCAACAATGGACCTTGATGGGCCATTAACAAATGAAACACAAGAACTGCCGCCACAGCAATAGCCATTTGATGGTGAAAAATTGGCACAAGTGTTTTCCAGAAGATGCATGAGGAAAAAGATCTGTAAATCAAAGTAGGAAGTAACAGAAATGATTTCTCGTTGAAAGCATAATGACTATATGCATGTAAGTTTGGTATTTTTGTACAGGTTAGATTGACCCTGAAGCAATGTTTAGCAAACTCGTGATTATGCTTTTTGAGAGATAGTTGCTTTACCTTGACTGGTCAGTGTAGTCATACTAATGTTGTTCTTAGCCGATGGTCTTATAGCCTAATGGCTGGTTGTGGCTGTGCTTGTCCATTTAATTCAAAAAAAACAAATATTGTTCTTTCTTAAGATTTACGTTGATTCTCGCTATCCCTTTCCCCTTTGGTTACACTGAGGAGGGAAAGATCAATGTTTCAGGGTCATTAACAGTCCCTCTTTTATTCTAATTTTTGTAACTATTAAAATGACTGGAATATGTTGGTTTAATGAAGTTAGTTTTGTCGGAAATAGATGCTTGCTTGAAAGAATATGCTCTGCCTGCGGCTGCATCTGCCACGTTAGGTTTCAATTCGTTTTGTTATTAACACTTTATCTATCTATATATAATACTCAAAGAATGGGTTGTAACGAATTTTGTGGCTTATTTTTCGGACTTCATGTAATGCATGAAACATACACTAATTACCTTAACAGTGGGTGGTCCAATTTCTGGGGTTTAGATGGGCTTGTAAATTCACTTGTTTAGGTTTGCTACTAGCAAATTCTCTGTTCCTTCTGCCCATAGGCCATAGCTGATTCTGTTGGATCTGAAGAAGAGAGAGAGAGAGAGCCAAGAAAACTTTCTTCTTCCTTTTTGGCTAGTTTAACCAGATTATTAATGTGGAAGGATTTGAAGCAATTTTTTCACGAGGCGTTTATGGTTATCATTTAGCTTAAAATTTTGCAGCATGAAAGAAATCCTTTGCCCAGTCCTCAACGTTGCTGGGGGCTGTCTTATGTCCTTGTTTCCCTATATTAGAGTTTACTCACATTTTGCATGTGACTTTTTAGTATGTAACATTTCATTTCGCTCTGTTGTGCTGTTTAGTGAAATTGTAGAAACAGTTTTTTTTCCTGGTTAATTTATCCAGAATGCTGTTGGAATTGAAACCAAGTGGAAATAAGTAGGCGGGGAAGGAGACCGAGTAAACGGAAAATAATGGATATTTTCAGCAATTCTTTTTAACCACCAGATATCAGGGAATTCAGTCTCTTGCGTTAGTTGTTTTGACATTGGTGTTGTAGACATTATTTTAGACTCTTCAAATCATGCCAACCGCTGCTTTTAACCTCTTAATCCGAATAAAACAAACATGTACATAAATTGAATATGATAGACGGAAGCTTGTAAACAGTGATTAGATGGTAATAGCAGTGGTTAAATAACTGTAATAAATATGAATCTAAAGTGGGATGAATTATAATAAAAATGTTGTAAATTAAATCGATACTTGATCGATCATTGTCCTGTTGTTGTAAATAAATACTTTGTCATGTGACATCTAATTTCCTTAATAGGTATCGGAATTCGGAACTCGTTGAGTTTGATGGAGTGGAAATATTTGAATTAAATGGATGATGAAAATTGAAAACATGCATAAAAACCATTCCCGCCAGGCGCAAGCCAATAATTCTACGCCGTCATGTATGGCGGCGGGATAAAATTGACGTCACAATTCCAAAAGTCAAGGAGTTTTGTCAAATGAAAAAGCACGTGATTAATTGAATTGGCCCCTTTCTAAATTCAGCTCTGTCGGCCCTTGTGTTCAGAGCTACAATGCGCTTTCCCCATCAGTTAAAGATTTTGGCTTGATGGTGAGAGCAATTTAGTGTTGATTTGGGGTAATTTATTTTTTAACAATAAGTATTTATAATTCGTGATTTATGGTATATGAGGTGAGTATGTGAGAGGAATTTTTTCTCTATTTATATAGTAAGTATTTATTTCTCAAAAATAAGCTATTCCAAACACATACTCAATCTCACCAGTGTGCATGTTTGAGAACACTTATTTTTTGAATATAAGTGCTTATTACGCAAGCCGAAATAAAACTCCTCTCACATACTTACCTCGTATACCGTGAATCACGATTTATAAGCACTTATTACCTAAAAATAAACTATTCCAAACTGACATTCATCTTTGTTGAACCAAAATAGATGGCCTAAAGAACATCACAGGGAACAAGACACTTAAGAAATGAAACGAATAAGCAAAATAAGTAAGGGGATGGATGTACCAAAAAAAACAAGCAAGGGGAAAAAATACTCAAGTACTCCCTCCGGTCCTAATTATAGGACAACATTTGGGAGTTGATCTTGGTCCTAATTATAGGACAAAGTTCTAATTTTTATCAATTTTTTCCCAAAATACCCCCTATTGATATTTTTTCAATAATTAATAATAATTTAATAAGAGTATATCAGAAGTTGTTGAGGGAGATTGATGATGCCGGATTGTGTGAGAGCTTGGAGAAGTCGTGTGTGAGGTCGGAGAGGTACAAGAAAAAATAGAGAATCGACGTAATTGGATGCCATTTTAAATTTTAAATAAGGATATTTTAGAAAAATAAATATGATTAACTATTTTAACCACTATTCTTAATTTCTCCAAAGTTAGGTAAATATATCCTATAATTATGACCGGAGGGAGTATCAATTAAGTAGGGACATGTTTTCTTTATTCCACATCACCTGCTTTGTCGCTAATTCTTCATTTAACATCTTTATCTTATTTTTAAATTTTAAATCTACCTGATTTAATTTTATGTCGAAATATTTTATTTGAAAAATCACTCATTTGGAGAAAAAAATATAGAACAAAATCCGGGTCAACCGAAGTTAAGAAAAACAGATAAAATAAAAGGCCTAGTTACTTGTTTTTTTAAAAAAAAAAGTTACGTTTTGCTAAAGGTCAAGAAGCTAAAAAAAGAAGCTAAGTTACTTGTTTGAGCCAAGATCTTTTGAATTTTAACACGACAAAACCGGGCCAAGCAACCCTTCTTTCATTTGGCCCAAAATAAAATTTTCATAGTGTTTCTTTTAAGCATAAAAATTCTTATATTGAAAATAATCTTATTCAAGGTATTATCTGACACGAAGTATAGGCAACTCTCCTAATAAAGATTTGCACCATGTTTCTTCATGTTGTGAGAAACTAACCCCTTCGGCCCGTGAAAGGAAATTGGCATAATTTATACCACAAAAAAGCATAATTATATTTATGCATTAAAATTTTAAATTAAATATTTAAAAAATTTCGATGTATCACTCACGTAATGTAATTTACGAGTATCTATTATTTAAATAACAAAAATTTACAATTAAAAAGAGATTTAATACTGTTTTCTATTCTTTTTTTTTATCGAAAATACTATTTTCTATTCAATAACGTAAATTTATAAATAAAAAAATAAATATACATATTGTTAATAATAATAATTTTAAAAAATAAAAAATCATAGATTTAGTCGGCAATAAAATGCGCGACTGCCATGTTAAGCCGAGCCTCAGGGTTGTGGAAACACAACATGGCGGCACCAAGGATTCATTAAAATTGGAAAGTGACAACTTAACTTCCTGGGGAATGGAGGGCAAGAGCTAATTGTTGATTATTATTTTAACCTTTTCTCTTATTTGTAAGATTGCTTTTTTGATTGTCCTTTTTTTTTTTTTTTTTGACTAAAAAACTAGACTTCATTAATCTATCATAAGATTAGTACAACGACACCTCACGAGAGGCAAAACAACCAAACCTTCGCCAATCAATGCCTGCTGACAAAACAGGAGGTGGTTGATCAAATATGACAAAATACTCAGTGCTACTATAAGCAAGCTTAGCTAAATAATCCGTTTGGGAATTTTGATCTCTAGAGATATGGTTTACAAGGACACACCAATCTCTAGATAACCACTCTAGCCTCGTTAATGATCTCCTTAAAAGGGTTATTATCATCACATCCCCTAGTAATAAAATGAACCGCTTTAATACAGTCCGTGGAAAGAATGACATTCTTTAAATTCCTATGTCAGCAAATTTGCAGTCCCTGGATGGTTGCGATAATCTTTGCTATGACCGGTGGCACTCGTGTAAGTTTGCCCATGCATCCGCATAGCCATCCACCATCGTCTGTTCTCACCACTCCAGCACTCGCACTTTGACCCGAGTCAAGGACTGATCCATCTGTTTCAAGCGTACAGAATCCCGGTCTTCGAATTAGTTGGTCTTCATTCCCTCCACCTATTTGTGAGTAGAACTTGCAATGATTACTCAGGTCCAAATCCCAACATGCCCGAAAGAAGCTTGAATGGGCAGTCTGGCAACTCGATCCCGTTTCTTCTCCGAACAGCTTCTTGCATCTGTCCACCCAGATATCCCAACAAACATAACCAAACAGAGTTGCCCATCTGACCTTGGTGGTAAAATCCCGACCAGCTTCATGGTTAAGGTTCCACTCGATCCATTCCATACCCTGCAAATTAATAAAGTTATTCCATATGACAGGTTTAATTATGGATATCCACCTTTCACGCGCGTTCGTACAATCCCGCAGAAGATGCATCAAATCCTCATCCTGATCACAATTAAAAGGAAAGCAAGCCGGTGGTGGAAGGGCCCATAAATTGGTCTTTGGGTCAGATTCTTATAATGGGTCGATGAGTCTAGTAAAGGTTATGGAGGAAATGCAACAATTACAAAGTAGTGGCGTAGTGATCAATAAAAGTCCTGAAACATACCAGATGTCGCAAATGTCGCAGCCAACTGAGGATTTATGCCAATCAAGAGGGGAAATTATGCAAGGTGAAGCTCAAAATAAACAACAAGGCCCAGATCTAATGGAGCATAAAATAATTGTAGACCCACAAATTAGGAGCAGCATAGCAGGAATTTGCACCGAGGATGATCTTGAGTTATCAAATAAGGTAGAGGAGGGTTTAAACCAAGGGACTATTGAGGGCGAGCTAATCATGGAAACTGAAGAAGGCTCTCAAGTACCAAATGCAGCCAGCTAATGCATGGACTTCCAGGTTCGTTCTCTTTTCCTATTAATCTTATTTATGATTAGTTTAAATATTCTTGCTTGGAACTGTAGGGGAGCCGGTTCTAAATTATTCCCCGGAAGAGTCCATAACATGATTCAGGGTCATGATGTTAAAATTATGATTATTACCAAGACCAGGGTCAGTGGTAACAGGGCGGATAGAATTATTAGAAGATTGGGTTTTAATACCTGGCTTCGTTTAGAGGCGACTGGCTTCGTTTTGATTGTCCTTCATTTCACTCTAGGCCACGAGGGAGTTGTGAAAACTTTTTAAATCAACCTTAAGCATGTTTGGTATTACTTATTTTTGGGCAATAAGTTTTTATTACGTAAGTTGAGATAAAATTTCTCTCATGTACTTATCTCGTATACCATAAATCACGATTTATAAACACCTACAAGTCAAAAATAAATTATTCCAAACGAACACCTTGTATTAGATTGAAAGAGTAAATGTTTGTCGTAATAGCAGTAATAATTTGGTTGTAGATTAGTGATTTTGAATGGTTTTCATGTATGGCTTGGGTAGAAGATCTAGCCTTCATGCTGATATTTGGGTCGTAATAATGAGGCTTAAGATGGCCTGAGATTCGAGGAGGCGGCAAATAGTGGTAGAGTTTGGTTGCTTGGAGGTTTTGGAGCTGGTAACAGGTGGCTGGGAGGACGATCACATGGAAGCTCAACTGTTAGGGCAAATTCACGAGATGTTAGACAGAAATTGGGAGGTCTCCATGGAATGGTGTGGACGTAGCTCTAACCATGTGACAGATGCTCTAGCTAAAAAATAGATGAGAATATCTGCAGGGCTTATTTGGTTTCATGATCTACCGGAGTGCATTCATCTTATGATGCTCTTAGATATGAGTGCCTTATAATTTTTCTTTTGATGTATGCCTATAAAAAAAAAAAAAAAAAAAAAAGTAGTAGTAGTATCTGTATCTTTATTATTGTCCACTCTCTTAAATGTTGGTATCTGGTTGGCTGTGCTGTAATCCTGTACTATTATTATGTTGTACTAATGTTTAATTGGTATTAATATATATTTAATCATTTTATAAAAAATAATAATAACAATAATAATAATAATAATTGAAAGACGACCTATTCTTAGATCTATTATCTATAATCTATATAATAGTGTGTGTGGAAATTCACGCTTGTATATAAAAAAACGAAGAAATAATTAAAAAGTGATGTGATGGGTACACGAGGACGATTCCACGCACAAATATAAAATGGATAAGTTGGCCAAAAATAAAAATAAAAATAAAATGGATAAAACTCAACAGGCATCGATAAATCCGTTCGAACTAGCTTTGAACATTCATTGAGTTGGCATGTAGAGCTGGGAATCAGAGCTGGCCCGGCCCTATAGGGCCGGCCCTTGACGGGCCAGGGCCTAACAGGGCCGGCCCTAAAGGGCTCGGAGTCAGAAAAATTGCAGTTTTTCAAGGCCCGGCCCGAGAGCATCAGGGCCAGGGCCGGCCCGCAGGGCCGGGAAATCTTTTTCACAATATTTAACTATTTTTCCTGCGTATTTTCCCCAAAGAGATATAATTAGTAAATAACAATAATTAAAGTTCTAATTTAATACATAAATGTTGTCAATATTAAGGTTTTTTTTTGGCCAAACGTCAATATTAAGGTTTAAATAACACGTCTCTTGCAACAAACAAACACAGTTACTAATGTATAATCAAAGGTAAAATCATGTACATAAATAACTCATAGAAAAGCCAAAGTATAAGAAGGCAAGAAGCTAAATACTCTAATCTCTAAATAACATGAGTATGGCGACTATCATTTTCACCTTCTTTGCCACTATCATCAATTTCAAGGACATTTGATTGTGTTTCACTTTGAGCAGTAGGTTCAAGTAGTCAAATAATCACAACCTCCATCAAAAATCATACTCTATCAGACAGAATAGTATATAATATGATTTTAGTCTAAATAGGCAGAACAATATACTCAAAAATCATACTAAAAAATCACAATATGATTCAATTAGACAAAACAATATACTCAAAAATCATACCTTATACAATATGAGGACAGAGTGACATATAGATTTAATAAGGTAATTCAAAAATGTAACATGGTTCCTTTCAAAGTATAAAAAATAAAAAATAAAAGGGCCTAAAGGGCCGGCCCGAGGCCCTCCAGGGCCGGCCCTTTAAAGCCCGAGGCCCTACAGGGCCGGCCCTTTTAGGCCCGACTTCCTTTTTAGGCTACAATTTACAAGCCCGGCCCTTGAAGGGCCAGGGCCTAAAAGGGCCGGCCCGACGGGCTCGGCCCGTTTTCCCGGCTCTATTGGCATGTTGACAGAGCTGACTTTCCCAGAATTATTTATTTTTGTTGATAACTTGCTATGATTTTCTCTTAACGTCATCATTTATCATGTTAGTGGCAAGAGTTTTGAGTGATCAATCAAGATTCCTTTCTATTCAAGGTTAAGCGCTGGACTGAGTAGTATTTCGATTTAAGAAAAAAAAACTTGTTTTGGTAGGGTACTGTAAAGGGGATATAATACTTCCTCCGATTTTAAATATAAGATAAAATTGATTTTTATTTAGAGAAATTAAAGAAATTAAATAAATTAGTTAATCATATAATATGTTGTGTATCTTTAGATTATTATATATTAGTTTATTAGTCAAACTAATTAACTTGGAGAAAAAATATAAATATAAATACTCTCAAGTAATTTAATTAGTTTCCTTAATCTTCCCAAAAAAGTTAAATTTATCTTATATTTAGGACCGGAGGGAGTGCTGAAGAAAGGCACATGGCCTTGGAGTTATCTTGATTAATTATAATTTGGATAAAAAGAAGCTACTCCCTCGGATCCTAAATATAAGACAAACTTAACTTTTTTAGAGAAATTAAGGAAGCTAAATAAGTTACTTAATCATATCATATGTTATGTATTCTTAGATTATATATTAGTTTATTAGTCAAACTAATTAGTTTGGAGAAAAAAAATATAAATATAAATACTCTAAGTTAATATAATTAACGCCCTTAATTTATTAAAAAAATTTAATTTTATCTTATATTTAGAAAAGAATAAGTGCTCTCTTTAACGTATAATTAGCCTTGAAGATTCAAGAAATTTCGCACAATTTGTTTTCTTTTTAGCGATTTGGATCAAAGCAAAACGTTGAAAAGCTGGGTTGGGTCGCTTTCATGTTGACAAATACTAATTATGATAATAATCTGGGGAATATGCAAACATGCCGTGGCCGCTGGCTTTAATGGTTGAAAATGAAGTAACATTAAATGTTGGTATGTAATAGTTTATTTTTAGATAATAAATGTTTATAAATTGTGATTCACGATATATGAGGTAAGTATATGAGAGAAATTTTATCTCAACTTACATAATAAAAACTTATTCTCTAAAATTAAGTGATCTCAAACACACACTAAATGTCAAAATTTGAGCTTACATCTGCCTCTGACTTTTTCTTCCCTCTTTATCCTCATCTTGGGCTCTTTTGCTGTCTCCCCCAAGGCTGGTTCCAAGAGGACTAATTAGGGTTAAATCTATATTGTAGCATGTACGAAACAAAATATTTGATCCATAATAAATAAGTATTCCCAATAGAGCTATTAATTACTTTTTTAAAAAAAATGTTGTCCCTATTTATTAGTAGGACACATTAGATATCAAGAAATATGAGAGAAGGGAGGCATATTTAAATAAGGGTAAGGTTGAAAAAAAAAAATTAAGACATTTATTTTGGAATGGAGGGCTACTAAACAATAGACTAATTTCTTACCAATTCATTTATCAGATCCTTGTCATCTTATATATATTCTTAGTCACATTACTATCACTTCTGTTTAATTAACGGACAGGGATTCTGGTTCGACATCTAAGATTTATATATGTTTCAGCCTGGAACGAAAGTAGCTTTGCTACTATTATCTTCTACGGTCGTATACATTCAAAAAGCAAAACCTTACAGACGAAATAAAAAGTGCATGTTTATTGTTAAAATCAGCGAAGTGGATTGACAAGTAGATTTGTAAATACTATCCTTTGCGAATATGAGATGTCAAGTAATTAGGTCTGTTTGCAATTGTTATTTTTGTGCATAAGCTTTTCAGTTTGTTTAAAAGTTCAGACGAGTCCACAATAAGAATTATTTTTTAATTGACTTATTATCTAAGCTTTTGATAAAGAATCTGAATTTATATTAACAAGAAAATAATATGTGAAGTCCAGAGTCAGAAATAAAGAATTAAGCAATTCCATGTCTAGGGTATTGGCTCAGTTTGAAGTTTCTTGCTTTCTCCGTTTTTAACGCCTGCCCATGGTAATAACTAGGAGACTCGAGCATTAATGGCTACCGTTATCAGCGATTATTGAGTGCAGCATCAGGATACAGAGTCAGAGCAGAGTCAGATGAGTGTGGTTGGAATTGTAAACCATAGCAAGGCGTGAAAGTGAGTTTTTGCTTCTTCCACTTTAGGCTCATTTTGTCTTTTAGTCGGAAAAGCGGCATTTTATCACAAAGGACAAACAACCAAACATCCGTTTTGCTTGTAATAGCTTCGCTGTAGAAAGCAATGATTTTTCAACCTTATCATTCAACATTCCAAATCTGAGCACTCCACAAATTTCACGTCCATGTTCATGCGCATTCTCCAGCAAATCGATTTGAGACTCCGCAAAACACAGAGCAAAGGGAGGTCGAAGAAAGTGAGAGTTAATTTCCCACCAAGTTCAGCCTTTTATGGGACCGTGAAATCCTTCTCTCCTTTCCGATCAAAAAAAAAAAAAAAAATCCTTCTCTCCTTCAACCCTGGTGGGCCCCTCTTTGTGGCCCTACACCCCCACTTGTTGCTCTATTTTGTCTTAGCCACTGCTGATCTGCTCTGCCATTTACTTTTAATTTTCTGTTCAAACTCCTTCATGTCTCTTTTTGTGCTCTGCTTCTATTTAGCCAAAGAAAGATCCTTTTCCCCCTGCTCAATATGTGACCTCAAGAATTTTTGTTTTCTGCTTCATAAAGGTGGTATATACTTGTAAAACTCATGAATCTGGTTGTTCGGATATTTCAGGATTATCTCCGACAGTTGTGTTTTTTGTCGTCCAGTTAAAAGAAACTGTTCACTTATAATCCAAGCATCTGGATCACGTTGATTGGACTGCGTTCGCAGGTTATTGCTCGGAGCAGGTTTAAGGTGTTCTTTGGATTTGATTGTTTCGGCCGCAGACTAATTAAAGAGCTGATGCTAAAAGTAAAAGGGGCTCCTTGAATGATTTCTTAGCTTGACCTTCTCTGATACACAGCGACTGGGATTTGATGCTTGTTCCTGGACAATGGAGGGTTTTCAGTTTCTTTAGCATTCAGTACTGTAGCTGATCGAAGAGATATGAAGAACATTCTTAAGAAGCTCCATATCATGTCTAATCGATCAGAAGATGCAGCAGGATCTACTTCATCAAAAGGCCACAAGTCCAATGATGGTTCATTCCCTAAGAAGCAAAGTTCTGAGCATAAACCCTTGCCGGGCTGGTTGCACTCTGTTGCTAACAGGCAGAGTCCAAGTCCTCCATCTTCGAATCTGACAAGACGAGAAAGAGTGGAACCATCTGATTTAGTTAGCGGTGGCGGTTTAGATATTGTTTTAGATTCAACTAGGCGTGATTCTGGGTCTAGCACTTCGAGGGATCCTGAAGTAGAGGAAGAGTATCAGATACAATTGGCTTTAGAGATGAGTGCAAAGGAGGATCCAGAGGCAGTGCAGATTGAAGCTGTTAAGCAGATCAGTTTGGGTTCTTGTGGCCCTGATAATACACCGGCTGAAGTTGTGGCCTACAGATACTGGGTTAGTTATCTCATTCACTTTAAGCACATTGACTTAAGGTTGAAGTAACATTCTCCTTGTTATGACGATGCCGATGCCGTCTAAAGCAAAGACAATGGCGAAGTAAGATTGATCATTATGTAATTCATTGAGAATATGAGTCACGCAAATTTAAAAAGAATTTGAGATGGATAGATGGAGTTGTATACGGTGAGGCATGGAATTATGGTTAAGGCATACATTTTGAATCGATTTCGTTATTCTTTTAGAACGCCAGGGTTGTTGATAAGATGTATTGTTCAGATTTGTCTAGAAAAAGGCCTGTAAATTGTTCACAGGATATACTTTTTCTGTGTTGTCTTTGTCTTGCTCTTCTGCCTTGCAGGATCTCCAGCATTTTGTTTACTTTCCCTCAATTCTGTATAACTTTTGTATAGTTTTTGGCTTATTCAATAAGTTGCCTGCTTTTCTCTATGTTAGCTTCTCACATTGCAATCATTTGGTGATATGTAGCTGAACTCAAATTGCTGCATAGTGTTTGGATTGCTTCACAAATTCCATGAATTAAAATGGACCTAGTTGAATATGTCTCTCAGTTATTTGACTCTATTTTGCCTTGCATATATTCCTTTCTAACTTATCTCATATCGTAGATTTATCCATGCTTCACAGAATTACAATGCTCTTGGTTATGATGACAAGATCTTGGATGGTTTCTATGATCTGAATGGGATCTTAAATGAGTCTCAGTCAAACTCTGCTAGAATGCCTTCCCTGGTAGATCTGCAAGGGACGCCAACCTTAGATAGTGTCACTTGGGAAGCAGTCTTGGTCAATAGGGCTGGTGATTCAAATTTGTTGAAACTTGAGCAAAAAGCCCTAGAGTTAGCTGTCAAGTCAAGACCAAATTCTGAATTAATTATAAATAGCAATTTGGTGCAGAGGCTTGCCATATTAGTGGCTGACCATATGGGTGGACGGGTTACAGATCCTGAAAGCATGACAAGAGCATGGAAGAGTCTTAGTTACAGTCTGAAAGCAACTCTTGGTAGCATGGTTTTGCCACTTGGTTCTCTGACCATTGGATTGGCTCGGCATCGTGCATTGTTTTTTAAGGTACTTGTTCATCCATTTTGTTTTGTGGTTTGGATTCTAATTAAGAACAATCCCATGCATAAAGTGATGGAGGCCTCTTGTGATGTAAACAAACTTTTGTTAGATGATATCTAGAAAATGAGCCAATCATGACTGCTACATCCTATGAGGTTTTTATTGTATTCTCTAACTTGGGATTTACTACATACTAGAGATATTCATGAAGATTTGCATTTTTTTGGGTATTTTTGATATAAAATCTTTGAAACCCGACCTCTGATGTATATTTCTTTACATTAAATATAGGTTTTATGTGATAGTGTGGGCATCCCATGCTGCTTGGTGAAAGGACTACATTATACAGGTTCTGATGATGTGGCCATGAACTTTGTCAAAATTGACGATGGAAGGTAAATGTAAAATAAATTTGTTTTTTGTTATGTTGGCGAGATCTTTTTTTTATGCAGTTCTCTTTGCATTGTACTCAATACTCAATTGAGTACTCATGCAATAGTACTCAATTCTTCTTTTGTCTCAGGCTGCTCTAGAGTAGAACCTGTGTCTTGTTACTAGTCTCTTTTACGTCTTTATTAGCCTGTCATTGTGTAGAATTCTTTTTGTTTTTCAAAATAATTCTTGAAAAGTGATAGTATCTGAATATTTTTTCCCCCATTCTTTTCATTGCTTTTTTAAATAGAAGTTGCATAGCGTTATTCTGTAACTATAAGATGTGGTTAATATAAATTTCAGGGAATACATTGTTGACCTGATGGCAGATCCTGGAACACTTATTCCATCTGATGCAACTGGATCGCATAGTGAGTATGATGAATCTTTTTTTGTGGCCAGTCCTTTATCGAGGGACCTTGATTCCTCTCGCGTAGCTTCATCCAGCAGTGTGATAGGAAGTTCATCTGAAGAAGCTTCAGACTTAAGTACATTTGATAAAAGAAGCATATCAAAACAGATTGCCTATTTGGGCAAAGAATCTTATGTAAGCAATCCCACTACAAGTGAAGACGAATCCAAGAGCCCATTGAATGATTTCGGATGTCCCCCTAATGTGGAAAAGTCCACCATGCAGGAAGCTCCTGGTAGACCAAATCATCCCTACGTTCATGCAAGATCTCCTTCTTGGACTGAAGGGATCAGTTCCCCTGCAGTACGTAGAATGAAAGTGAAAGATGTTTCACAATATATGATTGATGCTGCAAAGGGGAATCCTCAGTTAGCTCAAAAACTTCATGACGTTTTACTTGAAAGTGGTGTTGCTCCTCCTCCAAACTTATTTTCTGAAACTTATCATCAGCAGTTAGGTGCTCCAATTGTTGAGACTAACTCCAACACCGAGGAAAATGATTATGAACTTGAGAGTGGGAAAAAGGAAACTCAGGCTAATTCCCATCGAAGTCCTGCTCAATTCTTGCCTCCTTTGCCTCCTCACAGGGCTCATCTTAAAGCAATTCCTAACAGTCAGCTGGAGCAATCTAAGCCTCTAGAAGGTTTAGGGATCAACCTTCCTTTTGATCCTAGGGAAGCAGCTGGACAACACTTTCAATCACATCCAGAAGCAACTCCTATAAGATATGGGAAAAATGTACCAGTTGCCGCTGCTGCAGCAGCCGCAGCAGCTGTTGTTGCTTCATCAGTGGTAGTTGCTGTGGCAAAGTCAAGTACTGACTCAAATATTGAGCTTCCCGTTGCTGCAGCTGCTACTGCTACTGCTGCAGCTGTAGTAGCAACCACTGCTGCTGTTAGTAAACAATATGACCAGGGAAGTCGAAGTGATGGAGATTCAGATGGTGCATTTTATGAGCAGAAGGGTAGTGATCCTGGGGAGCATAATGTTTTAGGAGAAAACTCAGAAGGTGAGAGAATATCGGACAGATCAATCAGTAATGATAGCGCAAAATCTGATTCTGTACTAGATGATGTTGCTGAGTATGAAATTCCATGGGAGGATATCACACTGGGTGAACGTATTGGGCTTGGTATGAATTGTACAATATTCTATAAGACTCAATCACATTCTTGTTTTAGATGGTGCTTCACTGTATAGCAATAGATGTTTGTATCTGGTTTTACATATGAAGACTTAATTTCACATGTCTGGCATATGCTTGGCCTTCAGGATCATATGGGGAGGTGTACCGGGGTGAATGGCATGGAACTGTAAGTTTTTGTTTTTAATGCTCTTGACTTTAACATATTGTATTATTTGCAATCTTTATATATATATATATATATATATATGTATATGTATATTCCATCTTGTTTTACCTCTTTCTTACTTTCTTTTTTCATTTTGCAACTGTGGAATTTCCAGACCTAACTTTTCAGTTAAGCAGTTTCACCCTTGTTTATGCAATAAAGGCTGAAAAAGAAAATGTACTTCTTTAATTAATTGATGTTTCCCAAAATAATCGTCCATATTTTTTTGCTTTCATGGGTAATTTTCACTTGTGATGTAGGCGTTATAGAATTTAAGTATTTACTGTTAGTTGCCACGCCTTGTTCCTAGGAAGTAGCTGTAAAGAGATTTTTGAATCAAGACATCTCTGGTGAATCTCTTGAGGAATTCATAAGTGAGGTAAAAGGCGCCTTGACTTCCCTGTGGTGAATCTCCACTCCATTGGTCTTAAAGTTTAAACTCAGATTTTGCTTCCACTTGATTTATGGTTATGTATACTTCAAATGTTAGATATAGGATCTTAAAGTTATCTATGGTGCTTATCTTCTCAGTTGCTTCCTGTGATGTCATATGTGCGCTCCATAATCAGAAATGTCATAAAAGTAATCTTTTGCATAATTTTTGCCATTTCAGTCCACTTTTTTCTTACTTTATTCTAAATTGCAATAGGTCCGAATAATGAAAAGGCTTAGGCATCCAAATGTTGTTCTCTTCATGGGAGCTGTAACTAAACCTCCAAATCTTTCAATTGTTACAGAATTTCTTCCCAGGTAATTTGGAGTTCTTCATTCCTTGAGGTTGATAAGAAATTGGTGATTGCATATTTACAGTTCTTTTTGAAAGTTGGGGAACAGTTCTTTTTCTTCTCTTTAAGATATGTGTATTTGTCTACTATATGTATATTCTTTTTGAAAGTAACTAGTGTACATCCTATATGTACAATCTTTTCAAGTGCTTCAAGTGTACATCCTATTTGGCGTTATACTACAAATGTCTATTGTTTCTAGTGTTTTACAAATGACTTTTCTGTGGGCATGGTTGAGCATTCAAATACTGATACGTAGATAATCGTTTCAGAGGAAGTTTGTATAGATTAATCCACCGGCCTAACAATCAATTAGACGAGCGAAGACAGCTGAGGATGGCCCTAGATACTGTAGGGTTCTGTTATCTTTCTGTGAAGCTTCATTCAGCCTATGTATGCTTTATTTAGTCAATGACTCTCATTCGATATAACCTGTCTCTTCTTGAATATTCAGGCACGAGGACTGAACTATTTGCATAACTGCTCTCCACTGATAGTCCATCGTGATTTGAAGTCTCCAAATATTCTTGTTGACAAAAACTGGGTTGTAAAGGTGCCTAACCTAAACCACTTTATCATTTCCTTAATGATGTAGTGGATGTTCCAAGTTGACATGAATGTGGGTATCTAATATGAAATCTTTTTGGTCCTTGAATAGGTATGCGACTTTGGTTTATCAAGAATGAAGCACAGTACATTCCTTTCTTCAAGATCAACCGCAGGAACAGTAAGCTCATATAAACCTTTCCTTGCTAAACTTTGTTCCATTGTATCTCGTTGAATCCCCCCCCCCCCCCCAAAACACAAAACAAACACACACAGTGTCACTTGCTCAATCCTTTAACTGCATAGAGAGGACCGACACACCTAGAATTGGACCAAATTTAAACGGTATATGCTGGCCAACAACCTTGGAGGCATGAATTCCTTGTGTTTTGTCTTAAGATCAATGACAACAAGTTAATGGTTAGACTGCGGAAATAATCTTTATATGAGGTGATCTTGCTCCTTTATGCATTGCTTTCCTTCCATAATCATTTTGTGAGATTGAATTGTTGAAAGAAGGCATGCAACTAGCAGTAATTGGATGTAGTAGTTACTTAATGTTGTATAACATCAAATATGTTTCAGGCAGAGTGGATGGCTCCAGAAATGTTGAGAAATGAGCCTGCAAATGAAAAGTAAGTTTTTTTGTCCTTGCTATAAGCTATATAATTTTCTATTAAATTTTCATTATGGCAAGTAGAGTGCCATTGTGAATGTACGATACTGAGAATAGCACATGCTTCTTGCCCATGAAAATTTATGCTGAAATATACAACATATATCATTAGATAGTAGTAGGAATGCAAGGTTTTTGTTAGAATTTTGATCATAATAGTAAATATACTGTTATTGAAAATTTATGTTTTCAAGGAGACATAATAGTTAGAATCAAGTGATATTTAAATTTTCCGTCCATAAGTTTGACAAATGAAAATGTTTTCTGTGGACTTCTAAAACTCAGATGTGTTCATGCAAAATATATTCTTCTTCTTGGCCAACTAATATATTCAGACTTGGACATCCAAAAACCAAATAAAGTATGGTTGAAGCACATTTTAAAACTGACTCAACTACTTTAATATCTTGGCCTTCAAACAGTAAGTTATAGGTTCATATTTGACATGATCTTGCTGCACTTGTCCACATAAGAACACAATTGAAGCTCATTTGATTTCTGCATCTTCCAGAGCTTCAGGAATTCATTTTATTTCATTGTCTCCCTTCTGACCTATCTTCTGATTGGTATCCAATCTCCAGGTGTGATGTTTTCAGTTTTGGGGTCATATTATGGGAGCTCTCTACGATGCAGCAACCCTGGGGAGGGATGAATCCAATGCAAGTGGTTGGTGCTGTCGGTTTCCAACATCGCCGACTTGAAATCCCAGATGATATGGACCCCGCCATCGCTGATATTATCACAAAATGCTGGCAGACGTGAGTGTAGTTTTATTCATATCATCCTTCCATATTAAACTGTTGGTGTCTGATTATTAATTGCAAATATCCTAATTGCTGATGATTTAATGGTTTAGAATAAAGACTCAAAACCATGATTGTTTGTATACTGAATGTGGTTTCTTTATGGTGATAGAGATCCAAGGTTGAGACCAAGCTTTGCCGAAATAATGGCAGCTCTGAAGCCATTGCAGAAGACAATTATTAGTTCACAGGTGCAAAGATCAAGTGGAGCACATGAAAAGGCTCAGGCATCACGAATTGCACAAGACGCGGCTGGATAGAATACCAATAAATAATTATACAGCTAACAAAACCCTTGTTCAATCTACAGCAAAAAGTGGAAGACAAGTTGTAGAGTATTTGAAAGAGTGAAGAAATGATTGGTTGAAGTTGAAGGCCATGACCCCTCGTACATTCTCATTCAAGGTTGTGATTCTTTTCACTCCAGTTTTTCCTCTTTTTTTCCTTTTCAACAATCCACGGTGAAGCCATTGTTTATCAAGGTTGTATTGTAAGTACAATTTGTTTGTATTCAATTCTTTTGAATTGGTGTAATCAATGTCTCTCAATTTTGGTGGTCAGAAGTTTTGAGCAGAGAAGGATAGGATCGACAATGAAAACTATGTGCTGCTTGAAGTGAGCGTGGGAATTGGAAAAATTTGTCAGCTTTGAATTGTGTGTGAATTTTGTTTGATTGTGACAACTTATCTCATTCTTTACCAACCCCACTCACTCTGAAAAGGCATTTTAGTCAAATGAACTGCTTCTGAGAGAGTGGGGAAAAATGGAAAACCTGTCTTCCCAGCCGCGCAATGCAGAATTGCAGACAGCTATTGGATCATATCGCAATAGATTCCTCACAAAATATGAAAATATCAACCCACAAGAACTTGCATTTGAACAAAAGTAATAAGATTAACTGTTTTGGCCGAACAAGCAAGCAAATCAACACTTGCATCGTAACAGTTGAGATTTCGTAGCCATCAAACATGAGATGACAAAATTTTTAACTTCATTTTATTGAGTTCTTAAATAAAAACAGCCCAAAAACACAGTTTTACAGTAAAAATAATATAAGATAAAAAAATTACATAAAGAAAAATAATAGACCCCTTCGAATAACTACATACAGAGAGTTGATTTTCGAATCATCAATTATTAGCTTAGGTGACGAAAGCTCCAACTACTCATGTCCACTTCAGTTGTTGTGGGGGCAACCTTACTAAGCCATTCCATTATAAAATTTTTAGCTGTCCAAAGTGCCATATCTCATGCTTACCAAATAAGAGGCAATGATAATTCTCCCATTGGGTAAAAAAGCTTTTATTTTAACAAATTTTCATTTTCATTCTTTGATTGATATGTATAATTCATATCTGTAAGAATAAATAGATTGTGTTTTTATACCGAAGATTAAAATAAATTGTGTGATTCACAAGAAATAAAACAATGCAGTTTCATGTAAGTTTTATATAATATATAATTGAAAATTTAAAATAATTCATTTTTCCATTTAGAAATACAGAGTATCCAAACTTAAAAATAACGAGATATATATTTTTTTATCATCATCTAGTATCCAGTTCAAAAAGAATATTTAATTTTACATCCTCAATTTAAACTTGTGGGTTCTTGATCCTTCCTGTATTAGACGGGAAGGACTACGAACAACTTGAGCTTGGTGACAGCCAGGTGATTGTGGAGGTGGAGGAAGCAGCATTGCCGAATGATAATATTATTCGAGCAGCCTCCTCTCCATCTACCACTGTGGCGGAACAATTCATTCATTCACAGCACCATCACCATTCTAGCAGCCTTATTCCGACCTTTCCGATTCTATCGCTTTAAGTTGAAATGAACGGTCAGAGACCCTTCCATCTAGTGACACCAGACACAATTCCCTCAGGTGCCCCATCTGCAAACAAAAAGGAAAATGAACGCATGCAATCACAAATACTGCTTGCTCGCTGCCTCTGTCCTTTACATTGCTTCATGATAAACTAGGGAGTCGCAGAAAATCATAATACCATCAAATATCACTCCAAGCAACAAACTTTATAGTCAATTTCACAAATCTCAGTGCTTGACAGACATACAATTGGTGCATGAAAATCAAACAGTTCAGTGTATATTCTTCCTATTATAGTGCCCAAAAAAAAAATTCATAGTCAGATGCACAAATTCATATACAAGCAGGAATATGACAAAAAGATTTTATTAGTCTGAGCTAATGTTCTCATCAACAAGACAAAGACGCCTCCGTTTCTGGCATTTCACAATTTCCAGCAAGTGAGGCCAAACATAATCAGCCACTTCGTTCTTTGCCCATACCCTACATTCTTGACTCTCAAGTTGTATTTAAACCATTCTTCCCATGGTTTTTAGGCAGAAACTCCACTTCTCTCTGGACCACAAGCCTCCAGACTCTCTTTGCTCATTCACATCCTCTCAACTCATGTTCCTCGTCTTCATCTGCCTCACCACAAATCCTGCAGGCTGTGTTTTATATCATATGCTGATGACATCACTCAACATTGACCAGAAGTCTTCCTTTAATTGCAAGCCCGAGGAACACTCACCCATTGCACCCCAGGCCATTTCCCCACTATATCACGTGTCATCTTCCTGCTGCCATTCCTCATTCATCAGTAGTTCATATGCGGATCTCATAGAGAATTCTCCATTTGCTGACATGATCCAATAGCACTAAGCATTGTCATCATCCTCACTTGGTGGCTTTAATTCCTGCTATCTGGAGGGTTAATTTGTTGATAGGCAAAAGCCTCATGAAAGCTTCCCACTTCCGGTTACCCTCCTTGTTCACGTAGTCCGGGATTGTTTTGGACTGTTCTCCAGCAGTAATCTCTAGGAATGCCAGTAATTTATTCAATATACAACTTTGAATTATAAAACAAAGATCCTACTGGGTGTTGTTAAGATTCACTAAAACTTTAAATCACCTCAACAAGGTCCGTGAGGCTAGAGAACCAATCTCTTGGAGGAGGTCCATCAATGCGATATCAAGTAACCTGATACAAACGAGTTTGGAGAATGTCCCAATTACTAGAGAACCAATCTCTTGGAGGAGGTCCATCAATGCAATATCAAGTAACCTGATACAAACGAGTTTGGAGAATGTCCCAATTACTAGTAAGTAGCACCAACAAACAGGAAGTCAACATTCCTAAAAGTAAAGAAATTAAAATATCACTTGGGAACTTGTAGGTGTTCTCATGAATTTTTCCCGCAGTTAGCCAAAATATGATTCTACATAAAAGAGAAAGGGAATTAGCGATGCAAAACTTACTTAGAATGATGTGAGTCTGGACACAAACAGCATGAACCAACTTGTATCACGATAATTCTATCCCCAAAAGTCTGAATATCAATCAATCCTCTGATAAAAACCTGAAATGACTACCAAAGTAAACACGAGGGACACGAGAATAATCATTAAATCAAAGATTATGTTTGGAAATTGGCAAAGACAACACTTGTAAGCATAGCAGCAGGGAAATATGCATACCAGGGAGAGACTGTGCCAAAAAGTGGAGGGAGGAAGGTTGCCCAGACTGAGCAAATACTGCACAGAGAATAAAACAGCTTCGGTCTGATTGATGGAAGCCTATGATTTTCATCATCTTATCAGGCCTCGAGCGATCATTTTCTCATGAAGTTCCTCTGCCTTACCAGCCTCATTGTTCTTTAGCAAGGCACTTATAATTGTACTGAAAGTAACGACATCAGGGAGGCAATCATTGCCTTCCATTTTGGAAAGCAAGGACACAGCTTCATCAAGCAAACCATCCCTACAAAGTCCACTAATCATAATAGTGTATGTTTTGACATTAGGATGACAGCCTTTAATCAAAAGATTCTGAAAAATTTCTTCTACAGTCTTCAATCTTTCACCTCCTATTTTTATTTCTGGCCAACTCAATCTTCCACCTTTCCGCCAATCATAATTGAGTGCCTCGTCCAAATCAGGCCAGATTCCTTGGACGATTAGTTGGTGAAAAAGAGCAATTGCCTTGTCAATATGTTGGGTTTTGCAAAAAGTGTCTAGTAGGATATTGCAAGTGACTACATCAGCAGGCTGACCACTATCAAGCATCTCAACTAAAAGCTCCTGCACATCTGACATTCTCCCTAATTTGCACAAGCCCCTAACAAGAGAATTATAAGTTACAATACTAGGAACCAGATTTTTGTGGCGCATCTCTTTCAACAGACTCATGGCTTCATTAATCTTGTCAATATTGCAATATCCATTAATCAAGACATTGTAATTCTGAATGTCCGGAACTAGGCCTCTGTTGACCATCCCATCAAATAATTCTTTTGCCCGGTCAACGTTAATGCTTGAACAGCACATATCTATTAAAACGCTGTAAGTAAATACATCAGGTTTCACGCCTCTTTTCATCATCATGCCAAACATACCTTGAACTTCTACAAACGTGCCTTGTTTACATAATACATCAAGCAATATATTAAAAGTATAGACATCCGGATTGATGTTTTTCACTACCATGTCATTGAGCAATTGGTTCACATTTTTCCACTGTCTCACACTGCAAAAACCAAAAATCAAAGAATTGTAGGAAACAATGTCAAGAAAAATTCCCTTGAGAATCATTTCAGAAGCCAACTTGTGAGCATCATTTACAAGTCCATCTTTACACAGGCGATCAATGATTGTGCTGTACATAACTATATTAGGCCTAAGTGATTGTTTCTCTATCTTTTGAAGCAATTCGATGGCAGCTCCTGTTCGTCCAGTTATGCATAATCCATTGATTAAGATGCCATAAGTATATTCATCAGACCGATATCCTCTTGCGGTTAGATCCTCGTGAAAGTCTAGTGCCTTTGAGACCTTGCCGTTAATACAAAATCCTTTAAGTAATGTATTCAAAGTTATCATATTGAGTTGATAACCCTTCTTGAGAATCTTTGCCATTACGGAGAAAGCGAAACCCATTTGATCCATACGGCAGAAACAGTTTATCAAGATACTGAAAGTGGCAATGGAAGGCATCACTCTCCTTAACTCTACTAGTCGAACAAGTGAAATAACAGTGGGATAATGTTTCATCCTTACAATCGCTCCTAAAATCTTGTCGAATTCCAGAATGGGGGGAGGAGGACGGAGGTCGATCATGGTATTGAATGAAGCTAGAGCATCAGCGACATTATCAAAACCATAAGTTTTCTTCGCAGATGGCCGTTGAGAATGTGAATAGAATCTCAGATTTTGAGAATAAATCAAGTAAACGAGGCAGGTAGATGCTGTGAGGAGAGGAGGGGATTTGGGAATGGCATACCTTGTATTCCACATCGCCGTCACCTTGAAAGATACTGTGCCTTGTTGCAAATCGACTATTTTCGGAGGCAGCCCACTCCAGCGGCCTCGATACTCCCTTCTTGCCCCCGCCCAGTGCTCACAGCAAATGCGAACATCTTGGGCGCAGCAAGATCGCAATTTTTTTTTCAAAGAACAAAAAAATATATTATTCAGTCTTAACTCTTAAACAAAATCATATTGTACTCCATTTTTTTATCTGAATATTGTTAGGTAATTTAGTTCAGGTAATGAAATTCTCTTCCCTAATGTTTTGTCAAAAATATTTTTCGCAATAATTCTATTTTATTAAAAAGAAGTATTATATGAAAAACTAGGTGAAAAATATCAAATAAAATGTTATTTAAAAATCATAATATTAATATAAGAAGCATTCTATAATTCAATTAAAATATAAGTTTTTAAAATTTGACTGTGTAATTTTCTTTAATAAACCACTTTTGTTAATAAATTATTAGATTATTCACTTTTTTTAAGTCAAAAAAATAATAACAAGGACGTAATTAAGCAAGTCTTTATGGCAACCCGACTGGGCATCTGGTGAAAATCTGTCTTGTTTTTTTTTTCAATTTTTTAAAGACTATTTTCACTTATTATATTATAAAGTTTTTCTCTTCAGGGAGTAAAGAGTTCAAGAAGTTAGTTAAGGTGGGAACTTTCATTTTTTATGTCACAAAGCTAATGGTAAACAGGAAGAGGTGCAAGAGCTCTGGCACAGGCATCAAGGGCGGTCAATGACCAAAGATACCAAAGTAATTCTTCAAGGATAGCTCTTTGGATGAAGGGTAAGGTGGTGAAAGGGGTTTCTAGGCTAAAATGCTACGCTTTAGGAAGAAAGTTAGTTTTTAAGAAAAGCAAGTGAAGCCAATGGAAGAGATTTTTCCTGGTATAGAAGGTGATCTATTCTTTGGTTTTTGGATGGGCATTGGGAGGAAAAAGGGTTTCTTTTACAATGTGAGGCATAGCTAGGGTAGACGAATTTTCTGAAATGGCAAGGATGGATAAAGGTTTTGAGGAGACAGTTTTAGGAGAATATATGGTTTTTTAAGGTTTAGATAGTAAATCTGCAATAGTATTGTGATAACCTTTGAAATGACAGAGTATGAATTTATATATAGAGCACCAATCTTTCCATCTAAGTAACTGAGCATCTAGAAGAATCTTTTTTTTTGTATCAAGTATCTTTGGAAAAGATATGTTGTCAATTTCTACAATAAAGCAATAAAGGCTTGGATGAAAAATGAACTTCCCAATTCCTCGCTTGATAGCAAGGATCTCTTTATACATTGCATGATAATACTTTTCAATTTTTTTAAATTGTCCACTAGCATATCCACAATAAAATCTTTTTTCATTTACTTCCCTAAGAAGTATTGCTCCCCAAAATAGAACAATGGCAGGAAGCAGCACAGAAAATTCTTGGAAGACTACATGGGCCCAACTCAAGTCCATATCAGGCCCGAACTTCTCCATGGATAAGATAAAGAAGCCCAATACTCACAAAAGTGTCCTCATTCGGGTTTCATGAGCCCAATAAATATTTGTGAAGGTAGAGTGGAAGCCTATTCCTCCGGTGTTGCACTCACGCGTGGGGCTAATGCCAGTTTACCATAAATCTATGTTTAAACTACTATATTAGCATAAGTTTGGTACCATCTGATGGTACAGGTAACACAATACTCTATTTTTCATTTAACTTTTGTTCTAATAATTTTTAAACTTTAAGAATCTTGTCAACTTGATAAATAATTAGGAAAAATGAGCCTCTCACCGAGGCATTTTTTAAGACTATTGAAATGTACTCTCCGATGCTGCTTATTTAATAGCAAGACAAAATGTATATATATCATAGAAAAACCTGCATTTACATTCTGTGATTGGGTCATCAATACATCATTTGTAAGACAAAAAAGTAATCATGAATGGTAGACACGGCAAATTGGTATGAGAAATGGGAAAGATGGTCAAGTATTGAATTAAAGACTCCACGACAAATGCAAAATCCCGAAATATATTGTAAATGCAGAGCTCTCAACTCGAACCATAACAGCAATTAGATTGCTTGGTTGTTGTAACCTCATCAACCACAGTGATCTGCTTCCCATTTGGAATATCAATGGTTGTGCCGTTGGTTTTGAGTCCCAAACTTTTGTGGCTGGTGACATCATGGATCTTAGTAATCATTTGTAAGAAAGCATCCTCAACATTCACATTCTGCAAAGCAGAGGTTTCCATGAAACACAACCCTTCTGTCTCCGCAAATCCTTTGCCCTCTTCTTTCTCAACTTCTCTCGACTGCTCCAAATCGCACTTGTTTCCCACCAGAATAACTACCATGTCTTCGTTCCCAAATTCTCTGAGCTCCCATAACCACTTTCTTACACTCTCATAGCTTGATCTCCTGCTTATGTCATACACCAGCAATGCTCCCAATGCTCCTCTGTAATATGAGCTTGTTATGGCTCTAAACCTGCGGCAAATAAACCAACACCCACTCAAACTTGTTCTTCAACAATTAGTGCCAAAGTAATTGTTCTTCTCCCCATAATTATGTATGTGCTCTGCATTTTGCAGGATACAGAGAGGAAATTAGGTGTTTTAGGACTGTGATGTGTGTTTTGATTTTACTAGCTCTGGTCTTTGATATAAGTTCACGTTTATAGTACAAATTGCACTATTAGTGAGATCTTATAATTTGAACTGTAAACGAGTAATTAGAAGTTGTTTGGTTGTGGGGCTGGGGACAGGGTGATGAACCAACCTACTTCACATGCATTTTTCTCTGACTCGCTCTAAAACCATGACTAACTAACTACTAGTATTTAGCTTTTCTGTTTGTAGAGCTGGAGCCCTCTCTCACAGTGTGGGCGGTTTCTAATAATTAATAATTAAAAGCTAATGAATACTAATAATGTTTCATTTGGTTTACGCAAATTCAACCCAAACATTCCCGTTTATTTTTCTCCACGCACTTTCTCGAGCATCGGGTAATCATGCCCTGGCCCGCTTCGCCCTATATTTACGCTACCAAGATTGCATGTGAACTTTAAAAAACTGATGCAAAAACAGGAAGTGCGGAAAGCTATTGTGATGACAAATGAGTGACCCTATTCATAAGATTCTTTTCTATTTTTCTTTAAAGCTTCCAAAATGATTATAAAATCTGGTATTCTTGTCCAAAATTACATCTTTGGTTACAAGTCACATGAAGCATGCGCTACAAACGAAGAATTTTGGTGCAATTTAATTAAATCGAGTGCCTGGACAGTTCAATGGCATGCACTGTTCTTTTCATAAAAATGTTTCTGCATCAAGCAACAAAATGTCTAGAATATCTAAGAATCCTTAATCTCGGTGTCTTCAGGGTCCCACCTGAATTGACTTTTCCCACTTATCCTTTTACGTGATCAGATACTAGAGTTAATCACGGAAGGATTCTACAGTCTCAGAGCTCTATCACTGTTTCTTGTTGCTTTCTCCCTCTGGTGCGTTTTTCAATTAACTTTTGGTCCCAGATAACTAGCAAAATAAACTGCATCCATTGACTTTCGGATGAACAAAACACAGTGGACGCCCACTTTCATACCATCCTGAGAAAACCTACCCTTACAATTAAAGAAGGTAAAAAGTGGTGTGGTTCTTACTGCGATCAGATTTCTTTCGTTAAAAAGAGCCTAACAGAAACCATAGAGTTCCACATGGAAACAAAAACCATGGATAAGATTCAAACATGGTGGAGAAAAAACGAAAGAAAAAGTCACAACAGTGATGGTGAAAGAGTGTATATATATACATATGAAAAAGAAGAGTTACCTTTCTTGGCCGGCAGTGTCCCATATCTGAGCTTTGATGAGTTTATCTCCGACCTTGATATTACGGTAGGCGAATTCCACTCCAATAGTGGGCTTGGAATCCAATCGGAATTCATTTTTGGCATACCTGGACAGCAGATTTGATTTCCCAACTCCAGAGTCCCCAATCAGAACAGCTTTGAACAGCAAATCACAATACTCATCAAATGCATCTGCCATAAATATAGATCTTTCTCTTCAAGGCAGTTCAATAGGGACAAGGCTAATGAAGAAGATGAAAAATCTTGAGCTTCAAGGATATGCTGAAGTAGCTAGCCAGTAAAATAAGGAGCAAAGGGCATCCTAATATTTGTTTGGCTCTGTTTTTGGAGGGCATCGACAAATTTACATGTGAAACCAAAGATAACGACATGATGACCGGTCCTTGGTGGCGTCCTTTCTTGTGGATGTCATCAACTATAATAGGAAGAACTGGCCGTGGTTGCACCGAATTTCAAAGAAGGTCCAATAGCATTGTTCCACATGTCACCTCCGTTTTGGATGTGGGCAGTTTTATGCTGGCGTGGCCCTTTCTCATTGGGTATGGACGGCTTTATTCGCTTTTTCCCAGGACTGGCTGCGACCGCATGTGGTTTAGTTTAGATCATAACAGTGGCTCCGGTGGAGGTGGTTGTAAAAATGTGGGAGGGTAATGATTCCAAATTATAGAACCTTTGGGTAATAAGTAAGTGTTTAGATGTGATCACATCATGTCAATGGGTGGTTGCCATTTCTATGATAAATTGATAAGTAATAAATTAAGATGGGTTTGGATTCAAATCTTGCTGTGTTTAATGGTTCATCAATTGCTGAAAATGGCTTTATTTCGGTTTTTCTTGTTTGCCACAGCGTAGTTGTTTACTGAGAAAGGCGATAAAAGTGATTTTTAAAAACTACGTGTTAGAGAATAACTTTAAAAAAAGAAAAAAACATATTTTTTAGAAAATTATGGTTCTCAAGCTCTAAACCATGATTTTCTTGTTAAGAAATAGATTGTGGAGAAAGGAGTTTTTGGGTGGTTGATGCAAAACACTTAGTTTTAGAGGAAAAATTGATCTAGAGAGAAATGAGATGTTTTGGTTATTTTTTCCCAAAACAATCATTCCGCTTCAAAATGGTTTTGAAGAGTCTTCAAACATACAGCTAGCTTCTTATTTTTTTGCATGTGCACGAGTATCCCAGATCATTTCTCATTTCTCAATGACTCAGTGGGCCTAAACTAATCTGAATTCAAATGCAAAGGCTCATTCATAGCACATCTAACTTCTTGTTTCATAATGATTTTGTGTTGTAAACAACCGTGACATGAACTCCAATTCAAAGCCCGTAAGTAAACTGATTGAACCCGACCAGAAATATTTTGGTGATCGAGTCAGAGTTGTTTTTTGTTTTTTTGTTTTTTGACCTTTAACGAGTCAGACAATCAGACCATATATATACATATGCGGAGGTTTTCTTCTGTTATATTTTGTAGATGAGCCCGACAATTAAAAGGCTTTCGGCCTTACATTTTTGTTTTTGGGAGATGTTCTAACTTCCAAGTCCGGCCTTTGGGTTGGAGCTGAACCACTGGAAAAAGACAATTTCAGTCCCATTATTTTGGTCAGATTAAGTGTTTGTTTGGAATAATTGATTTTTAGATAATAAGTATTTATAAATTATGATTCACGGTATATGAAGTAAGTATGTAAGAGGAGTTTTATCTCAACTTTCGTAATAAGTACTTATTTCCTAAAAATAAGTTATTACAAACACTCACTAAGTCACCTTGTTTATTATTCTTAAGCAGTATGGCTTGTTAAAATTTGATATTATATATATAGATTATCTATTTCTGAAAGTGTATGTGAGACTTTTAACTTGTTGAGATAAAATATAGTTTTATGTAGAATTCTACAAATTTTTTTTTTTTGTATCTTTCTTTTTAATGAAAAACTTGTCTTGCACCCACGTATCATCATACATATTTGAGAGAAATGGCAAAAAGTAAACATAAACCTCCACAATTTTTTTGAAAAAAATAAGAATTAGAAAACGTTTGAAGGGATGCCAACTCCATAATCCACATCTCCTCAAGTAATAAAATGACATTTTAAGGGAAGTGGAATGCGGCTCTGAAAAATTAAGGGATGCGTGGAGCCGTGGACTATGATAAAATATGGATGCCATTTAGTAGGGGTGAGCAAATCTTAACCGAAACCGAAGACCGAACCAAATATATTTAGGTTTTTCGGTTTTGGTTTTTTTGGTTTTATGTTTTTAGTCGGTTTATGAAATAGGTATATTTTGGTTTTCGGTTTTTGGTGCAGTTTTTGTGAAATTATTTTGGTTTTAACCGAATAACCGAAGCTCTACTAAAACAACGTCGTTTTATTTATTTATTTATTTATTTTGCTTACAATATTTATCTTTAGATAATGAACCCAAGCCTAACAGCCAAACCCAGTACCCAAACCCAACGTCCCAACCTAATACCCAACTTTAAGCAAAAAAAAAAAAAAATTAACCCAATACCTTGATTACCCTCACAGCCTCACTCACTACTCCTCAGTCCTCACTACTCTCGTCTCTCAAGACTCAAGAGCTTAGAAAAGTAGTAAACCCTAGCCCTCCCAACTCCCAAGTCCCGACTCAAATCTGAAAGAAAACCTTTGTAATGCCCCAAATTTTGATTAAGGGCTAATGACATTTGTGAGAATGATTTTGTGAATTAAAGTTGATTTGAGATCTGGATTAATTATTGGAAACGCCCAACACCCTATATTTTAGCATAATTATGTGACAAAGTAATTTTTGGGGCTAAAATGAGAAAAGGGCAAATGGAATAGAGAAAGAAATGAGAAAATGTATTATGTGGTAATTTAGTAAAAATTTCCATGATCAGATAAAAAAATTGAAAGAATGGAAATTATCGGTAAATTAGTCAGTGATTAATGGAAAAATTAATTACTAACTAAGAAGCAATGAGATATGTGACTAAATAGCTAATGAAATTGGTTAGTGTAACTAAGTGGAGGATTAATTATGATGAGATTGCATGAGAGAGTGACATGTGGCATGGTTGAGTATGCATGAAGGGAGTGGGTGGATCAAGTCAACAAATCATTTTTTGTATTTTCTCTCCCTCCCTCCCTCTACCTTATGCGAATAGTCATGGGCATGGGGGGTAGAAATTCTGCTCCTCATGTTCATCATCATCAAATAGAGTTGGGAATACGGGCCAAGCCGGCCCTTCACGGGCTCGGGCCTAAACTGGCCGGCCCGTTTAGGCCCGCTTCATAAAAAAAACCCCAATTTTTAAAACCCATGGCCCTACAGGGCTGGCCCTTCACGTACTTGGGCCTAAACTGGCTTGAACCTATTTTAATTTTAAAAAAAATCTTTTTCAAATTTTACGATTAATTTATTATTTTATCTTAAATTGAGATACATTATTTTTAAAACTCATAAATTTTTAGTTAAAATAATCATCTAAAGTTCAAATTAGCCTCTTTTTTAAAGTTTAAATGAATAAACCATTGAAGAAAATAAAATAAATAAAATAATTTAATAAGTGTTTACCTGTTACTAATATTTTATTAGGTACTTAGGTGTCTCTCATATTGATAATTTGATATAATGATATTATATATATTAATTTATTTTTAAAAATATTAAACGGGCTTAAAAGGGCCGCCCTACAGGGCTGCAAGGCTGGCCCTCCAGGACCGACCTTTTTAGACCCACTTCATGTTTTAGTCTCTAAATCATAAGCCTGACCCTTAAAGGGCTGGGCCTAAACGGGCTCGGCCCGAATTCCCGATTCTATCATCAAACATTTATCTCTCTTAAGCTCTTGTGCGCCATTTTTGGAGGAAGAAAGAGAAAAGGAAGGCTCAAGATTTAGGTAAGATCTTAACATTGAATGCCAAAACCTCCTTCTATAATCTTGTTCCTTATGTTGAGAGCTTCGATTCTATGGTTTTAGATTTTTCATTGGTGGTGTTTTGAGCACTCAAGGAAATCTAGAGTTTGGAGAAGCAAGAAACTTCTTTGAGAACGTTAAAGAGATGAGTAGGTTGAACCTTTTTATATAGGTTTTGTAGTCATTTGGTTAAGTTTTGAGATTCTTGAATATTACCCTATTTTCAAAAATTAGGGTCTTGGTGTGTTTGAGTTGTTGTGGTCATGGATATGATGCTTTGAGATGTATTTTGGATAGATAGAATTGAATTGAAGCTTAAATGTCAAGTTTGACAATTTTGGATTTTGTTTTGAATATATGGCAAAAATAGAACATATAAATGAGTGGGAATTTGGTTGTTTTGATGTTTCCACTGGTTTCCTTGTGAAAAATTGTGTGGGAGTAGTGTTGGATGTGAATTTTGGATCATTGGAACCTTAAGTTTAAAAGTTGCAAGAATTGGTTAGTAAAAATCTTCTGCTGGCAGTTGTATTGCATGGACGTTTTGAATGGGTAAATGGTGACTAAAAATTTTAAAATTGTTTGATACAATAGTAGACATGTCAAGCTTTAATTTGATACATTATGGAGGTAATTTCGACGTGTATACTAGGAGATATGAATTTCCAAAGCTTGGTGTCGAAACTGGACTTAATTCTAGAACATTATGGACATTTGTGGAATTTTGGATTTTTGAGGTTATAGAGATCAATGATTTATATTTTTTTTTATGTAAATAGGACTTAAAAATATTTAAATAGGACTTTGGATCACCTCATGTCAATTTTTTTTGAATTAGTTATGATTTTTGGAAGCTAAAACACAAAAGTCTAATTTTTTCAATTTTTGCCTAAACTTTCGGCCAGCACTGTTTTGAGGGGTAGGAGCTGGATTTTCATGAAATATATGGTTCCATTGGATTCAATGGGCAAAAATAGACGGGGTTACAGTTGGTCACTTTTTCGGAAAATGCTGAAAAAACGTAATTACGAAAATGCCCCTAAAAGGCCTCGGGCAATTTCATAATTTGACATTGAATTTGATAATTTCGAGCCCAGAAATGGATTCCTTGGGAAAAAATACATTAGTATAGCCCTAGTCAAAATTCTGAAAAAACATGTTATCGCCCCGAGTACGGAGGGGCCAGGCCGGGGTCACGGGGGCATTTTGGTAAATTTTTACCATAGACTAATATAACCACAAGAAACACTATGGAAGAGTCTAAAATAATACTTGGATAGGTTATGACTTATTTCTTATACATTAAATATTTTAGAACTGAGTCGCAAGGCGGAAGCGGCACGTCTTACGAGACACTAAAAAGGGTGGTCTTTGAGATAGTACTTCCCAACCCTTTAGGAAGTTGTTTGGGCTTCTAGTAGCCACCTAAGGGATTTTAATGATAACAAAATCTAAGTGTTTTTGAAGTCATTTGAGTATTGGGATAAGTGATAACTTGTCGTCCTTAGCTATGACTTTAGGATTTGATATTTGCCCATAGCGTAGAAGGCCTGTGCCTGCTCAAGAACAAAAAGACCAAGGTAGTGACACTTTATCCTATATCATGTGTAATGCATTGCTTGTTTTGTATTTTTCATTGAATGTATAAGGGGACGTGGCGGTAAGCCCGGCCTTGAATGATTGAGGGGACGTGGCGGTTAGCCCGGCCTTAAATATTGTTATTGCTGCATTGTGATATATGCTTACATGCTTTGTTTAATTATGCATCATATACGTAAACTGTTGCTACTGGGATTCTTTTGAATCTCACTCTTTCCACTTAACAATTTTAGCCGGGGTAAGTGGATCGAGAGGCAAGCAAGTGGATAAGAGCGACTAGGATTGTCGGTGGTAGTCTTAGTTCTTTTGGTTTTGCTCTTAGATTAATGATATTATCCCGGATGAACGTCGAGAATTTTTCTAGCACTCTGATATTGTATATGTGACAAACCGAACAGTTCAATTGTTTTTATTTAAAAAATGAATGGAAATCTCATAGTACATATTTTGTAAAAAAATTTTAATTATCCTTGATATCTTATTCAATTATAAACCATGTTTAAACATGAATTACGGCCTTGATGACAATGAGGGTTACAACCCTAGCTTCTCGTCTTTCACTTCGCCCTCTTTGGCTCTACCTTCAGAGTATGAGAGTCTCGCCTCTCCTCAGAGTCTCAGTCTCGACTCACAGAGCCAAAATCAAAACATCGTCTCTGCGACTCTACCTCGTCACTCCCACTTCGCCCTCTCTCTCAATTTGGCGTCGATCTGGCCGTTTCCGCCTCATCTTAGCCAGAAGCAAGACGTCGATCTGGCCGTCTCTGCCTTTTCACTCTCACTTTGGCGTCTCTGTCGACTAAAAACTCAGCCTCATCAGTCTAGTTGGTCAGTTCAGTTATCAGATGGAAGCAAACCTCGATCTGCCGTCTCAGCCTCCTCTCTGACTTGGGTGAGTTGCTTCACTTCATTGGTTCTGTTTTTTTAGCTTTCTGAGTTACTCGGTCTCACGCCCTTACAAGTACTGAGTTACTTGTATTTTAGCTTTCTGAAGTGGGTGTTTTTGTTGTTTTTTTTGCTTGCTTGATTCATTGGTTCTGATCTTGCTTGGTTCTGTTGTTTGCTTGCTTTCTGATGTGGCCTGCTTGGTTTTGATGTGTGTATTTCTGGTTTTTTTTAAAGTGTTTTAGCAAAATCTTTGAAGTATATTTTATTACTGATATGAAATATAGGAAGGTAAGATTAAAAATGGTGGATTCCATTGTTACTGCATCATTATTAATGACCCTGAGGTGTGATAACTTCTGCTTGGTTCAACTCTGTTTTGTTGAAATTTTGGATCAACTTGTTGGGACTTGGGATAGCCGAATTGGAACCTGGGTTGCATCATTATCAATATCTTTGTATTATTGTAATATTTTATTTCTTTTCTTTTCATTTGATTTACGCTTCAGTTTATGTTAGCTGTCTATGGTCGATGGATATTTAATTGCAGGTTGTTGTCAATATATTTCTTTTGGATCATTTTATGCTGGTCAATGGATGAGTTGTTGCAGTTGATTTTGGTGTTGTGACTACATGTCTACACATAGCAAACTTTTGTGTTTGATTTGATGCTCCAGTTTATGTAAATTGGAAACATTGCTGTCAAATTTGCCATTTTTTGTATGATAATTATTGGCCAATATTGCTGTTAAACTTTCCTTTTTGATGGATGTTTGATGATTATTGGCTACAGCTGGTAATGCGGGTTGTGGTTTCAGACGGGGCGGGTTGAAGTAGCCCGCCCCCTTCGCGGGCCGGCTTTTGCCAGCCTGAGCCCGTTTAGGCGCGCCAGCCCGCCATTTTTTTAAAAAAAATTTCACTCTTTTTTTTAAAAAAATTTACTCTCTTTCTCTTTCACCCGCTCATATCACACTTTTTTTCTTTTATACATTCATATTATGAAGTTAATTTCATTCTTACTTTCCTTTTTTTTCATCTATTCACATCACAAAACTATATAAACACATATCTTTTAAATTTAATAATAGTAGAATAAATAAATATAATATGAAAATAGGTGTCAAATAAAAAATATGGGAAATTAATTAAACACATCATCAAAGGAAAGGAGATAAAGGATACTAAGAGGGCATTTGAGGAGAAAGAATAAAAAAAATGTCGCGGGCCAACGGGCCAGCCCGTTTAGCCCGAATTCAAACGGCGGCCCGAATCTGCCTGTTGACCCGCCAGCCCGGTCCATTTTACCGGCTCTATTATTGGCCATCTAATGCCATGCCATTCAACATTGTCAAACTCATGATATGACATGTCACAATAGGAATTGAATTGTAATTACATCTTTTCCGTTTTTGGATATTTGATTTACGGTCTGTTTCTTAAATGTTAAAACTCCAATTGCTTTGTGTTGGTAAAAAGGCCCAAAATGTGGACTGATTTGAACTAAAAAAAAGGCCATTTTTTCTAGATTTTTCGGATTGGGCATAGTTGAGCCAAAATGGCCCGAACACCCAAAAAACTCACACAACAAACTGAAATATGTTGGTTTTTCGGTGTTTGGTTTTTTTATCATTTCGATTTCGGTTCGATCATAAAAAATGATGTATTTTCGGTTGTAACTAAATACCATACCAAAAAACCGTTTGCACACCCTTACCATTCAGACATTTGTAACGCAAAAAAAAAAATTAAGGCTTCAAACAAAAGCATAGAAAGCAGCACATTTAATGAGTCATCGAATTCATCAATTTTGGTTGTTTCAACTTTCAATTAAATATTGTTCAGCCCCTTCCAAAATAAAAAGGTAGTATATATTTCTTTATAGACAGGGAGAAAGTGATCCCACGCTCTCGTGTGAAGTGCATTTCCAGTTGTGTTTGCCCAGATGAATGCCAAGATGCAGAATTGATGTAACGAGCATCCCCTGTGCCCTTTTTGATAAATTATTTAGTTCAATTTAATTATTTTATCTTTAAGTTGCATGCAAATGCTTTTACTCAATGAGACTTCTAGCGGAAATTATCAGCATTTCATGTTTTATTTAAGTTCAGTTGTCTCACGTAGCGAGTGTCAGGTTTATCCATTATCCTTAATGCTTCAAGCGGAAATATTAAATGTTGCTTTGAGATTGAGAAATTACATGTAATATGAGATATATATTTTTTTCATTTAAGACAAATATATTGATACTGAACTGAGGCCATAAACTTTAATAGTTTAATCCCTTAAGATATTTTAAATTTTGAAATCCCAAGGACAATTATATTATCACAAACCTGAAATTTGGTTGGGAAAATTGCTCATAAATATTTAATTGAAAATTTATTGGCTAAATGGATTCTTTTACATACAGAGAAAATTGTTTGAATATAATGGTAGATCTTTTACACACGGAAAAGATCTTTTGTGTATATGGAAGATTGTTTGAACAGGGGAAAATTGTTTGAACATAAGAGAAGGTTTTTTGCACATAAAAAAGATTATTTAAACATAAAGAAAAATCATATAAGGGCAATGTAATTATTTTATTTCCTATTTTATTTCTCTTAAAGGACATTAGTACTTTAGATCCCATTTAACAATTAATTGTGTTCAAATAATCTTCTCTATATATAAAAGATCTTTCCTTATATACAAACAATCTTTTTTATATACAAAAAAATCTTTTCTTATGTTTAAATAATATTGTCCATGTGCAAAAAGTCCCATTTAACCAAAAAAAAATTAATTAGGTATTTATGGCAATTTTCCCAAGTTGGAATCCGGTGGCTGGGGCTGGGCACATGTATATGGCATCTTATTTTCGGAAAGTAAAGTCGTCCAAGACTTTTCCACGCGCAGGGAAGCCCTTTCCATCAATAAATAAGTGTTTGCACATGGGATTTTGGGGTCAAATCACACGGGGCGGGGGGGAAAAAAAGCAAAACCGTACGATTGTGGGGGTGGTTTTTTTTTTTTTCGAGTGTGTGGTTGAAGTAAGTGCAATTCACATTTTTGTTTGATTCATGTCACATGCATTAAGCTACTAGGGAGCGTTTTTTGTTATTGAAAGAAGTTCAGATTTTATAAGATATTTTTAACTAATTTTCACATAAAAAAAATTAGTTAAATAAATAGTATGTAGTATAATTTTTTTTTTTAATGTTTTTAACCCTTAAATTTCTGAAAACGGACGCCTCTTATTCTTTCTGAGAATGCAAAATTATTAAAGTCCTCGTTTGAATTTTGAATCATTCCCCGCTAAGCTCAAAGGCAACCAGAATTGACAGGGTAAAAGATCTTGAGAAAGTTGGGAAATTCCGCGGATTGAACATTTGTAAGGTCTTTAATCGTCGTTGAGAGCTTGAAAAAATCTAAAGGATAAATAGGGATCACAAGTCACAAGACAAATACTAAGGGGTGTTTGTGATAGCGTTTTGAACAGTCAAAACACACTTATTACGTAAGCCGAGAAAAAACTCCTCTCACATACTTACATCGTATACCGTGAATCACGAATTATAAGCACGTTTTAGACAAAAATAAGCTGTTCCAAACGAGCACTAAATCATTTATCAACGAAATGACGCGTTTAGCAAACCGAATCCGTAAGGAGTGTGTGATCGACGTTTTCGTTTGGTCTACGCAAAGTTTCCGCTCAGCATTCGGCCGTTCGATCCTAAAATTATTCGATTAACGGAAACTAAAAGCCAAGTAGTCAAAAGAAACCTAAAAATTAAAAAGGTGAGGCAGGAGAGAACATACTACAACGGCCGACGAGATGCAGATATCGGATCTGGAGATGGTTATAAACTGTGACGCCTAAACCTAGAAGGTTATGTAAATTGAAAACGCAAATCTACTGGATGGAGCTATTCACAGGATTGTTGGTCATCATCGTTTTGAACTCCTCGAAGTTGACGTTGCCGTCGCCATCGGAATCAACCGATTTGATCATGACGCGACATTCCTCGACTGTGCACTTTAATCCCAATCGATTCAACACCATATGGAGCTCGGAAGCGGAGATTTGGCCGTTCTTATCATGATCGTAGAGATTAAAGGCATCGCGGAGCTCGGAGGCTCCACCGTCCGCGGTGTCGGAGCGACAAAATTGGGAGAACTCCTTGAAGTCAATGAATCCGTCGTGATCGATGTCGAGGTCGTCCATGACACCTTTGAGCTCCTCCGGCGGCACACCTGATCCGAGGGTCTTGAGCACGTTGTCCAACTCGTTGATGGAGATCTTGCCGTCGCCGTCGACGTCGAAGCGTTTAAAGACTCTCTGAAGTTCTTCCGGGTCTTGGAGATACATTGAGGGTTGAGAGACAGGGTTTGGGTTGGGGCTTGAGTCGGCTGTGGCGGGCGCTTTTGAGTTCGCCGACATTGTTACGGTTCTGCTTCCGTTTTCTGATGAAAGGAAGAAAGGATTTGCTTGATGGTTTGACAGGGAAACGAGAGATAACTGAAAGGCATAAGGGTAAGCGGTGCTCGTTTTGCGATTTTATAGGTCCAGTCCAATCTCATGCTGAATTTAAAATTTGAAAGGAAAAAAGAGACTAGTCTCAAGTCTTTTGGAGTTTCAGGTCAAAAAAGAAAAGTCCTTTTTTTTTGCCATAAAAGAAAAATCATCAGAACCCCAATACATAAAAAAAAATCTACGCTTTAATATTTTTGTTTCATTTAACCCCAATACATTTGTATAAATATAAGTTTTATAAAAATTGTAAATTAAAATCATCAGAACAAATAATAAGGAAATATTTTAAATAAAATAAACTATAAAGACTTAATTTAAAATTGAGGTAAATTAAAGGAATGCGTGGATTAATTTTTCACTCAAAATTTAGAATTCTAAAATTACCCAATTCAAAAGGGGGAAGAGGCCAAATATATTTTCGTTGAGCCGTTTTCTTAATAGTAAAAAGCAGAACAAGTAGTTAACCGGAAAAAAAAAAAAGAAGACAAAATATAGGTGGGTGGGGAAATATTCAAATCGGCGGTTCCAACTTTCACTTTAAGAGAAATCTTCATGTCGGCGATGAGGTAAGAATGCCTCCCCAAAACAAAAGGGAAAATTATTGAGAAAACTGAAAAAAAAAAAAAGGCCCTATTAAAAAATTTAACGGGGAGAATAACTTAAATTAAAATATCATATATTGTGTGTACAGCATTTATATTTTTGCCAGCATGTGTACAACATCTATAGCGTACCGGTATTGTTCATATCAAAATTCATCAACTTCTTACTGATAAGATTTTTCTCCAATTTTTTCAAAACTTTTAAATAGGCGGGGAATGGAAAAAACTAGTTGGGACAAAATGATAAAAAAAAAAAATAAGACACCAAATAAATCAGTATCTGTTTTTTTCCCTACTGTTCTCCGTGTTTTTTTAATATGCCATCTCCGAGGTCCCTAATCTCAATTTTCTCAAGAACTGATCGGTGTTGACGGGTTGCAACAAATTATATGTGTAGTATGGTAGATCTAACGGAAGAAAGAAAGATAGTCCTTTTAAACCTTAAAGTAAGGAATTGCAACACGAGGCCAGCTATAAAATTCGATCACGCTTAAGGAGCAATCTTTGCTACCGTTATGTAGTGCTAGAAAAACACATCATTGTAGGCGCATCTTGGATGACTTTGTTGCTAAGTTTTTTTTTCTTTTTCGGTCGATGACAGATGATTAGTTTAATTCACTCATTGAATATAAGAAAAATACAAATGGGTAATGCAAGAACGTTCTAATCTTGGAATCATGGCTGGTCCAAAAAAAATGTTGGAATCGTGGGCGGTGGAATGAAAGACGCCTCACGGGCATCTAGATGCGGGTATTCGTTTATTGTTATTTTTCTTTGGCATCGATTGCGCGTGTATTTAGTACTATTTACTATTTAATTAAAAAATGACAGGAAAAAAATTAAATTAAAAAAATATTAAATCAGATTTATTATTAAAAATTGATAAAGGAATAACGAGACTTTATAAATAATTCACAACTCATTATTTAAAAAATATTGAATTTTAAAATTTTCAATTTTAAAATTCTAATTTTACCATTTTCCCTATTTAATTTGATAGCCCCTTATTTAATTCAGAAAAGGACCGCGGACGGGCCGACGCGCTTTGAACACGGCATAGACGCGGAAAAGAACAATAATTCAGAACGGTCGTTATGATCTTGCTTTTGCTGACAACGAAGCTACGATTTAGACCCACGGTTTATTGCATGTTTGAATTGTTCTGA
The DNA here is from genome assembly GCA_963210345.1 of Inga oerstediana. Taxonomy (NCBI): domain Eukaryota; kingdom Viridiplantae; phylum Streptophyta; class Magnoliopsida; order Fabales; family Fabaceae; genus Inga; species Inga oerstediana. The sequence goes on from OY723410.1 coordinate 1,079,217, forward strand.
AATCATGATTTTATAAGTATTTTTTTATAAATTGAGGTAAAATTTTTCTTATATATTTATCTCATAAATCATAAAAATTATTTTTCAAAAGTTAATTCAAACACACACTTAAAATTACGGAGACGGGGTAGCTTTCTAGCTCTATTGCCACTAGACACTTTTCTTGGATAAGAGGTACCTTAGGTAAGTTAAGATAAAATTCTTTTTATGTATTTATCTCGCACATCGTAAATAATATTGTAAAAGCAGTTTTTACCATTAATCCAAATAGACACTTAATTTTATTCAAACATGATATTGTGAGTTTAAACAACCTATAAAGAAAATGATAAACTAGTGAGTAATGACTGAAAATTATGCTTAAATACTATACTTATTATTCTTTTAAGCAAAAACATATATTTAGCTTTTTAGGTTTCGGTTTGATACCTTGACATTAAGAAAAGGTTTTTTTTGTCCTTTGTCCCTGACCAACCAATGTTAATAAAAATAATGTTGATATTAAAATTTTAATACTGACAAAATATTACCAAATGCTAATACATAATTTTTAATTTTAAAAAATAAAAATGATTTTAACAATAAACTATCATTTGTGGCTAGTCATAGTAAAGTTAAAGTACTAAAAAACACCTCTTTATGTTAAGAAACCAAACTATAACATATACAAAGTTATATTCTTTTTTGGTCAAATATATAAATTTATATGACTAAATATATACTTTCACATTTTTTTATTTATAACAACTTTGAATATGTGAAGTTATTATAAAAACTCATAACATTTTTTTTTTAAAAAAATGACATGTGAAGATCAAACTGCCCTTATGTTTAATAATGGAAGTAATAATCATAAATTATTATCAATTCCATTATTTAACATAACAACAATTTAATCTCCATGTGATTTGTGTTTAACCGGCAATCTTCATACACTATTTGCAAATTACGGTGAACTAGTAAGGTTTTGGGAGGACTTTGCATAGGCTTGGACTTCCCACAACCTTACCCAGATTTGCTTGGAGATAGCATAAGGGAAAAAGATGAAGGGCCCATTTGGCATGCAGGAATTTGGCTCATGAAAATGAAAATGAAAATGAAAATGGAGTTCAATTCCATGTTTTAAGTATGTTTAGTATAGTGGAATTTGAAAAAATTCCATTTCCATGTGGAAGCAATTGATGTCAAATCCACCCATATGAATTCCACCAAAAAAACCGAAGATTTGCAATTCCATGGAGGTGGATTTCACTTTTACCCCTACCCTCTTTTTCATGTTTCAGGCCACACCCAGCATATACCCCACTGCTAGTAAGCACTCTCCTCCGTTCGCAACCTTCGGCAACCTAGTGACAGTGACCTCTGGCAACCCAAGATGATGACCTCGGGCAACCCACGACAGCAACCTTCAGCAACCCACGATCACGACCTCTGACTTGCAAACCTCGTCAGATCTTCATCCTCTCCTCCCACCATGATAGCGCTCTTCATCCTCTTCGACAACCCATGACTGTGACGGTGACAACCTCTTATGATGACGGCAACCTCCTACTCGTCAAATTTGTGTGAATAACTCAGAGCAATCTCATCAGATTTATGCCAAGAGTTCATAAATGCAGAGGAGGAGGAGTCGAGCTATGCCCATGGAGCTCACCGATGGCCTCGGCATTCAACACTAGCACTTGAGCTTCCATTCATAGTTTGAAATCTTGTCTGGAAAAATCTTGCCTAAAAAAGTTACTCAAAGGAGGAAGGGGATGAAGCGGTGGGAAGTTTATTTTTTTAAAATTTAGAAGGGTATTTTAATCTTTTCATATAAAAATTAAGCCTTAATTCCATGATATGCCAAATATATTTTTAAATATTATTTATATCTCCGTATCTATATTCATCTCTATATCTATTTCTATTCCATCAAAATCAATTCCAATAAATCAAACAGAACAAAAAAAAAAAAAAAGAAGAGGGAAGCCTGGTCTGCTCCCACCATTTAGCACGTGACCCCCTTACGTGATCTTCGGTCCTTTGTTTTCTTCGCTCTAAAAATTGTCTTCCTCAACCGCAACTTTTCATGAAGTTTGCTCTTCCCTTCCACCTCAAGTTATTTACTCCATCTCTCTTCCAGCATGCTTCCTCTTCGCTTGGGGAAATTTTTGTGAGGCAGGAGATGAAGATGTCAGTAGTTTAGTTTGTGTTTGGTAGAGGTTTTTTAAACTTACGTGAGGTTTTTTTAGGCTGCCTTTTGTTGGGATTTTTTTTTTAAGTTAAGTGAGGTTGGGTGAGAGTTGAAGATTAGAAAATTTTGTTTGATTGGGAGTAGGTGAGGTGAGGGAAGTGAAAATTTTTTATCTTGTAGTGTCACTTCCCATCCTTTGTCTAACCTCTAAATTTGAGGTTTTTTTTAAGTTGGAGAAAATTTATATTACAACTAAATTATCCATGATAATTTTTAAATATTCCAACACTACCCTTTCGTTATAGAGTTGCTTCCGATACATTTCATTCCAGAGTTGCTTCTCGGCGTCTCCTCCTACAGCTCGTCTCGTCGTCACTCAGCGTCGCCTTCGGTCGTCTCCTCCTTCATCTGCCGCCACCTGCTCCTCATTTAGGTGAGCTTGGTCTTCTTCTTCTACCTTAATGTCTTCCTTCAAGAAAGCTCTGTTTTGATGGTTAATTTAATTCCCCCGGGGGGCGCCAGATCCTTTGCTAGTTCTTGGAATTTTCAGATTGAGGCAAAGGTGAATAATCGTGACACTTCTAATCATTTTGCCCAGGAGGCATATTGCTGAACTTAAAGGAGGTGTGTGACTCAGCGGCAGAGGAAAATAAGTTTCCGGGATATTCAGATATTTGTGGCGGAGAGAAAAGGAAGAAGGCTTGTAATATATACATCTTTGGTGTCCATTTATTATCAGTTTGATTTATTTAGTAGTCTTTATTAAGTTTATTGTTTGAATAATGTTGGTAAAATGCATGAATCCTTTTGTAATATATACAATTTTGTTGCTCCCAGAAATCACGTCCTCGGCTCAGAGAATAAGAAGATAGGGATGGCAAAGTGGTTCCTTTTGTCCTCTATCAAGTCGCTGCTGTCTTCATTTTGCTCCTCTCCCTTGCTCACTCTTCAACGATCGCTCAAGAAGAAGATGATGAACAGTGAGAAGTTGAGTAGTTGGCAGTGTCGTCTCTGCAAAATCGAAAAAGTAATGAACAATAAAATATAGTTTATAAAAATATATGAACAATAAAATATTTAGATAAAGAGAAAAGGGTATATTTATCTATTTATAATTAGTTCTTATCACACAACCTTCTAAATCAAATAAGAAATCAAACCTCCCCTCCCTTTTTATTGAACCAAACAAAGCTCATAAACTTCCCTAACCTAACTTTAATGAACTTCATCTAATCTAAGCTCCGTTGAACCAATCACACGTTCACACCCTTGGGTTGTGCTTGGTTGGAGGTTTCATTAGGTTATGTGAGGTTAGAGGAGGGTTGGAGATTAAGGCTTTGTTTGGTTGGAGATTTTAGTAGGTTAAGTTAGGTTGGAGTGGGGTTGGAGGTAAAAAAATAGTGTTTGGTTGAAAGGAGGTTAGGTTAGGTGTTGGGTGTTTTTTTATCTTCTAGTGGTCACCTAACATATATTATGAACCCTCCAAAGTTGAGGTTTTTCCTAGGTGAGAGAATATTTATCTTTAATTGTGACTAAATTACCCATAGCAATTTTTTAAAATTTCAGCACTGCCCTTCCCTGTAAAAAATTATCGCTTTGTTTTATTTCTTCTCCTACCTAAAATCCCATTTTCTCTTATCTTATCCGCGCACTCTGCAGTCAACTCCTTCGCCACGCTGCTCCTCCAATGTCATCTCGGGTCCTGTAGATCTAGTCGCCACCGCCTCCTCCTCGTGTAATAAATCTATGTAGAAGGGTATTTTTGTCCACTTATAATTACCTCACCTAACCTAATCTCCTGAATCAAACAAGATACTAAATCTAACCTAACCTCTGTTTGAACCAAACAACATTATAACCTCCTCTAATCTAACTTAAATAAATCTCAATTAACCTAACCTCCATTGAATCAAACACACCCTAAAAATAGATGTTTGGTTAGAAGGAGGAGAGGTGAGGGGTGGGAGGTTTTTTTGTCTTCTAGTGATCACCTCACCTCTTTCACAAAACCTCCATATTTGGGGTTTTTTTTTCTAGGGGAAAGAATATTTATACCCAACTGTGATTAAATTGCCCATGATAATTTTTCAATATTCCACTATTGCCCTCACCTGTGAAAAGCCACTTCCCTTCTTCATTCCGTTTTTTCATTGCCTTCTCCTGCTTGAAATTCCTTTTTCCCTCGTCTGCTTTGCGCCCTCAGCAGTTGAGTGTCGTCTCCGGCCACTCCTCCAGCCACCGTCGCCACCTCCTGCCTCTGCAGCCACCAACAGTTGCTCGTCAAAGGTCACTGCCAGTCCGTTTGTCCTGTAAATTTGGATTTTGGGGTTGAGAGAAGGGACTATTGGGTGCACCTATTGGCTTATATTTTTGACCCTTTTTTATGCATCGTTCCTACGATGCTGCCTGATCAAAGAAGAAAGGTAGAGTTACTCATCCACCCTTATGTATACAAAGATGATTGTGTGTAATTTAATTTGTATGGATTATTGACTGATGGTCGGACACTAAGGGGAAATTGGATGTTTGTCATGAATATATAAAAGAATGATTAATGCTTGATTTGTAATTTCTGCATTTCACGTACCACAAAATTTATTCTTGATCGATTGAGATTTTCTCCTGTCACACCACCTAGTATGGCGCTCTAGTTTTGGGCTGATACAGGGCACCACCGTTTTGTTTTTTCCGTTTCTATTTGGTAGCATTCTTCTAGTATATGTTTAGGCTTTCCTTTACATTTTTTTTTGCTCTAGTTTTAGGGTGATACAAGTTATGCTCGTCATATATATTTTTTCCTGGGTGAATCATGATTGTTCCAGTTCGATTATCAATCTTAGTATGACTGCAGTAGCTCTTGTTACTTTTCCTTTTGAATATAAAGGCTTTAATATAACAAACTAGATGCTAATTTATATGATCATTCAGGCTGATTTTGGACTTCTTAAATGTCTTGTAGCTTATGTTTTTCACCGAGATCTAAAGCCAAAAAACATTTTAGCAAATGCTGTCTGCAAATCTAAGATCTGTGTGTTTGGCCAAAAAAAAAAACTTAAGATCTGTGACTTTGGTCTTGCCAGAGTAACTTTTAATGATACGCCAACTGCCGTATTCTGGACTGTAAGAATCTCGTCATGACTATCAATGTGAATACGTGTCTTCTTTATTTTTTTGTCATCTTATTCCCACTTGTTTGTTGACAGGATTATGTTGCAACAAGATGGTATAGGGCTCTTGAAATGTGTGGATCCTTTTTCTCCAAGGTGCAGTATTGACGTTGATCCAATGTAATGATACTGTAATTTTTTCTTCTGTTCCACATATCTGCTTGAAGTTCAAATAAGTAAATCTTTCCTTTGAAAGTGTACCTTGACTTCTTAGAAACTGGCTTTGTTGGTGGCAAAGAAGCAAATTCGATACAACTATTACTTTGACTCTAAATTTCTACATGTTTGAGTACTTAATTGACTTGCCCTCTTTTAATTTCGCAAAGTTTACGGATCAAGTGATACAAAAGAATATAGATATGCTATCAAGGATAACAAATTGACAACTGACGGCAATCAATTTAAAAACAAAAATGGAAGGATGTGGATCCAATTTAACCTATATTAAAGGCTCATTTGACAGGGGGAGGCAAATCACATAGCAATTCCAGAAACACATATGGAGCTCGTTCTATGTCCCTTTGCTCATTCATATACGCACTGACCCCATGATCTTCTGAGTCCTCTAATGGTAGCTGCAAAAAAGTTTGCTTCACCATTTCTATTAACTTCTCTCGCCATCTGGTCAAGGGATAAGGGAAAATGAAGCTCTCTCAGCTTGCTAGAATAATAATTTTATAAATAATAATTATTAATAAATAGATTATAAAAAAAGAAGGAATATATGTAAAAGAGTATTTTTATCAATTTATAATTAACTCACCTCATTGCCTCACCTCCCATTCTGAATCAAACGAGATACCAAATCTCCCTTCCCCTCTTCTTGAACCAAATAAAATTATAATCTCCTCTAATCTAACTTAAATAAACCTCATATAATCTAATTTTTATTGAACCAAACACACCTTTAGAGTTCAGATAAATAGTCTGATAATATTCCATTTGTTAACTTTTTGTCCCGGGAAATTTCCATTTTTTTTTGGAATGGGCCTCATTGCATGTGAAAACAGCATTAAGAATCCTCGCCCGGCCAATCAGATGTGCACAACCGAAGAGGAGAATTACAGATAGGGATCAAATAATAAAATCAACTATGCAAAGGAGTTTAAAAAGTTTTGAGATTATTCCTAAGAATTTTGGTCCTTATTTTGAAATTAAAACATTTTGAAACTGAGTATTAAATTTTGAAATGACACTTTTAAATTATCTGTTTGGTTATTAAATTGCTGAATTAATGAGACGTTCCCAAACTAAATGTTAAATTAGAAAACGATACTTCTAATTTTTTAAATTACTTAATAAATAAGGTCCCCAAGTAAATTCAGAAATTAAAAATTTTTAAAAATTCTTTTTTTCTTACTTAGGCGTTGCTTGTAATTATCCGCAGGAAAATGACGTGGTCATGGTAAATATTGGGGAGAAATGAGCGTGTCCGGAGAAATCAAACTAGAAAGACACAAAGAAAATATAAAGATATTAAGAATAGCGTGAATTTGTCTTGTTATTTATTGATCACACGAGACTGTGAGAGTTTGTATATAATCAAAATGATCATTGATCGTAAATCCATTCACGTTTAATTACATTTAATAACGTCTAAGCACTAATATTAAATATGAACATCAATGAATAATTTAGTATATAGTAGTATAAAATTGTAACAGAAAAATAAATAATATAACTTATTTTTCACCGGGAAATTCTGTTACATTCAGGAAAGCAAAGTGTGGCAAAGTTAGAACTTAGATGCGGCCGATTTCATGAAAACTTCTGAGTTGAAGAATCTAATGCCCCCCTGTTCTTTTGTATTTTTGTTTTGGGCCCCTCTCTGTTATTTTGTTCCTCTGGGTTTGTTTGTTCCGGTATAGAACTGACGCCGCATTAAAACTCAAAATAAATTAGTACGTGAAGCCCCAGTGAAGGAGTATTTTGTCCAGATATACCCCTAGGTACTAGTGTTGGATCTGAAAATAACCTTACCGGGAAGGCCCATGTCAGAGGATCAGACCCGATTCCATATCCAATGCCCACAGAGTGTATGTGTGTGAGCCACGGCGTACAATCTCATTGCCACCATCATGTGCATCGTTGGAAGAATCTACCTATATACACATGATTTACTTTGTTTTTAAGGTTAAGGAGTAGATTTATTAATAAAGTTTTAAGGAAGAAGTGTATGATACAATTATGTTTTAAATGAAGAAAAAATATACATGAGGAATTAAAAGTTGAGCATCCAGCACAAAACCATTAAATTTGATCTAACGCCGTTAGAGCTTATCTTCTCTTATAATTTAACGCCGTTAGGTTAAATTTAACGGTTTTATGCTGGATGCTCCATTTTTAATTTCTTATGTGTATTTTTGCTCCCTTTAAAATATAATTGTGTCAAGTGCTCCTTCATTAAAACTTTGTTGGTAAATTTGCTCTTTAACCCTTATTTTTATATAAAGATTATTTCAGTATGGCCTGAATTTGAATTATAAGACCCAAAGTTGGAAGGTTACACTTTATGCCCATTTCTCCAATTTTTTTAAATCCAAATTATAAAAATTTTTCCTTCTCTCCCTTCCCTTCCAAATCCCTCCAACCAAACAGCCTTTTAATGTATTGACAATGTGTGTGTGTTTTGGATTCGCATTGGCTCATGTTAAAATGTCAAAATTATTTACTCAACATGGTTGAAGGAAGGAGGGAAGCATGTGCCTTGTAATTAAATTATATGGTCCCCTACTTGTTTGGGTTGAGTCAGTAGGGCAGAATATTGTGGAATTCTTCTTCCCCTCTGCTCTTTCTGCTCATTCTTGACGCTTCTTGTGTGACACGTCCTATCTAGTCAGCCCCTTCCAAAAAACATACCACCTTCACACGTCCTCATCTCAACATCTCAGTTTCTTTAAAAATAAAAAATAAAAGGCAAGTTCTACTCCAAACTGGAATCCCCATGAATTTAAAAAATTGCCGTATATATACACATTATATTATCGCTATGATTTTTCTGATATTAAGTAAATACGGTACTTTCTGTGTTGTATAACTGTTATTCTTTGTGTCTTGAATTGCTTTTTGCTTGGTGACATGGGATTAATGGCGTGAATAAAAATAAAAAACGTTTCTCATTACATTACATGGATATATTTCTTTGCATAGAATTGCCATCTTATTGTCCTATATATCTTCATCATGTCTCAATTCTTGCCTAGTTGCACTCATCTTTAATTGCCCATCCGTTTGTTGTGGGGGTAAATCTAAGCACAGTCTTCCTTTTATATACTACTTCCAATCCTAAATATAGGATAAAGTTTGTAATGTAAATTACACTATAAATTTTATCTTATATTTAGGACCGGAGGGAGAGTATCTATTAATCATAATTTTGCACAGACAATTCACTTAATTATCATACACACACTTGCACTCTATGGCGTCGTGATGATATGGCTTCTTCTTAACTGTGTTGTATTTTCATGCACCTGAACCTGTTCCCTTTGCAACTACACGTGACTTCTTCATTGTCATGGAGTGCAGTAACATTTACTACACCGGAATTGATTTGATGTGATGTTAATCTACCTCATTCCGAACATTAAATATGGTTTTCCATATTGGCTACTAAAGAACAAAATAATTGTCCATCCCAAATTCATAGTCACTTCAACATCCGAGCCGGTCACATCCCCTTCCCATTTCAGCTGCCTAGCTAGCTTGTCTGTCTCTTCCTCGGACTCCACATGCATGCGATTTGACAGACACTCACACGCCACGAACAATTCTTTCAATTCCATCAACGTACATAGTCAAATGCATTTTAAGGTAAATATCTTCACTTAAACCAGAATCCTATTACAGCACCAATTCCTTGAATCCTAGCTAGCTAGCTAGCATCGCTACTAGTAATAAAAGCATGGTCGCTTTCTAGCAAAAATTACAAACAATATGGATCACGTCACAGCCCCGTCAGTTTACTAACATATATAGCAAAGTGTTTGTTACTAGTTTTTCATTGGAAGGAACTCAAAGAACTGGCTTGGGGTCAAGTTATTGTCATTCATTGCAGAAACTGAAATCTCACTCTCTTTAGGGTTGATGTTATCACTGCCTTCCCCACTCCTAAGAGGGAATAGTTCAAGGGTTTGAGGTTCAACTTGGTCGTCACTGATGACCGTGCTTTCACCGTGAGGCGATATAAAGAAGCTGAGATCATGTGCCTTAATGGGCTTTGGGTCAACATTATCTCTCGCTGTTGCCATGCTTGTGGGGGCAATTAAACTAGCTGTACATGTGTTTATGAGGTGGGTGGGATCTGCAGGATGAATAAAAGGACAAGGTAGCTGCATCGTCCGCCACGTGGCATTCGTTTCCATCAAGTTCCATCTCTGCTGTAATTCCGCTTCATCGAATTGGATCCATCCATCCGTCCTTCGCTCTGCCACCACTGCTTTTGTTGTTGCTCTTGGTAATGAGACAGATTCCTGAAGGTTCAATTAAAGACATGCAATATTATATTGCAACGCATGAATATATAAAATGTAAAATAATTGGGGTTATTATACTATGGGAAGGCACAGTTTGATTTTATTCGGGCGCTCCAAGTTCCTATTCAAATAAGGACACATGGGATGAGGGTGAGAGTTGTCTTTTCATGATGATCCACGGGATGCTCAATTCTGTACTACTGGAATATAACGGAGTGCCCCAAAAATATATATACCGACCTAAACAACATGAACAAGCACAAGCCCCAACAAAAGCCTCCCCCACAGGCCATAGCCAAGTTTCATAACAGCAGCCCCGACAGAAAGGAAGGAGCGCAGCTTTTAGCTATACTCTTCTCATTTCCCAATAAACAAAGCTTAATTATTTGTTGGGTCCTTTCACTAATAACTAAAGCATATCCACCATCCACTTCATATCTACTCTCCTAATCATATGCAAGTAATCACTGCTTAATTAATTAGTAGGTTCTTATAGACTTTTGGCTGTTAATTAAGCAAGTGAATTCCAAGTTGAAAACGTAAAGAAAAGGGTTATTGTTGTATGAACAAGGACAGAGACAAAGGAGAGGGTATGGGACAGACCTCTGCAAGTGTACTGCAGTTTGTAGAGGGTGCCCAGTTATTGGTCTGTTCAACTTCAAACACTGTCTTATCTACGCCTGCAGACAAAAAGAAATACAAAAAGAATCAAACTTTACATCTCAACCTGTGTAATTAACAGCCGTAACGGAATGGGAGGGAAAAGCATCACATAATACAGATCTCCAACAAAGCGATGGACAGAGCCATATATTAGTAATAAACAAAGAATCAGAAACTATTATTTTTCTCCTCTCGCTGTCCTTTCATTGGATAATTACAGACTAATTATGGTAAGTTGGTTTTACCTAAGCCTTCCTTCTCTAGACTATCAAAATCACGGGAAGCTGATTCCGTCTGACGGCGTCGTTTCTGCCTCTCTCTGGCTTTATGATTCTGAAACCAATAGAAAACATTCTTCCCTTCAATTTTACCAAATGCACGCAGCTGTGAAGTGATATGTTGAATTTCCTCAGCAGATGGTGTTCTTGTTCCTCGCCGATACAACTCTTCAAGGGCTCTTAGCTGCTCTGGAGTAGGATTCCACCTTGAGCTCACCACAACTGGTGAACTATTGAACTCTCTCTTACTCTGATCCGTCGTTGATGATGCTAAAACCATATATGTTAGGGGGAAAAAAACACTACACACAAACAAATGCAAATAGCTAGGGTGATGAAGGAGAAAATGGTTAAAAGGCAACTTACTCAGATCATGATATTGTGTAAACAAATCGGAGCCGTGAATACTTCTCAGGCAAGGAGGAGTTGTAGTTGAGGAATTATTGGAAGAAGTCACTGGCCTAGGAATGAGAGGCCTGAGCTTTCTTCCATTGAATGAGTGATCAACCATGGCAACCTCACCACCATCGTTATGTCCCACCATCCACATTTTGATCCACAACAAGACAGATTGATCAAAGCTAGGGTTTTTAAAGCCAGAAAGGCTTTGAAATAGGAGAGGGAAAAGTATAAAATGTCAGACTAGATGCTGAAAGGGAACCGTGTATAAGAAGCATATATATAAAAAGTGGGAGTGCTTTAAATGATTTATGGGTGTGCTTTTCTCATTTCCTTTGCCACCTGATATCAGTAATGGGGATTGAAATGGAGTATCAGGGAATGGTGTTGAAGCTGAAAAAATGGGTGCGAAGTATATAGGAGAGCATGCAAGGCTATGAAAAGTGGAAATGCCTAGCGAGTTCAAATGGAAAGTAGGGAACGTTTATAGATAGTAAAGATTGACTGAAAGGAAAGAAAGCATTTGTGAGTGATCAAAGACAAAGAGAGATGGGGATTGGCCACGCTGGTATACGGAGAGAGAGGAGAGAATGGTGTTGGTTCAACATGGGACAAAGAAAGAAGGCCATGAGGTTGACCGGGAGAGAGAGAGAGAAGCGTGGAATTCTGGGAGATTATTGGGAGTAGGAAATTAAAAACGACGTGACGATCATGAGGCTTATCATGAGCCTCTTCACACCTCTCTCCTTTTTCCTTGTCATTTATTGTTTCCTTCACGTCTCGTGCCTTTCACACTAATTCTCAATCCGAACTGCTCCTCTCTCCCCCCTCCCCCCTCCCTCCCACTCCTTCCTTTGTCCACTACTACTTCACTCTCTCCTGTACGGATCTCTCTCTCTACATTTCACCTTATTCATATCCAGCCACATATTCATACACCAGCTTCCTTGCCCAATCACATTTCGTACAGATCATATCAATATCAATACTCAACATCATATCTTTTACCCTGGCAATGTGAGATTCACATATCCTTCGTTAGTTTATAACTTTGTTAATATCTGGGCAAACCCATATTATATGATTGGCATGCAAAAATGTAGACTTTTGAAGAGATAGCAAAAAATAGCTGCCACCCATTTGGAATCTTCTTCGTCTTGTCCGGTCCCAAGCAAATCTCTCTCTCCATCTCCACCTCTCTCTGTGTGGCTTGTTTGGCATCTCTTTCTCTCTCTCTCTCTGCCCTTTTTTTTTTTGTCAATGTTAAATAGTGGTTCGTGGGGTAAGACTTAAGACGTCTCTCTGTGCCTCTCTGTGATTGCCTCTTAGATATAGGGCCTTGGTCATGATGGTGGAATGACAGTGCAGGGCTGATATAGAATTTGAAAGCTATAATTGTTTAATTATTTCAAGCTTTCTGTTGTGGGGAGGGCCTACCCTTCTGCAACTTCTGACCCTCCTACTATTTCTATGTCTCTTATTTATTGTGTGCATGCAAAATATGTAATGCGAGTACATGCAAAAACTACAGAATAATGCTTCCACCATCTACTGTATATATCTGAATTCCATTAATTAAAAGTCCTAATCACCTCTCATTTCTTCTCACCAAACCCAAAACCAGTAAAAATAAATGCTGTAAAAGTGTTCCCCTCTGATCAGACTCTGATCTCTTTATGTTTGACCCGCAACGACCTCATAGCGTCATATTTTATGCTTGATTAGGGAGAATGTTTTCCCGTAAAACCCTTGATCAACTAACCACATATATTCTTTATCCTTACCCTGTTTTATAATTTAAAGATATTGACAGTTATCAATATCTTAATGCCTCCATCCCCAAAGTTAAACCAGACCAGCACACTAGTTCTTTTTCATTTAATGGAGGCCTCTTTCTTTCTCCCTCACGCACTCAATCGGAGAAACAGAACCATTAAAGATATAATGAGAATACACACATCAATAGAAGAAGCAAATAATGAATATATGTGGATAGTTGTTGTCGTCCATACCTTGGAAAAAGGGTAGAGTATTATATATGGGTACACACACAGGGTCATACACGCAATGTCATGCCTTGTTTTCAGAAAATTATGGTGACACTTGTCTTAGTCCTTCCACTCATTTCTTTCTTTCCCAAGACTATTGGCGATACATCATTCTTATTTCTTACCACGACAAATCATTAAAGCATTTACACTGGCAAGGAATAGTAGTCTAGAGGATATATGGTGCTTGCTTCCCCCCAACAAATAGCCAAAAAAAAAAAAAAAAATTTGATGCGTTGCAATTTTGAATCAAGTGGCGTCATTATGATGTTGAATTTCTCTAGGTTTCTCAAATTTTGAAGTCAGGCGTATATACATAAATATAATCAAGTGGTGTGTAATATATAGGCATCCTCCACGGGCTTGAAACCATTAGTAGAAATCCAATCAGAACTTGTTTTGTGGGAAGTGCTTGGAACTTTTACAGGCCGAACCTTCTGGTCTCTGGTTTTGGGCTTCTTCCCATTCCTAGTGAAATTAATGTCTGCTTCACTTCGGCTTAATTATGCCCATTTCAGTTTATGTATTGGTTGTCTTTGGGACAAAAGAATTATTTTACTCCAGCGCAGTGCCATTTGAATTTTTATATTGGTTTATCTTAATGTATTTGCAATGATTATCGCATCTATGGTTTGTTTGTGTTGGACTTGATTTAATCATGATCGTGAATTGTTACTTCAACGTAAACAAAAGTGATCCTTATTATACAACATTATTGTAATCGTCCAAATAAAATCAGCTGATGGAGACTCTGCATATATTGACAAGAAGAAATCCATTTTGGTCCCACAACATGCCGTCATGACCCTTGATATCATCAAAACCAGATGCTGACACCATTTTTTAAGACTAAAATGGTTGCTAAAACTGAGTGTTCTAACTTGTAGTTGAATTAAAACTCAATTGTTTTTAATTTAATGAAACCAAGATAAGATTGTTTCGTCGGTGACACAGACGTAACCCAGCCAAGTCAAAACATAAACAGAAGCTTGATGGATCAAACTTAACCACTGGTTGCAATGAAAAATGAAAATATAGGCGTCACATGTAGAGTGGGAAATTAAATCAGAGATGGTGAAAATAATATAAGCACAGAAGCATTGGCCTTAATGTTATCCAAAAAAGGGTACTGTGTTCCGCTTACACAGTTGTCAACGTCGCTTATCAATTTATTATGGTGATTTGAGCATAACAACATTTGTAGCCCAAAGAAAAAGTATTTTGTTCAGCAGGCATGGCTTTGGACAAATTTAAATTAGGTGAAACTTACTACCTATATTTAAATATGAATATGCTTGCTCCTCTGTTAATTTTTGTAAATAGATTTTTTTTTTTTCATTTGTGTGAGAGAGAGGAAGAATTAATTAGAAGAAAATAACGGTAGTATGAACTTAACCGGCCTGTTAGTTAAGCCGGCGTGGAGTAGGGCAAACATTTACAAATGGCAGTCAGTGATGCAACTTTGCACAAACAGACACGTTTCCTGAAGCTCGCTCCAAAGAAAGCAGGCCTCCATCGTCCGATGTCATCTTCACCCTTCATTCTTAGGGGCATTCCTGTAATTGTCCCCTTGGGATTTTTCTGGTTGCGATCATTATATAACGACCACCACCATGACCTTTATTCCAGGCACTTGCTAGCAGGTGAGTGACAGTTGAAATATCCACGCAGTTCCAATATTACCCCCGGCGAGTTAGGCGAAAATGCGCGAGATTCTTCACATCCAGGGAGGGCAGTGTGGGAACCAAATTGGATCAAAGTTCTGGGAGGTGGTGTGCGATGAGCATGGCATAGACCCAATAGGACAATACACGGGGGAGTCAGACGTTCAGCTTGAGAGAGTGAATGTTTACTTCAACGAGGGAAGCAGTGGGCGTTACGTGCCAAGGGCGGTGCTCATGGATCTGGAGCCGGGCACCATGGATGCTATCCGCACCGGCCCTTACGGCCAGATTTTCCGACCCGACAACTTCGTCTTCGGCCAGTCCGGTGCCGGCAACAATTGGGCCAAGGGTCATTACACTGAGGGCGCGGAGCTAATTGATTCCGTCCTTGATGTTGTCCGGAAGGACGTTGAGAATTGTGACTGCTTGCAAGGTAATAATTACGTGCTTTAATTTCTCCTCAGTGATCTGATCAGGGTTCTCAGACCGGACCGAAAAACCTGCCGAACCGGTCAGTAGACCGGTCAGATTCCTGTCCTGGTCCCAATTTTCAAAAAAAAGAATTATTTTATTTTATTTTTTCCTTTAGAATTTCATACTATAAGTCTAAAATCTTCAATTACTCATCGATTTAGTCCCGGTTTAACTTCGGTTTAGCTCCAATTTAACCCACTGACCCTTAACCCAGTACACCGACCGATTCAATACCAATCCGGTTTTTAATACTTTGGATCTGATCAGTCAAAGTGACCCCTGAATCGTTAGTTTTATATTTAAACTGAATATTTTTGTTGGGTGCTATAATTTTAGGATTTCAGGTGTGCCATTCCCTGGGAGGTGGAACAGGTTCTGGAATGGGAACTCTGCTCATTTCAAAGATCAGAGAGGAATACCCAGATCGAATGATGCTTACTTTCTCTGTTTTTCCATCTCCAAAGGTTTCCGACACGGTGGTTGAGCCTTATAACGCCACACTTTCTGTTCACCAGTTGGTGGAGAATGCTGATGAGTGCATGGTCCTCGACAACGAAGCACTCTATGACATCTGCATCAGAACTCTCAAGCTCGCCACGCCAAGCTGTAAGTATACACAGTGTATTATCCTTGTGAGCCTGTTCTTCTTGACGAGCAATATAATATCTATATCTATATGTCTTGTTTCCTTCCAGTTGGAGACTTGAATCATTTGATATCGGCAACTATGAGTGGAGTTACTTGTTGCTTAAGATTTCCGGGGCAGCTCAACTCAGACCTGCGGAAGCTGGCTGTGAACTTAATCCCGTTTCCTCGACTTCACTTCTTTATGGTGGGTTTCGCTCCTCTCACATCCAGAGGATCACAGCAGTACCGTGCACTGACTGTACCCGAACTCACACAACAAATGTGGGATGCCAAGAACATGATGTGTGCGGCTGATCCGCGCCATGGGCGTTACTTGACAGCTTCGGCCATGTTCAGAGGCAAAATGAGCACAAAAGAAGTAGATGAACAGATGTTGAATGTTCAGAACAAGAATTCATCCTATTTTGTTGAGTGGATTCCCAATAATGTCAAGTCTAGTGTCTGTGACGTACCCCCCAAAGGTGTTGCCATGGCTTCAACTTTTGTTGGGAATTCAACCTCCATACAGGAAATGTTTAGGAGGGTGAGCGAACAGTTCACAGCCATGTTTAGGAGGAAAGCCTTCTTGCACTGGTACACTGGAGAAGGAATGGACGAGATGGAATTCACTGAAGCAGAGAGTAACATGAACGATCTTGTTGCTGAGTATCAACAGTATCAGGAGGCCACGGCTGAGGAATATGGCAATTATGAGGAGGAAGAACAAGATGAAGGCGCTGAAACCTGAAGGTGTTCACCCAATCTCCTATTTCGCATGTTGCAAGCATTAGCAAATCAATAACTCGGTCTTATTGCCATATTATCTGTTCAGTGGCATTGTTTAATTTGGTGGTGCTTTGTTTAGCTGGCTGTACGTGTGTCCGTTTTGAGTTTTCTGGGCTTACCTCTATAAGTGGTGCTACTTCTATATATTATTCCTTTGACTCTCGCTATAGTATGATAAGAGTTTTGATGACATTTAATCCGGTAGTTAGCTTAAGAGACGACAGAACTGGACTGGGGTTCTCTTTTCTGGTCAGTGGTCACCTCCATTTAAGCTTTGAGCGTTCTCCCCTTGTTGGGGGATTTTCAGAAAGAATTTACCACATAAACACTGGGAAAAGAATCTAGCCCGATGATTACAGATTTGAGGTAGATGAGGATGAAAAGATAATTATATTGCTTATAATTATAGTAATCAGACCATTTATTCAAGGCGGGAGCTAAGAAAAGTAATTTAGTTCGACGTTCAAGATGACAGGATTTGTCTTCGGCTTGAAGAGTGGAAGCAATAATAATATTCCCAGAAATAGGGCACGCATCCAAAGCTCAAATGGTTTATCTTGTGCCACTACACTAGACGACGTAGTTTAATCTGAGACGCGAAATAACAGGACGGTTGTCCAAGACAGCGTTTCGGAAAATATCGGAAAATATCTTCCCGCACTACTAACAATACAAAGTACATTATTATAGCTATTACATCAACCCCACGCCATATGATGAGAGTGAAGCATCATTTCTTAGTCGCAACGAACCAGCCCCATATATGCTCACCAGATGCACCCCTGTTCTTCTTTGCCTTCCACTTTTCAACCATTTCATTGTACTCCTCCTGAAATTAAGAATCAAGAATGAGTACCTCAAAAGTTCAAAGAAACAAGTCTCCCAAGGGCACATAAGAAGAAACTAACCTCAGAGAAGTCACAAATGAAGCTGTCCTTGTTGTTCTCAAGGTCATTCAGCTCCTGCTGCAGAGTTTTCATGAACTGAAGTGTACAAGCAATAATTCTGTTAGAACTCCCTAAGAACAAAAAATAAAATTTAAATGTGAAGCAAAGTAAAGACAAACCAGATTTGTTTGGTCCTCAGCAATGACATCATCAAATCCAGCATTCTGGATCATCTGCACACGATTTTTAATCCATCTTGTTATGTCAAAAATAAGTTAATTGGCAAAATAATTCAATCAAATCAAAATGGGCATAATGGAAGGCCAGATCATGACATTCATAGAACAAGCAACATACTCGACGATATGCTTTCAGGTCATGGAGATAATATCCTCCTTTCTTGATGCACTCAGCATATTCTGCTGACGGACCTCCAGCACTAACACAGTAATCAGTGATTATGAGTTTACCTCCAGGCTTCAACCACTTGTAAAATGACCTGAACAATGTAGGTTTATCCTGTAAAAACACACAAAGTTGCAGAGAGTTACTATTATGATACAATACAAACTGTTGTAACAGATAGGGAGGGGATTATTGTAGTTCGTATGTTATGAACGGGCTAAAGCAAGGTAGTTAGGGCCGTTATGCGCTGTTGCACACAAACTCTACCTCTTGAGTCAGTAAGAGAGGTAAAGCAACCCTGAAAAAGGTGTGAATGGAATATAAGATTTGTTGGAATTGGGATTCTGTGCCTTATTTACCTATGTTCTTTAAAGGGCAATGACATGCACAGTATAAAATTGCTATTATTAAGATAGATTATGTTTGGCTTACTTGACCTTGCAGGAGACTTACAGGATAACAGACATCAGTTCTGTGTTATAAAGCTTAGAGTTTGATAAGATCCAAAGTTTTTAAACAAAAGAGAAGTTCCTCACCTGGATGTGTAACATGGTGTCACGGGTGTAGATTACATCAAATGTCCCCTCAGGATATATTTTTTTAGTGCAATCAACACATTCAAATTCAACTGAGCATTTGAGTCCAATAGCACGTTCGATTGCGAGAGAAATCATATTTATGGAGAGATCAATGCCAACAACCTCAACATCAAAATTCTCAGCCATGTAAATGTCACCTCCCCCGATACCACAACCAACATCTAGAACTTTCTGACCTGGCTTTAGTTCCAACAACTTCACAATTTCTTTCGTTGTTTCTGCACAAGCATCAGGCACCTTTACAGATTAGAACTATAAAAACATCTGCAAAGGCACCTCAGTGTGCTGGTTTAAAAACAGTGGAAATCAACAGAAAAATTATTATGCCAGAGAGCCAGAGTTTAACCAGTTCAAGAGCAAAATTTCTTCATTCATTAACAGATCCCTTACATGCACACAGGCATTATTTTCTTAACCTGAAGTGTGGCTGCCGCTATTGTTACGGAAAAGGAAGTGCCATCAGATAATTGTGGTACAAACCATTTGACTGCTTTTCAGTCAGTCAGCAAGTTCAGTTTCATTATTTACCAAAAAAATGAAATTCAGTTTCTTTCACTCTTATGCCCAGGTGATAATGAGGTAGGATTATTCTTGAGGAAAGTTTTTTTTTTTTTACAAAAAAATCATACTTCTATTCTAGTTTAATTGTGGAAACTTAAAAATCGTGATTGAATAGCAAGTCAACGATGGGGGGATGAAATTAGTACACACCTATTCCTCCTGTGCTCACAAAGCCTTGTCCATAAACACACTCATATTTTAAGATACCCTTGTGATTATACTCAACACTATCAAGAAACCGCTGGAATCCCCTATCATCTTGTGACCAAACTTTTTGCCAAATCCAGCAAATCTGCATAACAGAGATATTGTAAAATATATCGGTCAACTGAATAAACAGAAATTGAAGACGACAACAAAAAAGAGCTCCATATACTTGCCTGGTTTTGATTCTTCTTATTTCGCACATAGGCTCCAATGCATTTACAGCCAACAAGAAAAAGTTCAAAAGAGTTTCCAGAATCATCATTCATATGGCACTCTTTAAATACCTGCCAGAAAAAAAAATCTCTTTCAGGTCACATTTGATATGAAAAGGTTCAATTATGGCAATAAAGGCTCCTTATTATGTCTGAGTCTGACGTTAATCAATGTGAAATAAAAGCAATGACACTCCAAATGGGACCTTAATAAATGTCATACTCTTCTTTCCATCCAGCATTTTTTTACATTGACCTAGTAGGAAAGATAGATTTACATTAAAGAACAAACCTTTGTGTAAAACCTGGGTTCCCTATAATGAGTAGGGTTGTATTTTCTCTTCGAATCTCCAGATTGGTGGAAACAAGATTCTCTAAAAAACAGATATCCCCCAACCTTTAACCATTTGACCATCCTTTCTGCCAATTTCTCAACCTGATAAATCAAGGAAAAATAAGAGCCTTTATAAAAAAGAAACTAGGGAGCAAGGAAGCGATATTACCCAATCATCAAATATCAAACCGTGACAACAGAATCTATGATGATATTCAACTCAATCTTTGCAAAAAAATGAAGAATTAATCTTATTTAATAACTAAACTCATTAATGCAAGCATCTTCAACTATAGATAGAAACAGAACCAGAAGGAAACGATCAAAAGAGAGCATAACAACAGAATATAAGTGTAAGAGTAATTTCCATCCCGGCAGCTATTACAAAAAACCACAAGCCATCACTTTATATAGATTCAGCTAACTTCAGCGGACCTTAATTGATCATAATATCATAAAAAGTTTGTGCTATTTTTTATAGAATTAAAATTTTTTTTAAAAATACCTCTTGATCTGAAAGGTACATAAGCAACCAGTTGGAGAATATCAGATCAGCTGATCCTTCAGAAATATGTAAGTCTGGAGATGTAACATCAGCGCACATAAACTTGACATTCTTGTAGTGCCCGTTGATGCTTTCATTCTGCAGAAAAGTTACGATATCGAAGATTTAAAGCATCTTACAAAGAGGAGAAGTATAACTTTTGGTTTGAGATCTATCACAGAGCATCAAGAGGCTGATCATACCTTTTTTATTGCACTCTCAATGAAGTCTAGAGCAACCAACTGACCAGCCTTCTGAGCCAATTCGCCCGTAAATCGTCCAATACCTGCTCCAAGTTCTAAAACTGACTTTCCTTCATAAGCTGGTAGTAAGGAGAGTACCTATGTGGACAGATTTAGTGGAGTTAGTGGTTACAAAAGCACAGGCTCTGACGTCCAATAGAGTGAAAGGGAACAAAGAAAAGAAAGGGTTATTAAAAAAACTGAACACGCAAGTTTCAACACACTTTCGGCCATTTGGTTTGTTTGCTTGTTGAGGCCACTTCTTCAAACTTTTAAGATAGTAAATTGATTCCATGGGACATATATAGGTAATTATATTTGCTAAAAATCAATAGTGAAGATTTATTCAAAAAAAATTAAAAGTAAAGAAGCAAACCAAACGGGTTACTGACACGCTTCAGAACACCGGCTTATTGATTCCGGCCAGATGCCATAGGTAAATCAGAACTTACCGAAATCTAATATAAAAAATTCTAATAAAAAAAGAAGATTTGACTGCGGTATTTTCAATCATGATAGAATCACTGAAAAAATGTGACGTAGCCAAAAGAACGACCAATTAGAAAATTAAGAAACGTACTTCGGGACGTTCCTCCTTATCAAGATCCGATGCCTTAGAATCAAGCATCATTGCCTCAACGGACAAATCCGCTGAGTGCTCTATCCAGTAAGTTTTCTGAGCCTGACGCTCGTCCAGACCTGCGGACGAACAATTTGGGATCAGATCTAAGTTCCGACATGGAAAGATCCAACCAGAACAAGCCCAAATAAAAGTCATGAAGGAGGTTATACCTTGAGGCGCCATTGAGGCCATTGCAGAAAATGCGAGAGGGAAAACGAAGCGATTCAAGAAGTGAGATCCGCTGAGAGGGGAATGCGGGGTATTGAGAGATAAGGGGGGAGCTGAACTTAACTACCCTCGATGGCGAGTCTGGACCTTGTGAAGCTCCTGGATCTTCGGTTGCAAGCTCTGCCTCTCTGCTGCATTAGCTTCCTTCGCCGAATGTTTTGGTTTGGACAATCAACAAAGCAAACCCTGGATTTATAGAGGCTCTGTGTGGAATTTCCCCCCCTCAAATCTCCTCACCTCTATTAATTTTTGAGGGCTTTATTAATTTACGCCAATCAGTGGGCATGGTGGGAGAGAAGGGGGAGATCTAGAAAAAGAATACAAAAACAAAAGAAAAGAAACGGGCAAATGGCCAAAGTCGGCAGATGTGATTCTTTGAACTGAATCTAGATCGGTATCTCATTGCATCAATGATTGCTCGCCACGTGTTTTATGAGGCCCCGCCATGTTCCTAATGCTTGTTTGGAATCAGACTTGGAATTCTTAAAAGCACTTATTCATATAAATCGAGATAAAACTCTTTTCAGATACTTAATTCGTATACTGTAAATCACGATCAAAAAACTACTTTTAAAGATTTCAATCATTATTACAAAAAGCACAGTTCGTGTCAATTTGGAGTTTTTTAGACACCCAAAACAATCAGACCCAAAATTGTAAATGTGAGACACATTTCATATATTTATTAATTTTTTTTAAATTAATCAAGTAAAAAAGAAAAGAAAAATTAAAAAAAGATAATTATAGTGCTTAAAAAATATATGACATATTAAATTATTTCTTTAATTTAATTAATTTAGTAATTAACTTGATCTTTCGTTAAAGTTCTGAGGAGTATTTGGTATGTTAGATCTGTCTCATTTAAATTGAGGGTTTTAACAGAGGCGGCATTAATTGGGATCAAGGTGAGTATAGTCACAAGTTGGGATCAAGGTGAGTATAGTCACAAGTGGCGGCTTACACGCCACATTCCTAGTATTTCAGAATTACATGGGAAGATCAATTCGAGGACTGTTAGATTTAAAAAAAAAAATTTTTTTTGCAGATGAATCACATATACTCGTCAATTTAAATAGTTAAAAAAAATTGACCTGAAAATAGTTTTTTTTTTTTTTGACCTGGAAAGTATTGCGTTTTATATATAGTGAAAACGAAAGGCAGTGACAAGACAGTGTAGCATATTACAATAGCAAGGGAAAACAGAAAAATAAAACTAAGACGAGCGAAAAGGGCTAAACTGAATCCAGGTCATCTATCTTAGCCAATCGCTTCCCTTTCATGGTCTTCGTTAGCTCTTGCACTTCTGCATGGAGAATCTCCTTCATAAGCAATATCGCACGATAGGCAAAGTAACATAGAAGGTGTGGGTGATGCCACCCACCCCGAAGGGCACACCTTATTTCTAATGTATCCTGCTAAATGGTCAGAAGCAGAGTTTCCTTCCCCAGGAGTGAATGAAAAGAGGAGAAACAAACGTGCCTTTGCTAGTTCAAGAGTTTCTTTCAAATAGTGCAGTCTATCCTATTCACTTGTTGAGAGATTTTCAGAGGATAAACATCAGAATAAATTCTGGTTATCAGTCTCAATATAGACTTTGATAATATTCAATTTAATGCACGTGTAAACAGCTTTCCTAACAGCTAGTACTTTAGTTAAGAAAGCTGATCGAGCTAAAACTTGTTCACCAGAGCCCCATTGGAAGCTCCCATGATGATCTCGACATATTATTCCAATTGCTGCAGAGTGATCCTTAGCCTGAAAAGAGCCGTTACAATTAATCTTTACCCAAAGAGTTAGGTGGACTGTGCCAACGGTCTGAAGCCTTATCATTATCCCTTATAATCGCATGAGGAGGATCAAGGTCTGCTGATTGGAACTCACGGACAT
The DNA here is from genome assembly GCA_963210345.1 of Inga oerstediana. Classification (NCBI taxonomy): domain Eukaryota; kingdom Viridiplantae; phylum Streptophyta; class Magnoliopsida; order Fabales; family Fabaceae; genus Inga; species Inga oerstediana. The sequence goes on from OY723410.1 coordinate 1,102,702, forward strand.
ACCGCCTTACAACTTCCAGAGCAGCAGCTGGGAAAACTGTTGCGTTCCTTTCCTTCCATATATTCCATAACTATTTGAATTTTCTAGTTCAAAAATTAGTTAAGCATGTTTTTTATTTTTAGGCATAATTAAAGTTTAACCCGATCGAATTCATACCGACGAGGTGCTTACGAATACCTCATAAAATTACTGAAAATAATGTACATTTGAACTTTCTTTTTTATGTTTATTTGAATCTCATATTTTAATCAGGGGTAAAAAAATCAATTAATCAACTAGAGAAATTAGAAAATGTCCATGATACTCTTCCAGTCTTTCTCAGTCTCATTTGCCATGCATTTATTTAGTGAAAAACGAGACCCAGAATTTGTCCATTGCCTACAAAGAACTCAGAGTTTATAGAAGTTGTGAAAACTTTAATACCATTAGATTTAATATTTCTAATCCTTATTATTATGAAGTATGAACACATTTGTATAAATTAAGAAAATAAATTTAAATTATTGACATTTTTAAAAAAACTCAATATGACCTGAACCAAAGGAAAAACAGGTGGTACCAAAGAAAAAGGGCCATTGAAATATCCTTATTATACTAATAATTATAAACATAAGTAAATATTATAAGAATTAATTAACTACAAGAAGCATTTTTTTTTTTTGCCAACCTATGAACTTATGCAAGGAATCAAACATCCATGCCACGACAAGGATCTTTATTTTTTTTCTTGTATGCTTTTGTTTTTTTCTGCCGGAAAAGACAACGACCTTCAATCTCTCAGGGGCGTGTTTGGTATGATAGAATTGATTTTGATGAAAATATATATGGAGATGGATATGGAAATAGAAATGGAAATGAGGTTCAAAAGTGTGTTTGGTATGTCTTGGAATTGAGATATAATTTTTATATAGAAAGACCATAATACCCTTAGAATTACAAAAATAAAAAATAAAAACCTTCCCACACAGTAGCATCAATGAAACCAAATTTGGAGAACCACCATGGCCACCAGTATTAGATTTACATCCTCCTCGCTAGAAATATCAAACCAACTATAGAGAAACTCTGCATAAACATCAAATCAAACTTACAAAAACTCTCTTCAATCTCTTGAACATATGAAGAATCAAGTAAAACAAAGTTAATCAATTGTTGAATTTTGCCCAAAATCAAAGATGATATAGTGATGGACGAAGTTGTGCGTCTGGGATCATCGGCGAGATCTGTGAATGAAAACGAAGACAATGAGTCACCTTTGGGTGTCCACCGTCAAAATCAAAGGCGAGAAATGAAGGAGGGAGGAGGAAGACGCCACCGTCGTTGTCTAATGAACACTGTCATTTTTGGTTGTGTGGTTGAAGATGCCACCATCATTGTCCGATGAAGGTTGTCATCATCGCAAGGTCTGACCTTCCATCGCAAGATTTGAATAAATGGCACAAGATGTGGGTTGTCGTCATTATCGCTGAGGAGGCCACTGTCACCGTTTCCGAGAGGGGCCGCTGTCACAGTAGTTTGAGGTGGTTATTGTCACTACCGCTCACCCAGGTCATTGGAGAAGAGGAGGTCCACGAGTCTTTGTCGGAGATGAAGAAACGTGGGAGAAGGTGAAATTTGTAAAAAAGTCTCACTTCTATGGAGCTCTCTACAATTCCATGGGTTAGCACATGGAAGCCATTTCCACCTATTTTGGTGAAAATGGAAATAGAATTTTTCTCAATTCCATCATACCAAATATACATTGTCATGGAAATTAATTCTAATTCCATTTCTATACTCTTTAATTCCATCAAACCAAATAGGCCATCAATTTTTTTGGCTAAATATATAAACTAATATTATCTCCTTGTTATAAAAGTATATGTGATAAGAGAGAAGATTGATAGAATCCAGAGAAAGGATTATAGAATTTCTAGAGAGAAGTTCTCATTCAGTTTAACTGAAACAATCGATTACAGCCCTTTATATAGAGTCAGAAATCTAACCCTGATTGCCTGACCATGGTTATATTTAACTCTGGTTACATGACCATGGTTACTTTATATCTTATTTATGTCCTTATCTTCTTTTGCTTTTGCTTTGTGTCATGTCTTCTTTTCTTCTTTATGATGGACATCCACATATTTAATATTCATAACACTCCCCCTTAAATGTCCATTATAAATGTTCCTCATTAAAAACTTTAACTAGGAAAAACCCAGTGGGATAAAAACCTAGCCAAAGAAAAGAGTACATCATTCATTGATACACCGTCGAGTGCTGCCTCATTAAAAACCTTTCTAGGAAAACCCAGTGGGACAAAACCTAGATAAGGGAAAAAGAGTACAGCGTGTATCGACTCCCCCTCTTGATAATATCAGTTGAAATCTTTGAATATCCGAAGGCCAATATCATGAACAAGTTTTTCAAAGATTGTACCTGGGAGTGACTTGGTGAATAAATCTGCTAGATTTTCACTTGAACTGATTTGCTGGATATCTATTTCACCATCCTTTTGAAAGTCACGAGTGAAGAAGAATTTTGGTGAAATATACTTTGTTCTATCGCCTTTGATATAGCCTTCTTTAAGTTGAGCGATACATGCAGTATTATCCTCATATAGGATTGTTGGGATCATTTTGCCGGAAGATAAATGACAAGTTGTACGTATATGATGTATCACTGACCTCAACCACATACATTCTTGACTTGCTTCATGTATTGCTAGAATTTCTGCATGATTAGATGATGTGGCTGATATAGTCTGTTTCATAGATCGCCATAAAATAGCTGCACCTCCACATGTAAATAGATAGCCCGTTTGTGATTTACCATTATGTGGATCAGACAAAAATCCGGCATCTGCATAACCAACTAGTTCATGCTTGGATACATTTGAGTAGTATAACCCCATGTCTGTAGTACCTCTGAGATAACGAAGAATATGCTTTATTCCATTCCAATGCCTTCGTGTTGGTGAAGAACTATATCTTGCTAATAAATTAACACCAAATGATATATCAGGACGTGTGTGATTAGCAAGATACATTAGTGCTCTAATAGCACTAAGATATGGTACTTCTGGACCAAGTAGTTCTTCATCACCTTCTTCACTGATTTCTCGGGGTCGGAATGGGTCTTTATCTACTTTCAAAGATCTTACAATCATTGGGATACATAATGGATGAGATTTATCCATGTAAAATCGCTCTAGGACCTTCTTTGTATAAGTTTCTTGATATACAAAGATCCCTTTCTTGAAGTACTCGATTTGTAATCCAAGACAGAATTTTGTTCTTCCCAAGTCCTTCATCTCAAATTCTTTCTTCAAACAATTAATTGCCTTTTGAAGCTCTTCAGGAGTTCCAATGATGTTGATATCATCAACATAAACAGCAATTATAGCAAATTCACTATTAGATCTTTTTATAAAGATACATGGGCATATCGGATCATTTTTGTATCCTTCTTTCAACAAATATTCATTAAGACGATTATACCACATGCGCCCTGATTGCTTCAGGCCATACAGGGACGTATTTAACTTAACTGAGTATTGTTCTTGAGAACTTGAATTGGATGCTTCTGGTATCTTAAGTCCTTCAGGGACTTTCATATAAATATCACTATCAAGTGATCCATATAAATAGGCAGTCACAACATCCATTAGATGTGAATCAGGTCCTGCATCTATTGCTAGACTGATTAAATAACGAAAAGTAGTCGCATCCACTATTGGAGAATATATTTCTTCAAAATCAATGCCAGGTCTTTGTGTAAAACCTTGGGCTACTAGACGTGCCTTATATCTAGTTATTTTGCCCTTTTCATTTCTTTTTCGTACAAAGACTCATTTGCATCCAACTGGTTTTACATCTTCAGGTGTAAGGACTACAGGTCCAAATACTTTTCGTTTTGCCAATGATTTTAATTCTGCATTAATGGCATCTTTCCATAGGGGCCAATCTTTTCTTTGTTGGCTCTCACTAATGGATTTTGGCTCATGATCCTCATTATCATTCATTACATCATATGCTATATGATAAGCAAAGATGTCATCAACATTGACTTCATTTCTATCCCATCGGATTCCATTCATAACATAATTTATTGAGATCTCATTATTTTCACATATATTAGGTACCTGGGTCTCTTCTGGGACTACAATGTTCTCTTCTGGAGATAATATCTCTTCAGGAGATGGCTCTTCTGGAGCTACTAATTTTTCTTCATTATCCTCAACCTGACCATCTATATTCTTTGCTCCTTTTCTTTTTCGAGGATTTTTATTTTTGGAACCGATGGGCCTGCCACGCTTCAGGCGTGCTTTGGATTCATTCATAGCAAGTTGTCCTTCAGGGACATCAATTTTAATAGGAGCATTAGCAGCTGGGATATGTGACTTTGTTACTTTCTTTGGGTCAGTAAATGCTTCTGGCATTTGATTAGCTAAATTCTGTAAATGAATTATCTTTTGAACTTCAAGTTCACATTGTTTTGTACGAGGATCAAAATGAGCCAATGATAATTCATTCCAACTAATTTCTTTACCTAGCTGCTTGTTTTCTCCCCCTAATGTTGGGAAAAATGATTCATTAAAATGACAATCGGCAAATCGTGCCGTAAATAAATCTCATGTTGATGGTTCTAACCATTTTATACTTGATGGAGATTCATACCCAACATATATTCCCATCTTTCTTTGAGGGCCCATCTTGGTGCGTTGTGGTAGTGCTACAGGCACATATATCGCACACCCAAAAATTCTTATATGAGAAATATTAGGTTCCTGACCAAAAACCATTTGTAAGGGGGAAACCTTTAAATAACTTGTTGGCCTAATGCGAATTAACATTGCTGCATGCAAAATGGCATGGCCCCAAGCAGAAATTGGTAGATTAGATTTCATAAGTAAAGGTCTTGCAATTAATTGCAACCTTTTAACCAATGATTCTGCAAGTCCATTTTGCATGTGAACATAAGCTACAGGATGTTCAACATCAATTCCAAGGGACATACAATATTCATTAAAAGCTTGTGATGTAAATTCACCAGCATTATCAAGACGTATTTTCTTGATAGGATAATCAGGGTAATGTGCTCTTAATCTAATCAATTAAGTAAGTAATCTCGCAAACGCCAGGTTGCGAGAAGATAATAAGCAAACATGCGACCATTTAGTTGATGCATCAATTAAAACCATATAGTACCTAAATGGTCCACATGGTGGGTGTATTGGCCCACAAATATCTCCCTGTATCCGTTCTAGAAATGTGAGAGACTCACTCTCTACTTTGCTTGGTGAGGGGCGAATAATTAACTTTTCCTTGGAACATGTAGCACATGAAAAATCATGGGATTGTGGTATTTGTTTACACTTCAGGGTATATCCACATGAATTCCCAATTATTTGTCGCATCATGATTGAACCGGGATGGCCTAACCGGTCATGCCAAACATTAAATTCATTAGTAAACTTCTGATTTACATTATCAAACTGCTGGTTTGAATTGGTAAACTTTTGGTCTGCATTATCAAACTGCTGGTTTGAATTGGCAAACTTCTGGTTTGCATTATTGAACTTCTGGTTCTCAATAGTATGTGTTTCAATTGTACTTATACATGTGTAATACAAACTAGAAGAAAAAATAGGAAAACTTTCTAATATGTATTTTCTACCAGCAACTATATTTGTAATGACAATATATTCCTTATTATTTTTAGTTGTTGTTTCTAAATGATATCCATTTCTGCGGATATCTTTGAAACTCAGTAAGTTTCTTTTAGACTTGGTAGAATAAAATGCATTATCAATGCATAATTTTGTTCCTTCAGGTAACAAAATACTAGCTCTTCCGGAGCCTTCAATTAAATTTATACTACCAGATATAGTCTGAACATTGGCTTCTCGTATTACTAAGGAAGAAAAATATTTATCATGTCTGAGTATGGTGTGGGTTGTTGCACTATCAACGAGACATAAATCTTCAGGATTGATGCCAATAGGATTCATTCTTCATAAAAACATAAATAAAATTAATACATATGATAGAAACAACTTTAAATAAATATAACATTTCAAATTATATTAAGAAATCTGCAACATCCAAATAGTTATTATCTATATCGTCATACTCAGAATTCTCGCCCTGATCAACATGATTAACTTCAACATTTGATCTTTTACCAGTATTTTTAATTGATTCTTGGTAAAGATCAACTAGGTGTCTTGGTGTACGACAGGTATGAGACCAATGGCCCTTGCCACCACATCGATAGCATGGATTATCAGCATATTTGTTATGCCTACTGCTTTCCCCTTTTTGGTTCTTATCAGTCTTTTCCCACTTCTGGTAGGAATTTGAACCTCCATGATATCGACCACGGCCACGCCCACGGCTATAGCCACGCCCACGTCCACGGCCACGGCCACAATAAAATTCATTTGTTACCACATTCACTTCAGGGAATGGAGTTGAGCCTATTGGACGGGATTCATGATTTTTCAACAAAAGCTCATTATTTTGTTCAGCCACAAGGAGACAAGAAATTAACTCAGAATACTTCTTGAAAACTTTTTCACGATATTGCTGCTACAGGAGCAAATTGGATGCATGGAATGTGGAGAATGTCTTTTCTAACATATCATCATCAGTAGCATTTTCTCCACATAATTTCAATTTAGAAGTAATTCTGAACATAGCTGAGTTATATTCGCTTATAGATTTAAAATCTTGCAAGCCTAAATGCATCCAATCAAAATGAGATTTTGGAAGAATGACCATCTTCTGGTGATCATATCTTTCTTTCAAATTGTTCCAAAGGACAAGTGGGTCCATCACTGTCAAATATTCAGTTTTTAAATCTTCATGTAAGTGGTGGCGAAGAAAAATCATGGATCTGGCTTTATCTTTGTTAGATGCCTTATTCCCTTCTTTAATCGTGTCTTCCAGATTTTTGGCATTGTTCAAACTAATTAAAGAAATAAATGAAAATAATTAAAATATGCAATGTAAATATGCAATATAATAACTGTAAATTCATAAAGACAATAAATAATTCATAAGGCAATATAAGAAAATTAAAACATGTATGGCTTCGGGCCATTTAATCTCATGACTTCAGGTCATGTATGGCTTCGGGCCATTTAATCTCAAGATAAGGAATTAACTATTATCTTCAGAATAAAAATTGTACATGACTTCTGGCCGTACAATAAGATAAAAGATAAAAATATGTATAGCTTCTGGCCATATAATAAGATGAAAAATGTATATAGCTTCTGGCTATATAATAAGAATGGATATGGCTTCTGGCCATATTATAAGAAATTAAAACATTATGACTTCTGGTCATAATTTTAAGAATCAGATGTGTATGGCTTCTGGCCATAATAACAATAATAATAATATAAAAGAACTTGTAAATAATATATAAAAACAATAACGATCTCCAATCTTAGCCATGGAACCCGATGTTATATAACAATCGGTAAAAGTATCTCTCTAATTCCATATAGTGGCTCAGATTATCCCAGATCTATAAGATAAAATAAGAGATATATAATCATTAAAGAAACCATAAGAAGATCATACATTCTTTTAGAGCTTCGTGCTGATAACGTGTTATAAAAGTATATGTGATAACTGATAAGAGAGAAGATTGATAGAATCCAGAGAAAGGATTATAGAATTTCTAGAGAGAAGTTAGAGAGAAGTTCTCATTCAGTTCAACTGAAACAATCGATTACAGCCCTTTATATAGAGTCAGAAATTTAATCCTGGTTGCCTGACCATGGTTATATTTAACTCTTGTTACATGACCATGGTTACTTTATATCTTCTTTATGTTCTTATCTTCTTTTACTTTTATTTTATATCATGTCTTCTTTTCTTTTTTATGATGGACATCACATATTTAATATTCATATCACGCATGTCTTTTTTGGCCGGCATATTATCTCTTGTCATAGCGTGGTAGGATAGAAGAAGTAATATAAAACTTTTTAAGGTGGGGCTTATCATGAATAAAAATGGAAAGGGATATATATCTATCTATGGATTATATAAAATGAGACACGTTGAGAGTCCTTCTCTTACCATTTTAAATATAAGAATATCACAATAACTAAAATAATAAAAATAAAATAAAATAAAATATTCTTAAAAAAAAAAAGATAACTGGGCTACAGTTATAAATATAAAATAAAATATTTTTAAAATAAATATATTAAAAATAGGGAGACGATGAAAATAAAATATTTTGAAATCTGAAAAGCATTCCTCTTGATCCCAGGCATGATAAATCATTTATTTTGATATTTCATAACAATTTGACACATCTACCCCCAATTGTAATGGATCACATTATTGGGAACAAAAGATTTCAGATTCAAATAAACTTATTATTTACATGTATATTTTAATTTAAAATATAAAAATATATAGTTTAGATTAGGGGGAATCACACACAGGTCCCGATAGCCAAAGAAAATAACAGTAAGATCTCTATGAAAGGGAATAACAACTTGTTATTCTTTATACAATTTAGGAGTCCCCCAATGAATTCACAAAGTGTACTCATAAATGGTAAAAGAATTTTATATATATTGTAAAATATGTTTAATGAATTGTTCATACTGTTATTTTCTTTGATTATTGAGATCTTACTATCATTCTCTTTTTAGAATAACGTGTTTGTTTGAAATAGCTTATTTTTGGGCAATATGTGCTTATAAATCGTAATTCATGGTATATGAGGTAAATATGTGAGAGGAGTTTTATCCTAAACATACAGACTTGGCTTCCGTCCTTTTCTCTCAAAGAAAAGGATGGTCCTTTTCTTTCTGTGAGCCGTCTGATTGAGATCTCAATGGTCCAGATTTAATATATTATAAAAATATTATTATTATATTAATTTATTAAAAATATTATTATAAAAATATATTAAATCTGGACCGTTGATCTGTTGAGATCTCAATCAGACGGCCCACAGAAAAAAAGGACCATCCTTTTTTTTGAGAGAAAAGGACGGAAGCCATACCCCTAAACATACACAATATAAGAGTAATATTTTAAGCATTATATCATAATTTTAATAAATCACATGATGGGCACGAGATTCCTTTCAGGCAGGGCCGGGTGGCAGCATCACATGATCTGTTCATTTAATCATTTATTTCAGGCGGGACCGCTTGGGATCCTAATTATTTTGGGGACCACCTCCAATGCTCATAATTGAGAGCAAGAGGGAAATTTCGGTATTAAGGGGCCTGATTGATTTTTTTTTTTTTTAAACCGACAGTGGACTGCTTGATTAGTATCAATAGCTCATTATCATTATGCATCATCTATATCTGATTTAAATGGTTTAAATTATTTTTTATTTTCATTTTTTAATTTTTTAATCCAAATATAATCTAAAATAAAATAATATATTATTTGTCAGTTTTTTTTTAAAATCAATTGAAGCCCACAATGCTTATTATTGCAATAAACACTAAAATTGATGCTGAGTATGAGGCCTTGAAGGCCTAAACATATACTCCCCTCAACTCAGATCATTCACGGAATCAGTTTTCCTCCTCGTCCCAAAGGAGGAGCAGGGATCTATGTCGTTTATATGGGATCTTGATGGATTAGATTTAAATTTTTTATTTTTTTAAAACAAACTATTTTAATGAATATAGAATCTAAAATAAAGATAATTTCTTAACTAATATTTTTTTCAAAAAATGATTTTTTTATTCAAAAATATTAAATTGGATCGTTCAGCTGAAATTTAGACCGTCCAGAAGGGGGAAAGAGCTCCTCTTTGAATGAGCAGGAAACGGGTTTGATCATCCACTTCACAGGTGTTTTTTCGTAAAAAAATCACACACCTCACTTTTATACCTGGCGATTCTTTTACCACTTTTAAATGATGTATTAATGACACAATAACCAGTAGTATAAATTTGGGAAAATCCTTATAAACTACCTTTAAAATAGCAAAATTCCATTTCAGTGCGGCGAAATTCAAAAAACCGAATCAGTCATGTGTCAGTACGGATGAACAGTGCAGGGGGTGCCAAAAGACAATTTTGCCCTTCAGCCCTCATTCTCGCCACTTTCAGAATAACAACACGAGCCTCTTAATTAACAACTCCGGATTCTTTATTAACAACTCTATTTTATTCTTTCACATATTCGCATTTCTAAAATATAATGTTGTTAATGTAAAATATGGTGTTATTAATAAAGAAAGAGGTGTTGTTATTTGCCCTGAAACTTAAATTACGAAGTTGTGAAATAAGAAATGAGAGTTGTTAATGTAGAATATGGTGTTGTTAATAACAAGATCGGTGTTGTTATTGTGAAAGTAAAAAGATGAAATTGAAGTTGTTAATCAAGAATCCCGAGTTGTTAATTAAGAGGCTCTTGTTGTTATTCTGAAAGTGGCGAGAATGAGGGCTGAAGGGCAAAATCATCTTTTGCACCCCCTGTACTATTCATCCATACTGACACATGACTGATTCGGGTTTTTAGATTTCGCTGCATTGAAATGGAATTTTGCTATTTTGAAGGTATTTTATAGGGATTTTCCCTATAAATTTAGAGAAAATACTATCATAAAAAATTATATTTTTCCATGTATTACAGGAATTTGAAAAATAATTTATACTTGTTATTAATTTTATTATATACTCGGGAGTACTACAATAACAATATAATAAATTTTCTGATGCACTTCTGTCAAGGAAAGATGATACGTAATTAGTTGTAGTCCTAACCACTATTTGTTGAATTAGTTATGTAACTTAATTAGTTAGCACTGTTATTATGTAACTACTGTCTACACTTCTTGTATAAATACACTTACATACTAATGAGAAGTTAGGTATTCTTTTCCTAAATATTACCTGTCACATGGTATCATAGCCACATATCTTCTCTTTCTTCTAAAATTTTTGTGATCTCCGCCCCTTCTTTTCTCCCTCTTCTTCACCTTTCTTTACTTCTTTCTCTCACAACTTTCATGACATCCTCCAATCCTTGAGTCCATTTTACATCTATCCCAATGAGAATCTGACATTGATCTTGGTGGCTTTGCCTCTTGATGGCACCAATTACCATGGTTGGGCTCGTGCTATGCGCATGGCATTTCTCTCCAAGAACAAACTCAAATTTCAAGCATATCTATCTATTGATTTTAACTCCATTATTCGATCAGTATGCATGAGATGGCTAATTTTGTATAGATAGATAGACATATGCGGATATGCCTTTATAAAGTGTAATATATAGTTACCAATATCCGTTAAAAATATATAGATCACTATCATTATTATTAATAAAAACATAGAACAAAACACCCCACTTGGAAATATAAATAACGCGGTTGACCGTCTAGATATAATTGTGTATTTTTATTTTTTAATAATTATTTTAAGAGATATAAATTAAAAATTAAAATAATCTCTTAACTATCATTTTGTTTGGAAATTATTTTTTATATAAAAATCATTAGTTTAAAATTTTAAATCTGAATGACTCTGATTTGATAAGTTTTGGCGCTTACCACTCTTTATTGAGCAAAAAAAAAGAAACGAGCCCAGGAACTGTGTCCCAATAATGAGCATAAGCAACAACTATGATGAAGATATTAAAATTAGAACCACAGAAAGTGGCAAGGACAAGGAAAAAAGAGGAAGGGGCACTTGCATATTAGCCACTTGAGGAGGCGACCCTTGAGAGGGGGAAAAGGCACATTCTATGCAAACCAAACAAATTATGGGTAATCAAGGGCAAATTACACAAGAATTATCAAATTAAAACTGCAGGGGTTTTTTATATACAAAAATAACTGTTTTAATTTCTTTTTATGACCAATATATCTAAAATCATTTCTGTTGTTGATAACGTGGGCAAAAAAAATTATGTTGTTGACAATGATTACTATAAGCATTATTTTAATATATTTTATAAGATAATGGTGCACCTAACCCTTCAAACTATTTTTAAAAGTGTAGTTAGCATTCTAAAATATTTAAGCATGTAATTTTACCTCCCAAATATTTTTTTTAATACATAAATTAACCAAGTTAGCTTAGATAAGAGTTACAACAAAACATACTCAATTTGAACCTGAGTGAATAAGATATTCCTACATAAGAGAAACATATCTCGAATGGGGGACTAATAATACAACCAAACGTTGAACTAAGGTCTAGGATCCTTAGCCCAGGGGCCTTGGTCCGGTGGTTGAGACAAGGGAGGCAAAGATTCCCTCCCGCCACTTAGGCTCGATCCCTGGGAAGTCCCTCCCAAGGGGCGCCTCGGATTAGTCTGCATCTTCGGGTGTGGGATACCGGGGGAAGAAATTAAAAAAAAAAAAAAGGTCTAGTATGCTTATACCTCTCAAATATTTAAATGGGTTCAATTGCGGCCTTTACTTACAGACTCCAAAACGTCCGTTTGCCACCTTGGTTTTGTTTGGCCAAGTCTGGGTTCCTTCTCTTCTTCTTCGTCAGTATTGTCGGGGAGTTGAGACTATCGAAGATAAAAGTTAAAGTGTTTCTCAGGAATTCTCAGCATATCCTTCTCCTAAAGCCAGGCATCGGTAAGAATCAAATAACATCCTTATCAATCGGCCACAGATTTGGCTTAAATTTGTTTTCTGCAAGCGTTGTTCTGTGGAAAAAAAAAACGAATACAATATTCCAACTAAAAAAACACTAACAAGGTTCTGCCTTTATATCCAAAACTTTAAAGGCATGGGCAATGTGTGTGCTACTGCTGTGATGCTGTCCGTTGGTGCTGTCGGAGACGTGAGATTGGAGGGAGGAGAGTGGAGACTGAAGAAGTCGCAGACAGAGACTGGAGCAGAGCAATTGGAGACAGATTGGAGGGGAGCGGTTGAAGACAAAAATTGGGAGGAAGAGGTTGGAGATTCGACGAGAGGACGATAGACCTTGAAGGGGAAACGGACGTTTTGGAAGCCGGAAGCCGCTAGTGAAGGGTGAAATTGAACTAATTTAAATCCTTGAAGGGTAAAATTATACTTCTAAATATTTTAGAGTGTTAATTGTACCTTTAAAAATAGTTTGTGTGTTGAGTGTCCTTTACCCTATTTTATAATTAATAACTAGTTGATTAGATTATTTTATTGTTTTGTCATATTAAGAGTATTGTAGTATGTGTTTGATATCATTTAGTGCTCATTTGGAATAGCTTATTTTTGGGTAATAAGTGTTTATAAATCGTGATTCACGGTATACGAGATAAGTATGTGAGAGGAGTTTTATCTCGGCTTGCGTAATAAGGACTTATTGTCCAAAAATAAGTGATATCAAACACATGTTTATTTTTAGATAATAAGTCCTTATTACGCAAGTCGAAATAAAACTCACTTTACATACTTTGTATACCGTGAATCACGATTTATAAGTACTTATTATCCAAAAATAAGCTATTCCAAATCAACATGTAATCATTTAATTAATTATATCCAGCCAAACATAACTCCGTTGGTCAAATAATCTTCCCTTCACTCTATATCAAATCTGTGACATTAGTTCAACAGTTTGAAAAGTAGGATTTTAAATTCACTAAACTTACGTCATTATATGATATTGGACATCTAATGTAAAAGCTTTTTAGTTATTAATGCATTTGACTTTCGTTAAAAAATATGTGTTATGTTACTGATTGTCATTTTTTCTTCTTGTTATTGCCTTTTCTTTTTATTTATCTTCATTAGGAGCTCGGTGGTTTGAATATTTTGCCTGCACCTGTGTTGTAATTTGAAAACAGAGGGGGCTATATGATAAGATTCGGTGTTAATGGATTAAATATCTTGTAATTTGGTTTTGTTGTCTTGCCATGCCATGCATAGCTGATTATTGTTGACATTCACGGCAATAAAAACAAATCGTTCGAGTTTATTCATGGCCACCATTTGTAAAACTAAATAATAATTAATGAAAACTAATGGTACTCCCTCCGGTCCTAATTATAATACAAAATTGATTTTTTTGAAGAAATTAAGGAAGTCAATTAAATTACTTTAGAGTATTTTTATTTTTATTTTTTTCTCCAAACTAATTAATTTAACTAATAAACTAATATATAATCTAAGGATACTAAAAATATAAACACTCTAAAATAATTTAATTACCTTCCTTAATTTCTTTAAAAAAATCAACTTTATCTTATAATTAGGATCGGAGGGAGTATTAAAAACGAACCCATATAACTAGTGGAAATGGGTATCTGAGCCAATTTCACCAATCAAGTGGCTTGGCTCCTGCTGTCACTTAGATTAAGTAGGACATAATTTATAATACAAAAATAAAAGATGGTAGTGAGTCAAAGCACTTGACTTGGTACTATCTCTTTTAATTTAGGTACGTATTTTTTGAGGAATCCCAATAATAAAGTTATCGTTTAAATTAATATTGCATAAGATATTTTGTAGTACGATTTATGAATGAATGTTCTATTTCCTTGATGATCAATGTTAAATTTATAAAGAAAAAAATTATTGTCTTAATGTTCCATTTGCTTTGATTAAGATGGTAGCTTGAATTTGGTAAAAGAAAAAAAGACAGTAGCTTGAAAATATCAACTATTTCTATTACTTAAATCTAAATATTATCTTTCATGATTATAATTATTTTTTATATTTTAATTAAATTTTATTATTTCAATCAACACGAGTTTAGTCATGATTGGATAATTAATTCTTTGAACCAGTACATTAATAAGTTTAACATCCCTTGTGGTTTCACATTTCTATATTTGGGAAAACAAGTCCCTGGGTGGGTCGGGGCTAGGGGGACTGACTAGTGGGCATGACATGAGGATCTTTATAAAAGCGGGCCAACCCGTTTTCAGTTATTAGTGGCCTCTCACTCTACGTGTGAGAACATGTCTGGTATATTTAGCAAGGTATTAAAACTCGGACCGGTCATTGAACCGGTCGGGGTACTGGGTTAAGGGTTAGTGGGTCAAATCGGGACCAAACCGGAGCTAAACCGGGATCAAACCGGTAAGAAATTGAAAATTTTAGACTTATAGTATGAAATTCTAAATGAAAATAAATTTTTTTTTTTTTAATAAAAGTGAACCCGGACCGGTTTCCTGGCCGGTTCCCGAGCCGGACCGGCCGGCCCGGTCCGGGTTCAATAACATTGATATTTAGTGACTGTTTGGATTAGCAATGGAGAATGAGTTTTTTTTTTTTTTTTTTACATATGAGCTTTTGAAAAAGTCATATAAAAAAAAGTTAGATTGTAGATGTGATTTGTGTTTGGATTGGTGGTAGCAGAAGTGACTTTTTTTTATCTTCATTTGAGTAAAAGTAGCTTTGATTTCTATATGATAAAAGCTCCATTTTCTGTATAAGCCCAGCCATCACCAACATTCTTTCAAACACACTAAATAAGCTTTTAGGACTTTTAACCCCCAAATAAATTTCTTTAACCTCCAAACGGATTTCCAAACAGACATTTAAAGGGAAAGGTATCCATTGGATGTATGGGCAGAATTGGTTAGTCCCGAATAAAGTGTGTGATCTAATATTTGAACCCCTTTTTTTTTGCCATCAAGATTTGAACCCGTTAAAAGATATGCTAGTATTTAGGATTTGATAGTATTTCAAACATGACTATTTCCAATATTATCTAGTTAAATTAAATATGCCGCCCCAAAAGTCCAAACTACGTGTGTATAATATAGCTTTCACAAACATATCTAATTAAAATATATCCCCATGGTTTTATTCTTAAACAACTTTCTTTCTCATGGGACTGATCCTTTTTATAAATAATTTTCACTTTTTTTCTGAAAATATAAGCTTTTTTTCCCCCTATTTTATTCTTATTAAATACTCATTATTTCTAATACTTTTTATTTATGCTCTCTCATGTACTTTTTTCATAAATAAGGGCGTATATAAAAAAAATCATGATATTTATGATATACTTATTGTTTTTAACTACCAATTCGTTTTACACAATCAAATAAAAAGTTACCTATGAATAAAACCAAATGAAGTAATGTTTAGTGGGTCAAAACCGCCAACTTTAAGTGGCAAAGAAAAAAACCCATGAATTTCAGAGTGACTTCATGTAAATGACACAATATTTTTAAAATTAAAAGTCTAATATTTTTTGATATTATGATCCAGTATATGGGTTCGGAGTACTTTTGAAATTTATAGGGATTTAGTAAAGCCTTATATTATTAGACTAACTCGGTATTGGTTAAAAAAAAATTAAAAGGCTATTACTAAACGACGCTACTCTTTAGAACTTGTGGATGTTAATTATGTTTTGCCAAAAAAAAAAATTTATTCTACGCTTACATTGATAGTAGAAGATATTCGTTCTATATACACATATTTGCGGTTGTTTTCACAGATTGGGCCGAGCTCTGAGAATGTTATTCGTTTCCCAGCACTACAAATGAACTCCACGACGGACTTGACATCTTCATAAGGAATAGCAAATCAAAGGCCCAGATGACGGGCCGATTCCGAGGGAATACTTGGATTTCTGTACTAGTTTTGAATCATTATTGGGCCAAAACTTGTAGCCCAACATTGAAGCCCAAATCCATTACAGAATGGAGTTCAGACCTGAGAGGAGAGTGAGGGTTGCTTGATGGACAAGATTTGGGTGGGGCCCAAGTTGCTCCAATCAGCAGCTCCTCGTTTGTCCCTCACCCATTAACTTACGCGTGCTTCTAATTCCCCCTTTCGGCTCGTTTCTAATCATTTCGTTTGCTCATTCTTCTGCTCCCCCTCTCACACTATCGGCCACCTATATCTCCCCTTCTACATAACGACACGCCTTATAAAACTTCCAACCACTTCTTGCTTATTAATCCCAAGCCTTTCCTTTTGACTCCTCCTCTTTCATTTCCAAAAACTACACTTCATTGTTTGATTACACCATCCATGTATATCTCATTATCTTGTCCTTCTTTTCTGTTTGGGAGCTGCCACTTCAACAGCATGCATCTGGCTAAACTCTGAACCCTATTGAATTCAAGTCTAATTATAAGGCATTGCAAAATAGTAAACATTGATCAAATATTTAATACTCAACTTTTTCAACTAAAAAAAATCACAGGCACCCGCAGTAAGAACTACTTACATCCCGTTTGGTATGGTGGATTGAGGGTCATGGAAATGAAATTAGAATTGATTTCCATGAAGATGTATATTTTGTATGATTGAATTAAAAAAAATTCTATTTCCATTTCTACTAAAATTGTTAGAATTGAATTCCTTATGCTGACTCATGGATTTGTAAACAATTCCATGTAATTCTACTTTTACCTTTCTTCATCTTCATCACAGCAGGCTCTTCATGGAAGTGTGGATGAAAGCCTGAATGTCATTGCCAACGAACACAACACAACATCCTCTTCATGTTCATCATTGTTCTTCAAAGATCACATCCATCACGATTTGGATTGGGATTCATAATAGTTTAAGTAAAAAAAAATATGAACAAAGCACAGTTTGAATTCTGATCTACGGCGGCAGATTTGGAGACTAGCAAAAACTTGTGGATCGGCAGCTGTGGCAAAACAGTGCTTTAAAGGGTTAGATCTTCGATCAACCACGGGCCATCGTTGTGCTAGATCTCCGATCTCCTCTCCCTCTATTTCATCATCTTTCTCCATACCCACGAAGTACTCATTCAGTTCTTCCTTTGACTCTTCCATTACTTGCACAACATCTTCCTTCTTGGGTTCAAGGCTAATGGTTAGCAAAGGTAAGAATTGAGAACAAGGTGATGCCCATTTCGACTGTGAGCAAGGAAGAGGTTTTGAGAAGGATTTTTTTTTTTTACTTTTTTAATTAGAAGGGTATTTTGGTATTTTTATATAAAAATTAGATCTCATTTCCATTACATACCAAACATACTTTTAAACCCCATTTTTATCTCCATATCCAAATCCTTTTTCATATCTATCAAAATCAATTCCAACATACCAAACAAACCCTTATGTAATGTCTATATATCAAAACCAAGTACGCTGTTTCATATAAGGGCCCACAGGATTACATATATATCAGTTTATATAGAGCCGGAAAAATGGGTTGAGCTCGTTGGATTGGCCCTTTTAGATCCTAAATTTGTAAAGATCGGGCTTAAGATTTCTGCTTCAAACGTAAAAACGGGCCTAAAAAGTTCAGCTCTGTAAGGCCGAGGACCTAAAAGGGCTAGCCCTGTAGGGTCGAGGGATGACCCTTTTAGGCCCTATATATATTTTTTATTTTTTAAAATTATTTATATGATAATAATATTATTTATTTTTTATACTTTGTTAATGATGTTGCAAATGTTTAGTTGTTATTATCTTTTTTAGAATTAAGTTTCATAAGAATATTTTGTATTAAGAATTCTAAAAATTAAAAACTTATAAAAGATATTTTTTATTTCATAAGTATTCTTACCACTTTTGTATTTTTTTGACTTATTTTTCAGTAATTGTTTTGTTTATATCTTGTGTTGTTTATTTATTAATTGCTTACACTTTTCAAGACATATTTATAAGAAGTATTTTTAATTTTATTAAATCTTCTTATTAATTATTTGTAATTGTGGTTTGTAGATAATGATTTACTTTTGATTATGACTTAGTGACTCTGTTTATTTGTTGCATGATGTGTATCATTTACACCATAATTTTGACAAAATATATGTATTAAATTAGGATATTTATTATTGTAATTTTTTAAAACAACTGAAAAGAATAGTAAAAATTGTTAAAGTAGCTTCAATCCTATAAGATTGACCCTAACCCTTATGCTCACTGGTTAAGCATCAAAAAAATGATTATTTTTCTTTAATAACTGACCCTTTTAGATCTTAATTCGTGAAGGGCCGGCTCCTTTTACTAGCTGTAAGCTTGTGTAGGTAGGCCACAGTGGCCAGTTTGAGCTGAT
The DNA here is from genome assembly GCA_963210345.1 of Inga oerstediana. Lineage (NCBI taxonomy): Eukaryota > Viridiplantae > Streptophyta > Magnoliopsida > Fabales > Fabaceae > Inga > Inga oerstediana. Next base: position 1,121,626 of record OY723410.1, read on the forward strand.
TATTTTTTTCCCCTTTTGCGGCAGGCGAAAGGTAATTAAGCAGCGCACAAGGTTTAGGTTTCGTGCGTCAAAGTTGTACGAAAGAGGGGCTTCTTTAAATACAGTAAAGTGGCTTTTATAGAGAAAATAAGATTAGTTAAAGGCTTTTTACCAAAAAAAAAAAAAAAAAGATTAGTTAAAGGCTGCTTAGCACATACAGCGAGACTGCAGAATTTCTGGGTTGGTAGTGATCAGACTTCCACTAATGGGATCGCCTCGAAAATTACTCCTAAATAGATGACATATTATATACTTAGATTTCATGTATAATGACGCTGCTTTGTAATCAGTCTGGAGTGTTTAGCTGGCCGTGCTTTATATGTATAAGAGTGTCCCACCATCCACCACAGCCAACCCAAGTTGAAATGCTGGCTCTGGGAATTCTGTCTCAGGAGACCCATAAATATTGGCCTTTCGTTGACAATAACGTTGTTTGGGGATTGATTCCATCGCTTTAACTTAATATTAGATAGGGTGTTGGTAGAAATTTAGCAATCAGTTATTTTATTACGGCATGCAACTCAATTAATTATTTTAAAGTGTAAAAATAGATATAAATCAATTTTTTTTGGTAGCATATATAACAACGTCGTTAATTCTGCTTAACTTTTCGTTACTTTTTATATTGTGAGTCCTATCAGTTTTCTCACTCTCTATTATTTTAATATATTTTTAGAAAAAAAATATGCAAATATAGCAATAAACTATTTCGATATAAGCACCCAACATAATTATCTTTTGTTGGGTCCACAAGTAGACATAAACATTTTTTCTTATGAATGCTCATATTTATTTTGTAAATTCCTTTTTTTGTCTTATGGATGACTATATTTGTTTTATAAAGGGATTTAAAAGAATTCATATAATTAAATTTTTTTTATCATTCATGTATTTGTCTTGTAAAATTTTTTTAACTCCTTAGATTTTTTTTAAATCCATTCTTGTTATGAAAAAAATAAAGTAAAGGTATTATTATCTTTTCACTGACAAAACTTAATTTCATTTTGACTCAAGGAGATGCAGTGAAATTTCAGAATCTTTTAGGGGTTGATTGAAATTAAATTGCTTCTATGGGGTCTAAATGATATTTTTCAATTAAAAAAAGCACATATTTTGAAAAATATATTAAAATAATAGAGTAAGAATACTGGTGAGATCCACAACGTAAAAAATAACGGAAGTTAACAAGGGTTAACGGCGTTGATATATAGGATTATGTCTATTTTTTCCATTAAATTGCTATATAGAATGCCAGAAAAAAAGTTGATTATGTCTACCTTTAAATTTTAAAATAGTTAATTGTGTTGGGTGCACATAAAAAAAATTTGGTGTAAACTTACACCTTATATACTCAATGGCCGAAACTATTTAGGATTCTTTCATCTTCATACACACATTTTGACATCTCATAAGCACGAAGCTGCGCCGCTCTACTTGCACAACTTGTTTAATATATGTCTTTCTCCTCTCTGGAAATGCAGAGGAAAATATCTCCTACTTGCATTAACACTGAAAGCAAGCGCTGTATATATGTACTGATTCTTTTTTTTCCTTCGACATAATAATAGGTTATTGTGAACTAAGTCAATTTCCGTATTGACTTCACGCATGCATATATAAACTAAATATGCTTTGCCGACAAACGAATCCATATCCACATTCGAATGAGGGAATCAATTTGTTGCTTCAATTCGCAAGTTATAAGCAGTTCAATTATCGTTGATGTGAGCATTTAAAATTTAAAATATTAAATATATATCACGCTTATTGGAACAGTTACCAACTTATTTGAATGTGGAAAAGAAGGAGTTAGTGGAGAGCCGCGACAAGAGGAATGGATTAAGTTCTTCCTTTGATTTGTACATGTCTTATATGATCTCCTGTCCCTGGTGTAAGATCTTATTTAACAAAGAGATCTTATATTAAAAACTGAAAGTGGTATTTTATTGTTAATCAAACATGCAAGTCTTGTTCATATACAATGGTGTGGCTAAGAGGGTTGAGGATTAAAAAGAATGAGCTAAGGTCAGATTTTGCTGGAAGAATTTTTACATGGGAATTGTGATATAAAGGTGAGTATATATATTAGGAGGTTAACTTTATTTTCACGTGGAGGTGAGGGTCAAGAGGTAGAGGTTGGATCGAGGACGAGTGGGTTTATTTTACTCTGATGTTTGTCTGCTATGCCAGCCCCAACCACTAATTATTAAACTAATTTTATATGTATACATGTTAATTTCAGTACTGCTTTATCATCCATCAATTTCATATTTCTCCTCCTATATATCTATATATGCTTTTGCCCGAACTTTTGTTACGTTAGATTTGTGCTTGTAAATTAATCACTGTAACCAAAACGTGTACGTATGTATATTAGCCCCTGCATGATTGGGGGTGAAAAAAAGAAATCCAATTATTAATTATCAAAAAGGAAAAAAACCTGGGGGGACGAGTTGAAATAAAGAGGGAGTTGATGGATGTGTTTGAGAAAAGGAATGATAAGTGTTAAAAATGTAAATATTAATAAGAAAAAAGAGGTGCGAACGATGTGAATAAGTAAGGTGATTTTGTAGAGAGAAAACGGAAGAAATAGGGAAATAGGAATAGAAAGCCAAAGGTGAGAAAAGGCAGAAAGCAATGTCGAGGGAAGGGCCGACCAGGCAGGTGTTAGTGGCAGACAATCCAAACGTTGCCCACACCACATCCCCCCATCTTCTCAAAAAAGACTACTCTTGCGTTTTTAGCCTTTCTTCTTTTTATAATTTATACATAATTAATTAATCCTCCAATTTCCCCCACTAACTCATTTATATCTCTACATTAATCCAATCATAATTGCTTCTCCCAGTCACATACCCCTACACATGCCTTCTTTCTTTGTACAATTCTGGTTCTATATATAAGGTAAAGTGAAGAAATATTTTGGTTCTAAATATAAGATACTTAATTAAATTTTCTATATGAATGTTCGTTTTTTACTTTCATGTGACTTTGTTCACATGGGGTGTAATGTATTTTAGTTAGAGATAAAGTTGGAAAGTTGTTACATTTTATAGTAGAGTTAATGAAGTTTAAAGTTTTTTTTAGTGTTAATATAATCTTTAATCCCTTAAGTTCATCCTTATTTTGGTTTTGGTCTCCCAAGTTTCAAATCATAGCTTTTGATCACTCAAATTTCATTTTTTTTTTTAAAATATTGATCTCTGTAACTCAATAAAAACCTGAACCATTTTACCTATAGAATAACCAAAACTAATGGTTTGAAATTTGAGGGATTAAAATCAAAATAAGAGTAAATTTAAATGACCAAAGATGATATTAACATTTTTTCCTTAATTTGTGTAAAACATGAAAGTGCTTTAATTATAAACCGAATGAGATGAGTAGTAATTTGCTCCTCTCTTCTTATCACTCACAAATGTTACTGACAAATGTAAAGTCTCAGTTCCCTTTGCATGCCAAGCAAATTTGTAATTTATTCTCTAATATATATCTATCAATTGCCCTTGTTAAGAGAGCTTTCATGAAAAAACTAGCTTGACTAATTTTACTAACCTCTGTAAATTAATTATCTAACTTATCTATTTAAAACCGAATGGAATATATGACAATGAAAAGAATACAATATATGGCCTCTTCAGTTCTTAAACTTCATATAATCAATAATTCAAAGGTTGCTGGCTTCCCTGCAGGGTGAAGAACGATTTGCTTAGGTTGTTTTTGTTTTTTTACTTTTTTTGGTAAAGAGTGACCTCATCATTAGTAATAATCTGATGTGTGTGTGCGTGTGTCAAGGGAGAAATTAAAATGAAAATGCAATCAAATCTTGGAAGTGGAGCGTACATGGGATTAAAGTCAGTAATTCTTGAAAAAAAAAAAACTGGATCTAACCTAGAGTTTAAAAACGCTATGCTAGGGGGATAAGAATAAGATAATCACTTTATTGATAACTGTCGAAAGCAAGCTGGGTAATTAGGCATGGTGATTAAGTGATGTGATCGCTTAAAAGATATAAGTAATGTTTCTAATGAGGATTGCGTGGCATTATAGCTAATATAATTAATTACCCGGGCACAACATTCTAACGACATTCATGATGACGCATATTCAAAATTGTTTCCTAGTGCCCATTGACCTCAATCAATTTTTTAATTTGTAGAGTGAAAAAAGCAAGAGATTTGGATGCATATATTTATGTATATCTGCTTGTGTTTGTGTGTGTGTGTGTGTGAGAAATTATGAATAATAATATATATTATTATATATAGTATATATGGAGCTATATATGGAAAATGAACGGGAATTAGGGATACTGCGCATATATGCTGTGCATGGAGATGTCACTAACTAGTTAATAACCTCAACCATTTTGTCGTTTTCTCATCCAGCTATTTCATATTTTAGTGACAATCTATCAATTCTTGGAGAATCAAAGGTTATATCATCAACCCATACTTGTTTTCCTCCATTTTATTTTGTCCTTTTGTGTGATCATCTGCATATTCACTTTTCCTTTCTCCACTTTTTCATATATATTCCTTATTTTCTCGGTGTTATTCACCTGTAACGGTACAAAGATTTAAAGTTAATAGTTAATTGTTTATACACATGTAGTTGTATAGGATATAGATATTCCTTATTGGCTAGCACGGTAGATTTTGTTTATAATTATGTACTTGGATTCTGCAAAACGTCTGTTTGAAAGCCATCGGATAGATTAGATACATGGTGTCCCAAATCAAAGGTGGTGGTTCTATTCACTGGTTGGCATTATTTATCTTGTCTGATTCCCTGTTAGAAAAAGAAAATTCTGTAGTTAGTATGATATTTATTAATTTGATTAGATGGGTGGAAATTAAACGGTTTTTAATGTTGAATTACTTTTTAAATACAGATGTACGGACTAAATGGGAATAGCTTAAAGCCTCAACGAAATCAATCATAATCAAGCTCGCCTCTCTTAATTAATCATGGAACACCGCATTACATATATATGATATATCCACTACCGAGTGGACTATCACTCATCAATTTAATAATGACATCACTTGCTATACCATGATAACGTTTTTAAGTTTCGAAAAAAAAGAAAACTTTACAAAAACAAAGGCAAGGTTCTGCACGATTTAGTGTTCTTCAAGGATTAAATATAAACTTATAGAAAATAGCGGAAAAAACATAGAAATTAAAATCACGACGAATCTGATCTACGATTGCAAAGGGGTTGGCCGGCCCATGTGTCTCACTTACGTACATTTGTCATGATATGTTTGCCTACTTTTAAATTTATACTACATAAATTTCCATTATATATAGAGCTCCTAAAACTGATTTGCTTTCAACTTTAAATGTACGTCCTGATTAAGAACGTTGTAGGGGGGGGGGGGGCGTGTGAAAAATATAATCTGTCATATGTAGGTGGAGATAAGAAAGGTGGCGTTATGTGGTTGAGTTCAGAGAGGCCGGGCAGGATATTAATTAATAATTTCAAAATATAAAAGTAGAATTATTTTGACTTTTGAGATACGTCTTAGCGAGATATGTTTTTGATTTGTGTTTTGCTCCTATAGCAAACTACTCAGGATGTATTTTTACTCAGACCCCATTTGGTTACCATTTACAACTAAGAATCAATTTTTCATCGCATAGAGGGGAACAGATATAAAATATTCATTACATATATTTGTAAATATAGCTTAAGAACAGCTTCTTCTTTTTTTTTTATCCAATGGTACATATGATATTTTACATTTGAAAAGTTAATTTTTTTTTAAATTTCTATGACATTTTATTGTCACGGATGTATGAAATGACTTCTCACAACATGATGAATCAAAGACGGTCTAGCTAAATCCTGTAAATCCTGTGAGGAGAGATATCCTCATATATTTAGTGTCCACAGTGAATGATAGATAGTTGATTCCAAGAGATAAGATGACAAGTGAGATGATGGTTATATTGAAAGCTAGGGAGCATATACAGTGTTGATAAATGTGGGAAAGAAGATGGAGACGTATGTATGTATATGTAAACAGTGGTGGTAGAAGGAAGCAGCTTTAATGATAATAATAAACAGTGGGGAATATTCTGAGGTGAACTCGATGGGTCATTTGAATTGTTCAACCTGTCCACAAGAGTCAAGGGACCATTCATGGCCAAAGTTCTGCGTGCCCTTGCTTGTTCGTGCAACCATGCATGTGCTTTCTTCTCTCCTCAAAGTAAACTCCCCCATCATTAATCCCTCCTCCCTAAATGCTTCGCCTGCATGCGCCAATATCACATTCCTCACTATAATAATTAAATGTATACTCCTTTGTGGTACTAAAAACTAGCTAGGTCATACATTTAAGATTGAAGGTGATAATATGTGTGTATATATATATATATATATAGAGAGAGAGAGAGAGTGTGTTCTGTAACAGTAGTAGAGTACATTAGTAACTCACATGTAACTTAATTATACGAATTAACTTTGAAGTAATTGAAATGAATAGTATATTAAGTATGTAGTTTAATCATAAATATTTTGAATATAGAAAGATGATAAGGGTGTTTTATGAAAATAATACGTGTTACTTCAGTAGAGTTAGGTTGCAGAGGTGGTGAATAAGTAGTGAGAAGATGTATGGAGGAAGAGAAGAATAATGGAGTGACAAATATATAGGCACAAGGAGGAGTGGTTGGATGCTATAGCTATAGGCATATCCATCCAACTATCCAAGCATGCGGGAAGCTTCTTTGATTCATTTAGATATGATATGCTTGGCACTTAGCCAGCCACTTCCTCTTTCATTTCCAACATGTGCTCTTTCCCATATTTATTTGCCCCCTCGCCTCTTCACCCGTCCTTCAATATTTCACCTCCACTCTTTATTAAATCTTATCCTTGAAATTCCTTCAAAATCATTGTTTTTAGAGGATGAGCCTAAACCCAGTAATAATGTTGTTGCCATATAATTTAGAGATTACGGATTCAAATCCTAAAAATAGTTTATACATTTGTGAGTATAAGATTGCATGCATCTATCTCTCTTCAAATTCCACATGATGAGAACCTAGCTTATACGCCGGGATACCCTTTTTTTACGTTTTTATTCCTACTGTTAAACTTCATCTAAAAGGAATCGAGTCATTTTTCACTCTACATAATCTTTGTTGTTTCTCTTTCTCCGCTATTTATCCATTTCCATTTAGCTAAGGCCATGTTACCTATTCAACACAAGTCGGATCCAGACCTGTATCCTCAATTCAGCTAAATCTTCTCTTTACCATTTAATTGCCACTATTACTACAAGTACTTCAGGTTTCAGTTTCCCACTACAAAATAAGCAAACCAGCCACTTATTCAATAATCGAAACAAACATGTCGTGGTAATAGTTAATTTACTGGCATTTCCTCAAGTGGCGACACAAACCCGTATCACCAAGTAATCAATAAGCTGCCTTTGCTTTTCCAATGTTTCAAACAACATCATCATGAATATATGTACCACGTACAGTTAAGTATATATCCCAATCAGAACCAGAAATTACTACGCAGCACCTGGAATTGTATCAACCGAATGGGGCTATGTATGAAAGCAACCCTCGTAGCTAGAGGCTTCTAATCTAGATTTTAGTTTTACAAAGGTAGTAAAAGAAGTCATGCAAAACACCATACACAAGCCAAGAATGAAAAGGAAAGGTGTCACTAAAAGGCGACGTATATTTGTAACAAAAAACAATATCAATATATATATATAGAGAGAGAGAGAGATGAATAAAGCAAGGAGAGGAAAGGTGAGAGAGAAAAGGATGGCGAAACTTTAGATTGTGAGTATTGTCCCCCAATATTCCAGAGCAGTCCACATCAATATCAAAGGCTCTCTCCTCTATCTTGTATAGGAGGGTCCCTTTTTCCACAATATTCGTCTGCTCCACATCATTATTCTCCCCTTAATTCCATCTCACCACCTCTTTTTCTATCCTTGTATAGTCAATCCCACAATTTAGGTGTAATAACAAATCGTAAAGTCTTACAAAACCACGAACATCTTATTAATATGTACACTACAAGCAACTTGCCCGCATCCATAGTTGCTGAAAAGTGATTACACGTACAACAAATCTCGTGTTCATTCTCTGGTCCAAATCGGCGCCTTTCACTTCAGATGTGAACACAGAACAATCAGGTTTAGCCTCCCATTTGCTTCCTTTTCGGTTTCACTTTTCCTTTTGTGTTGGTGAATATGGCCAAGGCAAAAACAATTAGACGAGTTATATAGTGATGGGTTAAAAAGATATAAAGGTGTCCATTTTAAACCAATTCCCATTTGCTTTCTCTTCCTTGTTCATTTGATGAATGATTTGGAATCCGAGGAGATCGATGGACGTTACAATTAATTAATAATAATAAAATTGAACTGACATAAATAACCGTTTTATAGATGACGGGCTACAAGCATATCATGATTTTACATTCATTTTTTCACCAATGGAGCAAGGAGTATTCATTCCAAAAAAGGAAATTAGGACAAAGAAAAGAAATCTCAGAAGATGATTAATTCATCCGGCGGGGGACGACGACTCCTATTCAATTCTGATATGACGATGATGAAGATGTTGAATTCTGCTATTCCTCCTGCTGATGTTTTGCAAAAGCTTCCATGGATAATCATCCTTCCTACGCTTCATAGCCCCATCAAGATGTAGTAAACGAGTGTTATGGGCAAGGCAATCAACATCCCGAAAATAACACTGCAAAAAAGTCCACGATTATTAATAAACTCCATTTGGTTAAGAATCCATTTGAATTGAAACATGAGAGGATTATTTAGATATACTCACGCTGTGCTGAGAATGTCAGGATGTACATTGTACTCCTTGGCAAACACAAAGGGGACAATTCCTTGAGGTAGAGCAGCCTGTTTTTTAGGCCAAATAGATTCCAAAACACACACAGGTCAGCCATAGTTTGAAATGTTTGAGGGCACAATTAAAAGAAAAAGTAAGTTTCTGAGCACAAATCAGAAGGGCAATAAGCTAGTAGCAAGAGCATATTTGGAGGTATTAAATAAAAAAGGATATATCTCGGGAGAGGGGAATGCACATGCACATATATTTTAAGATTTAAGTTCAAAGTTGGAGATAGGGTAGAGGGGAGGGAATATAGTAATAACAGAAATGGGTTGGGGGGTAGTGGAAGGAGGAGGGGGCAGAGGAGAGAGAAAGACAAGAACCTGAACAATAGCTACGTGTAAGAGGACGCCTCTGAGGCCAACAACAATGGAAGCGGCTGCCATGACAGCTGGACCGGTAAGGAATCTCACGGCCATTGCAAAAGTTGCTGTGGAATTCCCACATGCTATGATCCTCGGTTGCAAAGCCATGAACAGACCTGTCACCAACACACACACTCACTATACATTAAATTAAATTCATAATAAAAAAACAAGAAGAAGAAGAAGAAGCAGTCATCATTACATTCCATTTGGGCATCATCACTACTCCCTCGCACTCCTTTCATCATCACTCCCACACTCATAAAGCTTCCTCACACTGTTTCATAACCCCCCCTTTGCTTTTTCTTACACACATATTCTCTCTTTTTGAATAATAATAATAATAATAATAATTGGAGTTGACACAACATGCAATCAGAAAAGATTTCCTCTTCTATCTTTTGCCCTTTTTTTAAGCAACCCAGAGTTTGAATTGAACAGTGTGATTATCTTTTTTCCCCGTCCCCACCCCCCCCCCCCCCCCAAAAAACAAGAACTTTTTTTCTTTCCTAGTTCAGGGATTTGGTGATCAGTAAGAGGGAGGATGTTTATGCTGACCGAGACTGAACATGGCCATGCCTAGCCCTGCATCTGACAGTATGGAAATAGACTTTGCTATAATAGCAGGCATTTCAACATTCCACCTGCAAAACGGACACCCGACCGGCCAAAATCAATCAGAATCCAAGATTAACCAAGTCATATAGTAAAATCAAACAGACAAACTGTTTTAGATTATGCCGAGATTTTCCCCCAGACTTGTCCGAGAAAGGAAATGACGTCGTACTTGAATGAAACGAGAGACCAAGTAAGGCCAATTAAGCTGGAGTACGTGTTGGGGTTTCTGATCAGTTTTCTCCACACCATTATCAATATAAGCCTTGTCATCACACTCGCTGGCGGCATGGTCTTAGCCTGATCTCCAACTTTCTCACCGTCTTGGTGATTCATCTCCCTCTCCACTCCTCTGTTTCCAAAGCTGAATTCATCCTTCTCAAGATAGTTCTCTTGAGTCTCTCTGTGACCCTCCACTAATCATCAAACACCACAAACAAACCAAAACCCAATTAAGAAAGAGGTCCAGAGCATAACTACTAACAGCTTAGAGTGGGAAAATCATAAAACAAATAATAAAAATAAAACCTTTGCCTGGAGACACTGTCAATTTCACGTCTTTCTGATCATGAGCTCCGTATTCATGGCCTCCAAAGACATCTGAGACAGGGGAAGCACTCGAACTCCAAACAAACATATGGAGGTCCCTCCCACCGTCCTCTGGTTTCTGCTGTGCTTGACCATTAGGCCTCTTGGCATTAGCATTTGCAGCAAGATTCTTTGACGCAGTAGGTGAGAACATTCCTGGGTTTGGAGCAGGGTACCCGGTTCCTCCAGGTCCACCATGGTAGTGAAACCTTGGCTTGCCAGAACCATCTTCTTCGTAATTAGAAGGCCTTGGTGTTGGCCCTCTTGACGCCGACATACCATACACATCAGAGGCACCAAAATTTGAATTTCGACCACCGGCCATCATAGAATAGAAATCTGTGTGGTTGAAACTAGAGCCTCGTGGAGTGGGATTTCTAGATGATTGCAGAGAGTATATCTCTGCGTTAGTAAGATTTGAAGGGCGAGGGGTTGTGGAAGAAAGCCCCTGAGACCTTCTTGAAAAGATGTCTGATCTTGAAGCATTGGATTTCCTCACAGTCACATGAAGCTTTCCGTCTTCTTTGATTTCAGCTTCGGTTTCTAATGGCTGCCTTCCATCCAAGGACATGACATCGGAGTCAACGTGTATGGAAACAATCGAGCCAGCTGTGTCTGGGAACTGCTCAGAGATTAGCATTCTGGCTGCTCTAAACTCAAACATGAACAGCATCAAAGTGTACCAAATGATGCACTGGAGGACCACTATTTGGACCATCAAACTCCCAGAGAACTCGCCGTACATGCCTTTAAGCAAAGGGATACCCATAACCAAAGTGTTTGGAAGGGTGGAAAGTGAGAACAGGGTTATAGTCCATTCCAAGCAACCCCTTTTGCTCACGTTGGCCCAAACAGTAAGAATAACAAGAACAATGATCTTTTGAAGGGTATCAGCAGCGATGAAGCGAAAGTTCATTTCATAAGGATTGTTGGAGGCGATGAAGTGGAAAGAAAGCAGAGGAACAGCAAACAGAGCAACAAAACGATTGATTCCAGAGCATTGATCAGGTGAGAAGATCTTCCACCATTTCACAGAGCCGTAGGCCAAAATCATAGCCACGTAAAGTGGCACCATTGCGGTCATAACATGGTAGAAGTCTAACCAAGTGATCATCTTTGCTGGGTACTGTAGAACAAGAGAAACAGAGACAAGAAGAAAAAAGGTCTAGAGATTGAGAGAAAGATGAAGAATACGAGAGGGATTGGAGAAGAAGGGTTTGTGAAGAAGGGTGAAGTAGTGAGGAAGAAGTGGGAGGTGGAGGTGATGATGAAAAGAGATGGGGAAACGAGAGAGCATGTGTTTGGGTTTATTGGGTAGTGGGTAATAAGCAGAATACAGCAAATATTTTTTCAGCTTTGAGAGATGCGAGAGCAAGCTTGCGCTTGCAGTCTCCAAAGCACAACGCAGAGAGGTAAGAGAAGGGGGTGAGGGGGTTATGCTTTTTTATTTTGGTTTAATTTTTGTTTGCTTGCCTTTTGTTTTGAGCTGTGTTTGGATTTGGGGTTCAGGGGTATTTGATAACACTTGGGAACTTAGTGAGTGGCTCTATCTTCTGTGGGACTTGATTTGTCACATAAAGCGTGGAAAAAGCATTTTAGTTGGAGCTGGGTATGTCTCCGATACCACTTTACATCTTTAAGCTACGTTAAGAGCGCCCTCACCTTCTGCCCTTTCTTTTTCTTCTTTTACAGATATAAAAGACCGTCACAGGAAATATGAAATTATGATATAAATAAAAAGAGTTGTTTATGTATCTGAAATGGCAAAAGTGGAATATATCAGTGTTGAGAGATCTGTGGTGGGATTGCTGGTCATGAGTTGTTCAAGAGGTAACATTTCTCTATCCCAACAGCCCATAAAGATGAAGGAAAAGAGAGGATGAGAGGTGTGAGTAAAATTGAGGTGACATGAATGAATGAATGAATAATAAAAGAAGGAGAAGGGATCCCATACCGAACCAAAGAGGAGGAGAAGAAAGAGGACAAAGGGAAAGAAGTGGGGAGAGTAGAAGAGGGATCACGTGGCCCTTAATTGTCGTTTCCCATCCAAACCATATCTATGATCCATCTAATCTTAACATTATGGTGGGGTTTTAGTTTTATTACCACATCCAAGTGCTTGGGGGTTCGTTTAGTTTAGTTAGGTGGGATTACAATCCAAGTATCTCCACAGTCCCTGGTTCAATGCATGCATGTGTTGCTTTCATTCTAGATAACACCTTACTTCCCCCTTCCATGTTCCTCAAAACCAACTTAACTTTCCCATATTATTTTCCTTCTTTCACTCTACTTTACCTCTTCCCCTTGCTTCTATTCGCCTCACAACCATACTTGATTCTCCTAAACGGTTACCTACTATATGATATGGACAAAAACATCAAAATTATTAGAGCAACTGATTACTCCAATTCCATGAAACATAGCCGTCTTTTTCAGTAGAGGTATTTTCTTTGAAACTTAAACTCGAGTTTCAAATAAATTTAACGAAGCCTTAGTACCTTACTACTATATCATATTTTGATAAATATCCTGACTATCTAGTATTTTGTGTTATAAATAAAAGCCACTTGATTTATCAAGTACATGAGTGCACCCTCATTTTTTAATAATGGGTCATGGGTATAATCAATGTTTTAAAAATTCATGCCAGGAATGAGGGTTAGGTGGGGAGGAACATTTTGGAAAATATTAATAAAAAAAAGAATAATAACAGCAAAGTAAAAGCAAAAGAGTTCTGAACCTGATTCAGAACAGTGTTTGTTGAACAGTTTCGAAGTGCGAACCGAATACAACAGTCCAAATCACTTTTCTGATGATGCGTATGGCTTGCCGCTATAATTACCAGAACCAGATGGTAATGCTTGCATCATATAAAGTTTAATAAATGAATCACATCATTTATAATTCATCATAAATAAATAATATATATAATCTGCTCTTTAAATGCTGGATTTGGCAGTGATATTAATTACACAGAATGTAAGGAGGAAAAGGATAGTAGCAGTTCAGTTGATAATAAATGATGAGGTTTTTTGAAATTCTCAGAGGAGTAAAATGGAGGAAGGGAGGTATTTAATTTGTTAACGGAAAAGAAATTAAGAGGGAATAAATGTGTGTGAAGCATCATGATCGTGTTTCTGCTAATCCTGCCTCACCTTTCGTAAAAGCATCATCATGGTAAAATCTTATATTACTCATCACCCGAATATTTACTGAACTGATCAAAGATGCTCCTTTTTTTCACATATTATTTTTCTTTTCTCATCCGTTTCCCTCTTGCCAATTTCATTCTATATATATATATATATATATATATTCTATTATCAACTTGTATGAAAGCAACAGAAAGTGGGTCAAGTAAAAATCAAAAACTAGTATAATTTTGAAAAGATCCCATCCAACAAAAGCAGAACAGAGCTAGCTGTAAAAAAGAGAATGTTACTGAAAAGCGTACAACCTTTACTCCACTTTTCCTGTATGCTTAACAAAAGGAATCAAACCTTAACGACTCTCGTGGTTAAAGACAATTATTAATGAGGTTACTACACTATAATTAATAAAACAATATGATGGGCCTGTATCCATCTCTGCCCTTTTCATTGTAACTCTTAATTAGCAGATAGGCACGGGTGAATTTGTAGGCGGCGGGGAAGGTTTTAGTCTAAGGCGAGCCATAGTATTATTACTCTCATATGCTTAATATCCTGGAAGCTTCTCTAATTAAAATGAATTACTACAACCCTTCATTCATTTACGGCTGCATTGGCAAAGCATTATTCCAGGTTCAGAATCACAGCAATTAATTTATTAATACTTCCTTTTGTCCTTTTTATAAGAGTCAAAAATTTAAATTGCCTTAATTCTTTTATCGACAAAAGTTATCTAAACATTTAATGATTTTTTTTTTTCATTTTTATCCCTCATTAATTATATATATTATATTAATTAAAAGGTTGATGTTACTTGTATACTTTATTTTTCTTTCTTACTTATCCCTCATAAATAAGGGCATATTTAGGAAACAACGTCTATTTCATACATATTTATTATTTTTAATTAATTATGATTACTTTCTTAAATCGTATAATTCGGTCGTTGAGCTTTTATAAATAGAATTTGAGGAAATATATCAGTAAATTAATAAAAAAAAAGGGTCATAGAAGTGATAACTGAAGCACGCTTTGGAGTTAATGATGAAGATGAGATGTTAGTAACAGTGATTGGCGTGTCCGTCATACAAGTCTTAGACAATTCAAAACCCCAAACACCAAGCTTAGCTGCACGCTCTGCTAGGGTTTTTGTGTTTCCTATGAGCATAAATGGAATTAATGTAATCCATTTTACTTATTAATTTTAGTGTTACGATTGTTTTCATCTCAATGCTAGTTTGTCTTATTATCCACCTCCCTCTGCTCCTTGAACGAATATATGTTATCTCTCGGCCTCACAAAACAAATCTCTTCGCTCCTCAAAATTTCGAACGATTCCCATATTTTAATGTGCTGATTAAAAACGGGGGTGACTAGTGTCTAACACGCACCAGTCACCACCATTTATGTATATACAGAGAATGAAAGATAATATAGTGTATATGATTCTGCAATTTTAGACATAAAATACAGCAACATTAAGACATTCCAATGCATGCATCTGACCAAATTCTGGAGAGGTGGAGAACAAAATTTAGACACAGCGATAATAGTGTCTCATTTTTTATGGTCAGCGTCACATTATTAAGATTAAAAGGGTGGGAATTGGGGTTCAGTTGATAAGGCAGGAAAACAATATTTTTTAAGCTTGTTTGTTTGGAGGGGAGAAGTGCAATTAAGATATAAAGGTAACTCATGAAAGGTGGTGGTTTCTTAGGAGCAAAGTTACGCAATAGCATTGGTTTTGTTGATGTAGGGACCGACGTGGCCTTGTAGGGTGAATGGAGCATATTTGTGTGGATTCACATCCAATTTCAAACACACTACCCCATAGTTTGACCACACAAGCTTTGAAGGAATTTAAAAGAATGATAACAATGAATTCCAACAATTTCATTCAGGGGGAAAAAATGTGCACGGTCTTTCTAAATGTTGCTTTTGTTGTTCGATGGAATGGGATTTCAATTTGATAATAGGCCAATTTATTTAAATTTTTTAAAAGATAATTTTAGTTAAGCTAAACATAAGAAAATTGCTGGGAACGTGAGAGAGTTGAACGCTAAGTATAAGAGGTGTGTGTGTGTGTTTTCTTAAAAACTGTTTTAAAGAGTTTATAAGTAAGAATTTATATGAGTTGGGTTTTAAAAAGTTGTCAAAGTTAGGACAGAATCTAAAAAACTCAAACTGTGTTTATAAATGCAGTCACACATTGATAGTAGGACTTGAACGTGCGCCCTCGTGGAGTATGAGGACGATCCCTATTTAATTTCTTATGTACGTACAATTTCAGTTCGACTCCTCACAAATGAAATTATTATTGTTTTAGTCTCATTGAACTAAGAAATATTTATACATACGAAGTCCTCATGAAGAAGTTAACAGAAAATTGAAGATGATGTATGTATGCCAGGAATCAAAATAAGAGAGAAATCATTTATGAGAAACCAAAAAAATGATATAATTATGCTCAAAATTATATTTAAAATATCTGCTAAAGAACATATAACTGGAACAGGATGGCATGTTAAAAGTATGAAGGGAAATTGGCAACCCTCAAATTTAGCTCTCGTTTCACTGGCTGTTTTGAAATCTGAAATGCTTTGGTGCTGGTTACTTAACAGACAAGCTAAATGAAAACTGTACCCCTAGGGCAAATCTATATCACAACTAATTTGGATTTCACGCATGATTATTCTTTTTTCATCATTTCGTGTTATTACAATTGAAGATGATGATTTTATAAACATTATTCCTCTAGTCCTTAATATAAGATATATTTACTTAATTTGATTATATTAAGGAAGTTAGTTAATATAACATGTATTTTGACTATTTTCTAAAACACCCTAGTCATTTTTCTCAATCCCCCTACTCCCTTTCCTCCTTAATTATTATTGATGGAGTATGAATAGGGATAAATTAGAAAAAAATTGATAAATATGAAAACTATGTTTCATATTCAGTACCAAGATCAACTATCTAAATATGTCTTATATTAAGAACAGGAGGGAGTACTAAAAATGAATTCATTACTTAGCCTAAAAAAGTACAAACGATGACATGTTAATTTTAAAAATATTAATACCGAAATCAAATAATATTGCGAATGGCATCATCCTGAGTGGGCTCCGGCTTCCGAGTGTTCAGCTCAGCAGGCCATTCTCAAAACGTGGACCAACTACGTGTCCACTGCCAAAGTTGGGGGCCACATTTTGGCCCAGTTATTTAGGAAAAATCATACTCCCTTCAATCCTAAATATAAGATAAAATTGATTTTTTTGTAGAGATTAAGGAAGCTAATTAAATTACTTCAGAGTTTTTTTATTTTTATTTTTTTTCTCTAAGCTAATTAATTTGACAAATAAACTGATATATAATTTAAAGATACATAACAGATGATATAATTAAGTAACTTATTTAATTTCCTTAATTTGTCCAAAAAAAATTCAAATTTATCTTATAATTAAAACCAGAGGTAGTATCAGGTTTTCTTTCCACCAAATGTCAAACAAGCAAGAATTTTCAAAAGAATTTGGAAATGGAGGGAGGCTGAACGAATAAGAGTTTTCCTATGGAGAACATTCCATAACAGACTCCCATCTAACGCTTGGAGAAGTGCCTGGTCAGGCGCGTCCCCACTATGTCAAGCTTGCAACAATGGTGTGGAGGATGCTCTACATATCCTCAGAGACTACCCCTATGCCATGAGTATATGGAACCAAGTAGTACAACGCAGGTATTATTCCCAATTCTTTACAGCATCCTTACGTGATTAGATTGCAATGAATCTTAAGAGGAATATGGGATTAGATACTATCCCTGAATGAGACCTGTTTTGGGGAGTAGCTTGTTGGCAATTATGGCTTTGGAGAAATAAGGAGACATTTGACTGTAATTTTCATAAACCCACTGATCCCTATAATGCCACCCTTGCCTCATGGAAATTCTATGTGCAGTGCAATGAGAATTTACAGGTCCCTACAACCCCCTCTGTTTACGAAGACACAAGTTGGAACCCACCACCTCGTGGATGGGTTAAGGTTGACGTTGATGGAGTAATGACTTAATCATCATATAAAGCAGGCTATGGTGGAGTTATTAGGAACCACACTGGTAGTTTGATTGTCGGATTTACAAGACTTTTGGGCCAATGCAGCTCTCATGATGCAGAGGAATGGGCGATATATAGAGGGCTATAAATGGCATTCGAACAAGGCTTTGAAAAAGTCATTATTGAATCAGATGCAGAACTGTTAGTCGATATGATCAATACAGGCCAAAATACAGCTAATGCAAGTCTGATATACAATGACATTAAGAGAATTATGGATATGGAATGGGATTTAATTATCCAGTTTGCTCCAAGGGAACAGAACCGCTTCGCTGATGCTCTAGCAAAAGACGGTTTATCCTCCTCGACAATATACAATACTTGCCCGCCTCATTTGCAGGCTTTGTGTTTTGACGATTGTATGGGAATCAATCCCCTCACAGTGTAATTTTTTTTTAGTTTTTTGAGCAATATGCTCTCTCTTGTATCAAAAAAAAAAATGTCAAAGAAGGAAAATATTTACTGTAATTTGTTTACAAAAGGAGTCATGCGCTGATGAGCCAAGACGGGTTATAAGTATGCAGCGAAGGAAACTAAAAAACAGGCGAGTAATATAGATACAGGACGATAAGCAGCAGCAGAAAATAGAAGGTCTAAGAAGTGAGTTGATAGAATTAGAATATACTGAGAAAGCATGCAGAGGGGGTGCTACATAGAACCGGAGGTAGAAGGAAGTCGGATCCATTCCAATTGGACTTCAAGCTCACCACATTCAACATTGCGCAATCTGAGCACCAAATCCTGCACAATCCTGCCTTCTCTGTACGTAATGCAACTCTCATCCGCCAAACAGTTTTGCTTATCTGGAAGCACTCTTCTCACCACCGTCCCACTCGGCAGCCCTTCCAGCCTCATATTGGCCGATTCTATAAACGGCCTTATCTCAAACTCTGCTTCCCCCATCTTGTCATCTTTGCTAAACGTGTCATGGTCATACACCGTCAATTTTATAGGATGATCTGGCTCTGTCACTGCAAGCGTCAGGTCTTCGTTCCACTCTGGATTCACGCATTTCTTTATCACCCGAGTCTTGAGTTTCTGTAAAACCCACGCATCACGTGTGCTTATTCACAATGACATATACACTCACAACTACCACTAGTTGCGATGCATTCGCTTATACTTCCCTATTCATTTCTACATTCAAACTCCTAGCCTAGGGAGGAGATCTAAGGCAAGAGAACTATCACCTCTCAGGGAAATGAACAAACAAACAAAGGGCACATGAACAAGCATCCTTATTGGAATCAAAAAGAGGGCAAAATTGTAATTGTGGATTCAAATCTCCAGAATAAGAAACAGTCAAGCTATTGAAAAACAACAGTCACGACTCACGAATAAGCAGATCGAGGGGTTTTTAAATGAAATTTCCAAAAGGATACACAATTTTTACTCAAGAAAGAATACTCATCGTGATAGGGAATATGTGAGGAGAAGATAGCACTCACCTGTGTGCCCATCTTTACGACTACGTAGGGATCGCTGCTGCGAACATCACGGACGGCGAGGTTCACTCCGCGCTTGATCCGAACCCTAAGAAGGCCCATCAGGTTATCAATCGGTGTCCGGAGAAATTCGGGCCTCGCTTACGCTGTGTCTATATTCAATTTCCCAGCTCTTTCATCTCATTAAATCAAATCTTTGTTTTTGGGAGAGATGGAATTGTCAACAATCAATAAATCAACGCGGAAAATAAATGATAAAAGGGAAATGGTGATGTTAGGGGTTTGAGGAGTGGGAAACTTGTTGATTGGGCGGGAAGGTCGTGAGGGTGCGAAAGAAGAAATGGGCAGGGTCAGAGGAGGAGAAAAGGATGAGTTTGAGAAGCAGGAGGATTTCCTGGCATATGTGACCGGCAGATCCGGTTCAAAATTGGCTGCCTTTAGCAGTTTAGCCGTTGACTTGTGACGTCCGTGAATGCCGCTATCTCCACCGTGGCCGGTCTCCGTAGCCCAAATTCAATGGGGAACGCAAGTCTTGGAACTTGGATGTCATAGACTCGTCATAAACTTAAATTGACTTGGTCAGTTTTTCCAAAAAGAAAAAAAATTGACTTGGTCATTTCGAGACGCGGGTTTTCATTTAGTCTTAACTTTTAAGCTAGATTATAGACATAATTCTGTATATAACTTATTCATAAGTTGGGCAAATATATGTGTGTGTCTGGTTGGGCTTATATTTGGATAATAAGTTCTTATTACGCAAGCCGAGACAAAACTCCTCTCACATACTTACCTCATATACCGTGAATCACAATTTATAAACACTTATTATATAAAAATAAGTTATTCCAAATGAGCACTATATATATATATATAACTTATTCATAAGTAGCTCAAAATTTAGTGATTATATACGTATTAATTAAAGGTTTTGTAGACATAAAAATAAAGTGCAAGAAGGTATGCAATTGATAGATGGGGATTTATTTGTACAAATTTAAAAGTTCAGGAAGGTTTGTTGTCAAGTTTTAAAGGGTAAGGTTGCTATTTCTCCCTAGTTCAAAGTTTAGGGAAATTGTGTGTAGTTTAGCCATGTTTTTAATTATAGGGTTAAGGGGGAAAACTAACCTTAAATTTTTCTTAAAAGTGCACCAACCATCATAAACTGTTTTTTGATGCAAAAGTAACCATAAACTTTTTAAAATTGTGCAAAAGTAATCATGAACTTTAAAAAAAGTGGTAAAAGTGACACTACCGTTAACTGCTATTTACTCAAAAGTTTTTAAGGGGCAAAAATACCTAAAAAATTTTCTTAAAAATGCACTCACCACCATAAACTTTTTTTTGTGTGCAAAAGTAACTATAAACTTTCAAAAATGGGGCAAAAGTGACAGTTCTCTTACTGTGTTCAAATGTCATCTTTTGATTGTTCTAAGTCTAGGAAAACAGCACCTCGACTTGTCCACCATGATTTTTCCAAATCAAAAATTGAAAAACTGATCTTCAATGAAGATGACGTTGTCATCCTGCTCTCACCAACATGCCGTAAATGGAATTGTTTATATCAATGGTGTCGTAAACACAGTTGCCAAAATTGTTGATGGGGAAGGATCTCAACAATTCCATTTACTGCACGTCGGTGAGAGCAGGATAGCAACGTCATCCTAATTAAAGATGGGTTTTTCAATTTTTGGCTTAGAAAAATTATGGTGGATAAGTCGATGTGTTTTTTTTTTTGGACTTAGAACAATCAAAATATTACATTTGAACCCAGTAAGATAATTGTCACTTTTACCCCATTTTTGAAAGTTTATAGCTATTTTAGCACCCAAAAAAGTTTATGGTGGTGAGTGCACTCTTGAGAAAAGTTTATGGGTATTTTTGCCCCTTAAAAACTTTTGAATAAACAACCGTTAACGGGAGTGTCACTTTTGCCCCTTTTTTAAAAGTTCATGGTTACTTTTACATCAAAAAAAGTTTATGGTGGTGGGTGCACTTTTGAAAAAAGTTTAACGGGTAGTTTTGCCCCTTAACCCTTAATTATATTAGCAAAATTTAAATCCTATATCATACCCCCAATTTATAATTCACATAAATTCTCAACTTTGTAGCCTTTAAATACATTAAACATAACATATAATCAATGTAGGTTGGATATAGTGAAAGGGGTTAGTGTCTTCCAATGTGATAAAATAATATTCAAATTCCTATTAAAAGAGATAACTACATCTTGCATTTGACTAGGTCTTGATAAGCCTTCTAAACTATCCTTATAAAAATAATACTACCTCCGGTCCTAAATATATGACATAATTTGTAGTGTAAATTGTACTACAAACTATGTCCTATATTTAGGACCGGAGGAAGTATAACATATAATGACAACGGATATGTCATTAGATCAAGACTTGAAAACTTTATCTTGATCCTATGCCCCTTGCAAATGACAACGTAAAGCGTTTTCCCCCAAGTAGTGCATAGGACTAGTCCAAAAAGAACATATGAAAGGAAAACACAGCGCATAGAAAGTTTATAAAAAAAAAAATCACTTGATCCCAAATTACCAACATAGTGGGGAAGTTATTTTCTTAAAAAGAACGAGGTTAAAGGTAGGAAAGGATATATAATTTTTGGGGAATTCTTTTTGGGAAAATTTCAATTAAGGACCATTATAGAGAATTAATGTCAGTTGGCATCCAAAAAATTCTGAAAACTCACTGCAGTCCCTAGGGGCCAAATTGAAATTAATTGGTTGAGGCAAAAGAAACAAATGACCTTCTGACAAAGAATTAAAAAAAAAAAACCTACGTCTCCCTCATACTCTCATTGAAACGAGCAAGGCCAAGAAATAAACCCTATTGCGTGTGATTTCGTCTCCTCTCCAGTTGTCGGTGTGTCGCTGACTCAGTCTCGACCTCCCCTCGTTGACATTAGTCTCTGACTATTTATGCGTCTCTCGTTCAAAGATTGTTTCTCTCTTTTGTTTCTTCGCCGATTGTTCCCTTCCTAACAGTAAGTGTACAAATTGAATTCCTATCGCCTCCATTGCATGAGCTCTTATTTGCTCAATGTTCTTCTACTTTTCTTCTCATTCCTTTTTTATTTTTCATTTGAAACAAGCAGTGCCCCCCTTCTTTGTTGGCAAAAAAATGGTTTCCCCCTTCTTGTACTGAGCCATACTAAGGTGACCGAATTAATGGAAGCTACCATTTTGTTTTGATGATTAAGAAGCACCTCTACATGAGTAGAATTGATCTAGTTTCTGGAAATGCCCATGATTTTAAGTTAGACAGCTCATTGACATTGCATATTTGGATGTTTTTAAAGGCTCTGAAAATAATCGCTTGTTTATGACCTATAACAAAATGCTGTGAATAGGTTTATTGAAATCTCTTATTTTATTGATGGATACTACTTGAATATAACATGTAGTTATTATCAGTCTAGCACTTGTAAATCTATAGTTTTTGCCTAGTTTATTGAATAAGGAGACAATTTTCTACTCTCTTGTCAAAGTAGACTATTGTAGTTGTTCATATGATTATTCCACTTGTTCATGAGGTGTAAGACACTTGCAAATAAGTTGTAGTTAAGAAATTAATATATCTTATTAATAAGACTATTTCACTTGTTCGTAGAACTATTGTACTTGATCATGATGCAGAGTAAAATTATTTATAGTATAGATTTAATTATGTTACAAATTTTGATTCCATGATTGTAACGCTATAGGGAAAAAATGGGTTGAAATGGATGCAACAGTTAACGACCCAGAAATAAATCGGGAGTTGGAGTTAAAGGAGAAAGGAAGGAGAAGAAATATATGGCCCTTTTTAGTACTAGATGCTCTCCAAGGAATTTCAAGGAGCTGACTGGTTTTGTTATGGGTGAAACAGAGTTAAAAGAAAAGGTGGATAAAATAGGGCTTGGGACTTCATGTCAGGCGCAAGAAGATCCCAAGAGATGTATGCATGAAGTTATCTCATTTTATAGATTTCAAATCAAACTCTTATGAATGTAAATTTGCATTTTTAATTCTAAGGAAGACTACATTTTGTTATAATGGATTGTTGCTTCAGTAGTTATTATTATTTGAAAGATTACATGAGAGGTAGATTATCCTAATTACTTATTCAAGAACAACTTTTATTTTCACATGTCTCACACTTGATCAACAGTTGCAATAGTCTTATGAACAATAGAAAATACAAGAACACATTTGTATGCTTAATTAGCATAATGAACAAGTTAAATAAACCTATGAGCAAGTCAAACCACTACAACACATTTACAAGTGTATTATGCATAATGAATAAGTCGAATAGACCTATGAACAAGTGAAATAGACATTTGAACAAGTGAAATAACTATAACATATTTTCAAGTTTATTATGTATAATGAACAAGTCGAATAGATCTATAAATAAGTGAAATAGAGGTTTGAACAAGAGATAACATCCTAAAGTGTTTATATTACAATAGATTACAATTGCAAGTAATTTCATCCTGATACTTGGGACACTCTTTCATCAAGCACAATCATGAAATTGATCATTTATTTACAAGAGCATACAAAATGCCATACTAATAACATTGCACTTTATCTCAAAAAAGAACTATATACACATCATAGCTTCTTTTCCAACCATCCAAAAAATTTTAGTTGGGATATACCAATATACAAGATAACAAGAAGCTGTATATAACACCAGAAAAGGACTATGTCCAACAATTTTATCAACAAGGATTGAGGTTCCTATAAGTCTTTCTAGTATGACCAGCCTCACCACATCTTGAGCAATGGTGCACTATTTTGTCATGAAATTGTGATTCAATCCTCTAAGCTCTTGGCTTTCGTAGAGGACGAGCAGTCACTAGTGATTGCAGCAAGATAGTTGATGAGTAATCATCGTATTTTAGGGAGTCTGGTCTAGAAATGTCATAGGTCTCAATAAGAATCATCGGTCTGCTGTAAATATTTTCATGAGTTGGAAGTAAGAAGAAATCCTCAACATATACATAAACATTTTTGTGTATCTCCTTTATTGTAGCACATGCATGTGGGCGCGACAATTCTAACATTTCTTAAGCCTTGCAAGAGCATTCACTTACTCTTGTGGACTGTCTAACCATGACGTTTCATTCAAGTCTTTCTTATTCTTGCAAACATGCGCATGACCACTAGTATTATTGTAGTCAATTAGTTAGTCAACTCCAACATCATCTATAAGATTTAGTGGTGTATCATCTGCATAACTAACTGTGTACTTCATATTAAATCCATTATTTTTGGGACACATATACGTTGCTACCAATATTCTTTGTTCTTTATAGCACATCCCTTTTGTTATCAACCTTCCATTTATAATATTGCTTTCCCATAAGGTCTTGACATATTCCCCTCCTACATGGAAGATGCAAAATATTTGATTTCTATAACTGCTAGCCATATCTCTTGCTACACATCATTAATATGTAAACTTTAATAACTTAACAAAACATATTAATTTCTTAACAAATAAACATATAAGCTTGAATATCTCTAATTTGCAAGTGTGTGACTCATCATGAATAAATGCAATTGTCACTTGAACAAGACAAACTAATTAGTTGTCAAGAAAACATAGTAGCTTTAGCAAGTTCGATTTTTAAGTGTTTAACTTCTCATGAACAGGTGTAACTATCACATAAACAAGACAAAATAATTGGTTAACAAAAAAACATAGCAGCTTGCACACTTTTGATTTGCAAGTGTGTCACTCATCATGAACAAGTGCGATTGCCATTTGAACAAGACAAACTTATTGGTTGACAAGAAAACATAGGAGCTTTAGCAAATCCAATTTTCAAGTGTTCAACTCTTTATAAACAAGTGCATTTGTCATATGAACAAGACAAGGTAATTGGTTAACGAAAAAATATAGGAGCTTCAGCATTCTGAAATGCCAGATGCATTTCACCATATGCAACATATGCAATCACTCATTCCTTCTATACCCATTTCACCAAACTATCTTCTATACCCATTTTACCAGACTATAAACCACTTACAAATTACAAGTCTTTACCACTTTAGATGAAGAATATAAGACTTTCTAAAAGGTAAGTTTGGACTTTACCTCAAGACTACTTGCATTAATCAACGACAATGAGACTCCAACTGCAACAATCACCGATTATGGACTATTTGCAAAACTCATATTCAAATGGAGAGAAGGCAGAGTCAAAAGATTTCAAACTTTGATTCATCCTTACATTATTAACCAGCTCCTCAAGAACCCAAGGTAGATGCCATAGTCGATATGTATTTGGCGCTTAAATGGATCTCTCTCTCTCTCTCCCCCACCCCCTCCCTCCCTCCCCATCAGGTGCATTTCCCTCTCTTTTTGATAGGGTCATTTGTGTCTGTTGCTTCAACCAATTAATTTTAGTTTAGCCCCTAGGGACTGCAATGAGTTTTCAGAATCTTATGGGTGTCAACTAACATTAATTCTTTACAGCAGTCCTTAAATGAAATTTTCCCATTATTTTTTGCAGGGGAGCAATTGCACACACAAACTCATCTGTTGGGGCATTACGATTGAACAATTTGGCATTAATCCTTTTTGTTTTTGACGAATTTGTAGGCATTATTATTGGATTAGACCGTAACAGTGAAAGGGTGGTAAAGAAACGAAGATGGACCAAGGCCCTCCTAATGATCCCAGCCCGGGTCCAATTCAACGGGTTCCCGCGCTTGCAACTACCCTTTTGATTTGTTTTGGTTTTTTGCTCCGATCACTGACGGAAATGTTATGGAACCCTGGGAAGCTCTTGACATCGATGATTCTGACCTCTCCTCGTTCCTCCGCCCTTGCAAACGCCACCACCCCGATTCCCTACCCGAAGCCTCCCATGCCGTCGCCGACGCCAATGCTTCGCAGCAGCTGCTAATTTCTCAACGCAATCCTCATTCCTCTCCTGAAACCCTATCCGCTTCCCATTCCCAATCTCTCTTACCGCAGGCGAGGCCAGCTGCTTTTCTACATCACCTCATTCCCGGCCCTGCCGGTGTCGTTCAGGCCGCAATGCAGCGCAGAGCTGTAGGTCGCCAGAGTTTATTGGACGATGCCGCGGACTCCATTCCCACGCAGGAATTCATAAGGCGGGTTGTTCAAAATGGCGATAATAATGATCACGATTTTAACACCAATGCCTGGCACTGTGCTTTGGGCTGGCTTCGTGGAGAAGGTTCTTCCTACATTTACCCGTTTAATTTACCTTTTACATCTCCTTAAACTACCACTGATTCTGGAAAAGCTATTCCGAGGCTCGTACATGCTTTCTTCAATTTCAACTTTCTTTTTCTTTCGGTTTTTCAAGGGATGGTCGATCGTAATGGTGTGGCATTTGGTACGCCTTTGAGCTCAATTAAGAAGCAAATCAATATTGAACGAGTGGCTCAGGTGTTGCCAATGATTCGAAAGATGATTTTATGTTATTCACTTTATACTTGTATATAGTGCCAGGCTTAATTCGGAAGTTTCATATGAGTTTCTTTTAAATATTTAGTTGCTTGGAAACAGGTCATCGCCGTTATCAAATCCTGCACTCCACATGGTCTTGGGGATCTAATGTTGACCTTAAAGGTATACTTGGAGCTGTGAATGCGGTGCATTCAAAAATGCACCCGTGATTTGTCTTTCTCGTGATAATAATATCTGAGGTGCCTCAGTTTGAATTTCAGGATCCCTCTGGTACAATTGGTGCTAGTGTACATCATAAAGTCTTCACTGAAGGAGAATTGGGGAATGATATCAAAGCTGGTTCAGTTTTGGTTCTCCAAAAGGTCTGTTGCTCATTTATTTGGATCTAGAAACATTCCGTGCCAAATAATGCTTCCTTGTCTTGTTTTGAATTTTAGTTTCGTTTTCATGGTGGCAACTTGGAATCTGATGGCTAAATTTGCTTGATTAAACGAACCTGTCCTCTATTTCAGGTTGCTGTATTTTCCCCCACTCGCTCTATTTGTTATCTGAATATAACATTGCGCAACATAGTCAAGGTATGGGATCATCTTCATGGTCGCACTTAACCAATTCAATATAGAACCTTTAACTGCAAGCCGTATTATATAACGTTTCATTTGAGATCTACTATCCACTCTGACCTTAATTGATACTGGCAATAAACATTCTCAAGCATTAGTCCTTCCCTCCTTCCCGGGCCCAACCCGTTCCGTTCTCTGTCCTGTTCTCAACCACCATAGTTGGAACATCTATGGATGTATATGCATCTGACTTAGGGTTGACAATTTTGAAAGACCATCAATACAACCTTGAAGCATGATTGATGTTTTCAGTTCATTCAGGGATTCAGCTGAGTCAACTAGAATTGCACAAAAGACTCAGAAAAGTTTCTAATTAGGCATATGATCTGAATGGAGCGATAAACAAAACTGCCTGCCAATATTTGATTTGTTTGTCGATCAGAGTTGGCAGCAATAGAGAGGGCTTATGGCCTGGTTCGTCTTGCATAAATATTCTCTCCTAATCGGCTGAAAATGATCGCTTGTGGTCCATTAGGCGTTTGGAACTTCATAAAGACGAAAGCAGGAAATGATAGCAAATACTAATAGTCAGATTACCCGGAGTAACTAAAATAATGGGCACAGGCTCCCAGCCTCAGAATCATGGGTTCCTGGCTTGAAGCTTGGGATTGGGTCGTTTGACTTGTCTAATTAGTTGCTTAAAAAGGGGCGGTAACAACTTTGGGTGACTAAATATTTGATTTTGAAGCAATATCCTTGAGAACGAATCCTCACCAAATCCTCAGTCACTTCGAATTTCCAATGCATGTTGTGAGATGTTTTTCATTTATTTCCTTTCGATCTGTTGAGCTTTTTTTTTTTGTCCGCTAATAAACTGTTTGTTCTGAACAGATTTTTTCAGAGGGCAGCGAACCTGCATTGGAAATTTATCCGACAACTTCAAGACGCACTGCCCCTTCCATAGGTATTTATGACTAACCTATTTGGACCACGTTCTTTTATTAGCTCCTTCTTCCTTCTTTATTGGTGATGACGTGTTCGATTTATGCTGATGCCTTACTGTTATCACTCGTACAATACCACCTGCTTATAAATCAGCCTTCTTCGTAACAGAAGGCAATGAAAAATTATCGGTGCTGGACAATACTTTGTCTCTGTCACGGGAAAGAACGGAGGATATTAATTCCAACCCCTCCCTACATTTGGGATTTAAAGATATGGAAGTTATTGATAAGCAAAAGGGAGGTGATAAAGCTTCAGGAAGCAACCATTCTGAGTATGTTAGTATCGCTGAACGTGCAGAAGCACTCAGTGGCGGTGAGCTTGAGATTGATATGGAAAACCAATCAAACCCTTGTCAACTAGGTGGAGACGATTCAGCAAGTATCGCTCAAAACAATGGTTCATCAGCATACTTGGCTGATACATCTGAATCTCATGGTCAGGAAACGGGGCCATTAGAACGTATGGACACGAATAGGGAGATCCTAATCCCAAAGAATTCAATCCCTCTTTGGACGGAGGAACAGCTTGATGAGCTATTAGCATTTGACTGACGCGCTAACTTCTGTTTGTCAAATTACATATACAGTTGTAACGTAATCCTTTATGGATCAATCCCAGTATTGCAAGGAAAACATAGAATAAGAAATCATGTGATGCTTTTCAGTTTTCATGAGAGTATCGATGCTTTCCTTCGTTGAGCACATGCTGCTTGACATCATTAACGATCTGGAATATTCAAATTGCATCCAGGACAGGTGATAATGGCAATGCTAGAAAGTATGCCCTCTACGCATAAACAAGATTACAAATAAGAGGCAACAACAGCAGGAGCGTCCAAATCTGCTGACTGTTTCACTATTATCATTCACTGCCGAACCGTTTCAATTTTATTCTCTCATACAACTCAATAAGATGGGTCAAAAGTACATGCAGCTATAACAAATAAATTAATTTGTTGAAAGAATTAATCGTTTGGAAAGTTATGCGTCTATATACGACTATTACCGCCTTCCAGTAAATTCTTGAATATGTTCTGGGAGTTATCCATCCATCATTCCTTCCAATAAATAAATTGGGTGCGGTACAAAACCCTGACAGCATAGCAATGCAAGGGAGAAAAAGGTCCGAACTCGAGGATATTCAGTTTAGGCTTTAATTCTTGAAGATTGTCCAACATTATTCTCCATTCTTGTGTACCACTCGCCAATACGAGTACGTTCTACCATATCTTTGCCTGACCTAAGATAGCGAATTGGTCTGAGCACCCCGAAGACAGCCAGGTCAGCCAAGTTAGGCTTGGATCCACCTGAGGAAAAGAAGAAATAAATCATACTTGGAGGGCGTACAAGAAATTTATGAATGAAATATATAGAACCTGAAAACATTTATCGCTATATTAACCAGAGTATTGCCTTTAAGTGGGAACTTGCGTCTGCATAAATATATTTTTAAGATAAAGAGCTAGTTTAAAGAGGAACCATCTTGCACAGGCTGTTTATCAGATGGAGATGATTCAATCCTAAACCAGAGGGTATGACCTCAATTTTCTAATTGCCATCGGTAGCTTTCCCATATTTGCATATTTGTAGATGTAAACTTGTTACCATTAGTTATAAACGAATCGCATGCTATTTATAAGATGACATGACATCTTTCACACACACATGCACAAAGGTGGGGACGGGAGCATACCAAGGAATTCCCGGCCATTTAGAGCTTCTACCCATGTTTCTGCTGCCTCATAAAGAGCAGTACGTTCATTAGTAATGTTGTACTTCTTCTTCAGATTCTTGGACACAAAATACATTGCTGCAGCTCCAGCATATTTGACTGTAATTCTCTCCGTAAAACTGAAATTTCCTACATCAAATTCAGTAATTCAGTACATATTTAAAAACTTGTCCAACACTAGCCCATCTTCATGTTTAGAGAGCACAGCAAAAAAAATTTGTAAATAAGCATGTACAAGCATAAAATTCACAAGTTGGACGCAGGGCAAAGTAATATAGAATAAAAGGAGTAATCAGAAGACTAATGATTTCCTTGCAATGCATGGCGTGCGTACATGCACCTTTATTTCCATGTGTAAAGGAAATAGAAGGTCTGGTGATTTAGAGCTCGTTTGTCCTGGTTGTGAAGAAAAAGGCTGCTTACTTTTTTTTGGGCCTCCCACGCACCCCCGCCCCACCTTTCTTTTAAGTGGTAATAAAAGATTTATTTTTTCTCTACTATAGGAAAGAAGTAAGATATGAAAGAATTTTCCTGAACAATAATACCCTCCAAAATAGACACTTTTTTAACCCAAATGAGCTCATTAAAAGACAAATTTATCTGAAGCTGCTGTTTGTTTCCTATAAAATTTTCTCTTCAAATGGGAAACAAAATACTTAACTTATCAACCAACCTGCAGTTTCTAGGAAATTTACGGATATTAAGATGACATTGACAACTTCATGCAGCAGCAATCTTGGTGGAAAGAAATATGTATTGAAAAAAAAAAAAGATGCATGTCTTAACAACATCAAAATAAATAATAGCACAAGGGACTAGAACATCTTACCATTACTTGTAATATAGTCAAAGGACTCGAGGGCCTCAGAAGTATTTCGATATATGTTGGGTGACAGAACATGCACTAAGTGATTATCAACCCACCTATATTGCATGGACAGAAACAATAAGCTTACTAGATTTATATGCTAAACAGTCAATAATCATATTCTACATTTCCTTTCAATGCTTGAATTCTGTGTTCTATTCGCCAAATGTTGCTTGTTTGTGAGACAAATGTAAAGCACATGCATTGGATGCCAATTTGATCATCAAATATCAGGAGGTATTCTTTACACAGAAGTCAGCAGTAATTTACATCTTGAAACCTTCTCTACTGCATAAAATAGAAATACATTTTTTAACAGAGTCATGTATGCAAATAATGAACAAGATTGTAATCCTGGACCAATTATGATTATCAAGGGACAGAAAGCAAACAATTGAAAGACACGGAAAAACCAATGAATTCTGACCCGTATTCAGATTTATTATTGCAAGAGAAAATATTCAACAATCCCAAGATTCCTTACAACACACAAATGCAGTATGACAAATATTAATGAAATCAAACCACCAGTTAGAATGGAAGCCAAGGATTTACGGCATTAGGTAGAAAAGGAACAATAAACTTAATATTTACAGTTTTTCCACTAACCATGAGTCATTGAATGTCTACAGATAGTGCAGGAATACATGTGAAATGTTTATACGGCCATTAGAAGATATGCTTTTTCTTGAATTCTTCATCATAGAGATATAAATAAGTAGAGATAGGAAGGATGCCTTCTCTTACAAACACCCAAAGCCACTACTATTTAGTCAGGTAAAAAAAATACATGTATGCACATTCAAAAGACTTCTTAGAATAAAGCAGCAAAGAGATAAGTATATTCAATCAAACTTCTAATAAAAGCCACTGTAACTTAAGCTTCTTACCGCCGCCATGTTGTCTCTTCATCGTCCTCTAAGGCTGAATCATCCTTCTCCTTCAACCGAATCTTCTGGCTCAACTTGTCAATTATTGCTGCAAAAACAAATGCAACATTGATGAAAAATAGTAATAAAGGTCGTTCAGCCGACAGAAATTAATGAAAAAACAATCCATTGACTTTCTGTCAAAAATATCAAAAACCTGAGGAGTTATTTAGCTGCTCGCCATCTACCATCAATATGGGCACCTTCTTATAATCAGACCATTTGATTTCTTTCTTACTGATTGGGTTGACCTCCACAACTTTGTAAGGTATATCAAAGTAGTCCAAGAATGCTGATAAAGCAAGTAAAATACCAGATCAGAAACTCATCGAATGCTGTGAGAGGTTAATGATAAACAACAGCGAGTACATGGACTGAAGCAGCGCATCAATTACCACGACTTCAAATTATATATGAGACAAAGCGATTTCTTGTTTTTTTTTTTCTCTGTTTTTTTTTTCTCTGAGAGGTGGGGATTACCTCAATCAGAAGCGATAATTGTTTTCCTTTGTAGAATTTCATATTTCGTTTCAATTAGTGGATGTTTCATGGAGTTAAACAAGAAAATAAATTCTTCACTTACTCTAGGCTTGATGAACAATGCATGATTGCAGATAACGAAGGCGAAACAGATCCGAAATGTTATTTAGAATTTTAGTTTTGTACGAGGAGCTTTAAAATTATCGATTGTGATTCACATAGGCAGCAAAAGTACGCTGACATTCTCAGCCATATATGCTTCTCGATCGACAAGGTCCAACGGAAAAAACATCAAACCAAAGAAAAGGTACCTTTAACTTTATTACAGAAAGGACAAGCCTCATACTGGTAGAGAATAACGTCCTGAGGAAGAACTTCCGGCGGTAGAGGCTCCTTTGCATAGACTTGTTGAGAATATGAAGCAGCTGCGACTACCGTAATCAGAGCCCCCGCGGCGCCAAGAGAAGCCACTTGCGCGGAACTTCCAGTAAATAGGCCGAGTAGGGAGGAGAACCACCGCCGGCGATTGTATGGATTGCCTGCGCTAGTACCATAAAGGGCTGACTGTAGAAGACGGCGTTGAACGGCAAATGAGATGCCAGATCCGCCATGCTCAGCGGCGAGGGTCCTGGAGACAGCAAAGGATGCAAGAGTGGAGGCTCTTCTCATCGTGTATAAAATCAAGGGGTAGGACCGCAAGGGAGACGAAGGAGATGGGCGTTGAGGTTGTTATTGGAGGAGAGGGGTTTTGATGTGGGATTGCAGATCACGAACACAAAAAATGGGGTTTTAGACTCGTTGCGTGTAGCCTCCTGGAGTCCTGGCCCGTGCACGCGCAAAATTACAATTTTGGGTAAACACCGTCATTAATCCTTATAGTTTAATGAAATTTTGGTTTTGGTCAATGTAGTTTCAAATATTTAATTTTAATTCTTCAAGTTAAAAATTTACTCCATTTCAAATTGTTAGAAGGCCTATTTGGTTCGTAAGGAGAGGATGGAAGGAGAGAAGATGGAGGGAAAGGGATTATGATCCTTTTTTTTTGGAGTAAAAAGGAATTGTAGTGCATCAATATAATATGTACAGTATTTAGGAACTAAACTATAGTCATCAATTGTGAGCAACTTTAGAGTAAGCTTTTAAAGATCGAAAAGTTTCTATTAGTATGAACTGCTATAATTTTAATTTGAGACACTATACTATCTGAAGAACATGTATCCTCAGCAAAAAGACGGCGATTCCTAACCTCCCATAGCTTCCAACAGGTAATATAAATTCTTATTTTCCAGGAGGTGTCTAGACTTGGAGCTTGAAGGGCTAGTCGAAGCCAACTGTGCATGTCCAAACCTATAAAATCCCTGTATAGGTCTCCTTGAAGGATCTTTTTCCAAACAGTTGCTGCCATTGGGCATTCCTTAAACAAGTGGTTTATACTCTCACAGCTCCTATTACATAGGCCACAATATTGATATGTTGTCATCCCACGTCTAGGGCATTCAACGTTGGTCAAGAGGCGGCCTTTCAATAATAGACAAATAAAGATTCGGAGTCATTGGAACATTAGGAGCTTCCAAGCTATTGACCATATTTTGTCTTGTTGGTTCTAGTTCAGTGATTCCGCAAGACTATAGGTCAACTTTGTTGTAAAATGGCCATCCGGCGTTAGGTTCCAAAAACAGGGTGGTTCCTATTGAGACTCCTTGAGGGAGGTAGCTGTGATCTCCTTAAGAACATCAAGATGAAGAAGGCGTTGAAGGTTCCACTTCCAGTTTCCATCAGAGTTGACATAATCTAGAAATGGCTTCTCTAAGTCTCCTGGTGGGATCTCAAAATAGGAAATATTCTTTAGAGGTCCATGATTACTCACCCAGAAGTCCGACTAGAACTTGATTTGACCTCTTGGTTGCCATTTGATGTGCATTTTCGCCTCCTCCCATATCTTTGTCAAGTTGCACAAGAAAAAGGAAGCCTGGGACCTGTGAACATCATTGAGAGTGTTTGATAAAGCGGACCTGACGACGTACTTTTGTGTTTTCTTTTTTGCTTTTTATAGATATAAAAGCTTTTAAAAATATAGATTTAAAATTTATTTTTCACTTCAGTTCAATTTACAAGTTAGCATTCACAAAAAGCATATTGAAGGGTGTTAATGGCACATAAGCTTAATTAACTGTGTTAACTCTAATTCTAAATTCTTTTGAAATTTGGAGGACTAACAATTTCAAACGGAATAAGCTTGAGAGGTCAAAATTATATATTTAAAATTTCAGGGACTAAAACTAAAATCACAGTAAACTATAAAGATTAAAGATGACATTAACCCTACAATTTTCATCTGGGGAACTAGGAGATCGTGCAATATTAAAAATTGTTGGGTGTAAAAAAAAGAGGAATCAGATCATGATCTGCTTTCGCCTCTCAAAAAGTAAAGTTTGAGCTTCAAAGGTTTAGTGGAAAATATAATTTAAATAACTAGATTATTAAATAAATCGAGTTTTTTTTTTGGGTTACAAAATCGAGTCTAATTTTGGTATACCGGTAAAATGCAATATCAATTAAATGCTATCACAGTGTTTGGACTTGAGCTTTGCAAAAAGAAAAAAGGACTTGAGCGAATTATGATCTTCACGTATGTTGGGCTTGCAGTTTTGCTTGTAGTTTGGGTTGGTTGTGTTGTGTTTGCTTAATGCAAGGAGCCCAATTTACTTTGTCTCGTCTTATGCTTTTGTTTTTTTAAATGTTATTAGTCATATTGTGAGGAATTAGTACCCAATCCTATTAACTATGTTTTATCCATTGAATCAGCTAAGTGAGTATTTACATTTTTACCAGCAAAAGTATTAGTTTTTTTTTTGGTTCACAGCAAAAATATTAGTATTTACCATCAAATTTGTATGAAATTATGATACTCATATGCTTGATAGTGGATAAAAATACTAGTCTCTTTAAAATTAAAACAATTCAAGCATAACTAAGTAGAGACTCTGCAGTTCTCCATTTAAATTCAAAGGGTGTTGTATTTTTATATGGTAAAAGATATGTATATACAAATTTTAAATTTAAATTTAGGGTTAAGGTCTATTTTTATCTCAGAAGTTATCTAAAAATCTCAATTTTTACTCCTGGAGTTTTTTTTTTGGAACAATGTCCCTCCAAAAATGTTAAAAATAGAGCGATATTACCCTTACTGTTGGGAATGGTTAATTTCGATTATTAAATTTCATATTTGATCAATTTATTGCATACATATACAACCACAAGGCATTTTGGGGTGGAGGTGGGGTTGGTGGTGAAGAGCGAGGAAGTGAGGAGGATGGTGGTGGAAAAGAAAAGGGTGATGGGGTGGAAGAGGAAAGGCAAAGGAATGAAGTTGCTTGTGAAGAGGAAATGCTAAGTTGCTTGTGAAGAGGAAAGGCTCTAAGTCACACAGTGAGGTGGGAAAGAAAAAGGGAGTGATCATTAATGAGTTGGCTAAATGATGAGATGACATGCCATTTAAGTCAAACTATTAGTCAAAATTAACTTTTTGTGACAACATTGTTTCATTTTCAATATATTTAGAGTGTCATTACTTAAAAAAAAAATTTCAAGATAAAATTGAGATTTTTGAATAATTTACCGGAAAAAATCAATCTAAACCTCTAATGGAAACGGTTTCCATCATTTTCCCTCCAAGAAAAGGACGATCCTTTTCTTCCTATGGATTATTGGATAGAGATCTCAACGATCCAGATTTAATATATTTTTATAATAATATTTTTAATATATTAATATAATAATAATAATAATTTTATAATATATTAAATTTAGATGATTGAGATCTCAATCCGCGTTCCATAAAAAAAAAAGGATCATCCTTTTATTTGAGGGAAAAGCACGGAAGCCAGGTCCAAAATTTATTGCCGTGGTGCATAGAGGACATCACTTGGCATCTCTTATTCAACGAGATGATCTATTAGGGGGGATAAACATGGAACAAAAACTTGTGGCGCAAAAAAATATAGAATGAAGAAGGCCTGGCGGGTTGGCGGGGGTGATGATCTTGGATGCAGTACGTGTAGCCCGCGACTGAGAGCAACTCCTCGCCGGCAGTGACAGCGGTACCGGAGTTAGAGAAAGGCCGTGGCTGGGGCCATTATTTGGGCAAGAACAACGAGGGAAAGTCAGGTGTGAGGAGTTCGGTGAGGCAGCGTCGCCATCGGCAGAAACTTGACGGGGAAGAGGGAATCGGCGACGTAGGCGATATCGGCGACTGAGGCGATAGAAAACTGGTGGGCTTGAGTGCATTGACGAAATTATTGCCTTCAAGGTTTGGATTACCCCCGCCTCAATCTCTCTTTCCATCCAATCTTTCAATTATAGTTGCTTTCTATGGCCACTACATTTGTGCGGACCAAAGATTTTCGTTTTAGTAGGAGTGGACAATTTGCTTATGTTCGGATGTGCAAATCTGTCATGCTTCTTCTCGGCAACTAGTTATTCAATCCATGAAAATGTTGTGAATATCTAAGCCCTCTTCTTGACGGAAAATAAATTTTCAACCTGTCCCGCTTCCGGGCAAATCCGGTATAAATGCCTCTTTATCAACCTGTTCATGGGTAGTTCCGTAAATTTGCCTCCCTCCCCTTTCCTGAACCAAGCTTTCCCCTGCCCTTGGCAGGAAACATCTCTCCTCCCTTTGAAGGAAGAATTCTTCCCTAGCTGCAGCTCTGTTATCTCTCTTCGTGCACCCAAACGAGCGAATAGGTGGACAATGGCTGATTTGCATTTGCATTGTCATGGCATTTTTCGAACGAGGAAGAACTTCGATCAAAAGAAAATGGAAGTTTTAAAGAACTTTTAAATGTTTGCTCTTGTGTGGTTCTGCTATGGCTTATAACTATTCATAATAATTGCAAATTTGTGAAATAATTGTTCGGTACAATAT
Organism: Inga oerstediana; assembly: GCA_963210345.1. Lineage (NCBI taxonomy): Eukaryota > Viridiplantae > Streptophyta > Magnoliopsida > Fabales > Fabaceae > Inga > Inga oerstediana. The sequence continues at coordinate 1,158,799 of OY723410.1, forward strand.
GCATAATAAGGTTGACTTCGTCCACACGTAGCCCGTTTCTCTGAGTCAGTGTAGCTTTCAAAGACTGATAAATGCCCAAAGTGGACGTTTGGGAGCCTAGAGTTTTTCTCATACCTGCACAGCGAGATTAGTTTTTGTTGCATGGTAAGCATCTGCCTTGTGTTCTGTAACTTACACCTCTTTAAGGTTTGGAATAAAATGAGTAATGTAACATGTTTACAACTTACATGTGTGTACCACTCACAACATTAGAACTTAGAAGCATGTGCCTTCTGTTCTGCAAGTTATTTTGTTATGTATCACTAATTCAGTTTTTCTGACATTAAATACTGTTTTCTGGCGAAATCTAATCTATGCTTTGATGGTTATCTTTGTTCATAGCTCAGTTTTTAATTAACTTTTGGTCACATCATCCAGGATCAGAAAGAGCAGATAAAAAATGGTAGTAACGTCAACACAATATGACAGATTCTCAATGGATTTTCTGATGGGAGGTGCGGCAGCTATTATATCTAGGAGTGCTGCAGCACCAATAGAGAGAGTTAAGCTTTTATTGCAAAATCAAGGGGAAATGATAAAGAGAGGACAACTCAAGAGACCATATTTGGGTGTATCTGATTGCTTTCAGAGGGTCTTGCGGGAGGAGGGTCTGTTTGCCTTTTGGAGAGGGAACCAAGCCAATGTTATACGATACTTCCCAACTCAAGTGAGTTATTAACTTTTCTGACATTTTGGTTGATGTTAAAGAAGCCCCTTTGCGCTCATAGATTTGTTTTAACTCCCTGGCAGTCACTAACCTGTGATGGGTGATTTAGTGAGTAGGATTTTAAATGCCAGGATAATTATTTCTTTTAGGCCAACTGAAAATATGTGTTAAAAAATTGTGTGTGACCTTATTTGCCCCTGGTTTTAGTACTCTGTCATTAATAGAGGTGATTCCCATTCATAGACTTGTGCCTTTTCCTTCCCAATGTATTCTATACCTAATTAATATTGGTTTATTCTAGGAACTATGTTTGAACAAACACTTAATTGGTCTATAGGCTTTCAATTTTGCATTCAAAGGTTACTTCAAAAGCATTTTTGGGCATTCCAAAGAGAGAGACGGGTATATTAAGTGGTTTGCTGGGAATGTGGCTTCAGGCAGTGCTGCTGGAGCTACAACTTCACTACTACTGTATCATTTAGACTATGCTCGTACACGATTGGGTACGGATGCATTAGAATGCCATGCCAGGGGTCAGCGGCAGTTTAAAGGACTAGTCGATGTATATCGTAAAACCTTATCAAGTGATGGAATTGGTGGCTTGTACAGAGGATTTGGAGTTTCAATAATGGGAATCACCATGTATCGAGGCATGTACTTTGGGATCTATGACACCGTGAAACCTCTCATCTTAGTTGGGCCTTATGAGGTACGCTTCTGTACTTCTCTAAAGAATAAAGAGTCCTCTAGCTTGCATCCAAGGGGAAATGATGTAGTTGAATACTTCGAACGAGCTTTTTAAGCTTCTTTTACTATGGAATTAAGTCTTCTTGGGTGGGTTTTCCATGATATGCAGTACTGATATTCTAGAGTCAGTAACATCTGTAGAGTTGCAATATACTCAATTTTGAACATTCATTTTCTAGGGAATTTGAAAATTCAGGCTTTTTTTCCCAATTAAGAATGTCCTGGTTTTTCTTGCTAGCATGCCTTGAGAATTTGGCTCATTTATTGCTTAGAGCGCTGAGAGTTCTTTAATGTGATACTCGGGCATTCCTATCCTTAGTCCTGTTTATTATTTATGCTTCGACAGGGTAATTTTTTGGCTTGTTTCATGTTGGGTTGGAGCATCACCTCCTTTGCTGGGGTTTGCGCCTACCCTTTTGACACACTTCGTCGGAGAATGATGTTGACGTCTGGACAGCCAAATAAGTATCGTAATGCATTGCATGCATTTCGTGAGATTGTGCGGCATGAGAGTTTCTTTGCTCTATATCGGGGAGTCACTGCAAATATGCTTCTTGGCGTCGCAGGAGCTGGGGTGCTCGCAGGATATGATCAGCTGCACCGAATCTCATCAAGACACGGTCTCTATAATGAGCCCAAACAAGGAGCTTTGAAATGAAAGTCTGAATAATGCAGATTCTTGGCTGCAAATGCTGCCCATCAACATGCCATTTTACATTATTTCCTATGCCTGATATACAAGATCAGGCGGGAATTATTATTTCAATTTGACTATTGTAGATGTTATGGTACTCATTGAATAAATTATTTAGTTGTAGTTTCACTTTGAATGAAATTCGTCCTTTAGTGGGTGAGTTTCTTTGTCTTAGTTCAATTTTGGGGGTCCATCATCCTGATCCCTCGTAGGATATCTACACCTTACTGTTGTCGCTGATGACCACGCATTAATATTTTAATATTAAATTAGATATGACTCTCATGTGTATAAATGACTTGCTCATTCGAGCCTGAACAAGTATCTAACTATAAAAGACAAGTTTATTATAATAAAGAGAAACACACATAGTTGAGAGAGACCTGATGGATATATATAACCTGAGGAAGTCATTTTCCATGCAAGTTCCCAATATTGAAGTACTTTTTAGAGTAAGACTTAAGACGAGTCTTCCTATACATGACTTGGGCTACTCATTTTTTTTTTAATATTTCGTTGTATATTGGATATTCTTCATATGGATGATTAGGAAACATAGGAGAGAAGGAAAGAGCAGCGATGAGTGACGAGCTTGGTTTGTGATTAAGCCCTCCTTCCACCAGTACCACTTTCTCGCTGGCAATTAAAGTAAACAGCAGCGACGGGTGATCCCAGATTATAAAGCTCTGCAAAGTCTCTGGTGTTGAAATTTTGACGCCACCCTGGAGCATACACCGTTTGCCTTCCCAATTGCTGGAACAACACAAACGCGTAACGATGAATCCCCACCGTTGGTCGTGGACTCTCGTAGCACACGATCTCTTGCCCTGTCAAAGCCCCATATATATGCATTACGTCGCCCCGCAAAACCAAAATGCTTTTATTTCAACGCAACTCTCATAGCTACTTACCGAAGGTTGGTCCTGTGCTTGCGGGAATATCAGTCACCAACCTAGTCACATCCAATCAAAAAGAAAAAGATACGCTGTTAGAAAAACAAAAATGCTTTACACACACGTCATGCCAAATGTAAGAATCAAGAACAGCATTTTCATGCTTGTCAATGCGACACTAAATATATACTTGATTAGTCATTTTCTTTCTGTGAGATTGACTTTACCTAAACTTTTATCGCGGTCCCGGTAGAATATAAGCATGTTTGTTTCAACTTAAAAAAACTTATAAGTTGCTTTTTACGTAAATCGAGACACAACTCCTCTCACATACTTACTTCGTATACCGTAAATCACTATTAAAAAGCAACTTATAAGCAATCGAATCGCTCAACCAAACATACCCTATATTTTATCTTTGAGACCAACCTTTTTCAATGTCTGGCAGATTACAAACTTCATGTGCTAACACAAAAAGCCATGTGATTAAATTTTGGACTGTTATAGTACCATTTAATGAATGTGATTTTTAAGCTATAATAATAAAAAATCATCTTCAAATAAAACCCATAGGAACAGTAAGGAATGAAGATATTCGTGGTCAAGTCGTTATATATGCTCTTAGACAAATGACTACCACTAACAAGCCATACGGGAAATGATCACCAGTCATCGGATGGCCTCAAAATATTAATTCACGTTAACTTAATATCTTATATTATCATATAGTAATTTTTAAGGCAGTCATACAATTAAAAATTTCAACCATTTTTATCATTTCCGTGCCTCTGAATTGGTTGCATGCATGTCGGGGAGCTAGGAAGCCATGTGGAAGCTAAGGTGATGATATTGGGTGTGTTTGTTTCACCGTTGAAACACCCAATCAGCCAATTGGCACACTCAATCGGCATTATACAGTGATTTTGCATTTTGTTGATGTTTGTTTTGGAGATAGATCAGCAGAAAAAAGTTAGAAAAAGTCCCGATGGAAATAAGCTCTGAATTGAAGCTTATGGGAGCGATGACTTCTGTTTGGAAGAGTATTTTCATATTTTTGGGATAAATGAGATACTAAAAATCACTTCTAATCACAAAGCTTCTTTTATAAAAAATGTTCTAAATAATTTTCTCTTTCTTTAGATAGTAATCTTCTGCTAATTAGAAAATACTTTGGGATAAGAGTTTAGGCAAGTTTTGAGTTTTGTCAATATATGACTGTAGAAATGTAGAGAATAATTAATAATTAATTTTAATCAGTTTAAATTTATTATTCAGTTGTTTTATGATTTTATAATCAATTTATTTTTATAAACATGTCATAAATTAGTTTCTATATGGTGTTTTTACCCATTAAATTTAGTTTAAATAATTTATTTGGATTATTGGAGGTATTATTGAGATTTTAATTGGTTTATTTTGTTAGATTTTGAGCTATGTGAAAATATGAGTTAGGATTTAATGTTTAAATTAGAGTTTGATATAATTTATAAGATTTAAGCTTGAGGTGCACAGTAGAAAAAACTTTTGGAGTGTACCAATTTAAATTAGAGTTTGATATAATTTTATTAAAATTGTACCATTACCAAATTTTCAAAGTTAATTTTTGAGAAAATTGTGAAAAAATCTCTCCGTGTGTAGATATCTTCCCAGGTCTCATTAGCAATTAAGTTGCTAATGAGGACTTTTTTCACAATTATCCCTTCATTTTTTCATTTTTCATAATTTTTTCAATTTTTTTCTCTTAATTAATATAAAAGTTACTTATGTAAAAGTCAAACCAAACATCCTAACTTTTACATAAGTTACTTTAAGTTACTTATCCAATCGCTAATACAAACACTCATCATTTTACCAATCTAACTTTTTTCCAATCTTAAGATTCCATAAGTTTAAGTAAAAATAAGTTACTTATCCCATTACCAAAACAAACACACCCATTAATGATGATGAAGAAAAAGGAGTGTGTGTGTGTGTGAGAGGGGGGGGGGGGGGGGAGAGAGTCATGAGATGACTCACCAGTGCAGGTACTCTCGTGAGTTTGGATCACTTGGGCTAGGTGAGTCAGGGTCAACCATTACCTGCATTATATTGTGTGATTCCAATTAAAAAAAAAAACTGACTTAATTAACCACATAGTTAATTTTTCCACCGGGAACCAACAAGCAAGTGGCCCGCCTTGCATGGAGGAATACTGTTAGGAAACAAAATACGATAAAATAAATAAGAAGGAGTAATGAAAGTACGAGAGTGTAGAAGGTCCTGAGGTCATGTCCACCAACTTCGATCCGAGGTTGGGAAACCACCTGGGAGGGCCTGAGCTCACTACTATTGATGACTTCTCTGCTATAGGGGTACGTGACCCTCATAGATACTGACCTCGTAAATGGGTCCAATACATCACCAACTATTCTTCCTACTACTAGAGGATCCATTTCTCTTCTCACTCGTCTATCGCCCTTGGCTCTCTCCCTTGTATGCTACTATCTCCCGCACGAACCTCTATTTATATCTTTTTCCCCCACCCGTGATCCAGGGCTTCAACATTTTCTTTCAACTTGGATTCCGTTTTCAGTGTTTTCAAGCTCTTTTCACTTTTAATTTGTTGACTTTCCCCTCTCATGTTTGTGCCATATTCTCTTCAACAAATTCAGAAAATTATTTGCGGCATTGGATCACGTATACATCACACATCATTTTTTTTCAAGAAAAAAAATTTGAAATTCTAAATATTTTTCTTCTATATGATTTCAAAATATGTTATTTAATTTAAATCATTTTGGCCTATGGCCTTACTATAATATTCTCTTATAAGTAGAAGGTCATAGGTTCGATGCCACTTATAACCTCAGACCATTGGCACCAATCGCTTTAACTCAAAATAAATAAATAAATCATTTTGACTCATTTTCAAATTGCATGATTACACCTGTCATAAATTTTCTGAATGCCAATTGATGTATTTGGATTATTGTGAATCAGACATTTTAAATTCAAATAGATTTTGTTACTATGATCATGTATATTTTTTTTTTTTTAACAATACTATGATCATGTATATTTACTCTTTTGAGATGCTATGTCCAAAATAGGATATTGGTTCTTAAAAAATTAAAATTAGGCTAAAGTATGATATTTTAGCAAAAATAGATGGTAGTATATTTAGTTTCAGGAATTGTATATTGGAAAAAGTATATGTAAGAGAGTATTACATATGTAATTATAATAATAAAAAGATTAGTTGAAAGTCTAAGAATAAGAAAAAGTGATCAATGGTAAAGGAGAAAGATGGAGAGTGATTTGAAATTGTTATGGTTTGAAAGCGTGCTTGAGGGAGAGGAGGGCATTAAGGATCAAGAAATACGGAGCAAGAAGGCAATTAGTGGCACCGCATTAGTTAAACTGACTTATCAACCAAAATGGGAATCAACTCAGATCACCCATTTCTCTTTTGCACCAAAATGGCAACCCACAACATCTCATTCCTTCCCAATGTCTCGTCCCATAACTCAGTGCCTTTTATCTATTTCATTATTCTGCCTCTGTCTTGTTTTTAGAATTATATATCACCTCTCATTTTTCGTACTGAGAAAGATTAGGTGAATTTCCGAATATATATTTGACTGGTCATTTTAAGTGTATTTGCTTTTTCCGCGTGCCACCCGCACGACCATATTCGCTTAAAAGTTTCTTTCACATTTGAGATTTTTTACTTGTTGAATTGGTACGGATTAAGGGGTGACATGCGATACAGGCCATGACAATAATTAAGACGATAAGTTTGGGTTTCTGTTTAGCTAGTTGCGCTTGGAGCCTCAATTCATTTAATGTGGCTTGATATAAGAGATACAATACTTGAAAAGAGCAATAGGGAATATATGTAGATCCAACATATATCCGCATTAGATTAATTACAAAAATTCTTGCTTCATCATGTGGGTTCATTTTTAGCAAAGGCCAAGTCACTTAACCAATCAACCTGATTTTTGACGAATTCTTGGTCATTAATGCAACTTACGTGTACGCAACATCCAGGCCAACATCACTTTTGACTTTTAATTTTTACACTGGCACGCGATGCTCGTATTGCTTGGTTTGGGCAGCTCGTATCTAGATTTTTCTAGTGCTCCCTCCCTAGTAATTAGTCCTTAACGTAGGATGTAATAAGGGAGTTGATGTTAACACTAAATATAATATCTATTTCATATTTTTATTTATTTTTTCTATCAAATTAACCCTATTAATATTTACATTTATATGAATATTTTGGCTAATTTATGACTTATTGACAGTTATTAAAGAGGAGAGGGAGATAGATTAAAGAAGATAATTAAGATGTTTTTTTTAAATATCATATTAACTAACCTAAAACTTTTTCATAAACAGCTATATTCTGTTTGGGACGAACGTAAAACTTTTCCATAAATGGAAGGTTCTCTCAAGACCAGACTAATCTTTTTGGCATTCCATTTTGTTTTTACGCCAAGCATATAGGCTTTTTCCCCCCTGTCGTTCGTCTATAGAGAATGCACATGGAGAATAGATTTCTCTTCTTCTTCATATATTCATTTGTTGATGAGAAACGTCATCAAAAGTAGGGGTGTTCATGAGGCCCTGCCCACCCGAGTCCGACAAAAAAATGCCCAACCCGGTCCTAAAAAATACGCCTATAAATCATGTGAGCATCTTCGGGCCGGGCCAAATACCGGGCAAGGTGTGCTGCCCTGCCCATTTGGCCCTGCCCAATATGTATGTATAATTGTATTTAAAAAATATATATATTGTATATATAATTGAACAAGTATTTACTTACCATTCAATTAGAATTTAATGAATAAATATATTTTGTATTTACTAGGCATATAGGCATATTTTTTCATACACATATTTAATTAAGAAGTGGGTAAATTGAGTTTTTGAAAAGTAAATTATTTTCAAATAATAAGAAAATAATCTCTGTTGAATTAATTTGTTTTATTGGCTCATGAATCGAATCTAAGTAATAAAATCTTAAAAGGACTATGACATAAAATATGTTTTTGAAATACCAAACTATATATTTTTTCTGTATTATTATTGTTTAATACTTTATTATTTTTAAATTTTTAAGAGATTTTTGAGCACACAAGTCCGCCCTGCCCAGCCCAGCCCAGCCCGAAATTGCTCGGGCTTTCATTGGGTAGGGCCGGGCAACGGGCCTCAAAACGCCGCCCATTCTTTTTCCGGGCTGGGCATCGGGCATGGTCCATACTCTGCCCAGCCCTACCCATATACACCCCTAATCAAAAATGAAGTACTCGATCCATTCCTCTTCTTTTTTTTTTTTTTTCAAAATAATTCCTCTTGGACTTAAATATTAGCTTTCCAAAAATTCCTCTCCTCCCTCATTGTCCGGTAATGATCAACGACGTTCACTTCTCCGAGATACCCTCTACGCTAATTGACAGCATCTTAAATTATGGACCGCTTTCTTCCAAGTCCTGATTTGGCGTTAGAAAAGTAAGGCTTTGTTTGGTTGGAGGTTAGGTTAGGTTGGGGTGGGGTTGATTTTGTTTGGTTGGAGGTTAGGTTAGGTTGGGATAGGTTGGGAGTAAAATGGTGGTGTTTGGTTGGAAGGAAGTTAAGTTAGATGTTGGATGTTTTTTTGTCTTCTAGTGATAACCTAACCTAGGTTCTGAAACCTCCAAAATTGGGGTTTTTCCTAGGTGAGAGAATATTTGTCTTCAATTGTGACTAAATTGCCCATGATAATTTTTTAAAATTCCAACACTGCTCTAACTTGAACTCCTGATTCAACGAACTTTCCAAATAATAATAATTTTATAAATAATTATTTATATTCTTACACGAATAATTATTTTATAAATAATAATTTTATATAAATAATTATTATTAATAAATACATTATAGAAGAAGAAGGAAAATATGTAGAAGGGCATTTTAACCTCCTGTAACCTAACATAACTTAAATAAACCTCACTTAACATAACCTTCGTTGAACCAAACAACATTATAACCTCTTCTAACCTAACTTAAGTAAACCTCACTTAACTTAACCTTCGTTGAATCAAACAAAGCCTAACCAACTAACAAAGGTATATTTTTTCCTTCAAAAAAATTAAATAAAGGCTCAGAATTATTGACAGTTATATGCTTGGCAGTGATTTGAACATAGGGCGAGAGTAAATTTTTATGAGTTAGATTTAAAAAAAATTGAAAAGTGGGGTTATAAATTTTTAATAAAAAAAAGATATAAAATAAAAAAGTAAGAAAAATTAATTAAAAGCTACATACTTCTCTATTTTTTTTTTTTAAAACCAACTCAAAAAAATTGTCTCTCTCATCCCCTCATATCAAACAACCCCAAGTGTTGAGATTGTTGAAATAGATTAAATTCATGGGAAAATGGCATATATAAAAAGAATTTTGAAATTACAAAATCCCAAATCAAGTATTTCTCATAAAATGAGTTGTGGATTGCTTATCAAATCTCGCTGTTACCTTATCAATTCTTAGTAACAAAATTGATTTGGGATTTTACAACTTCAATTTTTTTTTCCTTTCATTTTCCCTAAATTCATCTAGCTGGCTAGTTTGATAAAATAATAAGTTGACTAATTAGTGAGTATACATTTTGTTAACTCATAATTATATTGTAATCAAATAAGAATTAGCATTTTTCTACGTTAATATAATGTTTGGTCCTTATAGTTTAACTTCATTTTAGTTCTAGTCCATATAGTTTCAAATCATAGATTTTTGTCCATATAGTTTATTTCCGTCAAAACCGTTAATCCCTAAATTTTAATAAGGACTTTGACGGTGTTAAATATGTTGATCTGTCACTAATACTGTCAAATATGCTGATATTCATTATGAAGGTGTCTTACATCCTATAATTTAGTGATTTTGTGACATCAGCTTGATAGTCATAATGACACATCAGCATATTTGCCAGTGTTAGTGACACGTCAGCATATTTAACACCGTCAAAATCCTTATTAAAGTATATGGACTAATGGTTTTAACGAAAATAAATTACAGAGATCAAAATCTATGGTTTGAAATTACAAGGATCAAAATTAAAATGAAGGTAAACTATAAGAATCAAACATTAAATTAACTTTTTTTTCTACTGAGGCCGATAAAAACGCAACTCATATTAGTCATATCCAAAAGATACGAGTTTGAATCACGCTCGATCATGATATATAGCTATCTTATTAGCAAGCGATTTGTATACATGTATAAATGTTTTTTTTTTAATTTTAAGGTAATTAAGCCTTAACTCTCATGAGCTATTGATATTTAACTCGCCTAAATTTTTCTTTCCTTCATGTGAACGGAACATATATAATATGTTACTGACCAAATGCGTTCCCCCTTCTTTATTTTTTTCCGCGAGTAACTTTCTTAAATTTTAAATTATGTTCAGATAATGTTCATAAAATTTATACTGTTTTAATAAAATAGTAGAAAAATTAACGATAATTAAGTTATTTTGCATAAATATTAAAGTTTAAGATATTCTAAAATTTTAACAATCAAGGAAGATATCCGCAAACAATCCAGAGTTTGGGGTTATGTAAGGGGTAATTTAGCTTTAAAAAAAAAAAAAAAGCTTTTATACTAAATGGCAAGACGATTTTTGCATGTGAATTTATGTTAGCAGCAAAATTAGCCTGCGACCCTGTTGCCAAATGCCTTGGTCTCAGCGGATGAGTGGGTGCGCATGCGCTGGACGACATAGTGAGCAATGAGCTTGTGACAAGTGCCATTTACACATATTGTTCCCCCTTCCTCTATACTAATCATACTTCACTTCTCTTGAAAAGAATATACTCTTTGTCCAGAAAAAAAGAAAAGAATATACTGTTTCACCAAAAAAAACAAAAGATACTTTAGACTGAGAATAGAATTAATAATACATGGGCATGGTATCTTAACTAAAAATTCAAGACTGAAGTCTGGGAACAATTCTATTCTATTATATATTCCCTTCAATATAATCAAGAGCAACTTCATAAACTAATTTCGGTAAATTGAAAAAAATGAAATTAATTAATTAATTATAACAAATGTAATTTAATCTTCACGTGTAGCATTATATTATATATATGGGTTTATAAGATACATAAATTAGTTTGGGAAAAAATGATACATATTTATGTGATATAAAATGTATTAAAATTTTGTATTTTGGAACAAATCGTACCTCTTATAACCAGTTTTTATATTAGCCACTGGGTGGTATCTTTTATTGAGTTCCCACGTGAACTCAAACTTCTCCCTTCTCATATTTTCATATTTGTACATTATAACATTAATTAATGTTGATGCCCACACAATGAAGTGTGCATGGGTTACGAGTGAAGGGATTTAGGCACATATTCTTTTCCCTTTGGCGATCACAGTAACTATTATATTCTGAAAACAGCATCACAACACGCAGACAACTCTTTTTTCTCATAAAGTATAGGATATCATTACTTCATCAAGTAGATAAGCATCCAATAAGAAAATTATGCTACTTGGTTAAGTTTCACCTCCTGTAAAAAAGATGGTGGTTGATCAAAGAAGCGCTGGTTACTGTCTAATCTATATATCCCAATTTAGGTATCTGGTCTGCCATCGTAAGATTTGTAGACGATCACAAACAACTAGACCAACAGTGAGACCACGAGCAATCTGCAAGAACTAAAATGGATGATCTAAGTCGTGTCTATAGGACACTGTCCTATAGAGTTATTCAATAACCACTGGCAGAGAGGAAACGACACTCCCTAAGATTAAACTGACCCTTCTTGAGTATATCAAGGCAATAGAACTGGTGGAAGGTAATGGTAACGACAGCCAGAAAATATTGTACAGAGGATAAGATATTAGAACGTAAGGGTCCTTTCTATATAGACAAGTATGTGCGTTGGCAACGGAAAGGGCGTTTGATGAGGCCCAAATAGTAAGCTATTAGAACGTAAGGGTCCTTTCTATATATACAAGTCTGTGCGTTGGCAACGGAAAGGGCATATTGTGCAGAGGATAAGATATTAGAACGTAAGGGTCCTTTCTATATAGACAAGTATGTGCGTTGGCAACGGAAAGGGCGTTTGATGAGGCCCAAATAGTAAGCAAAAAGTGCCGGTACCACATATTTATTCACACACAGGGGGAGATCGTCGGATTTTAACTATGTTTACCTTCTGGGGGTCCATTATTATGTGTATGAGCCCACCACTCCTCTAGGTCTCTTTACAAACCCAAGATAGCATAGTAATATATATAGGCTAGTGATATCATTCCCAAACAATGTGGAACTAACTTCTTTGACACACCCACTCAAATACTTATATCTTACAAGAAGATTCTCTATAGTTACACGTGCGAGACAGAATCACCAGTCAATCTTTATGTAATAACAACCTAATATGATAAATGATATCTTTAAAGGGATGGTTGCTACTACAACTCTTCAAAACAACACTAATATATTTAATACAGACACGAAAGAGAATAATTTTCCCAAAGCCTTTGTTCAAGCAAAGGCTGAGACCATGCCAAATCCCAAGAAGATAAGCTATAATACGCAGATAACTTTACCCTTCGTTTTTCTTGTTCTTCTTGTATTTTTTTTAACAATAAATAAATAAATAAGCAGGTTGTGTGATATTTTAGATAGACGTAACGCACTGTGATAACTATTGAACATGGGCTAGATAACTAAACAACAGGATAAAAAAGTATTGATCCCCACATCTCATATTTATACAACAACTAAAGTAATTTACATCATAGAAGAGAAAACGAAGAAAGAAAATTACACAATTGCATTCTTTGACTCATACGCATGGGCCAAGCCCATTAACACATAACTAATAAGTCCAATTGTATCACTGTACAGCCCAATATAATATCTACAACACCCCCTTCAAGTTGGGGGCTGGAACAAGTTCAGAGTTCCTAACTTGTTGAACAACCGATTGTAATCCTCAACTCCAAGTGGCTTGGTAAAGATATCTGCAAGCTGTTGTTTAGAATTGACATGTTGTGAACTAATGACACCTTCTTGAAGATTTTCCCGGACGAAGTGGCAATCTATTTCAATATGCTTCGTTCGTTCATGAAATACAGGATTGGAAGTAATGTAAATTGTTGATTTACTATCACAATAGACAGAAACAGGCTCAACATTACTAATACCCAAATATTTTAACAAACAAGTTACCCATACAATTTTAGATACTGCTATCCCCAAGGCACGATATTCAGCCTCAGCAGAGGATTTAGAAACGGTGTGCTGCTTTTTGGACTTCCAACAAATGGGAGAACCTCCAAAACTAACAAAATATCCTATAACTGATATTTTGGAGTTCGGACAGGTTGCCTAATCTGAATCTGTATAGCATTCCAGCCGTGTTCCTCCAGTTGCAGCCAAGAAAACTCATAATCCAGGTTTCCCTTTCAAATATCTCACAACACGAATTGCCGCTGCCATATGGGATTTCTTGGTATACTCATGAATTGGTTTAATGTCTGCACAACAAAGCAAATATCAGGGCCAGTATTAGTAAGATAAAGTAACCTACCTATTAACCTTCGATATGCAAATGGATCAGCCAATAGGGGATCTTCTCGTTTGAAAGGTTTGTGCTTTTGCTTCTGTTTTAACCAATTCCTTGTCCTAGTAACAGTACCTCTGCACTTAATCGTATATGCCTTTCCATGGGAACTTGCAGAGGCTTAGCCCCACTCATTCCCATATTAGAAATCAAATCTAGAGTGTATTTCCTTTGACTAAGCACTATACCTTTGTCAGACCTTGCTAATTCCAATCCTAAAAAATACCTAAGGTGTCCTAAGTCCTTGATTTTAAAATTCTAGTGCAGATAAGACTTTAACTCATTTATCTTTCTTATATTATTGCCAACAATTACAAGGTCATCAACATATGCTAACACTAAAATTATATCTTCTTTGGTTTTCTTAACAAACAATGAATAGTCATACTTATTTTGTCTAAATCCTCCCTTTATCAAAGTTTCCGTAAGTTTTGCATTCCATTGACGTGAGGCTTGTTTTAATCCATACAATGATTTAATCAATTTGCAAACTTTATTGTTCCCAAATTGATCATATCCTTGTGGAATTTTCATGTATACCTCTTCATGTAGATCTCCTTGAAGGAAAGCATTATTGACATTTATTTGACATAAATGCCAATTGTGCTTTGCAGCAAGGGTAAGGATCAATCTTATGGTAACCATTTTTACAACTGGGGAGAAAGTCTCAAAATAATCTACCCCTTCTTGTTAACTATACCCTTTTGCTACTAACCTGGCTTTGTACCTTTCAAGTTACCCATCAGATCCATATTTAAGTTTGTAGACCCACTTACAGCCTATAACACTTTTTCCTTTAGGGAGGTCAACAATCTGCCATGTTTTGTTTTGTTCTAGTGCTTGCATTTCCTCATTCATTGCAACAACCCATTTGGGATCCTTAATTGCCTCCTGATAACTATAACGCTAAACAAGTGTATCAGTAGACAAAATATATTCCTTATAATTATCAGAAATATTATCATAAGACAAAAATTCATGAATCAGGTACCTGCATTTTACCTTTATTGTAGAATCTGCCACTCTATTGGCCAAGCATACATAGTCATTTAGCCAAGCAGGAGATTTCTTGTCATGCATAGTTCTGTGTGACCTTACCATATACTGCTCAATGTCTATATTTGTCTCATTTCCAGGTTGTTTCGCATAAAAATCTGGTGCTGGTGGTTGTTGTTATTTACATGAATATGAGCCTAATTGCTGACCATTCGGTTGAGCAGATATATCATGATCATATATAAAGTGATCCCATACTTGCTTTGGGTTCCCTGTTTGACTAGTATTTGTGGAATCTCTAAAGGGAAATCGATTTTCATGAAAAGTTACATGTCTACTAACTAACATGGTTTTCTCCTTAAGACTATATAATAGGTAGCCCTTTTGGTTGGGTGGATATCCCATGAAGACACATGGTTCAGCTCTGGGTTGGAATTTGTCATGTATATTTTGTATAGTAGAAAAACCCAAACATCCAAACACTTTTAAAGAAGACAGATCAGGCTGCTGATTATATAGTAACTCATAGGGAGTTTTTTCACCTAAGCTCTTAGATGGGGTTCTGTTGATGAGGAAAGTTGTTGTTTTCACACTCTTACCCCAAAATTTAATGGGAACACCTGAATGTAATAGGAGACTCCTAGCTACATCTAACAAGTGTCTATGTATCCTGTCAATTACGCCATTTTATTGAGGTGTATAGGGGCAAGTAGTTTGGTGAATGATTCCCTTTTCATTTAAAAAGGTTTTCAATTCATTATTGACAAATTCTAAACCATTATCTGTTCGCAATTTCTTTATACAAGTCAAGAATTGTGTTTGAACGTATGAAATAAAATTCTTCAAGAATATCCAAGTACATCTAGAAAAATCATCAACCACAGTTAAGAAGTACCTATGACCTTGATGAGTGGGGATCTTATATGGCCCCCATACATCCACATGGACCAATTCAAAGGAACAAACAGTAGCAGATTTAGAACTAGAAAAGGGTAATCAGGTTTGTTTAGATTGAGAGCATACATCACAAGAGTATTTAGGAAATCCTATGACTTTATTCTTTATACTTTCTAAGTGCTTAAGGACTTCTACAGGGGCGTGACCTAATCTATTATGCCATAGTTCAAATAGTCGCTGGTCAATTTGGAAGTTTATAGTTTGATCCATCTTTATATTTGTTTCAAGCAAATATAATCCATCATGAAGATTACCAATCACATGGCATTTCCCATTGGGAATCTCTTGCAAGGTGCAAAAATCTAGGTAAAACATAATGCTATAATTAAATTGTTTAGTCATTTTAGAGACGGACACAAGATTAAAATAGCACTGAGAAGTATAATAGACATTAGTCAGAATAACATCATTGAGCAGATTGACAGTACCAACATGTGTTACTAGAATTCTTTGCCCATTAGGTAACTTAATCATCCTAAGAGGTCCTGTGTAGGGTTAAATAGAACTAAACATAGCACGATTTCCAACAAGATGACATGTAGCACCAGAATCCAAAATCCAACTAGATCGACATAAAGCAGTAGGGATAGCATTTACTAAACCTGAGACGCTTTCCTTAATGTAATGGTTTGCACCAACAACAATTTCTTCTGTGTCCTTATTGAGCAGCTGGAGGATCTTATCATATTGCTATTGTGTGAGAGGAGATTAAGAACTAGGAGGTGTAGAAGAACTCAGATTTCCTTCAAAACTGAGTGCTTGATTAGTCTCGGTGTTACGTCTTTGAAATTCAGGAGGGTATCCAACTAATTCATAGCACCTATCTCGACTATGCCCTTTGCGATGATAGTGAGAGCATTCTTCATTAGACCTACCTTATCCTCATCCTCTTCCTTGGCTCCCCCTGCCTCTTGGAGCAATTGCAGCAGTATTTAAAGGATTAGATAATGAGTGGGAGGCTATCACATGATGCTCCTCATCTTGACAAATTATTGAATATGCTTGATTAACAGTGGGTAGAGGAGTCATGAGGAGGATCTGTGAACGTGCTTGCTGGTGCACGTCATTTAACCCTATAAGAAATTGGAAAAGACGTTGCTGTTGGGTGACATTTACATAATCTTTGGATACATGACACTCCCATGAAGGCAAGGGAACAAGAAGACCATATCCATCCCATAATTCTTTAAGTTTATTGAAATAGCTTGTGACAGTAAGAGCCCCTTACCTAAAAGAGGAAATGGATTTGTGCAGTGAATAAATTTTGGAGCCATCTACCTTATTAAATCTCTCTTGTAAATCAGACTACACATGCTGAGCTGTCAAAGAAAACCATTCCAGTGGCAATTTCCTTATCGATGGAGTTGATCAGCCATGAAAGGACCACAACATTACACCTATCCCAATGGTCAACCAATTTGGGATCTGAAACTTGTGTAAGGGATCCATCAATAAATTCCAATTTATTTTTGCCACGAAGGGCCAATTTCATGGAAAAACTCCAGATAGTGTAATTATTGGAGCCAGTTAGGATTTGAGGAACGAGACTCACCGATTGGATGTCGGATGGATGAAGATAAAGGGGATGAGATGAGTCAAGAGTTGAAACCGGAGAAGACATGATAATCGAGGGCAAGATTAAGAATTGGTGCTGCTGGGATGGCGTCACACGAGATTGACTCTTTCTGCACAATCGGCACGGTGGAGAGTTGCGGACAATGTTGCGTGAAGACAACCAAGATTTGAACAGAGACAAATGGATAATCTAGGGCAAGATGAGAATTGGTTCTATAAGGGTGAAGGCACACAATTCAAACTCATTCTTCACAAGCGACACAGTGGAAAGTCACGGATATCGTGCCGTGAACGGAGCCGAGACAAAGTTGGATGCCGTCGACGCAATGGAGAATGGAAACGCCCAACGATTGTAGACTTATGGTCCAAGAACAGTGAGTTAAACAAGAAAAGACTGAATCAAAGATCGACGTCAATGGGTTTACAGGAGTGTGCGAGCAAGATCGACGGACTCATATACTTGGCGTGATCTAGCTTAGCATCGGTCGAGGAACGAACGAGATTGGGCAAGACAAACCAAAAATTTGGGCCCTCTATTGGTAAAGAAGACGAGCGTGGTGAGATGTAAGAGGTGCCACGTACTGGACTAATGAACAAACATGTTTAAGATTGACTGAGCCTGCAATGGCAAAACAAGAACGATCAAGACTAGGTTTGTGTGGGATGCCAAAAACGCACTTTGGGCCGCAGGGATTAACCTGTCTCTGATGCCATGATAACTATTGAACATGGGCCAGATAACTAAACAACAGGATCAAAAAGTATTGATCCCCACATCTCATATTTATACAACAACCAAAGTAATTTACATCACATAAGAGAAAAAGAAGAAAGAAAATTACACAATTACATTCTTTGACTCATACCCATGGGCCAAGCCCATTAACACATAACTAATAAGCCCAATTGTATCACTGTACAACCCAATATAATATCTACAACACACTGTACACAGACAATGAAGGTGTTGAAGTAAGTGTGTTTGGGAGTTGGAGAAGAGGGAGGGATGGAGTGAGAGATAAGAGAGGAACTTGAAGATGAGGAAGGCCCATGCTGTGGAACTGGATACTCATCGGGCAGTGGCAGTGTCTTCTCCACCCGCATATGCAAGACAACACTTCTCCTCATCTTTCTCCTGAACTCCCTCCGCTCTATAATACAGGGCATTTCAATTATATCATGGGAAATAAGAAATAACAACTAAATCGTTCGATATGTCAAAAAATGCAAAAAAATTTCACTTTTATCCCTATTGAGAAATGCATTTAATTGTATTGGGATTTGGGAATGCTATTGTAAAAAAGAGAGGATATAATGGGTTGACAAAGTTAGAAAGTGAGTATTAATCAAAGAGTAAAATAGGAAAAAAATATTAATTAAAATGAAAATAACTTATATTCTTGACAATACTTTCTTTCTAAAAATATCATATGTTATTCAGCGGAGGGAGTATAATCTTTCTACTCCTTCGTCAATGCTTTCATCATCCCGCATCCAAAACGCCACACACACGCATCAATTCATTCTGAGTCTCAATTAAACCAAAATAAGTCCCCTTACTTTATAACTAGCTAGGATATATAGGGATCTTCAAATATATGGATGGATGGCATGGAGCAGAGAGGAAGACAACTATTATTTCTAGATTAGAGAAAAATGAGGTTAAAATTTTTTAAGTACATTCTTTTTAACTCTCTTATTTTACATACTCTCTTTTTTAACCACACTTTCATTTTTTTAATTGAACTTATTAAAACTTTTCCTCAACTCTCTTCACTTTCATTTTCCTCATGCCAAACAGGTCCTCGTATACTCTTGTTTACATTATGGCCACAAATCTTCTAATTCTAACTGGCATTCATTGCAGAGATTTTTAATAGGTTACGGTAATCCATAACAATTTTTCAATAGGCTCATATATACATACATACGTACGTACGTACGTATATGGTTCGAGAAAGTTTTTAGATCCATCCCTCTAATTTTATGAAATGCCACAAACATAATAGACACATATATAAGGTTTTTTTAATGAAACCATTTTAAATAAAATTAAATTTGGACATGATTCGTGGGTCTTGACTAGATTTTGAGTTTTACTTCACTTCATTCTAATTAAATTACGTGGCACGCAGTGAAATCACAGGGAGTTTGGATAGGTTTTTTTGTTTTTGTTTTGTTTTTTTTTTTTTTTTTTGGTACAAGGGTGGATAGTTGCAGCAGGGCATCTGCATGGATTCAACTGAATTGTGTGGAGGCCATGGGCCAAGTGCTATTGTGAACAAAAGCCACCGCTTCCATTTAAAAAGCGAGGGAAACAAAACTGCACAATTCCTGTACCTGCCTCTTCCCCGCCATGGACAAGGTACAACCATGCCATTTTCTTATGTCTACCACCTCCTATGTTTTCTTTATTCTGTTTCTATCACCTTCATTTGCTCTGTTTTTTATGTCTTTTTCCTTTAATTTCTTGCGAATTTCACTCCTTTTCGATTTTCATTTTTTCAGACGGATGGGGTTTCAGGTATTCCCAACGATGCCAATATTCAGATACGATCCAGTTCTGAGCTTGAAGGACAAGGTGCAGGATTCTATCTCTGGTCATCGAAACGAGATGATTTCTCTCCTTTCCAGGTTCCCTTTCTCCCTCTATCACTCTCACCTTGGCGGTCTTGAGTGAGTATCGACGTTTGCACTGAAAGTGAATTTGGATTCTCCATGCACGTTATGTGAGAGTGTGATATATATACAGCTGCAGATTTTTCACATGAATGCATTCTTGCTTCGGGTCTCAGGGGCAGGGCTTTGCATTATATGATCTCCGTTTGGAAAACTTGAGTTTCTGAAACCCATTGCTCTTATGTTGCAACTTCCAAGCTAAGTGGCTCAGGGGAAGGGAATATTACTGCCCCATAATCTTCTGGGCGAACTAGAAAAAATTCCCCAAGAGGACGAAGCACTGCAAAAACTCAAAAGATAGCTCTTTCGTCAAAGTGCTCGAATCTGCAACGGTGAACTCACTAGACCTACTAACTGGTCTGTTTCTTCCTCAAATAATTGAAACCCCTTTAGATTCTTTCTCAAACATTTAATTGGACCCTCTACTCTTTTTTGTGTTTTTTAAATAGAGACTCCAGATAATTTTATCTTAGAATGACTCCGTTTTTCTCAATTATTTTTGGTCTCTCTAAATTGCGATTTTTATATATGAGAGTATTCAAGAATTGTCTTTACTGATGTGATCTTTTAAAGCTATTACTATTACTATTTGCTGCGATGGGAAGCTATTCTGCCCCCGTTCGTTTATATAGCCATTTGTCCGAGACCTGGTGTTTGGGAGTATGTTCGTGTCAATGTCTTCGAACTCATTGTGGACAATCTGAGCGTTGCAGAATATCTACGTTTCAAACAACTTGTGGATCAACAGTATGGGTTTTCTGTGTCACGTAAATTTTGTGCTCTACTTTTCCAATTTATACTAATTATTGATTGGTTGAATGCTATCATCAGTCCAAGTAGTGTAGATCGAATTAAACCATAAACGAATCGTGATGTCCTACAGTCTAAGTTTTGCTCTATGCAGAAATAATGTTTAACTTGATTTTTGAAAATTTATTCCAGGTGCATTGACGAGTATGTGCTTGAACTTGATTTTGAGCCATTTAATGCAACATTTCCTCGACCAACTCGATCGTCCTCCATTGGCAATGGAGTTCAATTCCTCAACCGTCACCCGTCATCAATCATATCCCAGAATAAAGAAAGTCTAGAGCCTCTGCTTCCATTTCTCCGCACGCACAAATATGATGGCCAGGTACGGTTCTTTAATATTCAGTTATTCAAAAATAGTGATCGATATGAGAATCACATTTTGCCACAGCCTATACTTTTGGCCCTGGAAAATAACAGGTTAATTTTTATTTACGATCGTGGAGCATAAAATACCTCTATTGACATTATCTTGAGATGAGCATTCATTTTCATTCCACCTTCTTCATATTCTGTACATGATAATTTTCACATTGGCAATGAAGTTATAATTAAATTTCTGTTACCATTATATTATGCAGGTAATGATGCTAAATGACCGGATTGGTGACATATCAAAGCGTCAGTCTGCCCTGGTAAAGGCAGAGGAACTCGTTTCAGAGCTCCCAACAAACACACCATATTCTGATTTTTTTTTTTTTTTTTTGAATTACAATGACAAGAGCAAAAGAGTTCTTGAGGCCACGGCGGGCCAATACAGACAGAAAAATAACAGGAAAGGAACTTTGAGCCCAAATCTCAGCTGAGATCAGATAACATTTGGGGCGAACAGAAATCTGGTGGATACTGCAAAAAAGACAGATCACTGTTCGAGTCCAGGGCTCGTTTTGCCAAAACATCAGCACATTTAAGGGCTTCTCTGTGGCAGTGGTGTATCTCTAAGTCCCAATCCCTGTGGATTAATTTCCTGACATCCTCCAACTCGTATTGAAGCGGATGATATTGACCACCTGCGTGGAATAACAGTTGAATGGCTTCTAATGAGTCGGTAAAAAGTTTGATCTTTCTGAACTTCCTGAATTTGCAAGTTTGTAGGCCAATGCGAATAGCCTGAATCTCAGAAGCTGTTGAGCCTAGACTGAATCCTGTATTCTGTTGAAAACCGCAAATCCAAGCTTCAGAGCTATCCCGTATCACTCCTCTAACTGCTGAATTCCTGTGTTCATCTACTGCAGCGTCCACATCGATCTGAACATAGCCTTCTGGTGGAGCACTCCAACCTTCTGAGTATCTCTCTGGAACTCTAAATATCTTGTGTTTGAACCGGCCTTCCTCTATGCCTTCATGGAGAAAATGAAGTCCTCTATGTAGTAGTTGGTGAGGAAGGACAGAGGTTCATTCAAAGACTCTGCTGCATCTGTTCTTCCAAATTAGCCAGCATAATGAACCGAAGACTCTCAACCAAGGCCACTGAGACATCTTGCGATCTCCCGGTGAGTGTTGCATGTTCCATTTGATCCAAACCTGTAAATTTCCAGAGAAAAATGCAGAGTGATAAACAGGGTTAGTACAAGAAAACCACACAGAACTTACGAACTCACAATCTCTCAGGATATGTAACGCTATTTCCTCACAATTACACTCGAATGGACACTCAGGGTTTAACCTCATATCTCTCTTAGCACGAATTGAATTCGTAGGAACTCTCTCTTGGAACAATTGCCACATAAAGAATTTGACTTTCTCTGGAATAGGCCATCTCCAGATACGTTGCCAGAATGGATCTGCTGGTTCTGAGAGCGACGAATAAATCATAGAATAAGCTGATTTGATGCTGAAATTTCCATCAGAAGATTTCTTCCACCAAAATAAATCATTGCCAGTTTGGGAAGGAGGAGAGACTTGTTTGATCCTTTCAATCACCCACCGTGGCAAGAACATACTCCATCTCTGGAGATCCCATTCTCTGTCTGGGCCGACAAATTGTTTTACCACTTCCTCAGGATTTATTAAGTCTTGGTTTCTATCTACATAGAAAATGAGGGGCTGATCAAGACTTGTCCATAAATTCCACCAAGCATTTGTTGACTGCCCGCTTCTGATCTTTTTTCCCACTGCTTTCCTAAATGAATCCCAAACAGTTGTAATTGCATTCCAGACAGCCGATTGGGTCTTTTTCCTCTCAACTCTTGGAATTTCGTTATCCCTGCAGTCATATTTTGCTCTGAGAACTTTCACTCATAAGGCATCGGGTCTAGTAATGAGATTCCAACACAGCTTCATGATGAGAGCTTCGTTTTGGCTGGAAAGGTCTTTGATACCCAGGCCACCCTCCTTTTTGTCTAACTTGATTATCTCCCAAGAAATGAGATGCATTTTCTTTCTATCCTGCCCGACTCCAGAAGAAATTTCTATTTAATTTCTCAAGATTGTGCAAAACTCCTTTAGGAAGCAGGGTAGTTTGCATCTGGTAGAACGGCAGAGTAGAGAGGACAGAGTTGATCAGGACAGTTCTCCCGGCCATATTCAAGAATTTTCCTTTCCAAGTGGAAAGCTTCTCGTGAACTTTAGAAACCAAAGGGGCGAATGTCAGTTTGGTAGCTCTTTTATGGAGTAGAGGAACACCTAAGTATTTGCCTAGATCCCCTGATATACTGATTCCCAGAGTTTGACCCAGTTGCTGAGCTCTTTGGAACTGAACATTCCTGGAGGCAAAGATTTTTGACTTCTGAAGATTGATCTGATGACCTGATACCTTGCAGAAGTAAGTCATCAGGTCTCTAATATTCTCCATCTGACTAGTGGAAGCCTTACAGAAGAGAAGGAGGTCATCTGCAAAGAAGAAGTGGGAGAGATTCGGACACGATTGACTAATCCTTAGAGGCTTCCAACTTCTCTCGACAACAGCCCGATTTATCAATTGGCTCAGCCTTTCCATACAGAGAATGAAAAGGTAGGGACTCAAAGGATCACCTTGTCTCACACCTCTAGATGACTGAAACGGGATTGAGAGAGATCCATTCCAGATCACTCTCATTGTGGGAGAGGAGACACACATCATCAATAGCTTCACAAAGTGATCACTCAGGCCCAGACTGCAAAGATTGAAATGCAGGAAGTTCCAGTCCAGCCTGTCAAAAGCTTTTTCCATATCCACCTTGATGGCGAAGATTGAAATGCAGGAAGTTCCAATACATATTCTGATTTTGAATACGGTAAGCAAACAAAATTAATGCAACTGAAGTTATATTGCTTTTGCTAAGTTGTGGAGCTAAATAAATGCTAATAAAAGTAATATTTATTTCTGATATAATGATGACACAAGGTTTTTGCCTGTTACTTGTCACAATAAGTCCAAAACCCTCACCATAAGACTATTCCTACTGGCTTAATTATTCATTTTCTCAAGACATGAGATTTAAATGCTATATGTTTCTTCTCAATTTGGGAGCAGATTGAGAGGATTGGGATTTGAGAGAGGTTGGGGTGATGCCTCTCAGAGGGTGTCAGAAATGGTGCATCTTCTATTGGAAATCCTTCAGGCTCCTGATCCATCTACCCTGGAAACTTTCCTTGGAAGAATTCCCATGGTGTTCAATGTTGTGGTTGTGTCTCCGCATGGTTGCTTTGGGCAAGCAAATGTGCTGGGTTACCTGATACTGGTGGGCAGGTATTGTTTTTCACAAGTTTTGCTTGAGTATGCAAGTTGATGTTATTACTTTCAAAAAATAGAAAACCTCTGGTTTCTTATTTTTCCTTGCTAATAATTAATATAGGAACTATGATTCCCTATTAGTAACTGTACTGATTATAAGCCTTACTGTCACTTAAACAGATTGTTTATATCCTTGATCAAGTGCGAGCTTTGGAACATGAAATGCAGCTTAGAATCCAAAAGCAGGGACTTGACGTGTCTCCAAAAATTCTCATTGTAAGTGGATCCAAAAGTCCTTCCCACTTTTCAACTGATTAATTAATGTACATATTGAACTGTTAGAGTTGCATTTATATTTACAAACAAATGGTGCTTCTAGGTTACAAGATTGATACCAGAGGCAAAAGGGACAATGTGCAATCAAAGACTTGAAAAAGTCAGCGGAACTGAACGAACACATATATTGCGAGTACCTTTTAGAACCAGGAATGGAATTTTGAGGAAATGGATTTCAAGATTTGAAATTTGGCCATATCTAGAGACATTTGCAGAGGTAAGCACCAGAAATGCTTCCGTGTTTATCTTATTTTCAGATTCCTTTGTCTTGTCTGTCTTCTCTCTTTCTTCCTTGCAGAGGCAATCACTTCATATTTTTTTTAGAACTCATAATAATTGCTGTCCGTCTGGACCAGAATCTAGCCTGCGAGCAGCAGTCTAGTTTTAGGATATTCCATCAGTTATCAGTCGCTTCCTCTTTAAGGGAACAAGAGGGAGCAAGAATCACTGTGTCTTGTTTACACAATCCCATGGCATTTTTGGTTCATGTAACATGTTTGTTTCTTTACTGTAAATAGGATGCATCAAATGAGATTGCTGCTCAGTTACAGGGAATTCCAGATCTGATAATTGGAAGCTACAGTTATGGAAATCTTTTTGCATCTTTGTTATCTTATAAGCTAGGGATCAAGCAGGTGGGTTGACACTAACAAATTATTCTCATGCAATATAAAGATCAAATTATTTACATATGCAGGTGTAAACCTTTTTTTCTGCCCTAAATGACGGGACTGAACATGTTTTTGCCAAAACATTTTACTCAATTTTCTATGTAATGCAACATTGCTCATGCATTGGAGAAAACAAAGCATCCAGATTCTGATATATATTGGAAGAAATATGAAGACAGGTACCATTTTTCTTGTCAATTTGCAGCTGATCTTGTTCAATGAACAATGCTGATTTTATTATCACCAGTACATTTGAAGAAATTGCAGGAAGGTAATTATTTTTTCCTAGGAGCTTCTTTCTTTCTTAGGAGCTTCGAACTCAAGGCAAATACTTGATTTAAACGGGGTTCTAGTTCAGATCATTTAGCAATGATCATTTTTCTCATGATAGTTTGGTGATCCCATCCAACATATCTCCCTTCCCTTTCACCAATCAAGTATTCATAATTACCCCAGCTAACATCAATGGCCCGAAAAGGGAAAAAAATACCCCCATCTAATATGAAACTTAGTCATGGCTATACACTATGCATAAATTTAATTTAGAACATATTTATTGAGTTAACTGTTGTTTCTCGTGAATTAGTTGAAATGTCCTATATTGTGGATCAGAGGAAGTATTATATTTTTCTCTGTCCTTCAGACACTCATTTAATATAGATAAAATTGAATTTTTTTTTAATTTAAAATAAATTTAATGAGTTAACTACTATTTTATAATATCAATTCTTAAAGTGATTTATACGGAGTGGAAGAGAGGGAGTATCCATTCTACTTAATAAACTGCTATCACCTCGGTCGCACGATATCATGATGATGCTTTTATGTGAGGAAATTCGTCACTGTGCAAAATATTGGGAAAATTTCAATCAACTTTTGAGGATATGATTTAATTTTAGTTAACTCTAAAAAATTCTGAAATTTTACTGTATTTTTTTGGTCAAGATGAAATTAAATTTTATAAGTGAAAAAACAATGTTATCATTCTTCTATTTTTTTTAAAAGAGTATTTATAAGATAAATATGGATATTTATAAGATAAATCAAAGTATTTATAAGACAAATGAATGAATTCAAAAAAACTAGGGAGCTAATCAAAATACTTAAATCATTTACAAGACAAAGTAATGGCATTATTGTTTTTTTATCCAAAAATTTAATTTAATTTTGATTCAGAGATGCAGTAAAATTTCAGAATCTTTTAAGAATTAATTGAAATAAAGACATATCCTTGAACTAACTGAAATCCCCCCCCCCCCAATATAACTAAATTAACCACAATTTGATATTCCTTCATGTCTTAAATATAAGATAGAGTTGATGTTTTTCGAAGAGATCAATAAAGTTAAATAAGTTACTTAATCATATCAAATATTGTGTATCCTTAAATTATATATCAGTTTATAAGTTAGGCAAAATAGTTTGGAGAAAAAATAATAAATAAAAACGTTTTAAAATAATTTAATTAATTTTTTTCATCTCTCTAAAAATTTAACTTTACCTTATAATTACAGCATATGAATTCTTCGCCTCATAACAAGTTGGCAAAAAGAAAAAAGTCTTCGTCTAACACATTACACATATAGAGTATCATTATTGTTGCTGAGCCATAAGTCTCCATCAATTTAGTTTTATAGATATAGTTAAATTTTTTTTCAAAATTTTAATTTAATAAAACATTTATCAATTACATTTCATAAAATATATTACCGCTCCCAAAGTATTTTAATTTTAAAATAAATCAGAAATTTAAAACCATTGAAAAAATTGTACTCAATTCAAGAGCAACGGTGTAATTATTATATTTTGATTTTACCTATGGGCTACGACCTTATCCTTAAAATCTTTCAAGGTGACAAAATCACAGAACGCTTCCGTTCTTCCTCGAGTTCCGCGACACATCTTCCTTCCGCATTATAAAATATTAATACACACACACGCAATATATCCCTATATAAAAACGCGGGCAATGAATCCCCGGTAATTTGTCCAAAAAAAAATCCCCGGTAATTGGTTCTGACGATTGCAGTCAAATTCGAAGTTGGGTATGGCGAGTAGAACATCTGAGCTTGTCCACCAAGTGAAACCACCTAAGGAATTCGATCTCAGCGCCTTGTTTCGCTATGCGTCCGCCAATATCTCAGGCTTCCCCCACTCTGCCTCTCATTTCGTTGTATCCCAGGTCGGCTCCTTACATGCTTCAGGCTTTTGTGTTTTGGGGCATTTTCTTGTTTTGTGCTGGTTCTGGGCAATTGTTTTCTTGTTTAACTTTTCATTCTCCTGGGTAAACTGTAGTTTGGGCACGGGCAATCGAATCCCACCTACTTGCTGGAAGTGGGCTCAGGGGATGCGGTGAAGCGTTATGTCCTAAGGAAGAAGCCTCCAGGAAAATTGTTGGCATCAGCTCATGCCATCGACAGAGAATTTCAGGTTTTTTTTATGGTGTTCGATGAAATTCTTGTATTTTACGTTAATGTTTCCTTGCACTTCTGCTTGTTTGCATTGAGGAAACGCTTCCATTTTGGTGTCAGTACTGAGAAAACTGACAACACGCTTGAATAGATCGCTTGGTTTCGTTTGGTTGTTGGGATTAGTACTAAATAATATCAGTATGTTGAATGAGTAACAGTTTCTTTTTTGTTTTCTCATGTTCAGGTTATCCAGGCGTTAGGCACTTACACCCAATTTCCAGTTCCTAAAGCTTTCTGTTTTTGCAATGATCCAAGCATAATTGGAACAGATTTTTACATCATGGAATATTTGGACGGACGCATATTTATTGACCCCAAGCTACCAGTATGATTGATGATTTGTCTATCTTCAATCCTTTTGATGGTTCATTAGATTTGGCTATCTTTTCTTACATTCTCACCGTGAATTCCAAATTACTATCGGCCTGATCACTAAATTATGTCATGTTAATGCATTGATTTTAGGGCTTGGCACCAGAAAAGAGGAAAGCAATATACCGGGAAACTGCCAAAACTTTAGCTTCCTTACATTCTGTCGATGTGAACTCCATTGGACTGGGAAAATATGGGCGGCATAACGATTATTGTAAAAGACAGGTGAATTTGCTTACAAATGATTTCAAACTGAAATGATTATTTATGTATGGTCAAGATTATGCCCTGAAATTTGCTGATACAAATTGGCTTGCATTGAACCATTATTACAGCACAATATGTGAAAGAATTTGCAGAAGTGCTTTTTTTTGTGTTATTTAAAAGGCTGAGCACCCCTCCCATTTTTGTTTAGTTGTTTAAAAAGAGGGATAGGATTAATTTTATTTTTTATCAATTTTATAGGAATTATTGATACTCTGTTAATCTTAGGTTGAGAGGTGGGCTAAGCAATATATTGCTTCGACCAGTGAGGGTAAGCCTGCAAGTAATCCAAAAATGTTCGCACTGGCTGATTGGCTTCGGCATCATATTCCACTTGAAGATTCTTCAGGAGCAACGGCTGGCCTAGTCCATGGAGATTTTCGCATAGATAATCTTGTTTTTCATCCCACTGAGGTATGATGCAAATAATAAGAATACTCATTTTCCTTCGATTTTTAATTAATAATAACGTTATTACTTTTTCTTTGGTGCTATTATCAATCCATAGATATTTCTATCAGGTCATGGGCCAAGTTAGATGAAAGACAGCAATTTCACTCTAGGCAGTGTCAAGATTAACAGCAAACTCTATGCCTTATCATATTTATTTCTATTGCAGGATCGAGTCATTGGTGCACTT
This sequence comes from Inga oerstediana, assembly GCA_963210345.1. Lineage (NCBI taxonomy): Eukaryota > Viridiplantae > Streptophyta > Magnoliopsida > Fabales > Fabaceae > Inga > Inga oerstediana. Next base: position 1,187,878 of record OY723410.1, read on the forward strand.
GATTGGGAATTGTCAACCCTTGGAAACCAAATGTGTGATGTTGCTTACAGCTGTTTGGTATGTAGTATATAGAATCTGAATCAACACTGCTGCTTATAGGGCTATTCGCTACATTATGTGGCATATAATATTATCTTTATTTCTTTCAATTAAAATATGGATTCGCCTATTCAGTTCATGGTTTCCTTGCAGCCTTATATTGCAGACATTGGGCATGACAAAATGTATAAAGGTCTGGAACACCTTGGAATTCCGGGAATTCCTACACCATCTGAATATTTGGCTGAATACTGCTCTCTGTCAGTAAGCGCCATAACACAATATTGTCATATTTGCTCAATTTTTTTTTAAAAAAATCTTGCATGGTATATTCAGGCTTTAATGAAGGAAAGCCTGTCTGGCTCTCCAACTTGGGATGAAGAAGTTGCTTAATTTTCTTTTAAAAAAAAATCTTAATATTGAGATTTAGCCTGTTTATCAACCATGTTATTATAGATAATATGTGCAGTCCAGACACATATCATGGCCTGGATATGGTCAATGAAATAGTGTTTGAATTATATCCTGTTATCATTAAAATTGAAAAAACTGAGTAGAGAAATTTTTTATGCCAGGGAAGAAAATGGCCTGTTGCTGAGTGGAAGTTCTATGTTGCCTTTTCTTGTTTTCGTGGGGCTTCAATCTATGCAGGAGTGTATAATAGATGGATCAAGGTATCTTGATTTGTTGGGGATGCTTTTATCATGGGAGGTTATATTTTACAAATTTTTATCTTCTTTCTGTTCGTTCTAGGGAAATGCTTCAGGGGGTGAGCGTGCTCGTTACACGGAGCTACTTGCAAACGGTCTTATAGATGCTGCTTGGGAATTTATTGAGCGCAAATCTGTGCTTCCTCAAAGTCCTCCGCCTGTAGGTAGACCATTTAGCTGTTATGGAGTTTACATGCAAGTAGGCTCAAATTAATTCTGTGCTCATTAGATGCCCAATTATTTTTCAAGAGAATTAATATACCCAAAATAGCTGAGTTTCATTAACTCTTTAATAATCAGATGCAAATGCACAAGACTATTCAAAAGGATTTGTGGGTGAGGATGACATGCACGGCTTTTCAAATGTGGGAAAGTTTGTTCCTAGTAAAAAGGTTTTGCAGCTGAAGAACAGACTAATGAAGTTCATGGAAGAACACATATACCCAATGGAAAAAGAATTTTATGAACTTGCCCAATCTGCATCACGTTGGACTGTTCACCCTATGGAGGAGAAATTAAAAGAGTTGGCAAAGAAAGAAGGCTTGTGGAATTTGTGGATACCTGTATGCTTCCCATTATGCTCTTCACTCGAATAATTGATCTGTATTTTGTTGAAATTTTCCATCAGGTTTTCTTTAGCTTTGGAATTATGTTGAGTCCTTCCTCCATATACTCCATGTTAGAGATGAACATTGCTTATTTTGATCTGAGGTGCAAGGGTTTACTGTTTTCTATACCATCCAAAATTTAATATTATTATACTTGAAAGTCTGTAACTTCCATTGCAATGAGTTAAAATTAAATATTTCAAGAGCCTTGTATGAGATTTTTACTTTTATACTTTTGTGTTTGAATGCTATTTGGTATGTACCTGATAGCAATCCGAATCGCTATGGGTTGATTTACTCCAGGAAAAATAAACGTCTTAAGATTAATTAGCAATATTTATTATTATTTTTGATTTCAGTAATATTATTTTGGATATTATTTTAGATATTTCAAAATAAGTGGAATATCCACAAGTAGGATTTTAGATATTCTTCAGTATTTTAGATTTAGATATTATTTTAGTATTTTTGATATTATTTAGATTTCCTAGTTTGAATTTTGAATTAGAATTTGATCTCTCTGTACTTCTATAAATTGGCCCTTTTGCCTATTCAATAAAGCATCAAATGTTTAGAGAGTTTACTAAACACTTGGAGATTCTCCTGGGCTGTTATAGAGAGATTAGTGAGATTCTTGCTATCCCTCTATCACAGAGTAATTTATTTTTCTATTCCTATTTCTATTGTTTCTACTGTGCGTGCCTTATCAGTTGCATTGCTATTCGAAATCACATTTGGAATATAGCAATTTGGCATCAGAGCCAAAAACCGATCATCAATGGCCAAAACACGTTCGACTCACGCGGTTCCTTCTTCCGAAGTTGATCCATCCTCGCGCGCGTCTCCAACACCAGAGACTGAACCACAGGCGACTTCCGCTGCTCATGCTCATCGCGCGACCGAACCACCTGCGACTTCCGCTGCTCATCTCGCCACCATCGCTGCGAGACTCGAAGCGCTGGACGAATTAAAAGACAAAATCAACGCGTTGGAACTCTCGGCATCTCGGTCACACAGAAACAGAGGACGCTCACGGCCAAACAGAAACCGAGGGGGGTCGCACGTTTCAGCCGAGGACAGTGGCGATGACTCTGAGACCTCTAGGCGCTATATCCGAACCCCGTACACCAAGATTGAGTTTCCTAAATTCGATGGAGGCGACCCACGCGGTTGGGTTCTGAAGGCTGAGAAATTTTTTCATTATTATGACACACCAGAAGATGATAAGGTTGATGTAGCAGCCATTTATTTAGAAGGTGATGCTTTAGATTTATTTTCATGGTTAAATTCGCAACGGGCAATACTATACTGGGATGAATTGGTTAAGGCACTCCAAGAACACTTTGGACCACCGGAATATCTTAATCCCGATGAAAATCTGTGTAGTATCAAGCAAACTGGTTCTGTTCAAGACTATAGGAAGGAATGGGCAAAGAAGGTGGCGCTAGTTGCAAATTGGCCTGAACATTGCCTTCTCGGCGTCTTCATGAACGGCCTCAAGGAAGAATTGCGTTCACACGTACGGATTCAGAAACCACGTAGTGTTTACAGAGCTGCTAGCCTCGCCTTAGAATTCGAGAAACAATTATCAATTGCTCGCAGTAATAAGTTTAGCCCTTCAACCCGAAGTTTTACTACGTCATCCTCAACCACTGGGAAATATCCTGCGCTGAATTATTCCTCTTCATCACTCCCTTCCACAGGGCGTGTATCGGCTGTAGATCCTGAACGCCAAAGGCGACGCGACAAAGGCTTGTGTTTCCGGTGTGCAGAACCTTTCCGGCCAGGACACAGATGTAGCTCCTCATTCTCATTAATGGAGGTGGACGACAATGACAACCCCCTTCCTGAGTCTCTTGACCCAATAGTTGATTCTGAACTAGAGGAAATAGAGGAGACTGAGGTTGCTTTTAACGTCATCTTGGGCACACCTTCGGCATCCACTATGAAGGTAAAGGGTTTCCTTCATTCTAAACAGGTACTATTGTTGGTAGACAGTGGCTCCACCCACAATTTTATTTCCACTACCTTGATGCAACAACTTGGCATTCCCACCAGTACAGTATCCTCTTTTGGCGTTCAAATTGGGGATGGACGGGTTATTCGCTGCAATCAGATTTGCAAGGATCTGGAGGTCCAACTGTCAGGATTAACAATTAAACAGGACTTCTACCCTTTCTCCTTGGCCGGGTCAGATTTAGTATTGGGGATTAAATGGTTAGCATCACTCAACACAGTACAGGCAAATTGGAACGACATGTTCATGATCTTTTGGGTTGAGGGAAAGAAATACAAATTGCAAGGAGAATTGCAAAAAGCTAATCCTCAGGTTTGTCTCAAGAGCTTGGAGTTTCACCAGACAGAAACAGCAAAACGAGCCGCCTTAGATGTATCAGATATCCTCCAGGACTTTTCTGCTATTTTTGAAGAGCCTACTACACTGCCACCTTCCCGTGGCCACTATCACATGATCTCTTTGCTGCCAGGGGCTTCCCCACCAAATTTGAGACCTTATCGCTACCCTCATTACCAAAAAGACGAGATTGAGTCTCAAGTTCGCTCCCTATTAGACCGAGGATTCATCCGCCCTAGTTCAAGTCCATTTGCCAGTCCCGTCTTATTGGTGAGCAAGAAGGATGACACTTGGCGGTTGTGCGTGGATTATCGTCGTCTCAACAAAATTACGATTCCAGATAAGTACCCCATCCCTAACATTGATGAATTATTAGATGAACTGCACGGTGCTACATATTTTTCAAAGATTGATTTACGATCTGGGTATCATCAAATCCGGATATTACCTTCCGATATTCATAAAACGGCATTTAGAACCCACTCCGGTCATTATGAATTTGTGGTCATGCCATTTGGTCTCACCAACGCCCCCGCAACATTCCAAGCTATCATGAATGACTTGTTTCGCCCTTACTTAAGGAAATTTGTGCTCGTCTTCTTTGACGACATTTTAATCTACAGTTCTTCTGCACAAGATCATTTCCAGCATCTCAGGATTATTTTTCAGATCCTACAGCAACACTTTTTCTTCGCCAACGCTAAAAAGTGTTTTCTAGGTCAAACGAGGGTTGACTACTTAGGACACATTGTTACTAGTAATGGCGTGGAAGTGGTCCCTGAGAAGATTAAGGCCGTCGCTCATTGGCCTACTCCACAATCAGTAAAAGACTTGCGCGGGTTTTTAGGACTCACCGGCTATTATCGGAGGTTTGTAAAAAACTATGGCCTCATTGCGCGACCTCTAACCGATTTAACAAAGAAGGGTGCCTTTCAGTGGTCGGATGCAGCTCAAACAGCTTTTGAGGAACTTAAAATAGCTCTCACTACCACTCCGGTCCTTCACTTACCGGATTTTCGACAACCTTTTACGGTCGAATGTGACGCCTCTGGGAACGGTATTGGGGCTGTACTAATGCAAAATAACCATCCTGTAGCATACTTTAGCAAAGGATTCTCCTTCTCAAATCGTTACAAATCAGCTTATGACAGGGAGTTACTTGCCTTGGTCCTTTCACTACTAAAATGGCGTCACTACTTATTGGGTAACCATTTTTTCGTACAAACCGACCATCACAGCCTGAAGCACTTGTTAGAACAAAAGATTGTGACTACTTCCCAGCAACGACTCCTGGTCAAACTCCTTCCTTTTGATTTCACCATTCGTTATAAACCAGGGCGAGAGAATGCAGCCGCCGACTCTTTGTCTCGACGGCCCCAGCAGGCAGAGCTTTTCCACATGGTCATTCCTATGGCCCACGACCTCGATCAGCTTCCGCAAGCACTACTGCAGGACCCTGACACAAGGGCAAAGATAGAGGAGCTACAGACCCACCCTGATCAACACTCTCTTTTTCACCTTGTGAATGATCGGTTATTCTACAAGACACGTTTAGTCATACCCAATGTCGTCTCACTCAAAGAAAAATTGATGGCCGAAGCTCATGAAACGCCAACCGGGGGGCATGGAGGGTACCTCAAGACCCTGCGACGGCTAAATGACCAGCTGTACTGGCGCGGGATGAAAAACGATGTCAAGCGCTATATCCAACATTGTCACACTTGTCAGCAGAACAAATATCAAACATTGGCACCGGCAGGACTCTTGCAGCCACTTCCTATTCCAGAGCGCATTTGGGAGGACATTTCTCTTGATTTTATTACGGGACTCCCCAAGTCCAAAGGTTTTGATGTGATTTTCGTGGTGGTGGATCGTCTCAGTAAATACAGCCACTTCATTGCCCTTCCTCACCCTTATACCGCTAAAGCTGTCGCTGCCACTTTTTGCCAGGAAATTGTTCGCCTTCACGGCATGCCACGGTCTATTGTCTCTGATAGAGACCCTCTTTTTCTCAGTCACTTCTGGCAGGAGTTATTTCGTTTAAGTCAAACCCGCTTAAACATGAGCACCTCCTACCACCCACAATCGGATGGGCAAACTGAGGTCGTCAATCGATGCCTCGAGACTTACTTACGTTGCTTTGCCCATGACCAACCTAAACAATGGAGTAACTTTCTTTGCTGGGCAGAATTTTCCTTCAACACTGGGTTCCATGTGGCTGCTAATACTTCCCCATTTAAATTGGTTTATGGTCGTGATCCCCCGCCTCTCCTCCCTTACGTCAAAGGTGAAACAAGGGTTGCTGATTTAGAAGAACAACTGGAGACACGTGACGCCATGTTACGAGTTTTAAAAGGGAACCTCCTTAAAGCTCAACACCGGATGAAGCTACATGCCGATCAACATCGCCGGGACCTTGAGTTTAAACCAGGGGACGCTGTTTGGTTACGCATTCAACCATATCGACAACGATCGTTGGCGCGATCAAAGTTTCAGAAACTATCTCCACGTTTCTTCGGACCCTTTATGGTGGCCAGACGTATTGGCAAGGTCGCCTATGAACTAGCCCTCCCGTCGACTGCCAAAATCCATCCTGTCTTTCATGTCTCCCTTCTCCGTCCTGCCTATGGCCAGCAAGCTCCTACTCCGCCCCCTCCTCTTCCTCTTTCAGCTGATATGGAGCTCATCCTGCACCCTTCCAAGGTATTACAGCATCGCTGGACACCAGATCACAGATTGGACATACTTGTGGCATGGGAGAACCGCCCTTTCGAGGAAGCTACTTGGGAGGAATATGACCTCGTTGCTGAACAATTTCCTCAATTTCGCCTTGAGGACAAGTCGACTTTCCAAGGGGGAAGATATGATAGCAATCCGAATCGCTATGGGTTGATTTACTCCAGGAAAAATAAACGTCTTAAGATTAATTAGCAATATTTATTATTATTTTTGATTTCAGTAATATTATTTTGGATATTATTTTAGATATTTCAAAATAAGTGGAATATCCACAAGTAGGATTTTAGATATTCTTCAGTATTTTAGATTTAGATATTATTTTAGTATTTTTGATATTATTTAGATTTCCTAGTTTGAATTTTGAATTAGAATTTGATCTCTCTGTACTTCTATAAATTGGCCCTTTTGCCTATTCAATAAAGCATCAAATGTTTAGAGAGTTTACTAAACACTTGGAGATTCTCCTGGGCTGTTATAGAGAGATTAGTGAGATTCTTGCTATCCCTCTATCACAGAGTAATTTATTTTTCTATTCCTATTTCTATTGTTTCTACTGTGCGTGCCTTATCAGTTGCATTGCTATTCGAAATCACATTTGGAATATAGCAGTACCTCTGCTCAAGCCTCGTGAAAAGAGTGCATTGAATAGCAGGATGACCGTGCTGAAGGTTTAACAAATAGAAAAAACAAATATTATGTTTGAATTTACTGAGTGTGTCCAGTGTCCTTCATAAAAAGTCTGGTGGTAAATTATCAGGATATGAACCATTAAATGTGCAATTTTATAGGAAAGGAAATTTGGAGAAATAAGAAAGGGTAACTATAGTATAGACGAGGCTTGTAAATTGTAATTATTTACCAACAGTGGTTCTTCTTCCTGCACGAATTGCCTTTTGAAATTAATATGCTTTGAGTTTTATGCAGATTGACAGTGCCGCCAGGGCAAAAAGTATACTTCTTGATGGAATCAATAATGACCTCTCTGGTGATGCATATGACTGGTTATGGGGTGCTGGTCTCACAAACCTTGAATATGGATACCTTTGTGAGATCATGGGTCGTTCTATGTGGGCTCCACAAGTGTTCAATTGTAATCCACCTGACACAGGTAATATGGAGGTAAGATGACATGTAGATAAGCAAGGCTGAGCAGTAATTGAATGATTTACCTCCTATCAAGTTCTTAAACTCTCTTCACTTAGATTCTGTGTCACGTGGATCAATACCTCTTTCTACTTTCTTTGCATTTTTGTTTGTTCTAGTTGTAACTCGTTACTTTACATATTAGGTTTTATTGCGCTATGGAAATAAAGAGCAATTACAAGAATGGCTCATTCCTTTGCTCGTGGGGAAGATTAGGTCTGGATTTGCTATGACAGAACCACGTGTTGCATCTTCTGATGCAACCAATATTGAGTGTTCTATCAGAAGGTAGAACTATTGCGAATTTTTATTTTCCTAGAAGATACTCGCATGCAGCCAAGAAAGCCATTAGGCGATATAAATGCATTAATTAGCAAATTAACTAAGCACAAGTTTGAGTCAAGCTTTTGTTAGAAAGACCAGCGGAAATATATATATATATATATACATATATATAACTTTTTCATCATTTTCCTTTGTTAGACAAGGAGATTCATATATCATCAATGGAAGAAAATGGTGGACTAGTGGTGCCATGGATCCAAGATGCAGGCTTCTGATAGTCATGGTGAGTATTCGGTTGAAAAGCATTGCAATGATAATATCCCTTGTGCTATGGGTCAGTATAGTTTAATTGAAGGAAATGTGCACAGGGGAAAACTGACTTCAATGCAGCTAGGCACAAACAACAATCTATGATCTTAGTGGATATTCAAACTCCCGGTGTTCACATTAGGAGACCATTAACGGTGTTCGGCTTTGATGATGCACCTCATGGGCATGCAGAAATCACTTTTGACAATGTGCAAGTGCCAGCAAAGAATATAATACTGGGCGAAGGACGTGGATTTGAAATTGCTCAAGTAAGTTTAATAAACTTTCCCATTCAGTGGCATGATGATGCTAGCATGTGATATATTTTAGTGTCTTATCCCCTAACTTGACCTTGTTTTGAGCAACTAAATTGTAGTTCTGCTTGAAAGTTACAACCTGTGGTCCTTGAGTTTGACCTTCCATGGAGTCAGGTACTGACTTGTATTCTTACAGGGTAGGCTAGGCCCTGGAAGGCTGCACCATTGTATGAGACTGATAGGTGCCGCTGAGAGGGGCATGCAGATGATGGTTGAAAGGGCTGTGAATAGAAGAACATTTGGGAAGTTGATTGCTCAACATGGTTCATTTCTTTCTGATATGGCCAAGGTTTATGTGCTATAAACCTATTACTATGATTGTTCGATCAGTGAGAGCCTGAGACATATTATTTTATGGGACTGGGTATTTAGAAAGGTCAAAGATAGAAACTTCTCCCAATGTGACGTCATACAGAATCTTGCTTACATGTTTTTTTGGTTTCTTTTTGGGTATAGTGTCGAATAGAGTTAGAGAAGACAAGATTGTTGGTGTTGGAAGCAGCTGATCAGCTTGATAGGATAGGGAACAAAAAAGCTCGGGGGATCATAGCCATGGCCAAGGTAACTCTTTCTTAGTACTTTTTAATGCAAAATCATTCCCTAAATTGTGGGTTACTGTAATTTCACTCGTAATCAGGAAAGCTGATTTTTCTGTCAACATCATGCTTACTCCTGGTTTTGGAGCAGGTGGCTGCACCAGATATGGCACTTAAGGTGCTTGACGTGGCAATGCAAGTGCATGGAGCAGCTGGCGTATCATCTGACACAGTGCTGGCGCATCTGTGGGCATCGGCAAGGACATTGAGAATCGCAGACGGTCCAGATGAAGTCCACCTAGGCACCATAGCCAAGTTAGAATTGCAGAGAGCCAAGCTTTAAGTTGATCTATGTATTTGTTCTCTGCACTGGAACAGGGAAATAAAATGTCTGTTATCACCACGAGGATAAAAAGCCAGAAAATCACTGGATGAACCAAGCCTCGCAATATGACTTTTCCATAACACGCCCAAGTTGTTGCTACTGTTTCAGCATTAATTTTACCTGACCCTGCTGTGTGATAATAAGAAGCCAGTTCATTTGTAGTGCAAAAAAGAAGCCAACTCATATAGCAATCGCTCCAAAAAAATGAGGGGGGCGGCGGGTCTGCGTTTGAGGGCGCATTTTGATTTTAACCATGTGCGTGTACGTTTAATTACTAAAAATAACCCTCCTCAGAATATCTCAATTACGTCCACGATATTGTTTCGTATTAAATACGGTTTTCTTAGTTTATTCTTCCAATTTAGCGCTATGAATTTTTGGCTATTTCCTTCGTCCCATTTATCGTTTAAAAGAAAACATTCTCGAAACTTTAATTGATAGAGGAATAAAATGCTGATTGAAATTGAAATATTAACTTGAATTAAAATATACTAAATTAATATAGTTTGAAAACGAAACCAGCACATTGCTTTATTAATCAGTGTCCATATTGGTACAGTGCGTGTAGATGGTGGCACTGAAGTCCATGTTTTGAGGAGCTCCAGGGATAAAATACCGTTTTGCCCAAATAAATAAAACAACTGCAGGGCAAGCAATTAAGTGGATCAAACAAAGTGTTAAAGTGTTGAAAGATCGAAATTGTTGGAGAGATGTGAGGGTATCTATATGTATAGAGAAGGGTGGGGGTTGAATTGGGAAGCAAAGCTCACCAGGGGCTCTGAAAAGTATGGTGACAAGAAGGAGAGAACCCTCAAATTTGTGCTTTTGGTACACATTTCTCTTTGAAGATTTTCCTAAGGTTGAAAAAATCCACTGTAATGTTTTCAATTCTCTGCAGTCATGTCCAGCCATGATTGTAGAAACATAATGTGTAATCGTTTTATTTAATGGTATTGATCTTTTTCCAAAAAAAGAAAAAGAAAAAGAATGAGAGAACCAGATGCATTTATCGCCCTTATTCTTTTCGTTTTTCTTGACATCTTTTTCCACGGAATACAAGAGGGAAAACGATCGCACGCTAGGAAAAAGAAAAGACGCATTGGCCGTATGCAAGGAGGTGTTTGGTTATGCCTTGAAGAACATCAATGACTCCATCGATAAGGTGGATGAGTTCGAACTGTGGCCAATCTGGCCGAATTCAGCTAACACCTCAAGGTGTGGGTGGCTGTCATGAATAACAGCTATCCTCATATTATTACAAGCAACCATATTCAAGGCACGTACTAAATGAGCCAATAAATTAAAGAGGCTTAGTGATAGGCCAGCTACAGAAATAATTTATTGTTGTGAGTGAGCTGGGTTTAATATCATGGATAATTTTGGCCCAAATGCAAGAATTGTGTTTAGGAGCAGGACGAGGAAGACGAAGCTGAGAGAATTGAGTTGAAGAATAGCTCTTCTTGCTCTTCTCGCCAATGGCTCTCTGATTCAAGATAATTATAATGTTCTCTTTCTATTAGGCTTGTTTCTGGATCTTATGATTATTCTTATTGTTGTTGTTTTGTATTTATACTTGGGCTTAACTTATCACTAGTGGTAGTGAGCCTCAGCTTGAGTTGATAGTTGTAATAATATTGGACAATGCCAGTTATTATAGTGTGCAAGCATAATGGAGGCAGTTGCAGTTGTTGGCCGGGTTCAACAACTATATATAGGCATCATGTTTTCCCAAATTAAATGAGACTTTGAGAAACACTATTGGTGTAGTTAAATAACAGCTCCCATCTCTGCACGTTAAGCCAATGATCACATATATAAGTGCAAAATAAATAATGAAAGCCAAAGGTAAGCGTGTGGGAGCACAAACTCTGCGTGTTCGTCTTGTCTGGGCATCATCCAATGGATTGGTTTTGTAGTCCTCTAATTAGGTGTGACTTGCCCAGGCAGTTAGTGATAATATACACCTGACCCATCTCAAACGGAATCATCTTAATCCCACCAGGTATATGTGTGCGAATACACAGAGACAAACCCAAATTTTTAATTAAATTCTGAAGTAGGAAATTTCTCCCTCCTGCAGGAAGAATACCTCACGTGCCCATGCACTCCGCGTGGTTACTTATCATTACTAGTGGTGATGGAAAGCATGTAGAGATTCCTCCAACTAAAACCAATAGTCGCGTTTCTGGGAAAACGGCAATTAAGAGCTTACTTCTCATATACAGATATACCCCTCGCTCACTTCACTTCACATATGTGGATAAATTGATTAAACCAGAGCTTTTTTAAAAAGAAAACATAGAGATAAGTAGGGAGTTCAAGATAAACTAATCTGCACGAGCAATACAGCAGGTATCTATACTATCAAGGACGGAGTACGTCCCTTAGCTTGTCACATACTGCCTCTCATCATGATGTTCTAAGTGTTGACTTCTTGAAGTTCTTGTGGAGGATTAAACAATTCCATAAAAACATTTACTTTTCGTATGGAAGCTTTTCCATGATGATGTGCCTTCAAATGATGTTTTAAAGTATTTCATTTCCTCACATACTTTTTGTTTATTTGGATGTGATGTTGAAGAATCTTTAGATCATCTTTTTATTATGTGTCTTTTTACTCAAAGTATTTGGTATGGATATCTTGACATTGTGATGACTAATTTCATGTTTTTTTAAATTTAAGAGATTATTAAAAGATACGTTACTTGCACATTGCGTAATAATGGGCTTATTTATTTGAGTCACAAGTGATTTGTCTCATAAATACTTTTGGGAGGAAGCATAATGATATGCATCATGGGCAAAGGGTGAGTCCAATGACAAAAATTAAGGAGGTTAAGTGGTTAAACCTTGCCAATTAGTTAAAATAGTTTATTCACATTTCATGAGAAATGGTGATGGATGGGACGTTATATTGCACAGTACAGAAACCTTAGAAATCATTATTGCCATAGAAATCATTTGGTATTAGGGTTCTCCTCTTAGTTAAAATCAGGTTGTTCTCAAAACAAGCTTTCTCTCCAAATGTCTTTCATGCTACTCTGTTTTTTGATCCGAAACTCTTAGGGTCTGTTTGGTCTGAGGGGAGGGGAGGGAAAGTGGGAGGAAGGAAAATTTTTTTGAGTTGAATTTAAAAAAATTTCCACTCCCCTCCCTTCCCCTCCAAATCCCTCACACCAAACAGACCCTTAAGTTCCAACAGATTGATCATAAGTATATCTACTAGCCATTTATAACGTCAACAAATGCTTCATTCACATCTTTAGTGGTTTCTCTTTGGGGCTTAATTAACACTAGTTGACATAAAATACTCGTTTTACTTTTTGATTTTTCAAATGTTAGCATTAGGATTATTCTCCAGTTGTCATATCGTCTTTTTGGATGTACAAATTTATGTTCCATATTTCTTTGTAACATGTGAACCTTGTTAATTATTGATATATCATTTTTTCTTTTCAAAGTATGGAGTCCAGGAGTTGGCTTAAGGCCGAAGTTCTCGAGAAAAAAGATCAACAAGAGCGGAACAGCAAACGTGCAATTGAATTCTGGATATTGACAAAATTGTGGTACTGGTAAACATGACATGAGACGAGGTATGCACAGACTTTATAATCATGTATGTATAAAAGCTAATTATCCACATCCAAGGGAAAAAAGAATGAAATGGAAAATTAGTATCAAATAATCGAAAAAATAAACAACACTCCAGTTCCAGTTCCAAAGTCCAAACTTCCAATACGGCTGCGGGAGTGGACTCAACTCTGTCACCCTCTTATCCATGAGATGGAGAGTCAACAGTCAAAGAGGGAAGCCCACAGTGTTTGTTTAGAATATCATCTTTGACTTTGAATGATAAATCGCCACGTCAGCGCCACCTGAGTCAGCTCCTCCTAGTCCACATCTCAACCTCATTGCGTCTCCTCTCCTCCTCCTCCTCCATCCTTCTCTATCTCACTCCCAGATCCGCTGCCCCCCGCCGATGGTGAAAGGTTTGCTTTCCGGTCTCTGCTAAGCATCCTCTTCAACGACAGCATGCGACTCATCGGCGACCTGAACGGTGACTGAGCCGACAGCGACTCGGCTCCAAAGCTCTCGCTCCTCTTGGGCACCTCCAAGGTCACACCCACCAGTGACGATGGCTTCCGCCCTAGCTCAATCGAAGACGAAGAAGAACAAATCGCGTGGCCACTTCGAATTTCATCCCTCCCTTCGTGCTGACACTCCGAGCGCAGCCCAGAAGTGGACCCCGGTTCAGGAATTTCCGGTTCATCACTCACAGTAATCACCACTTCAGGCGGATTGGCGTCTGCCGGTGCGGGTTCAACAGCAGCCCTGCAAGTGGGGCATGTGGAGTGGGTCTTAAACCACATGTCGATGCAGTCAACGTGAAAACTGTGACTGCATTTGGGCAAAACTCGACCCGTTTCACCCTCTTCGAACTCGGACAAGCATACTGGGCATTCAACCTGCTCGGTGTGGGTCTTGGGAGAGTAGACAAAGACGGGGAGAGACATGAGTAGAGATGAATCAAGACCGCGCGTTGAGGCCACAACATGAGCGGTCGCGGGGTCGTCGTAGAATACAAGGTGAGAGACTACGTGAGAGCGATGACGTCGGCGTTGGCGGCGACGAGCTCGTACGTGAAAGCAGCGAACATATAGGTGGAGGCAAATCATTAGGATGACGATGAGGAATAAAATGACGATGGCGCTAAGCATAATCTTGCCGCTGAGAACGTAGCTCTTGGCATCTTCTTCGTTGAGATTGAGGTCGCCGTTACCCATCATGAGGGTGGGATGTTTGATGAAGTGAGTGAAGGTGGGGAGAGAGTGGAGGCAAGACTAAGAGAAACGGCTTGGGTTATATGTATTGAGAGATTGAGAGAGAAAGAAGGAAAGTTCTTGGGGGTTTCCAAATTGTGTAGTGGGTCTCCGAATGGCTTCAGCTGAAACTGAGGGAAGCCACTGCCCACGCTGCTATTGTATGGATGGGTTAATGGTTATATACATATGACGGTCGCCACAGTTTACGCGGCTTGGCTCAAATGACGTATCTGCCCTTCACACGCCTTCCTGGAAATGATGCGGGTTTCCTTAATTATATATTCAGAAAATTGGTTTGCACTTTCGTTGTCACTTTTACTGTTACACCCACTATTCCAAAGTCTCAAGATTCAACTGTTTTTTACTTTTTTTTATAAACAAGTTGCAACTATTATTGAACTCGGGTGAGTATCCACTCGACTGGATAGGGTTTGATATCAATCTAAGATCTGATCTTGAGAAGATCTCAGGTTATATAAAATAATTCGTGGTTTAATCTGGTCCAGCACCAACCTGAGATCGGGTTGGACTAGACCAAGTCTGGTGGACTACCTGGACTGGTTTAAGTAGTCCAGAACCTAAATTTAATATTTTTTATTTTTATTTTTTCCTCTTTAAAAGCAAAATTTGAATCTATTAAACACAATTAGGATCACAAAAACACCTATAATAATATGAAATATGTCATCAAAAATTAAAACATCATAAATCTATAAAAATATCCAACAACATTCAACAACAATAAAAAAATATGTTGAAAAATAAGATTTAAACATGATAAATATAATTAAGATAATAAAAATACCTCTATTCATATAATAATCATCATAAAAAATAAAATTTGATTATAAATCCTTAAAAAAACTCTAACAACATTAAATAAAAGATAATATTTAAATTATAAAAATATCTTTTAAGAAATTGGCCTGAAGTCTATATGGTTTGGTCCTTTGGTTTGGAATCCGGTCCAACCCAACCAATCAGTCTGACCCAATTTAATCCGATTATATTATATTATTTATTTAAATTGAACCAAATCAGACCGGCTTAGATTATAGTTAGACCACCGAGTTTTTCTCATCCCTAGGCCTTACTACTCTAGGTACAAGTGCGTTGTTGTCATGGAGGCTATGGTCAACTTCCGTCAGTCCCCCGTGTCGAATTATCTCCCGCTTTCCGCGCTTGCTTTCTTGTAAAGTAATTCGTTAAAGCAAAAATCTTCAGTAACATTTCTGCTTCCTCGTTGACCCCCTTAAGGAATTTCGTAATAGTTTCAAGTTTGAGATGTACTGCTGCTACAGGCATAAAATTAAGAAAGCAAATAAAATTCTTGAAATTATCACGTTCATTGATTTTGAGGTTATAAACCAAGCTAATCCCATGATCTCCCTCTTATGAGAAGGTCCATTGGCTCGTATTTAATTATTTATTGACTTATATTATATCTTCCCTTATTACTTACATATCTTGTTTTTGAATCTACTGGACCGTAGGTCTGCCTCATGTTTCACAGTAATTTTGGGGCGAGTTATTGCTAAGCAATGTGGCCATATAATATTTACGCACGAATTTTAAATTAATCATCATATTTCAGACATTCCCATTCTAGATCAACGTCGAACGAACGGCAAAACCTGTGGGCTTGTGGGCTTTGGTGGAGTGACAGATCAAACTTGGGCCCATCATCAACTTTATTGGTCTATTTCCAAAACAACAAAACCCAAAATCCCTTTCACCAATTAATAAGCGATGGACATGTTTACCTGCCCATATGCAGTAACTATGGAGTAGTTTCACCGAGCCCAACAGGTAACCGTGGGACTGATCTAGCCAATACTATTATAAAAACGAGTAAAGGTGGGCACCTACTTTTGGGAAACACAAAGCTCGCCGCTTCCATATTTGACCAATTCAGCAATCCTACTTTAAATGTGTTTGAATTAGTTTTTAAAAAATAGTTTTTGAAAAATACTCCCTCTGGTCTTAATTATAAGATAAAGTTGATTTTTTTGGAGAAATTAAGGAAGCCAATTAAATTATTTTGGAGTATTTATATTTTTATTTTTTTCTCCAAACTAATTAATTTGACTAATAAACTAATATATAATCTAAAGATACTAAAAATATAAATACTCTAAAGTAATTTAATTGGCTTCCTTAATTTCTCCAAAAAAGTCAACTTTGTCTTATAATTAGGACCGGAGGGAGTAAATAAATAAACTAGTTTCATATATATATATATATATTAAAGAATAGCTTCTGAAAAGGATAAAAAAATTAACTTTTGGAGAAACTATGATTTTCCACCTCAAATCATGGCTTTTTGATAAAAAAATAGTTTTTAATGAAAAATAAAGTGTTTGCTGGCTTAAAATAAAATCATGGTTTTTAGAAAAACAATGATTTTGACCTCTAAAAGTACTCTCTCTTTTTTAATGTTATCCAAACCCACACTTTACCTCAAGGCCGTGAGTGTTCCAATGTAAAGCTTAATCGGCTACCCACTCCAATGCCCAGCCAAATCCATTTTATCTTGAAAATCGAAAATCTGTCATTTCAAATTAATTTTTTAAAAAGTAGAGTATTGATTTAAATTAGCAAAATAATGAATATATTTGATTCAATTTGTAGAGACACTAAGATAGTTTAAATTTATATATTATTGATATTGATCCTATGGTGAACATTACATCAGGAAAAACTTGAAGAGAACGGAACGGGTGAACGTTGATTTGGGCCTTCTATTGGAAGTTCGTAAGTGTGAGCCTCGCATTAACGGGGAGAGGATATGTTCGGTCTACTTCAAATTAAAACAAATCAAAATCAAATCAAGTTTATCAATGTTGACATTGTGAATTTCAAGCCCAGCCTTATTTTTGGTCGGTTTAATTTGATTTCTTTTTATCTGAATTTGTTCAGTTCACTTAGATTGCTTTTATTTGGTATCGGACATCATAGCGCCTGTTTGTTTTAGTTTATTAAAAAAATTTTGATAATTTATTAGATAAATATATAATATGAGTTTTGTCTCGACTTATAAAAAAATATTTATGAAACTACGGTTTGATTGTTTCTCAAACAAGTACTTGATAAACCTGTTGCACAAATTTCAGCTCAATCTACAAATAAGAGCAGATTTACTTGTTACTCGTGTGTGTGTGTGAATGAATAGCTTGTGTTGCTTTATTTTTTTTCTGGCGCACAAGAGCAAGCATCAGCGTCTGAAATTGGAAGTGAGTAGACAAACTCCGTTCTCTATTCGGCGAACACTTTTGTGGGTTCAAAAGCGTCTTTATTATGTTCAGTCATCAGTGACGAGACCAATTGGCCAAAGGTACCCCAATTCCTAGCAAAAGCGAACCAAGAAAAGAGAGCAGATGGGGAAGAAGATGACAAAAACAAGAGGTCAGGCAAAGGGAACGTTACAATTAGGGAGGATCAGCAGAGTATGAGGATTCAATAATTATAGGCACTGTTTAAAGAATTGAATAATTCACGAGTGAAGTTAAGTTAAACTAGGCATCAAATAAATTAAAAACAAAAAAGGAATTCCATTTCTTTTATTGCTACAGCTTGAGAATGGAGAAGGATAACGAGGCAGCTAGTTACATTATTGTACTGCATCCATGACTGTTGCACTGAGATTCAGATGCGTTTTCTCGTGAAGAGCGTGTGAGGAAAGGCCAAAAATATAATTATAATAAAGGTCCTTTTTTCTGCCATAAAATTATAGTAAAGGTCATCATTATTACTGGTTCTTGCATAATACTTTTGGTATGAGTAGGAATAAAATCCAAAACTTAATAAAAATATAATGATTAAATTCAAGGAAAAAATATACTTAAACACTATTTAACTTTCAAAATTTTAAATTAATGATTTTTAAAATTCTGAACTGTCGATTGTTATATTTTTTTATCAATTCTATTATTTTTATTATCAATAAATCTAATTTATGATTTTAAATTTTAAATAGTATTTAAGTATTTTTTTCCTAAATTCAAAACATATCTTCATGAAATTGTATTTGTAGGGTTTAAAAGCAATTATACGAAACAGATTAAAAGGATTGGCCCCAAAAAAAAAAAAAAAAGAAACAGATTAAAAGGAGTAAAAAAGAACGTGAGAGAGAGAGAGAGAGGGGAAATGAATAAAAAAGGAGCATTGGAAGTGTAAAGATGTGAAACGCATTAACTAGGGTCCCCCAACACCCACGGCAACGGCTTCTCCCCCTACTCCCTCGAGCCTCAAGCTTAGTTTCCCATTTCGTCTTTCATTTCGCCCTTCCATATCCTCCATTCCCTCTCTGCTTCTCTGTTTTCATCTCTGAAATAGCAAACAATTACTCACAAATGTCTACCAAATCGCCCATCTTCCCAATGCCAGAGCCTCAGCACTTCAGCGACTACGGCTTTGACCCCCAAACTGACTATTTTCAGGTCCATCATCATCTCTTTGATTCCTCTGTTTCTGCGTGCCTCTCTGTTTTCTTATACTTCCTTTCATGTTCTTTTCCTTGTTGGTGACTAAAGCAGGTGCTGGAAGAAGCTATGAAGCACAAGCGCGAGACAGCAAGATCCATAGACTCCATACACTTCAAGCTGCAGAAGCCTGTCTCTAAGGATGATTCCGGCAAGATTCACAAACTTAAGAGGAGGCGCTGGTGGAAATCTGCTCTCCTATTTTTCAAGTGGAGGCGCAACCACCACAGCGTCCGCGCTCATCATCACCGAGATGTGGATGTCGACGTGCACCGAGCCAGGGCTCGTGCTTTCAGGTCCTCCATGTCAGGACCCGTGTACCTGACGGAGAGCAGAAGCGGGTCGACCACGCCCTACCGGACTACCAGCCGGCCGTCTTCGGGTCCTCTGGCCAAGGGTGAGCTGGATATACCTTACCTGAGTCTCCGGCAGCTCACAATGGAGCAGCGGCAGCAAAGGATGTCTACCTCAGCCGTGCCCTTATACTTGGTCACCTGAGCAACCACTTACCGTTACCACTTGTTACAACAACTAATTGTAGCTTACTCAGGGGAAATGGGTTGTTCCTTGTTCGCGGGTAGGTTTAAATTTATCATGTGAGCTGTGGCTCTATTCTCTACATGTTTTTTTCCATTTTTAATTTCGAGTTTGTTTGTTTGTTTTTGGATCCACTGGAGAATGGATGAAACCTCCCTGTGGGATTTCAGTGTTGGGTAGTTGAATTTTTGTGGGAAAAGAAATGCTAGTAAATAGTAGTCGTAGCAAAATCTGGTGCTTTCTGTCTTTGTGATCAAAGTGTAGTAATGAGCAATGAAGTGTGAAAAAGGAGGAACTGGAAGATGGATAGAGTGAAACAAGACAGAGCGAGGGTAGGGGAGGAGCGTGAGAAATTGAAGAGTGGGACCCAGGTAGGGAAAGCAACGGGAGTCTGCTTTCAGGGTGGAGTGAAAGCGTGAAAAGGGGGGCAATGTTTCAGAGGGAAGCGTGAAGGCAGGAACAAGATGAGTGGAAATGGACTTCGGGATTTCAGAGAGGAAGAGTCCCTCAAGTCTAAACCCAACCAGGAACGGTCATAGGCACAGGCCATGGCAGCATCAGCATGTGGGTGGAATTGCAATGTGGGCCAACTTCTGGGATCGTGACTCTGACCCTTTTTCCCCGCAAGTGCTTGCCTGAAACGAATCCATGGTTTTAAAAACTCTTTTTCACATGTCAGTGCCGAGGTAAACTGCCTCTCATATTATAAAAATACTTTTAAAAAATTAAAATAAACATTCACTAAACTTAGTTTATTAATCCATAATACAAAATATTTTTATGATTGGCAAAAAACTTTTTTACAAAATTTAATGAAATATTTATGAAACCTTCAAAAATATTTGAGAAAATCCTAATTAAATCCAACTAAAATATCAAAACTGAAATTGAGTCTATAATTTTAACAAATTCTTAATATGGCCAAGAGGTCTAATTAAAAATTTTTGAACGTTATTAAAAGACTACAATATCCGTCTAATGTTTAAAAGGAAAATTGAAGGTAATTAAAAAAAGGAAAAATGGATTTCTAAATTAAGCCTAATCTAACTTAATTAATTAATAACCCTTCAATATAATCAATTTTAAATTTGAAAGTTTGAACTATTTTAAAAATATGTATATGTCTATGTAAAATAACATTTGGAATTGATGAATGAATGATATATATATATATATAACATAATGAAATTAAAATAACAAGGTTGATGATTTATATAGATGATGAACACAAAATCTACTCATTTTATAAAAAACTTCAGAATCGGGAAGTAGAAAAATTTAGAATTGTGCTGAGTATTTTACTTTTATTATTTAAATTAGTGTGGATGGATTTTGTGTTGTATGAAATATAAAAATTGAGTTGTATTCTTTATAAGTTATTGTTTTGTTGCGATTTTCATATGTTATATATAAATAGATTATCATATTTTTTTTCAAAAAAAATCTGTCAAATGCCGACAGTTAAAACATTAAATGCATGCTGATCATATTGAATAATTATTAATTAACTTAAAAGGTATGATTTAAATAACCTTTTTTTCCATTTTTTTAACTACCTTTAATTTTCTTTTTTAACAACAAATGGCCATTCTGTCATTTTAACTACATTCTAAAATTCCTAATTAAACCTCATAGCCGAGCCTGATTAAGAATTTGTTAAAAGTGTAAGCCCGATTTTGATTTTGATCATTTCAACTGGATTTTATTAGGATTTTCTCAAAATATTTTTGTATTTTTCACTCTTAATTTAATTGATAGTAACTTTTTATTATCTCTCTTTTTAATGGGCCATATCGGTGAATGAATGATTTAAAAATTTGTTTGAGATTTTAATTTAAATGTTTAACTAATTTAAGATAGTCTTTTTAATTTCAGGAAAATCATTAATATGGTTTGTAAAATGAACTGAAGGGAGGCATATTTGATTTTAAACAAATATCGTTTATTCCGCTGAACGATGCATGCCGTTGCGGGTTGCATCTTGTCTTATAGGGGAGCTCATTTTATGCTCGTTACTTTGATTGGAAAAAATGTGTTCATTATATATATTCATTATTAGATTGATTTTAGATAGTAAAGATTTAATATAACATAATTTTTAGATTTTAAATAAATTTTTATTTTACTATATACAAAATTAAAATTAAAAATAATATTGTAACTATCACTTTTTGTAAAAATGCATTTATCATTTAAAAACTTATAAATTAAAAATTTTAAGTTTAGACCGTTCTGATCAAAATTTAAACGGTTGATATCTCATCACAATAATAAGAAATTAATTGTTCATCACTGTCATGAACATGGAATGTGGACCCATCTTCTAGCGGCAACTTGTAATCCAGTATGATGTTGGCCGCTTCTCTTTTGTTTTGTTTTTTTTGTCCGCTCGAGGATGCCTCTCTTTTGCTGCACGGCTGGGTTGAGTACTTGAGTTTAAATATGATTGAGGAATGGCCTGTTTGGGTTAGCAATGTAGAAGCATGTTTACGTAAATTGAAGTAAAATTTCTCTCATATACTTACCTCGTACACCATAAATTATATCAGAAAAGTAGCTTTACCGCCAACCCAAACAGACACGAAATAATTTTCTTATTTAGGACATGTTCATAACTCTTCCTCAAAAAAGCAGTAAGGTGTATAGGAGTGGAAATAGACAAAGTTTCTGCCCTAACAGGCTTGGCCTATGGCCTATTAGAGGCCTTTTTTTTAGCCTGAGCTTGACCTGTATACAGTCCTGGCCTGTAGCCTGTTAAGAAAGCCTGAAACTAAAATAGTGATAGATATAGGCTATAGGCCTCACAACAGGCCTACGTCAAACAGGCTGAAAATAGGCCAACTTCAAACAGGCTGAAAACAGACCAAATTATAATAAAAATCCAACATACATAATAAAAAATGAAACCAAATACAACAGCAATTCAGCATAACATTAACCAAATACAACAGCCAATGGACCTTCTCACCTGTATATCGAATCTTCAATATAATAATTTCTTCTCCTTCGAAGACTTTAAAAAAATTAATCAAATGTATAGTATTAGAACATAACACAATTTAACAATTAACTAAACTGTCAATATGGATAGAAGTATAGAACTGAAACATAAAAATTATTGCAGTGTTAGCTTAAGTGAAAAGAGCAACATACAAAAATAAATTTAGATTCTTTAAAGGCGAGCAGTAAATGTCAAATAAACCACCAAATTTGAAATTTATAATAGATGCAGGTTATTTCTAGAAAACCTAAAGAGAAGAATTCTTTCAACCACACGTGCCTTTAAGGGATTGAAATGCTCTAATTTAAATGGCCCACATTTTTCTTGATTGTTGTCATGAATGAAGTTTGATTAAGTGACATTAGAATTGTCTTCTAAGCTAAACATATTTGGATTCAAGTTGAAGTGGAGATCAAAATCAAGACAAAAAGGAATGGCCATGTTAGTATCTTCTTGAAATAAACCTGGATCACTTTCTTCAGTCTTTACTTTCTTTAATAAATTGATTTCTCCTAGATTACATAAAAATGGATATAGAGAAAGATAACTATATTAATGATTCATTTGAACATGATTACAAGTTTACATTAAAAAAAAAACAAAGAGAGGAAATATAACTACTGCTGGAAACAAAAATTTTACAACATATCTCTAGCAAATTAGTTAATACCTTTGTTTAGGAAATAACAATAATATTGGTTTGGTATTCGATCGCTCAAAAATCAAGCAGGTATTCAAAATAGAGCCAAAACTAATTCAACTAGTTCATACATTATTTGGTTCTTCAATTATATGAAATATGAAATAATATGAAATATGGGCAGAGATTTGGAAAGACAGAGGCACAGAGCACATAGCCGATAAAACATTAAATCTAACACAAATAGAACGAGATCTGGAACTGGAAGGACAAAGCACATAATCGAGAAACATGGGCAAAGGAATAATATGAAATAAAATGCAACATGAAAATGGGCAGGCAAGAGATTTGGAGAAACAAACCTTGCTCCCAACCGGCCACCGAGGAAGAGGGACCTCAAGTCAGAGGAAGGACAACCAAAGAGAGATATCAGCGACGGTGACTCTCGGAGGAAGGACGAAGATGAAGAAAGGGTGACTGGTTAGGGCTTGGGTTCGATGGTTCAAGAATCACGGCTCAAGGCAAAGAAATGAAGAGAATCAAGGGATCAAGGCGAAGAAGAAGAAAGGGAAAGGGCGACCGGCGGTTGATGGTGGCTTGGGTTCGGCCGAGAGTAGGTGTATGTCGAGTGTGAGTGTTCGCCGAGATCTAAGACTGAGAGTCGATCCTTGAGACTTCGAGAGACATAGAGTGACAGTGAGACTGTGAGAGACTTGGGAGTGAGAGTGACAGCACTTGGGTTGTTCAATTGTATTTTCCTGAGAGTTTTTGAGAGTTTTGAGCAGGAAAAATAAAGATAATGGGTGATTGAGACTTGAGAGTGAGGGAATTTGGGCATAGCCCTTTTTTTTTTCGATTGAGCTGAGAGTTTGAGATTGAGAGTAAGGGATTTGGGAGTAGCCCAATTTTTTTTTTATAAATGGTAACAAGCCGGCTTGATAGGCCAAAAAGGCATACTAATTGGACTAGACTTGACCTGTTTAGAAAAAAGACCTTCAAATAGGTCTGGGCCTAGCCTATTTTCCTGACAAGCCAGGCCGCAAGCCCCTGACAAGCCGCTTGCCCTGTTTCCATCCTTAGGAGTGTGACTGAAGAAAATCTTAAACATAAATATTTGAGTTTTCTTTTTGGACCAATCATTCCAATAGATTTGATATCGAACCACTCACTCGACTAGTAGAATATTGGTTTAAAATTTAATTAAACTAGTAGTAATTAAATTAATGCAATTTAATTTTTATGTTTAACAAATGAAAGACATATATTCATCAACTTTTTGGTGAGTATTGTATTTTGGGAGAATGATGCAGAAAGACCACCATACATACCCAAAATTTGTTAAGTGATACTCCTAGTAATAATAAATTAATATCCTGGCGTGGTCAATGTTTGTAGCTCGATTGTAAATCACAAAAAGTCAGTTATAAATTTTGAAAGATTAGTTATAAATAAATTGCGGAGCTAATACAATCTTTGGTTCATAAAATTTGTCTTCATTTTGGTTTTAATTCCTCAAATTTCATTCCATTTAAAATATTGATCACTATAACTCAATAAAAACCTGTATCATTTTGTCCCTAATGAGACCAAAACTAAAATGAGAAGAAACTTAAAAGACCAAGAATAATATTAATCCTAAATTATGAAAAGGGAAGGCTGTAATTGTAACTTTGAAAAGATCAATTGGGAAAATGAAAAATCAACTATAAACACAGCTTTGATATTTTGTGTAAGACACTTCTAACTTCTTCCGTAACATTGAAAAAAAAGTTGAAAGTAGTTTATATCATTAAAGTGGTAAAAAATTATTACTACTTTTTTAAGAGTAACTTTCAATTATAAATCAATGTATATGAATCACTGCTTTTTATTTCTTTTTTAAGTAATCTCTATATACAATAAAATTAATAAGAGCATTTGTTAACGAGAAGAATTTAATGTCACTAACTTTTTGTAAAGTGACTCATATTTAAAACTATGAAAACCTTCAAGAAGACTTCTTGTATTAAGAACCTGGTGCGAAATTGTAAAATTTAAAAAACTAATTCATGAACAATCTAAGCTTGGTTATTAATTCCTGAAATTTAGTTGTAATATATTGCAGTACCTTTTTATAAATCTATAAAGCTTTCACAGTTAACATTGGGGGGTTTGCAGATTGATATCTATGAAGGCTCCAAACCTAGAACATGTTTGTTACAACTTTTTTTATTTACAGCTGAGTCTTCAAAATTTATAATTAAATTTCAATGATTCGCAAATAAAGCTACGAATATGGGTCAAAGCCTGAAAGGATAACAACTTTTTTACACTGTGTTCATAGGGTCAAACTTAAAAAGAAAAGAAGAATGGTATGTTTGTTTGAGCGATTCGATTGCTTATAAGTTGCTTTTTAATAGTGATTTACGGTATACGAAGTAAGTATGTGAGAGGAGTTGTGTCTCGATTTACGTAAAAAGCAACTTATAAGTTTTTTTAAGCTATACCAAACATGCTTGAAAACAACAAAAAATTTGCTTTTGGGCTTAGACTTTAAGCCTTGAAAAATGGGCCATCATGTAAGCCTCGTTTTCTTTCTTTTAAATTATTTACTCTTTTAACTCCTAAAATAGTAATCATTTATCTTATTAATATAAGATATATTTATCTAATTTGATTAGATTAAAAAAATTAATTAAATTATTTAATATGATATATATTTTCTAAAATATATTATTCATCTTCATTGGTTCTATCATTTCATCTCCTTGATATTATTCAGAGAGAATCAAAAGAAGTAAATTAATAAAAGATTGACAAACATAAAAATTATGAATTATATTTAGAATTAATATCAAATCTCTAAATATGTCTTATATTAAGGATAAGGAGGGAGAGTATTTGATTAAATGTAAAATGCGTAGAATATCGAGCTACTGCCCTTGTTTATCTACACTATTTTCATATTCCAGTCAATTTTTTTTATTTCAAATAATTTATTCGCATATGAATGACGTTGTAAGATATTTAATTAATACTTTTTATTAATTAAATATCATATCTTCGAGAATCTTGTAAAAATAAGCATGGTATAAGAACTTACCAATATTTATAACAGCAACCTCTTGTTTTGGGGAAAAAAATCAGTGTTATGAAAACCGGACCGGACCGGCCGGTCCGGCCCGGTAACCGGCGAACCGGCCGGTTGGCCGGTCCGGTTCCCGGTCCGGTTTCCATTTTTTAAAAAAAAAAAATTTTTTTTTTTTTTTACTTTTTCCTTTAGAATTTCATACTATAAGTCTAAAATTTTCAATTTCTCACCGGTTTGGTCCCGGTTTAGCTCCGGTTTGATCCCGGTCTGACCCACTGACCCTTAACCCAGTACCCCGACCGGTTCACTACCCGGTCCGGTTTTCATAACCTTGAAAAAAATACCTCTTGTTAATAAAAGACGAGCGAATTGATGATAAAGGTTCCCTCACACATAGTGTACACTAATGATATATCCTTTTCAATAGTTGTGGGGGAAAAAATCAATGACTGGGTGGATAACAAAAAAATGATAAAGCTACTTTTTTGTTTGGGGGTATACGTGGCGCTATTGGCAATGGTCTCGTGTCAAAAGTTAGATATGATCCTCATGATCTAATCTTGCGGGTCAACAGAGCACTCCTTCCCCGGCGTCCAACCCCTTCACCTTTCCCTCTTGCTTTTCTAATAACCCTAACCACCCTGTTAAAGTGTCCACACCACACGTGATCCACATGAACACACTATTTTTAAAATCTTCCTCCTCCTTTTTCTCAGGGGAGGCTAACATTCCAGCTTTATTACAAGAGGGGGAAAAATAAGTTACTGTTGATATTTTAAATGGTGGTACGAATTGGGAAAAGAAAAAACGGAAGTTTGGCAAGGAGTTATCGATCATTTCGTAAATATTGGTTATTTTTGTACAATAAAGGCAGTAAGTAACATCCAACAAAGCAGTAAGCAGAGCTGGCAAGCCATATCCCTGCGAGTGCCGATCATGGAGGGGATAGAGCATAGAACAGTGAGTGTCAATGGAATAAACATGCACATAGCAGAGAAGGGTCAGGGCCCTTTGATCCTATTCATCCATGGCTTCCCTGATCTCTGGTTCTCCTGGCGCCACCAGATCGCCGCCCTTTCCTCCTCGGGCTACCGATGCGTGGCTCCGGACCTCCGTGGCTTCGGCGACACAGACGCTCCGGCCACTCCCACCGCCTACACCAGCCTCCACATCGTCGGCGACCTTATTGGCCTTCTGGACGCCATAGCGCCGAGTGAAGATAAGGTGTTTGTGGTGGGACATGACTGGGGAGCCATCGTTGCCTGGCACCTCTGCCTCTATCGCCCTGAAAGAGTCAGGGCTCTGCTTAACTTGAGCGCCCCTTTTAACCCCAGAAACCCTAAGAGGAAGCCCCTTGACACCTTAAGAGCTGTCTATGGAACTGACTACTATATTTGCAGATTTCAGGTATACTTCCAACTTCCAAATTTCTCGTCTATGCTTGTTTGCCTTGCTTGTGTTATGCTGTTAGTATATCTGTGGTCGTGATGTGGTAGAATTAAAGCATATTTTATTATATTTTAATTTAAGTTAGTGGGTCAAGTACTCTATGGCATTCATTTATCACATCCTAATATAAAGCCCTGCCTACTTGTCTGGCTTCCGGAGCTTTTAACTTATTGCCATGGAACTTTTGATCCAAGGGGTCCATGTTCTTTCTCCTTAGCTACATTTAATATATTAATATTAATTCGGTCCACTTCCATCGAGATTGGAAGCTTAGGCTATAGAGAGAGGATTTAGCTTTAACTGCCAGGCATTTCATTGATTTTGCCCCAGAGATGTGCTTCTTTTTTTTGTTGATACATAAAGAAGAAAAACTCTTAAGACTCAGCCTACATCTGTAGGAATACAATGATCCAGCTCTAAAACAGCTGTTAACTCAGGTGTGGAATACAAA
Source organism: Inga oerstediana (assembly GCA_963210345.1). NCBI lineage: Eukaryota > Viridiplantae > Streptophyta > Magnoliopsida > Fabales > Fabaceae > Inga > Inga oerstediana. The sequence continues at coordinate 1,215,754 of OY723410.1, forward strand.
ATAGGGTGAAACCCCGTGACACATGAAAGCGCCTTTTTCGCAAGGAAGTCATCAACCCTATTTGCGTTTCTTGGAACAAACCTCAATTCAATCCTCCATTCTCGTTGCAACATGGAACGAACTTCTGCTATTGTATTAACGTCCGGATGATTCTGGCAATTCTCACTGTTAATCAGATCAATAACTTCTTTCGCATCGGATTCTAATACCACTCTACGCTTTCCTTGATCCTAAGCTGTCTTCAATCCTAGAAGAATACCCCATATTTCAGCGGTAACATGATCACCCAAATCCAATCTATGCATAAAAGCCATAATAAAATTCCCGTTAGCCTCTCGAATAACTCCTCCGCATCCGGCGCCACTCTTCCCTAAAAATGCTCCATCTACATAGATGTGCTTCTTAATTAACCACTGAGAGTGTTCGCTGGTGTTGACCATACTCGTTATATTCCAGGAGCCTGGAGACATAGAATCTGAGTTTGGTCAAATTGGAACCGAGAGAGTTGTGAAGGAATTCCTGACATACCGCAACCCTGGCCCACTTTATCTGCCAAAGGGTAAAGGGTTTGGACATCCACCTGATGCTCCCATTGTCTTGCCCTCGTGGCTCTCTGAGGAAGAATGTAACTACTACGCCACCAAATATGACAAAACTGGCTTCACAGGGGGGTTGAACTACTACAGAAATTTGGATCTGTATGTTTTGTCATATACAACTTGTACATCTTTTCAAAGTAAAAAAAACGGTTGTTTTTTGATCCATTCTAGATTAGGAAGTGATGGCTTGTTGTGCTGTATATATTTGCAGGAATTGGGAACTGACGTCGCCATGGACAGGGGCTCAAATAAAGGTACCGGTGAAGTTTATAGTGGGAGATCAGGACTTGACCTACAATGCGCCGGGGATGAAGGATTACATTCACAAGGGAGGGATGAAGAGAGATTTGCCACTTCTGGAGGATGTAGTTGTCATGCAAGGGGTGGCTCACTTTCTCCATCAAGAAAGGCCCCTTGACATCAACAAACACATCCTTGATTTCTTTCACAAGTTTTAATATTATTTCTGCTTACAGCTTCCTCTTTCACTTCAGGTTGTTTTTTCATCTTCGTCCTTCGGTTTCTTGCTGAGTGTGAATGCTTTGTGCTGAACATCTCTTAAGCTTAAGGACACTAAATATATAATTGAATCATCCATGAGTGCGTGTTATTTGTCAATTATGCGAACCGTATTGTTTCTCAATAGCAAATACTGTACTATACATATAATATTCCATGCTCCTGCTCCGCTTGAGAAGCATCTTTGTTTCCTTCGGGTTTGAAAAGACGCTTTCCTTTTCCCCCAAAAAAGAGTGGGGGAAAGAAAAATTATCACCCCAGCTTCAAAGCAAGCTTCGAATATGGTGCTGTCATGTGGAACAAGGGTCCTTGGGGTTATGCTCAAGTTTCCTGGAGTTTTTAATTACATGTTTTCTTCCTTTTTTTTTTAATAAAAAGCTGCAACATTTATGAAAACAATACCTGTCTTTTTTCTGGAGACGAGGAAAACACTACTTCAGCGATCCATGTTATGCCGTGGAAAAAAAGTAATGAAGCTGGTTGGAAATTGTCCAACAGTCTGACCAGCATGAAGAGTCACCTGAATTTGGTGATCTGGCAGAGGGTGCAGTGTGCCACTTGTCTGTTAAATTATACGTGTCCTAAAATTTACACTTAAATATCTTACTCTTTTTTGGTTTAGGCACTTAAATATCTTAGTATCCTTCTTTTAAGGTGGTATATATCTATTCCTTCTCAGACCCACTTGGTGGGAGTCTTGTATGCTGGGTTGTCCTTTTTTAATCCTAATATTGGAGATAATCTTGTTCAAAATACTATGGGATACTAAATGTGGACACCTCTCCTAGTGTGAATTCAAATTTTGGTTCTTCATATTATAAGGAACTAATCACTTCTACTAAATCCCAACCAGCCCCCTCTGGTGGGTTAAATATCTTATTCATTACCAGAATGAGAGGAGGTTGCTCTTATTGGGCTTTTAAGCCCCGAGTGTACCGAAAAAATAAAATAAGAGGAGATTGCATTTCTAAATCTCCAAATGCCACAGTTGGAAATGGAGACTCATTAATAGTGTTTGGGATCACTTTTCCTGCCAAATAAGCTCGTTTTTGGAGCAATAATCCCAAATAAAAACGGATTGCGATTTTGTTGTGTTTGGCATGACTTTTTGTCAAAAATTATAAGCCCAATAAGTTACCTTAAATTATAAGTCTCAACTGATAGCTTATTTTTGAAAAATGCAGTAGCTTATTTTTTTTTGGTCGAGCTATCAACTCGTTTGTTTAGGCCCGCTCGTAATTTCAAACTTGTCAGGTTTGAGTATTTGACATTTAATGCTTGGTTGGTCCTTTACGTGTTGTGCTTGGCAGCTAAACATATTTTTTCTGATTTTTATTAAAAATTTGGAGAATGATAGGAAAAGAAATTTTGAAAATGTGAAATTTTAAATCAAGTATTTCTCATAAGTATTGATATCATATATATGATTTATCTAAATTTTAAATTACTGTTGGATATCGCATATATGATCTATCTAAAATTTGTAGAATATACAAATGCCCTTCAAGTTTTTACTTTTAAAAACGCATTTATATAATCACTAATCCAAACACGTTTTGACTTATGAAAAGTCACTTATTCAACCGCTTATCCAAACATAAATCACATTACAAATATTGACTTATTTATTAAGTCATTTTTAATAAGCCCAAATTATATAAGTCATTTTTCCTACCGCTATCCCAAACACACCCTAACTCGTTTTTGTAAAATGGTTCTCCGAACTGCAAGTTTTACCCAACAACAATAAAGCCTTTATTCTACTAGATGGGGTCACCTACATGGATCGCACGATGTCATTGTGCTCTGTTGAAAATCATATCTTTAGGTATATTATTAATTAAAAGGTATCTTTCTATGACCTCATTGAGAGTTCACTTCGGCTTTCCGTGACCCCGTTTTATGGGACTCCATATTGCTTGATCAACCCACCTCACCGACGCATTCAATGACCTTCGTTGAATATGTCCAAACCACCTCAAACGACTTTTTACCATTTTTGCTTCAGCAGATGCCACTTCAACTCTTTAACGTATTTGATTATTATGATTTCTTGTATGACCACATATCCATCTCAACATCCTCATCTTAATCACCCTCATTTTATATTCATGTTGTCCCTTTAAAGTCCAACATTCACTACCATATAGTATTAATGACCTTATAGCATTGCTGTTCTTAGCAATTTTTACCCAACAGGTGCTCAAATACATCTGTGACTCATCACTGTCATATAAATGTGAAAATAAGATTCAGATCATAAAAAAACAAGAAACAAGGTCAAAACATCTTCCACCCATTTTTCATTTATCCTTCACTCTTTATGCATGATTTCTCTGTTCTTCCCCCTTCCATAGACCAACGCTCCCTTAATGGTTCAAATTCTCCCTCAATCCTTCAAAACCTCACAAGAACATAATCTGTTTCAACTTCCCCTTTCAGGTCCCTAGTGAGCACATTGATTTTCATGCTTTACAGTACGTACACACCAGTGAACTCGAACAATAGCAGCTTGTAAAAGCATCGCGTTGGCGAAAATGCATGTCTCCTCTGCTTCCATCGTCTTGCTCAAAAGTCCACTATTCACGCCTGAGGGAAATGAGTCACTTAATTGCATGTTTTCTCTCTTGCTTGGCTTTCTGGCTCGGAAGAAGCAATCATGTAGCAGCCCATATATTTGATATTTTGTTAATTCTCTCATTATATACTCTTGTCACTAGCTAGATCTTCCTGAGCTAGAGTTAGATGCGAACTTCTAAGTAATACCACCAGGTGGATATGAGTCTTGCTAGGCGAAAATCACTATGATGACAAAGTGTTTTTTTGGTATCATGAGCGACTTAAGCCCATTGCTCTGTAATGTGATTCTCTGCTTTTCTCTTTGAATTTATATTCTCTAAATTTTGATTATTTATTTTTGTCAATTTAAAACTGAAAATAAATAATGAGTAAGACGTGCGTATCGAATGGGTCTGTAAAATCTCTTCTCTCTATCTTAAGCCTTCCTCTTTCTAAATTGACCAAAATATAATTGACAAGATATAATTTTGCTCCAATTCTCGAATTTGCGTGATAATATTATAATAACTCGTGTTTTCTTCATTTCGTTTTATACTTTGGCATCTATGGATGCATCAACTCCAAGCCAGCTAATCTTGAAATGGAACAACTAATTATAAATTTATAATATTGTCTACTTAGACCATCGTTCCCTTCAAAATATTCGGAGGCTAATATACAATCGGCATCAGGACGCACTTCAACTTCAGTGTTCTCTAGAAGCCATCCTCCCATCAATGAAATTGCAAGGAAAATTACTCTTTGATTTCCTTATTGGGCTTTGACCAAAAAAACTCCTTATTGAGCTACAGTACAAGCTGATGACCCCAAAGAGGCCCAGCTTTCATATCAATCGGCCACTTGCTACATGAAGCCTGGGAGGGATCTTGCGCTCTCTTAATTAAAACATCATGATCCAGGATTTCATTAAACTCGATTTCTCAAAATGATTGTATTTGAAATTTGGCCATTGAATCGAATCATTTAATTATAAGTCACTTTAGTGTGAGCTATAATTCATGGAATAAATGAAGTTGGGTTTTGTTGTGATTGATACGTTGGGTATATTTCTTGGCCAAAAAAAAAAGATACGTTGGGTATATAATTCATGGAAGCAGTTGGAAACTCCTCTCACATGCAGTTGCACCTGGGACCCCATTCTTTCATGTGATTAGCTGCCCGCTTTCTATCAATTAAATCATGCTGATCGATCTCCTTTTTTTTTTTTTTTTTATATATAAAGTTGGAAACTCTAAAAAACTCAGCCTATATCAGTAGGAATACAATGATCCAGCTCTAAAACAGCTGTTAACTCAGGCGTGAAATACAAAATCGAGTGAAACCCCGTTACACATGAAATTGCTGATCGATCTCCTTTCCCATTTAATATCGACTTGCCCTCTTTTTATATTTTTGGCCACCTGCCTACTTGCTATACTCTATTAATGCTGCATTTCGTAGGAAGCTATATAATCTTCGGGTCCTAAATGTAGGATTTAAATTGGAATACAGTAATAAGTGCATATTTTATAATTAAATAAGTGTAGATTCTGAGATATATTTAATTAATTTTTTTAATACTTTATACTTATTTAATTATCTTTTATATATTTTTCTATCTTTTAATTAATTATAGGATAAAAGGATATCTTGATATAAAATATACTCAAATCCTAATTTATTTTGCAAGAGATATTATAAGATTCAAATGAGATCAAAATATCAATATAATATATCTAATATTATATGGTGATCAATAAAAAAAGTGATAAACCAAGAGATTGCGAACAGAGATAGGAGGCAATATATGACTATATATATATATGTTGGGTGTAGCAAGAGGATGGTGTGATATATTTTCCTTGGTTGGTGACAGCAACATAAGAGTTCAGAATTTAGATGAATGGAGATTAAAGTTTGGAGATGTAGAAGATCTCTAGCACGGATGAAAAATCGGCATTGAGTTTTTGTTTCTACTTTCATTTATCTTCTTTCTTTCGAAGTTTATTTTGTCTTTAGTTAGCTATTTATTTGTTCATGATAATATTCAATTTATGTAGTCAAACCTTTGTTTTGGATTATTTTTATTTAGTTTGATTATGTATTAGTAGACGATGATTTCTTCTTTTAATTGCTTTAATATTATATTTGTTGATTTAATTGTGTGCTCCATTACCCTGAAACAAGAGAAATCAAATCGAGATTATTTTGGGCTTCTAAAAGAGTTTTGACATAGGAAATTTAAACTAGACCTTTAATTGAATTGTGTAAGATTAAGTTTTCAGATTTCATTTGCTTGTAGGATAAATATATACCTACCGAGCCTCCATAATCTCATTAGACTTGCACTTAAATTAATCCAATTAAATACTAATCGCCTAAGATATTAGGGATTAATATAATTGGAATGTCTTCTAATGAATCAAAAGACCTACTATTAGGTAAATAAGAGTCTTAGACTAGCAATATAACTTTACATGAAATTAAATGGAGACACTAGATACTATGAAATAACCAAAGCTATAATAATCCAAGTCACCGCTTAAGATTTAGAATCACCCTTATTCTTAGTTTCAGTTATATTTGATTTTCTTTTCTTCTAGTTAGCTTTATCCAAATTGTGTTCACTCAACTTAAGCAAATACGTAAAGTCATTGCTCAATTGCATTGTTGATATCAAGTCCTTATGGGAATGATATCTTACTTACTCTTTATTACTTGATACAATCCGTGTACTTGTGGAGTCCTTAGACTCTATATTTGCTCCTATCATGTAGTTTGAATTATAAGCTAGGTCTTACATTTAAGACCGGTAATATGTATTTATGTGTGCCGGTGGGATATAATTTGCAAATCTCCTGGGTTCTTTTCAAGCGAGTTGCCCTAAACGTTAAGCTTTCTTTTTATTGATTCGATGAGACATGCAACGTTCAGACTGATGAGTCGCGATAAGTGATCCTTGTTTTGAAAGGATGGTGACAAATATCCATTCTAGAATAAGTGCCTTCTAAATGAGCTGTCACAATAGATGTTAAAGGTCAATATCACCATTTATGCAGAAGAATGAAAAAAAGGGCAATAAACAAAGCTATCTTCTCGTTGGGAATTGGTATTGAGAAGACCAATCAACAAGTTGGTTTGAAGAAATCTGTTCTTTTCTGTTTTCCTTTTTTCTGCAGGAATAGGAATTTGAAAAAAGAAAAAAGAGGAATAGGACCAATTTTCTGGTCTCAGCACTCGATCTTTTCTTACTACCTTGTTAAAAAGTTCATCGTAAGGATTCTTAAAATCCATTTCAAATGTTATGGAGGTGCCATATATATATAGCAGTATTAAGAATATATTTTGAACCGATTGATTAACCTTTAAGTAACTGCAGAAAAGATACACGCAATTCATTGAATTTACTATCCATATCAAAAGCCTGCCCCTCAATTTTAAGAAAACTGAAGTACTGATTAATTTCCAACCACATATTTAGTGTTGTGAATTCTAAGTTATTCTTTAAGATATTCTGAATCGATCTCTCTCAAATGGAAACCATGATGCGTGAAGATTGTGCGCGCGCCTGCAAGAAAATGTCATAACATGGACAAATGATAATTAACCAAGCTTATGATGTGATGTCGGACTTTGACATGGCACCAGGTGGATTTGTAGGTTGGTAGGTAAGAAGGTGTATATTGGAGGTCAAAAGCTACGTGGAATTCCAATCTTGAACTTTTGACTCAACTGTCATCCTATGGTTTTACGCCATATATGCATGAGCGAGGAGAGACCGAACAAAGTGGATATATAATCCATTGTATTGAAGGATATATAATTCCCTCCCCAATACGATTCATAGCATTAGAGATATCTCTAGTGATTATTCTACTAGCTATAATATCAAAGAAATCTATCTTTGTGCTACGTACAGATATATAAAAATGATGCATGTTCATTAACTGATGATGGATATTTTTCTTACAAAGAAATAAGGTGTGTGTGTGTGTGAGCAAGACATATACCAGGTAGATAAGGTTGTAATGATACGTACATAGGAGATCATAATCCATAAATATTTGAAACCAAAGCCAACAAGAAGACATTAGAGAAAAGAAAGTGGCGCATAAACAAGGACCAGAAGAATCTAAATGAAAGGAGATGGATACTGTCAATCAATGTAGTAGGGGCTGATGATCATCTGAGGATTGGACGATAGGCCCCCACGTGGAGTGTTGTAAGTGGAGAAAGGTGAGCAAACGGGAAGAAGGCAGGAGAGAGAGGAAAGAAGAGACGAGGTAGATGGTAGAGAGAGAAACGGGTGTCGGTTGTTGATATATTTGGCATGCAAAATAACCCCATGAGGGATGTGACGCCTGGATCCGTTATCATTAATTCCTCCTCAACAACCGCAGCATCACACATGTTCCAATCATATTCACTGGGTGCTATATGAAATCCCACATCTTATATATATAATTTAATTTAAACATCAAACCAGTAATATAATAATAAAGCTATCAATTCTGAGCAAGTTGTTAAAACCCGAACCGGGTATTGAACCGGTCGGGGTACTAGGTTAAGGGTTAGTGGGTCATACCGGGACCAAACTGATAAGAAATTGAAGATTTTATATTTATAATATGAAATTCTAAAGGAAAAATTTAATTTTTTTTTTAAATTGTAACCCGGACCGGTCTACCGGCCGGTTCACCGGTTTCCGGGCCGGACCGGCTGGTCCAGTTCGTGTTACACAACCGTAATCCTGAGTCCAATCTGTCGATATATAGCATTATTATTATTATTATCTTTCATCTCATCATCATTACCTTGCCCATTTGGCACGTGAACGGTTCCAAATATATCTCTCACAAATTGAGATATATACCAACACTTGAGACTGAAGGGATCGCTGATAGATTGTGTACTGAATCATAGTTCAGCAGTAACGCACAGCACTTCTTGTCTGGGTGGCATATACCTTTAAGGTTTCTAATGTACAAAGAGGTAAGAATCTAACAGCCTCTTGAATGTTGAAATCAAGCACATTCTCCTTTGCCTGCATTATCTAATTGAAACTACAATATACTTGGTTATTGGTTAGGCATGCTACGTTGTAGAGCAATTATATTGTAGGGAATGGAATAAATTCAGCCAAAAGAGAGCCTCTGAAAAATGAAATAATTAAAACAATACTGTATCTATATATATATATATATATATGAGGTTATCTTCATTTATCTATCTAGCTAGCTATATACTCACTCCGGTCCTAAATATAAGAAAAAATTGATTTTTTTTGGACAGATTAAGGAAGTTAAATAAGTAACTTAATTATATCATATGTGGTGTATCCTTAGATTATATATTAATTTATTAGTCAAACTAATTAGTTTTGAGAAAAAATAAAAATAAAAATATTCTAAAGTAATTTAATTAGCTTCCTCAAATTCTTTAAAAAAATCAATTTTATTTTATATTTAAACCCGAAGTGAGTATTATATATGGAGAATCATATTACAAGCCGGCCGGTGTCTGCTTCAAATGGACAATGCAAGGTGCGTGGTCCAATAGGAAATGCGATGAGGTTTGAAAAGTTTCGAGACTTTTGGATGTATCCCAAATATCAGAGCAGGAGTGGGAGAAAGAGCATGTGAGGGAAAAAAGTGTAAAATTTTGCTTCCAAAACAATCTTAATTCCAAAGGCCCCTTAAATCTCAATGCTATCACAATGTTAGTTCCACTGGCCCTACCTACTAAGTGATAGCTTAAAAGAAGTGAGCTCATACTAGCAAATTATCCACCCCCACTAATTGCTACAATATTCCCCATAACTCCTCCCCCATCTCTCCTTTTGTTTATCCTTACCACCTAATCTTATACTTTATATATCTCCCTTCACCTTTGTTCTTTTAAAAAAATATACTTGGTTTTATTTACAAATGAAAAATGGAAGTTACAACTCTGCTGTACGTGAACACTAACAAACATTTGGAAATAAACCGAGAAAATATATGTGGTAGGGATCATTTTCTCATTGAGACTATCTTGAGACTTTAGAAGACTATATGATAATAAATCCAATGTGGTCTCGAGTTCACGTTTCTCCCTGAATCTTCTTCTTCTTTTTTACCTGAATCGATGAACATTTCAATATTAATAATAGAAGCAGGTAGAAAATATGGCCAGAATCGAAGGATAGGGATTCTGTCTTTTACTCTTCTCATCCGGTCCCATCCTTTACCCTAAAACTATGTGATTTTGGGTAAAAACAAGCCAGTAAAGCTCTTTTTTTTTTTTTTGTTGAAAAAAAGTCATTAATTACTGTAGAATATTTTTTAGCATTCAAAATATTGGGTGCTACTAAGAAAATACTTCTAGGTAATAGGTGCTAGATACTGGGAGCCATAAAAAGACATATTTAAAATGATGAGTGTACTAAAACTTAATTTGGCATACTAAATGCTATTAAAAAAATATTCCACATTGATTGATGACTTTTTTTCACAAAAAAAAAAAAAGGAGGTTTTCCTTGCTTATTTTTAACCCCAAAACTTTGTAGTTTTGGGGTAAAGGATGAGAGGGGATGGAAAGGTGAATGAGAGGATGGCAATCCAGAACGAAAGCAGAGAAGACAGGGAAGTTCACGTTGTTTACATGGCACATTTAATCTGAATCAGAGCCGCAGTTGTCAAAATAATTTAGGTACCCACCACATCAGTCCCTTCAACAAAATTTTTAACACTGTCAGCCAATATTTAACAGATTTAAAGATGAGGAACTAACGGATCGAACAGTAAAAATTTAAACGACCCAATAAAAAGAAAAATATAGTCTAGGGGACCTGATCAAAACTGACCGAAACTACAAGGACCTTCAGATTAAATTTCCCTAAAATATATTCCATGTATGTCTGTATATATGATCTATGAGTTTATTTTCTCATTAGATACGTGGAAGCCCAAAATAATATTTATGTTTATATATGATCCATGAGTTAAATAAACTAAGTGTATATTAGGAAGTTTCTCTTCTCAGTTCCTGTATGAGTTTTAGAGAAAATCGAGCAAAACTAACAAACCCATGCATATGCTACGATCTCTTGGTCATATATATATATATATATCTTCTCACCCTCCTAAAACCCACTCTTCCCTCTCACTTTGTGCTTGCACGAGTAAAGTCCCTTGCTGCTAGCTATTCCATTGTTTAACATTAAACACCCTCGAATGTAAGTCTTAAGATGCTTGCAGATGATCAGAAATCCCAAAAGACTCACCCGACAGCTGCCGAGGAATGGAACCTTCAATAGAATTCCAGTATCGATCTAATCAAGTCACATGCTTTGATCCAGACTTAGGTAATAAAGCCATCCGGTCCAGCTATATGCCTGCGAATCAAATAACGTGTGTTATGATTTGAATTCAAGTTGTGGAGGAGGTGAAGCGAATGGCAGCATAGGGCTCCCAATAGTAGCAACCAGCCTCGTCCACGACGGTGGCCATAGGATTGGCAATGGGGAGATCAATGGTGGGGCTGCTGTGGACCACTGTGGGGAGAGAAACATGGGGAAGAGTGTTCACAAGTGACAGCGAGGTATTAGAGCTGTGCATGGCGGTGTTGCCCATCATCGGAGTGTGTGAGCTAGCGAATTGCCCTCAGACCACCTGCTCCGGAATCCTGAGAGGCAGCGCGAGGCCCGGAATCGGCGCGGCATAAACTTGCAGTCGTTTTACTTGGCAGGGTCACTAGTCGCCGTACTGTTGTGCTTTGTTTGGGATATAGGGTTATTGGGCCTGTGTAAGGGCTATTATCGGCCCAAATAGTGTTCATTCTAGTTTAGTGTGCGACACAGGTTGGGAAGGGAAGCCTTGAGGGCCGGGACCCTGGTGGGAATCAAGACTGCGGCGGGTCCCGCGGGCGGACCAAACATTAAAATGTGAACAAGGCGTTGTCTTCCACGAAAAGAACGAATCCCATAACTGAAGCTATATTATCAGCTTTGGTGGAAGGGAAAATACGCAGCCACAAGTTCACATTAATTAATTGATCATATATGATTTTTGCCCATGGCACAGTTTTTATATGTACTGGCATGACGCTAATGTATTTTTTTACCTTGCGTCCTCCATGCCAGGTTTACTATATATATATATATATATAACACAAGATAGTTAGTTGGTAGGAGTATTATTTAATACAAGTAATTGCGTTAGCATAATTGGATTTTGTATGAATTGTTTGACTCAATATGTTTGATGGGGTCCTTTATTTAATTTTTCCCCCGGCCAGCACTAGTCCAATTTATTAGAGTTATTAGCTTTCCGTCAATATATATATTGCTGCGAGAACTGATCTATGGTTCTTGGAATGTTACACTGTCCCATACAAATAGGGGGCTAGGCAGTAAAGTGTGCTGATATTTTAGCAAAGAAGCTCACGCAGAAGGATCGATCCCTCGTCCTGCTGTTACCAGAAGTCTTGCCTAGCCGCAGGGATCTTTTCTGGAATGGGAAAAAAAAAAGATGAGCTATATATCATGCTTGTGTTAGTGAAAACTGTAGTTTGAGGGGATCTTGGAAAATTCTTCAAACGTGAGGGCGATCCATGAAAAAAGAAGGGAAGGAAGAAGCATTATTTGTGGGGGACACGTGTAGCATGCTGTTACTATTTGGCAGTTAAGTACAATTGCAAGTCAGCTTCTAATAAGCCGCACGCGCCTTCTTCGCAATCAAAATGCACCATACTCTTGCATTCAATTTCACATGTAGGGGTGTCCAAAGTATCCCGGTCCTGATCCCGGGATTTTGATCTTGGGAATTTCCCGTCCCGGCCGGGACCGGGAAAACCGGGACCGGGATCTAAGGGACCCGGGACCGGTCACATACCTTGTGATCCCAGTCCTGATCCCGGTCCAGGTTTTTTTATTTTTTTAAAAAATTTTTTTCTTAAAAACTAAGTTATTGTTTTATTTTTGTATTTTTTATCCCATAATTTAAGTTATCATTTGATAAAATGTGTATCACATATTTAGTTGGAGTTAAACTATATATATTGTGATACTAATCCTACTATATAATGTATAAAAATAATAACAAAAATAATGAAGGTGATAATAATAATAAAATGTTATTCTTCAATTCTAGATCAATTTGTGTGATTATTATGGCCTTATTAGATGTTAAATAATTACTTTAAACACTAGATTATAGAAAATTTAACTAAAATAATAATATTTTTTAAATTTAATTTTTTTTTTAAAACCGGGATTTCCCAGTTTGATCCCGGTCCCGCCCGGGATTACCGGGACCGGGATCGGGACCGGGATGCAATTTGCATCCCGGCCAAAAACCGGGACCGGGACCGGGAGTGGTGGATCCCGGTCTCGGTCCCGGTTTTAAACACCCCTATTCACATGCATGCGCTCGCAATTAGCTACAATGCAACGCATGCCACTCTTTATAATTCAAATTAACACTCCAACTAATTAATACTAGGACATGTTTAGCTAATATAGCCCTCCCCCCAAACGGAATCGTGTCATTTACCGACTTTGTTTTTCAAATACTGGAGCCACTTATTATATGTTTATTTTCTCTAATTAGCTAAACCCGTGTAATAAATTGTTGGAATATTTTAAAATAAATATATGTGTTTTTTCGTAAAGTCATATTCATTAAATTAAGGGATTTATAAGAAGGGTTATGTAAGAAATTATAGCACTAAAGGCCATCAAGATTATATTTCTCTAATTTCTAGAGACACATAAGAAATGTTATAACCAAAGATTCTTGGTGAAAGGTTTTGTTGGATTTTAAGAAAATCCTACATATTATAAGAGTGTAACTCTTCTTGAAAAGGTTATTTTGATACCTATTGATTATGCAAATTATGTTGGTTCAAGAGGTTTCATGAATCTAACATATGATTATGACTTTTAAATAAAGAAGTGTTGCTTCAAAAGACACCATCACTTCAAGACACCGCTTCATGGTCTATAAATACTCTGCATCATCACTTCATTTGTTGCACACAAATCATATAAAAAATCACACAACAACAAGAGATTAAACTCATGCATTTGTCCTTGAGTGCAAATAAAGATAAAGTCAAATTATCATTTTGTAGAAGTTATTGTTGCCTTACTTGAGTATTGGAAGTGCAGTCTATACTTCAGTATCTTTATTATATCATACAGAAAATTCATCCATCAATTCAAATTACACCCTATTAAATAGAAATAAGTGGGGTGAATTAAACTTAAAACAAAATGCTAGATACATCTTGAAGACATTATGCACTATTTTTTCTTCATCTCTTATTCCTGTGCTCCCAGAAAATACCCCTTCAAGATTAGAAATAATATGACGTGTTGGTATCGAATCACTGTTGCCCCGACATTTGTCTTTGACCTTGCAGAACCAAAAATTAAAAGTAAAACTACATTCACCTGGCACGAATTATATTTTTAACTACCAATTTTATTTTGGGAAAATTCCAGATAAATACCTTTTGAATTAGCATAACCCCCAAAAGTCTATTAACACTTTAAAAAGACTTAAAGGTACCAAGTACCAAATTGGGTTTTTTAAGTTTTGACACATTTACCATTTTACCCCTCAATTTTTTTTAAAAAAAATAACAGTGGTGCCCCCACAGGAGCACCACCGCCGGCCAGCCGCCGCCGCCCCGGTGGCCGGCCGACCAGGACAAGAATTGTAATGAGATTGACAAGTTTAGTAATGAGATTGACAAGAATTGTAATAGTTTTGACAATTCCATTATGAAAATATTCATAATATAAATAAAAGGATTTTAACAAATTCAGTAATGAGATTGACAAGTTTAGTAATGAGATTGACAAGAATTGTAATAGTTTTGACAATTCTATTATGAAAATATTCATAATATAAATAAAAGGATTTTAACAAATTTAGTAATGAGGTTGACAAATTTAGTAATGATTTTGATAAGAATGGTAATGGTTTTGACAAAAACGTTTTGTGCAAAAATGCTGATGAAAACATGCAACAGCAAACGGTTTTGTCAATACCATTACGAATCTTGTTATTTCTATTATTGAATTTGTCAACGCCATTACTGACTTTGTCAAAGCTACTACACGTTTAATTATATTATACATATTTAATTATATTCGATCCCACCCCTTGCCATTTCAATAAAACTTTTTTTCCAAAAAAAAAAACCCCCTCCCCACCAAAAAAGCTTCCACCGGCCGGAGCTCCTACCACCGGCGACCGGAGCTCCGGCCGTCGGGGGTCCTGGTCGGCCGGCCGGCGGTGGTGCTCCGGCGGGGGCACCACTGTTATTTTTTAAAAAAAAAAATTTGAGGGGTAAAATGGTAAATGTGTCAAAACTTGAAAAACCCAATTTGGTACTTGGTACCTTTAAGTCTTTTTAAAGTGTTAATAGACTTTTGGGGGTTTTGCTGATTCAAAAGGTATTTATCTGGGATTTTCCCTTTTATTTTTAAATCATTTTCATGTTTAGAAAATTTATATTATCTTTAAATCGACATGTTCCAAAATATTTCTAATTAAGAAGTTTTTATTCCACTTTTATTTTTATTGTGCACATCAAGTAGGGAGAATCTCTGGAAAAAAAAAAACTTGAAAATTATAAAATGATAAATCAGGTTTTTTATCAAAAGTTGATTAAAAAATGTCAAAATTTTATAAGCAATTCGCAACCTTTTTTTTTTTTTTTTTTTGAAATAACTGATTTGTCATTTTATAATTTTCGAGTTCTTTTTAAAGGATTCTCCCTATCAAGTAGAAGGAAATTAAATAATGATTAATTTTGAAACAAAATATATAAATGATAAATTAATACTGAGTGATGCTTTTGTTTTTATTTAGGTTAAATTTGCAAGACTCTTCAAATAACCCGGGTTATCAATTGTTTGATTATTAGCCTAAGAAGAGGGATGGAAATATGTCATGTCTCAAATAGAAGCTAACGACTTAACCCACATAAAACCTGATATAGCCTATATAGTAAAGGGTTTGGCTTAAGCTCAGACCTATTTAGTTAAACAAGTCGAGCCTAATTGCATAAAACCTAGCCTATCTGATTTTTTTTTAATCTATATTATTATATAAGTATATATAGTATCATCTAGATCATTTTATAAATTATTTATAAATTTACCAACAGAACCTTAATTATAAGTTTCATATCTAATAGTCATTTCATTCAGCCCTTACTTTCACATCAATCATTCTTCTCTACATCTCTTCTCTTCGATCTCTCAGGAGGGCAGTGCTAACTCATTCCCCTTCCTCTGATTTGCGTTGTCCACTAAAGCAATAATGTAAGGGTCAACAGATGATTAGCTTTTCTTTTTTCTATTTGCTCGAATAATTGTTGCCACTAAACATTCTTTTCTTTTCCTTATTAAACTATAATATTACGACGAGAATGGATGTTATGCTTTGAACACATACATAATATAGGATTGTAAATAAGCATGATGGGTTATATATGACCTTGGAGGCACAGGCTTTAAAGTATATTTAAATGCCTACATTTTAAGTAGGACTTTAAACATGCTTTAGGCCTTGTCGGGTTTTTTGAAAGCCCAAACTTAAGTTTTAAATTTCTGTTATAGGCCCAGGCCTATTTAAATAAAACCTAATTTAACCTAGCTCATTTTCATCCCAATCAAGTATATTACATATCAAATACCCCCCTTCAAACTCTGTCATTTTATGTAGATAATTTTTCTCACATTTTGAAGTTATTTTATATAGTAACTCCTAATCTTTGATTCATATATAAATAAATAAATTAATGATATGGGACTGCTCACATAAATATAAAAACCCTAAAATCTATTGTAAAGTGTTAAAAATGAATGTATATATCTGTATGTGGGATATTTATTACTCCTCATGTCCTTAATATAAGATAGAGTTAATTTTTTGAAAAAATTAAAGAAGCTAAATAAATTATTTTAAAAAATTAATATTTATTTATTTTATTTTAAATTAATTTGTTTGACTTATGAACTGATATACTCCCTTTAATCCTTATTATAAGGTGCCAACTACCATTTTTCACAAAACAAGGGATGGAAGTTAGGTTATTAAGTTGGTCTAAAATTGATATATGTTTCCAATTTTACCCCTAGCTACTTTAACGATGTGAATTTAAATGAGTCAGTTAAAAATGAGGGCATAACGAGAAAATAGTAATAAATGAGTTAGTTAAAAGCAGTTAGTGCTTTATAATAAAGATAAAAAAAACTGTTTGAAGCTGGTGTCTTATAATAAAAATTAAAAAAAATATAATTAAATGATACACGGTTATATTTAACTAATTTATTTAATCTCTTAAAAAAAATTAACTAAATCTTATATTTAGTATTGAAGTTGATTTGATATCATGGACAGTTGAAGTGACACTTGTCGACGGAGGAGGCGGCTTTGGGTGTCGAATCTTTTGTACTCTGCTGCCTGCCCCTCCGCATGCAACATATCTACTCCTGCGCTCTCGTTTTTACCCCGTCTTTAATTTCTCTTGTTTTAAAATTACCAACCGACATTTAAAAAATAGTATGAAATCATATTGTTGGCGCCAATTAATAATACGATTAATGTTTTACCTCACCGCTCACCTCACTCTTTTTGGGCCAGGACCTCGCCAATAAAGCACGACTGAGAGAGAAAACACACTTCTCTCCATTTGAGGTTGTTTGGGTTAGCTGTGATAGAATAGGCTTTGTTTTCTTTTGATTTTTATAAATTTAAGATAAGATAAAAATTAGATTATAAATATAATTTGTATTTGGATTTACAGTGACAAAAGTGATTTTTTTTTTCAAAAAATCAGACTTTTGAGCTTCTTCTCATAAGCTACTTTTAGAAAAAAAAACTCAATTACTAAAACACATTCAAACATCATAATTTTCAAAAAGCCAATACCACCGTACTTTTTTAAAGGAAAAATATGTTTGGGATAATAAAACACTAACTCAAACACCCTACATTTTAAAAAGACAACACCACCGTACTTTTTTAAAGAAAAAACTATGTTTGCGATGGCAGAATGCCAACTCAAACAGGTTATTTATCCTTTTGTTGTTTATATTATAATTAATTTGTTTGTGATTAAACATGCCCATGGTAAATTGATGCATGATGGAATAATTTGTACTTATTGCAAATATAAGGTATTAAGAGTTATAATATTTACAATATATAAATATTGCTAATATAACTTATAAACTTCATACAATGGACGATAAGCACGCTCCAATCAACAAAAACAGGATTGAAAGCTTGCCTAGGGAAAATACTTTGGCATATTTTATCATAAAAATGACTAGTTTTCCGTATGTACTGCAGTTACTTATTTTAGCCATCAATTAATTATGTACAGTGACTTAATATATAAGGAAAAATGCTAAAAAAAAATCTCCCACGGTAAAATATACTTAAGGATTGAAGTCCTGAAACAGGTACAACTATCCTTTAATTACATATCTTCAATTATATTCAAATGTTGTTCGTTTTGTATTTTAAGGTACCTTCAAACAATAAATTTAATAATGTCAAGTGATAATAGTATTAACATTATATTTAAGCATAAAATATGCAACAAGCTTCTATGACTGATAACCAACCATCAATGGTGATGGAAAACGCCATTAAAAAATATCTTCTTCTCACCTTTATTTGTTGGAGCAGCGATATTATAAATATCTTTTGGATTCCCGTAATGAGGAATGCGCAAATCTGCTGCTTTCCCGTTTGTTTAAACAAATATGACTTGAAGAGCGAAAGTGGAGTTTTACAGATACAAGAAAAAACCAAAGGAGGAAGAGTGAGTACGAGAGTCGAGAGGTGGCCAAATGCCCTCACAATCATTTTTCCACTTTTTAGGGTTTTGAAAGAAATACATTGAAAAGCCTTTCGAACGGCTGCTTCACTGCTTCACTAAATATGGAACATGTCACATCTCATGCCTTGCCTCACCTCACCTTCCCTTTTGCGCCTACGCTTCTCCCCACCATACCAAATCATCATACTTTCGCTTCATCATCATTCTTTCATTTTGGCCTTTTTGACTGTTCCTACCCTTTTTCTTTTTTTCCCCCGAAACCAAATTTATTTTACATCTCATGGCTCACCAATTGCCCAGTCTCGGCTAATTACTTTCTTTAGGCTTGAAAAAAAAAAAACAAAACCCCAGGGTTAATATGTAAATTTAACAATGACATTTTATTAAAAGTGTATCTGACATAATTATATTTTATGGAGTACAAAATCATACATTGAGTTTTTAAAAGGAGGTAAACTTAACAAAACCTGTTAAATGAGTCTTCATTGCCGTTACTTTACAATATGCAGGCCCACGGAGCTAAACAAATTTCTCTCTCTCTTACTCTCATTCTCCAAACTTCCTCCCCCTTCACTCGTAGGGGTGGAAATATGTCAGATCAGGTCAAGCTTTGTCCTTAAAAGGCCAAGCCTATATTGCAATAAGTAGGCCTGAGCCTAGCCTGTGACCTGGCCTGTCACAAGCCTTTTTTTCATCCTGAACCTGGCCTGTACAAAGGCCTGGCTTGAAGCTTGTTTAAGAAACCTATATTCCTAAAAACTCTAAACAGGCCAACAGGCCTATGATGAAAAACAGGCCAAAAAGAGGCCACATTTAAACAAGTCGAAAACAAGCCATAATTACATAAACTAAAATTACAGTAACTTGATACTAATTATCTAAAATACATATAATTTAATCAATCAAGAAGATAACACCAAATAAAACAACAAAATAATTTTGATTACAATTACAATTTAAAGCAAATTAGTATAGCCACCAACCACAACGCATCAAATCTTCAATATAATTTATCCTTCTAGTTCAAAGACCTGGAAAAGAGGAAATCAAATACATGTTATTAGATCATAACACAACTTGCAGCCTTACATAGCTAAATGAAGCATCTAAGGACCAAGTCCTAACTCATGTAAAATTCAAAAGCGACAAACCTCAAAATGACAAGGATTTTACACAATATAAGAAAATGATTTTATGTTTATAAAACAGAAAAAGATACTTGCGGTTGATTGAGAGTGAGAGATTTAGAGTTAAGCATTTGAAAGATACTTGTAGTGGCTTGTGAGTGAGAGATCAAGACAGAGAATCAGATTGGAGGCAGAGACAAAGGATATCACTTACACTTAGATAAGAACAAAAGGGAGTTTTAGACGCAGATAACAAGGATCAATTTTGTTCATACCGCAAAGAATTTTAGTCTCCTCTAAGGAAGCTGAAAGCAAATGAAAAAATATTATACAGTCTCATCTCATAATAAATCATTTCAAACTCGTCTGAGGAAGTTGAAAGCAAATGAAATGGAAAGGCAGTATTTGGTAGGCTTTGTTCAAATGCATAACAAGAGTTATAGAATTTTGACAAAATCAATTTTCAAAAAGCCACAAAAACATGGAAATAGATGTCAGTGTACATTGCAGCATCCATCATTTAACCACAGGCCCAAAGAAATCCTGAAACTCATCATTTTTAGACTTCAAAGAATACAAGCCATTTATTTTCTGTGGTACTGCAGAATAAACCATCACTCAGATTAAATAAGACAAACCAGAACACCAAGAAGCATAAAAGTTAAGTCACTGCAAGAATTACAGAGGAAACAATGAGCCCAAGTATAAACAGAAACATACCACAGTCTCGTTAATAGATTTGTGAACCAGATCCTTAAGTAAGGAATGAACCTGAAAGTAAACCATGCGAGTGATAAATCAATCGAACGTGAATAACAAGAGGAAATTGCGAGGGAGCAGAGGAGGAGAGCGAGACTGCGAGAGGAAGTCAAGCAATAAGCGAACTTGAGTAGTGCCTTCTATCTCCAAACTCAAACAAAACCCTAACCCCCAAACCAATTTATTTTCTTCAAAAAAAAAGGAAATAGCGAGGGAGAAGAGGAAGAGAGTGGGGGAACTTACTAGAATATGGAGACTAGAATATGGAGAGAAATGCAACGTTGTAGGCAAGCTTCAAGACAGAGACAGCAGAGCAGTGGAAGACTAGTAAAGTGGTGATGAGAGGAAGGGGTGGGGCAAGGAGAGAGCGAGGGTTTGGGTAAGGGGGTGCAAGATGGAAAAATAAAAAACCTAAGGAGGGGTGTTGGGTTATTGGGTTGTCAAAAGACCCAAATTTTTTTTATATATATATTAACAGGCTGGCCTGATAAGCCTATTAATAGGCCTAGGCCTGACTTATTTAGTAAAATAGGCTTTTAAAAAGGCCTAGGCCTGGCCTTTTATTCTATCAGGCTATCAGGCTGGAAACAGGCCAGGCCGTAAGGGCCCCTAACAGGCCACCTGGCCTGTTTCCACCCCTACTCTATGCCCCTTCCTACTCACACTTGACACTAAGGAGCAAACCCAGAAAAGTTAAAGAAAAAACCAATGGGTGCCTCCGCTGCCTCCGATCAGCCGGGTGTTGTAATCCAATTCTTTTAATTATCATTTTCATATAATAATTCTCCTTTATTTCAATTAAAAAAAGGGAAACGAATCAATGAACTTGTAAAATAAAAAGAAAAGCTAGGCAGAGAGAAGGAGTGTGTGAACGTTGGAATTGCGAGAGTAGAAAGGGAAGATGAGCTAGAATATGAAAGAAAAAGAAAAGACTCATTAGTATTCACATTAGGAAGAAAAGGAGTGAATACAATGCTTAAAGTAGAAAACTACATTGATGAATTAATTCGATGCCAAGAAGAAATGAAAATGTGTAAAGTGGCGAGGGAGGGACCATATAACGAAGAGGCTGACCAAGGAAGTCTTGGGCCAGGTTGGGGCCTACCAAATTATAGAAGAGAGGAGCTTTGATCACCATATGAAAGAAAATGGTTACCTCCGATCGGTACCGGCCGACTGATCGGAGGTGGCGGAGCTAATCAATTGTTTTTTTCTGGACTTTTCTGGGTTTACTTCTCAGTGTCAAGTGAGTTGGAGGGGGGAGAGGAAGGTGAAAGGATGATAGCAACAAAGAGAAAATTTTATTTGACTTTGTGGGCTCAACATATTGTAAAGTAACGGAAGTTTAAGCTTATTTAGTGGTCTTGTTAATTTTGTTTCATTTTAAAAAGTTTGTGTGTGATTTTGCACCCTAAAAAACATAATTGTGCCTAATGTACTTTTAATAAAACATCATTGTTAAATTTACCGCTTAACCACAAAAAAAAATGCAACTGAAAGAAATGATAATCAATATTTTTTAGGAAGCCACAGTGAAGGTAAAAGACAAGCATGCACATTCATAATGCTGCGTGTCCCAATCCCAATATAAATTTCACAAGTTTGTTTTAGTGCCTGTTTGGATTAACGGTGGAGACGAAACTTATTTTACAATATGACTTTTGCAAAAGTCAGATTGTAGACATGATTTGTGTTTGGATTGACGGTGGCAGAAGTGACTTTTTTTCTAACCTTAAACCTGTTTGGATTAATGTTCGAAAACCCCGTTTAGATGGAAAATGACTGAAAGGGCATTAATCTTATTGAATACTACACACAC